>JBBBDQ010001512.1:1140000-1885000 GCA_037127315.1 Ascarosepion bandense | reverse complement strand
ATGCACATCCACATGGGATAGATAGATAGATAGATAGATAGATAGATAGATAGATAAACAGATTGAGCAGCAGATAGATATATACTATTCAATATTCTGTCTAATACTGAATGATCTGCTGAAAAGAATTTTTTTACAAAATATTAAGCAAAAGGAATTCCTTTTGGAAACTCAAGAGAAGAATTTATTCAACTTTAGAAATGGTTAAAAAAGTTATATTTTTCATTGTCAAAATCTAATTTGTTATTGAAATGACAGAATGCTGTGAACGGAGTTAAGAGTTTTTCAAATGACGGCAAAGTGTTTTGCCTAAGCACTTACTCTTTCATTCTTTTTTATGACAGCTACCATAACAAACCAATAATAAGTCATCTTGTCAAGATTGCCAGTAATAGGATAGAGTGTTTAAAAAAACAATATGACCTTTCCCAATGATACAAGTGTGAACATTATAGCAATATATATTTCTCTTTTTTTTTAAAATCATTTCACCCCAAGCAAGGCATTTCACTGCCACTACTGTGCAGGGGGTTACATAGGGAAAGTGCTGAGAAAGAGTGGTTAGATAGAAGAAATGTCAGAAGGAGAGTGGTAGATGGATGAGGATACCGAGGATGGGGGTTGGGTAGATGGGTAGTGTTTGAGAGAATGGGTGCGAGTTAGTGTGTTAGAAGGTGTCTATTGATCTTACATTTAAACTCCTGGAGATTGTAGCTGCCGGGGAAGTAAGTATATGGAAGGGAATTCCACAGGCCGGAAGTGCAAGAAAAGAAGATGTTGAAGTAGAAATTGCGGTTACATTTTATCTGTTTCACTGTAAAAGGATGGGACCTAGTTGCTAATCTAGTATCTCTTGCAAATTCATACCTAGGGGCACCAGTGAACTAAGTTCATTGGAGCAGAAGCCGTGAAAGTATTTATAGAAGAGGCACAGGGAAGCCACATCACGCTGGTGAGAGAGTGACTGCAGCTGGGATGTATTGTGTGTGAAATAGCAGGTCTGTGAAAAGGTCGATGACATTGCAGAATTTTATGTCAGAAACATTAACAAAATTTAGAAAAGAAAAATCAAGAGGATTCAAACAAATGCTTTTGTAAAAATCTGTATGGCTGTGAAGGAATTGGTAACACTTTAGAAGTTTGATCTGCATATGCACAGAAACATGGCATTTGTGACAAGCAAAAGGAGTGACAATGAAAAGTTTGCTAACCTGACCACCTTCTTCCTGAATTCCAACCTCTGGGAGGCAAGTATAACTCCTCAGGTCTCCCCATTTTTTTTTTTTCACCTGCAAGTGGCACCCAACATTCGCATCACACCTAGACTTTGTAGTGTCATTAGTAGTAATACACAAGTAAAAAAAGACAGTTTGCTCATGACCTTTAATTAATTCATTCATTCATCGAAATGCCTTGTCCAATGTCGCTACTTCTAATAGAGCCAATTAGAACAAAGTATTAATGCAAAGGATTAGTAGCCTAAGTAGAAAACAGTAATACACGTGACATAGTTTAACCTTGTGGTGTAACATAATAAGTCAATGTTTATAGTTTAAAGTTAGATTATCAAGAATTAAAAATCATACCTACTCATTATTAGCTTTTACAAGTTTGTTAAAGACCACGATATAAAGTCTATCGTTTTTTTTCATAAGTCTATAGTTATGTTTGTGTTCACACTTTTAAGAAGTTACTTAGTTTTTCTCACAGCCAAATCAGTTATAAATATTATTAAATATCATGATATAATAACTTGTCCCTCTTGTTCCTTCATAGTTTGCACGACCGTTACGCCCTGCCAATGCCACATAAATAATGAACTATTCTTTTTGAGCATGTGGAAAGAGGGGAAAAGACACTACTTGATTTCAGCGAGAAAATGAAAGAAAGAAAGAAAGAAAGAAAGAAAGAAAGAAAGATAGGAGAATAAAAATATTTGATGTCTCCTGAAAATACTTCATAAATAATGGACTAATCTGTTTTTGATTGTGTGGGGAAACAAAAAATATATCACGGAGGATACTTAATTTAATTAATAAGAAAATGAATGAAAGAAAGAAAGATGATAGAAATGTTTAAATCTGTCAGTATCTTATGGACTATTCTGTTTTGACTGCATGGAAAAAAAAAAACAAAAAAATACAAAGCACACATCAGAGACAATACATGAAAGAAAGAAAGACAGGAAGATATGTGTTTAAAGGCTGTTTCTGTGAAATAAAAAAAAGTTGTCAATTTCCAATCTTTTAATTTGTATCCCCTTACTTCTTTAAATAATGAACGACATTCATGTTTATTATTGTTATTGGGGAATTTCTACAGATATTTATTATTCAATCATTGAATTAAGATTCATCAGAAATTTAAAATAAGAAAACTGTGAAGTTTTTAAGTTGACATAATTATTTCAAACTGTTACTACGAATATTTGCAAAGATAAAATCCATTAACATGCAATATGTTAATCTCAGATCTACACTACTAAATTTTGGATCTACCAGGCTCTGATCAAGATGACACTTTTCTATAGCTGTGAGACATGGCCAATGAGAGCTCATGATCGTCACAGCTTAAAGTATTCGATCACTTCTGCCTGTACCAATTTCTCCACATCCACTGGCAACACTTCATCGCAATCTCTGCCTTTAGCAATCATTGCAGAATTGAATCTTAACAATCTCCATTCACAAAGTTACTTTGCTGGTTTTGCCATGGCCTTCAAAAACTGGGTAAATTCATCCAAGAAGTGATTGATCTGAGCACCCCATAAGTGTGGTGAAAGCTACATGGTAGATAGTTAAAAGCAAGACTTTTAAATGTGATGGTTAAAGAGGACATCAAGTCATTCATGTGTCCACATGTGTTCAGGATTTTTCAAAAACTTGGCAAATTCATCCAAGAAGCAATTGCTCTGAGCACCCCATAAGTTTGGTGAAAGCTACATGGGGGACAGTTAAAAACATGACTTTTAAATGTGTCAGTTAAAGAGTTCAAGTTGTTCATGGGTCCACAATGTGTTCAGGATTTGGCATTAGAATCATGATTCATTTGCACTCACTGACTCAAATGCATCCAGCCAAAAAGCTTTCATTTGGAACATGGCAAATTTGTTTAACAGAGCCGGATCAACCAATCCCAAGTGAATACTGCAACAAGCACAAGTAATATTTTAACTTCTTTCCACATGTTGTGGCAATTTTTGAATTCCTAATCATCAAGAATATTTTAGAGCATATTATAAGATGGATATTTAAAATACCGAAGTCTATACACCACTTATTTAAGATATAAAGATTTGTCACTGAGGCTGGATCCTATGAAGTAATATATTTTTTGGACCCAGCTGAGGATCAGCACTTTGTTTTGAGCAGTGTTTCAGCTGGGGATTTTTGTCATCTTCAAACAGCAGCATAAAGAATTTCTATTATTCTAGGCTACGCATTTGAATAATTTCCATTATTCTAGGCTACGCATTTGAATAATTTCCATTATTCTAGGCTACGCATTTGAATAATTTCCATTATTTTAGGCTACGCATTTGAATAATTTCCATTATTCTAGGCTACGCATTTGAATAATTTCCATTATTCTAGGCTACGCATTTGAATAATTTCCATTATTCTAGGCTACGCATTTGAATAATTTCCATTATTCTAGGCTACGCATTTGAATAATTTCCATTATTCTAGGCTACGCATTTGAATAATTTCCATTATTTTAGGCTACGCATTTGAATAATTTCCATTATTCTAGGCTACGCATTTTAATAATTTCCATTATTCTAGGCTATGCATTTGAATAATTTCCATTATTCTAGGCTATACATTTGAATAATTTCCATTATTCTAGGCTACGCATTTGAATAATTTCCATTATTCTAGGCTACGCATTTGAATAATTTCCATTATTCTAGGCTACGCATTTGAATAATTTCCATTATTCTAGGCTACGCATTTGAATAATTTCCATTATTTTAGGCTACGCATTTGAATAATTTCCATTATTCTAGGCTACGCATTTTAATAATTTCCATTATTCTAGGCTATACATTTGAATAATTTCCATTATTCTAGGCTACGCATTTGAATAATTTCCATTATTCTAGGCTACGCATTTTAATAATTTCCATTATTCTAGGCTACGCATTTTAATAATTTCCATTATTCTAGGCTATACATTTGAATAATTTCCATTATTCTAGGCTACGCATTTGAATAATTTCCATTATTCTAGGCTATGCATTTGAATAATTTCCATTATTCTAGACTATACATTTGAAACAGAAACTACTTAGATTAAATATTCAAAGTTCATGATGCAGTAATATATTCATGTTCATTTGTATTAAAAAAATTCACCAACTGTCTAAAGATGTATCAACAAATAATATTCTTTTGTAATCAGTTTTTAACAATAAGATATAGACAGAATTGTTTCCCCCCATTAAGAAATGTATTGATAATCATCCTTAACATTTTGACTTGCTACCATGACATCTGCACTTTTAAAATATGGGACATAGACTTAAAGCAACAGAAATGTGGTTCTACAGAAGGATGCTGAGAATACCATTTGAGAAATAACAATAAGTTCTAGAGACAGTGGCAACAATAAAGAAACTTATACTTAACATCGGATTTGCGTTGTGGTGCTGTGGACATTGGCTTGGAACGAGAAATCGGAGAGTCAAGTTCAAATTTCAGCTGACTTCGTTACATTCACTTATGCGCAAATACCCTTGAAAAAGGTATTAAACCATTGCTTCTACCTCCAGCTAGCGGTTAAATAGCAGGACAGATTGAGTTCTATAGCTTTGGTTGGCAACCAGTCTATCACAGAAAGTAATGGAAACCTACTGCAGGAAAATTTTCTGCCCAGTCAGCCATGTCTCTTTTGAGACATGATCTTCCAAGCTTGTATCATGTCTGGCATTTAACTGACTGATACTTAACATCAGGAAGAGAGAGTTAAAATTTCTGGAGCACATAATGCAGAAAGAAGGCTTGGAAAATTTGATACAATACAGATTGAAGGTATCAGAGACAGACGAAACCTTGAGTAAATGAATGATGGAGCAGGGTATGGGAGAGATAACAAAAAGACAAAAGTTAGTAAAAGCTACAAGGGACAGGAAATTCTGGAGAGCCATGATCACCTACATCCTGAAAAAATATGGCACATAGAAGAAGGATATTCTAGTTGAATATTACTGCTGAGTGCTGAATTTTATGCTGCTATAAACAAAATTTCATACTAATCCAACTAAGTTTGACATGTAAAAAAATCAGTCAATAAAATCACATTTTAACTCAAAATGGTCAAATCAAATATATTTGTGTCTCCTAACTTTTTACACTTTTTATATTGTTTGTACTGATTTTTATTGATACATTCACAATGTTTTGGCCTTTGTATGCTCCAGCTATATATATATATATATATGCTAAAAAGTCTGCCTCCTTCTACCGAGCGCCCGTAGCTCAGAGGTAGAATCGCCAACTGATGCCAATTCAGTCAGGTTTCAATCCTGAGTAAAAAGCAATCAGCTGTCTAACTGTACTGATGAGCTGTGATACAGCGAAACAGATCTGTCTGTGGATGACTATTTATGCTCTCACACATTGATTGAGCACTCTGGAAGAATGGTAGACTTTGAAAAACGGTAGCTACTTTGGCATCTATGCATCGTTCATTCAGCAACAAATTAGAACACTCTCAGCTATTAGGCTTGTATAATGATAATATACATGCTAAAAAGTCTGCCTCCTTCTACCAAGCACCCATAGCTCAGAAGTAGAATCGCCGACTGACGCCAATTCAGTCAGGCTTCAATCCTGGGTAAAAAGCAATTGGCTGTCTAACCATACTGATGAGCTGTGATACAGCAAAACAGATCTGTCTGTGGATGACTATATATATATATATATATATATATAGTTTATCGAAGCAGCATATATAGTTATATATAGTTAAATATAACAGACTATAAATGTCTATTATGTTTAATCATGAGCCTTTCTAAACATTGTATTTTGGCTTTAATTTCAGGTGAAAATAAAGACAAAAATTGTCCAACATTCGAATATTTCTTTATTATGCTGATTCTAAGCTTTTGGCTCACGAGCCATCTTCAGAAAGGTTACAGGGACGTTAACATAAAGACATCCACCATCAAAGATGATATTATCTTGTGTTGACAAAACACTGCTATGCAACGATAACAATCACTGAATAGCCGAAACAGGTTGTAAATTTGTAATGCAGTTCTATGATGTCACACCACATGAGAAACTGAAATGTTAACAGAACCATATGTCTAAATGCAATGTAATGTGTTGCGACTGTAACATCTATTTCAATCTACTCAAAACACATTACATTTTCTGTTATATTTAACAATATATATATATATATATATGGTAATATTAGCCATTTCCTAACAAGGAAATATTTAGCATTCATTGTAGACAATCGCATCTACCTCCCATTAGCATGGGACAGGCTAGCCTCCCAGAGAGTAAAATACTACGCCTCCTTGGCCTTACACTCTCGGCAGACCTCAAATGGAATGACTATATTGAATCCATTGCCAAATCTGCTGCTATGAAAGTCGGCTCCCTGTGCAGGGCCCGGAAATTTTTCCCACCTGAAACTATTCTGCACATATACAAATCTACCATCCGCCCGTGTATTGAATATTGCTGCCATATCTGGTCGGGTGCCCCTGCTGCTCTCCTTGGGCTTCTTGACAAAATACAAAGGAGGATCTGTAACCTGGTTGATACTGACTTGGCAGACCGGCTGCAGCCGCTCTCACACCAGCATGATGTAGCTTCCCTGTGCCTCTTCTACAAGTACTTTCATGGCTTCTACTCCGATGAGCTTAGATCACTGGTGCCGCCTAAGCACGAATTTACACGAGATACTAGATTAGCAACTAGGTCCCACCCTTTTACAGTTAAACAAATAAGATGTAACCGTAAATTCTACTCCAACAGCTTCTTTTCTCACGCTTCCCGCCTGTGGAACTCCCTTCCACAAGTCTGCTTTCCCGACAGTTACAATCTCCAGGTGTTTAAATGTAGGGTCAATAGACACCTCCTATCACACTAACTCCCAACTATTCTCACAACACTCTCATCTACCCAACCCTCATTCTCGGTATCCTCACCCGCCTATCACCCACCCTCTGTTATTTCCTATATTTAATCAGCCTTTCTCCACTCTACGTAGCCCCCTGCACAGTAGTGGCAGTGACATGCCTTGCTCGGGGTGAAACGCTTATAAAAAAAAAAAAAAAAAAATTGACTAAGCACCCAGTGCTACTGTCTGTTGCAATTTATAAAATCAGGAAAACAATTTTTTTCAAGTCCAGTAGCTGTTATTGATTTTTCCAATATTGATGGCAGCTTCCTTCTTAACCTTTTGTTTGAAATCGTGTGGAATGTCAACATCTTGAAAATCCCTAACTGTTAATGCAGGAAAAATATATCTAATTATATACAGTCAGTTTGTAACATGTGACAACACTGAGTAATGAATAAGATTTGCATTCTTAACCAAGAGTGAAAACGAAGATGCAACTGAGGGAAAGCTGCACCTTGTCATCAATTTAAAATAAGCATTCCTTAACCAAGATTAAAAGATTCAACCAAATTAAGAGATTAAACAAGATTATAAATTTCTGTAATGAGAAGTTATCATTATTTATACTATTGCTATTTAGACTAGATTTTTCATCTTTGTTGTTATCACATTTTGGTAGTCGTGCTCGCAGGAACTTCTTCAGGTAGATCAACGTAATCTACAAGAAGTTCTGAACTTAATCTATAGAAATAGACTGTTCTCGCTTTACTGCCCATGTCTACAGATATTGTCTAGTTATTATTTTTATTTAATACTGCTCAGTTATTGCTTGCCTGCTTCTACAGAGTGGAAGAACACACTATCTGAAGCACAGATTGAACTTACAATCACTATGCCACAAAATCCACAAAGCAAATCTTCAATAAACTAAGCTGTTGTCCTGTAGGATGGCTGAAGGGCACAAGGGCTGAAATATTGTGATGAAAGCAATAACAAAGGGAACAATAGTTCAAATATAAATAGTGTAAATAATGATAACTCCTCATCCCAGCAATTTAGAAAGAAGGTGATCAGAAGATAATAAAAACAAAGATGAGGACAATAGTTCAAATATAATTAGTTGTTGGGATGCCCGCGCCTATTCAGCTATAATGGACTATTCCATTACTATGTAAAGTAATGGTGGCATCTACGTAGGGGTGTGTGCCGAGCAGCCGTATCGACAAGTCAGTCATAGACTTCCGGTGACGACCCGGAAGTACCCATTGCTCATACTACGTCTTACGACGGTTGAGACGATTAACCTCTATTCTTGTATTGGATACTAATAACCTTTGTAAATACTATTTTCACGGAATACAACAATTAACCTATTCCTGTTGTTGAGTTATTTATTCTTACTCACGACACAACATTAGTGTAAATAATAACTTCTCATCCCAGTAATTCAGAAATACAGAAACCTCTCTAGATAACTTGATGGTAATGCTGACTTTCTGCACACAAACAACACACTTCAGAATGGAATCAGACATATATCAGCAAGATGTAGGCTTAGCAATGGGCTCACCATTACCATCAGCAATGGCTAACATATACATGGAATACTTCAATGATGATATTAGAACCCACATCACCAAAGCCAACTGCATGGCTGAGATACACCTTCTTACTCTGGCCGCAACAGGAAGAGATCAAAACACTACTAGATCATGTGTACTCAATAGATCATTGATAGCTCTCAATAGAAAAAGAGAATGACAACAAACTAGCATTTCTGGATGTACTAATATCTTGAACAGAGAGTGGGTTCAAGACATCCAAATACCACAAGCTGAAATTCACCAGAAAATACATCAACTTCAACTCACATCAACCATACAAAGTAAAGAAAGGGATTGTCCGCTGCTTGCAATATCGAGCAAAAGTCATAAGCGGCAATCCAGATATATATTAATAGGAAATGGCCAGTAGAAGCAGTACCATACAATGTAACAACTACCCAGGGTACATGACAACAGCTCATATGAACTTGGAAGGGAGAATGTATGGGGATAACAACTCTCAGAAAATAGCCTTGGTCTGCCTCCCCCATGTGAAGGGGTAATCAGAGAAAATACAAAGGTTCTGTCATCCATATAACATCAGGACTACCTTAAAAAGTGTTTCTACACTTCACAGATACCTCTCTCTTGTCCTCAAGTGACTTGACACAAAGAGTTGTGAGTTCAACACCTGGCTATGGTGAACAAATAACTTAGATAGTTGAGTTCAAGGGAGATAACTACATGGCATCTGGAAGTGGCATTATACATGGAATGAGAATGATATATCCCAGTAATCAAAATAAAGGGTTTGGTTAAAAATTCTTTGAACCTGAAGGCCAGGGCGTACAAAGGCCAAAATTTTGTAAACATAGCAATAAAGATGAGGACAACAGTCTGAAATAATGTAAATAATGTAGACGGCCACAGGGTATCATGACATCAAAAAACATGATATGAAGGCTGTGAGCATCAACAAGGCATCATGGGAGAGCGTAACAGTCAATTGGACCAAATGGAGAGAAACCCTGGTCCAACAACTCAAATCAAGGGAGGAGCAACTGACACAAGTCCCCATGGAGAGGCAGGTTCACAGAAAGCAAAATGACAGCTCTGACAGACCAGAAACAAAACATAAATGCAGCCTCTGCAACAAAGACTGTCATTCCTGCATATGATGATTTAGTAAAACCAACACCATTTCAAGAAATATATGACTGTACTGGGTTACATGATATTAACAGCAGGAAAATAAATTTAAATATTTCATATTTATAGATGTGAAAATTTACAATCATTTCCCCTGATCAGTGAATTTATTCCCTGTATTAATGTTATATGTTCTGGGGACCAACAGAATATATTTGAACTTGAAAAGAATTTATTCCTGTTGAAGAAAAAAAGAACACGCAATGATTTTATTCGAAGTTGGAATGCAGAAAAATTAAGCAGTGTATTGTGTCAACAATGCCATTTTTTGAGATCACGAAATATAAACAATAGAATATAATTTCATTCAATTATTCGGTCAGAAGCGAAAATAATTTACATTAAATTATTTTGTGTTATAAAACAATGAATAGAGAAATTAATTACATTTTCGTAGCCGACAAGAAATATGTTTTGGTTGTCAGAAAAACTGAAATAAACAGGCATTGTGTCAGTGTGTCAAAGTAAAAAAAAAAAAATGGAACAATGAAATAAATGATAATGTGATTATATCAAAATGCAACTGGTAAAAGACAATAATTGGTGATTAGGCCTTACCAGGAATGACATAATTGGGTGAAGCTCAACAGTGCGTGGTTTTATATATAAGACTAGGTTATCCTGGCTCAAGATAGAGAGAGGAAACAGCAGAGCAGACAAGCTCGAGACATGAAGAGAACCCAAGGGAATATAACTCCAACCATATATGCGTGCTTTCTTTGACTACCCCTTTACACACAATCGTCTCATTGCAGAGAATAAACTGAATATATTTTTATGCATATGTTGTCCGTCATTATATTTTAAGCCAATCAATAACATTAGTTTGCAGGTTATATAGCATACAGCACACTGATATATTGCACTGGTATACATCACTGTGGTATACCAAATATATTGAATTGGTACATATATCAAATTGGTATAGAACATTAACTCTGAGTAGCGACAAGATAAGTGAACATTTAATTTTATTTATAATTATGCATAAATTTATCTAGTTAGAAGTTTTAAGATATAAAAATATAAAGTTACAAAAATGGTTAGTAAACTGATCTCACTGTACAGTACAACATACCTATGAGTAACATTCTTACTGGCCTTGAATCAAACATAAATTAAGATTAATAGAGATAAAAAATTTATCTGAAGGAAATTAGAGGGAAAGTTTTATGATTCTTAGTCTATGGACTGAAAATTATATTCATTTTAGAATATATTACAGACAACGGAAAATTTGACACAGCAATCAAAGGTATTTTGGAATAATGAAAAATGCCTTTCAGAAGCTAAATAAAGTATTAAGGAATGGAAAATTTTTTTAAAGAAAAAGTGAAGAGTGCTGACCAATTATGTAATACGAGTCTTACAGATTAAGAAGGATACAAAAAATACCATGGATGGAATATGTGTGCAATCAGGAAGTTTTGAGGAAAATGCAATACAAGTTTCATTAAAGATGACTGACAAGATACTATGATTAAGTGTTTTATTACATTTTTCTTGTGTTCATATAAGTGTTTTCTTTTCTGGACATAAAATGTGTAAAAATTATCTACATGTTCTATAACCTAATCAAACTGTGAATATGTATGGCACCAAAATCTGAATACTAAAATGTCCAAGACAGTGATCAAACAGAAATCATGCAAAATACAAGGGTCATTCAATAAATAAGGTGAATTTTTCGGTATAAGGACTTCTAATACAGATAGAAACTTACTTTTTTTTTTTAATTTTTTCTTTTAATTCTTTTTCAAAGGGATTTAATTTTTTTTTTGCAGATTGAAAAAAAAACTTTGAGAGTTTTGAAGATTAACAAAGATGGCCAACCAAGAAGCATGCTCCAGGATTGAACAGAGGTCAGTTATCAAGTTTTTGGTTGCTGAAGAGTGCAAACAAGTTGGAATTCATAGGAGTATGTCAACTGCATATGGTACCACATGTTTTAGCCAAAAAAATGTCTAAAGTGGGCTAAATTGTTTAAAGAAGGACAGAGCAGTGTTGAGGATGAAGACAGGCCTGGTAGGCCTACAGAAGTGAGGTTTCCTGATGGGATCAAATCAGTCAAACACCTCATTCAATCTGACAACAGGGTGACAGTGGATGACATTGCAAGGACTTTGAGCCTATCTGTTAGGATGGCACAAAAAATTGTCCATGATAACCTTGCCTACTCAAAGGTCAGCTCACACAGCAGCCTAAACGGTGCAGACCATCAACGAGCTGGGCTGGGAACTGCTCCCTCATACTCTTTACAGCCCAAACCTTGCCCCTTCAGACTTTCGCCTGTTTAGTCCCTTGAAAGCGTTCATGAGAGGCACAAAGTTTGAAAGTGTTGTGAGCAATTGGGTGAGACATCAGTCCAAAGATTTTTTCACTGAGGGAATACCGAAGCTTGAGCACAGATGGGAAAAGTGTGGGACACTGCTGGGAGACTACGTTGAAAAATAAAAAAATGTAAGCTTCTATCTATATTAGAAGTTCTTATACCGAAAAAATTCACCTTATTTATTGGATGACCCTTGTAATTTTGTCCTAATTTCTGTTTGATAAGAGTATTGAAATAATAACAGCAGCAAAAATAAGGACATTATTTAAACTTCAAATAATGTAAATAATTTTGTCCTAATTTCTGTTTGAATTTCTGGGATGAGTAGTTATCAACATTTACGTTATTTACAGTCAAATTAATATCGTCATCTTTGTTATAATTAGTTGTACTCTCTAGTTTTCTTCAGGTATCTGTCAATTCAAACAACACATTAATCTAATTTAATCTTGGGAGTAGATTATTCTCCATTCACTGTCCATATATGATCTTGTTCTTTTTAGTACTTCTCAGTTATTGCTTACCTGTTTTCGATGAGTCTAAATGTGTTGTACTTGGCCCAAGTATTGAACTCACAAACCAACTTTTTAATCCATTAAGCTATTGACCCATAGATTAAATAATGGGTTCATTTTGAAATTCTCTGAAGGTTGCTTAAATTGAAAGAAACCTGAAGATAACATTCAAGGAATGAAATGAACACTTTATTTAATCAACAAGTGTAGCATGTTCTCATCGAGCTGTCCAGGTCTAGAGATATTTTGCCTGGGTTGTCTTTAACACTGTTAACTATTGCTAATCTTGTTTCTACTGAGTTTGTATACTACTTGGCTCTGGTATTAGTAGATCTAAGTTCAATCCCTAGCCCAAGTAGAGCAAAGGTGCTCAGACTCAGTAGAAACAAGACTAGTAATACCTAAACAGTACTAATAAAACAAGTTATTTCTAGACCTGGACAGCAGAAAGAGAACCCTCTACCCTTGTAAACTGAATAAAAGTTTCAGTTTGTAATTCCCTGAATGTTACCCAGATTGACACACCAATAGAACATCAAAAAGCATAATAGGCAAAATATTATGACAGTAACAACAATGATAAGGATATTAGTCCAGCTGTAAATAATAGAAATAAGGATAAACTTTCATCATAGAAATTAAGGAAGAAAATATTTATTTTGACATAATCTCTTTTCTTTCCAATGCACAGATTTCAAAGCATCCTCATTTATACTATCAATGAAACATTATACAATGAACATTTCATATTGATATTCAGCTAAAAATTGTGTTGAGCTATAGACTTATTGATCCACTTTTGTACATCATTTTGAAATTTGCCATATTATCAAACATAATAAGTTTCTTTCTTTGTCAATGCACTTAATCCAATAGTGAATATTTCTTTTTAATAATTCACCCCGAGTAAGGCAATAATGCCACTAAGATGCAATGGGGTTACTGGGAGTGAAAGAGAATGAGAAAACTTTAGAAGGAACCAAAAATGCAATCCTAAATAGGAAACAAGGAATAAAACTCTACTCCTGTTCAACAGACCAAGGAGAACATAAACTGGGTGATAGGCAAACCTATTTAATCACATTGTATTATTAATATACACAAAGAATTTTCTGACTAGTTAATTTTTTTTTATATATTTTTCCAGAGATCTGAAAAGACAATGTTAGGTTTAAAAATAAATGTGTTCAAGCACAAAAAAATAAGTTTTATTCCATAAGAAGCCATTTAAAATAAAATAGATTTTGCATTCTATATAATTGTTCTATTTTTAAAATTGTCTGTGCAAGAATTTATAGCGATTCTGGTCATCTACAGAAGCTGACAAGCAAGATCTAAAACTATGAAAGCAAGAATAATGTGTCCTCCCCACACAAAGAGTAAAATAAAAGTAATTATTTATGGTAAAAGAAAAAGAGTTAATTAAAAGACAAATTATCTCTTTCTTAATTGTCGTTTTTCTTTCTTTGATACAAAAGAGCAGAAAGACTTCATTACTTTAGATTTTGTGTTTTCTTTTATACAAAATTGGAAGACAGTTATTTTTTTAAAGATGAACAGCACAAATAAATAAAAAATGGCACAAAAACAAAGAAACAATGAAAGCGTGGCATTCTGTAGATAGCTTCTGGCCAAACACACCACTAGGGCCAAATTATCTTATAGCCCTGTATACCACCCAAAATATATCTAGAATTGAAGCATGACCATGTGTATATAAAATACCATATTCCATATAAACACATATGAAACAGAAATAAATTTATTCACACACCCCTACACATATTAGCTTTATTTTGTCATTAACACTTGCTTGAATTCATGACCCCAGATAATCCCTTTTTATCTGATTTTCAATGTTCAACAAACAGTGTTTTAGCAAAATGAGTTTCTCATGTCACCTGTTATTGTTCTTTCTAGTATTTTCTTCCAGACATTTTTAAAGTGAAAACTCAACATCTTAACTATATCATTATTTTCCATTTTAGTTACATATGCTATTCATTCTAGATTTGCTGCTGGTGGAAGTCCTCAAGTGACATGGAGCCAGTATGAATTATGAATATATATATATGTGTGTGTGAAAAGTGTATGTATATAATTATAAATATGAGTGTATATATATATATATATATGCAACTTGTTATATATATTATATTATTTATATATTATATATGTGCGGTACTTATTTGAAAGCACTCAATATCAGTGATAGAGCTGACATATTCATATAGATAGGTGTGAGTTTGTGACCCTGGGTTTCACGGTCTTGTGATCGTCTGACGATCACCGGACCATGAAACCCAGGGTCACAAACTCACACCTATCTATATGAATATATATACACATACACACACACAGGGTCTGATGGGTAAATTATTGCCATTTCATATTTTTAATTTTTGCATATGCATTGCTTGTTTTTGATTTTGAGGACTGTAAAGTATAGTAGGGTCAACTGAATACTATCTATAAGTAAAAGAGCACCATAATGCAATTCACTTGGCCAGAAATTTTGAAAATCATATGCTGTACTGCTTGGCCTTTGTGCTGGAAGCTTCTATACAAACATTTCAAAGTGCTTGGGTGTCAATCTGATGATTGTGCAAAGGATATAGAAAGAGTTGGATGAGTGTAATGGTGATTAAAAGGCAAGTCAGAAAACTCACTCTGATCATTCTGATAAGAAAAGAACTCCAAAATTTATTGGTGAGATCCATGCCATAATTGACAATGATCCCTCCAAGTCAACCAGATCCATAGCCAGGAACACAGGAGTGTCTAAATTTCTTATCAGGCAAGTAGTGCATAAAAACATTCAGTATTTCTCATAGGAGGTGAGAAAGGGCCAATGCTACAAAACTTTTGAACAACCCTTCCAACCAAACATGCTTTGATTTTTCTCAGATGAGAAAAAATTACGGTGAGGATAAGATGCTGAACACACAGAACAACTATTGGCTTTCTGTGTCCTCAAAAGACATACTGAGAGCGATAAAAAAACCAAATATCCAGTCAATATCATGGTGTTTGGAATTATGCTTCCATTCGTCTTACCAAAGGGTCTTAAACTCAGCATGGAGGCCTACATCAAGCAGGAGGAGATACTACTGGTGTAATGAATAAGGGCTCAGAATTGTTACTCAGAGAGCTAACCATTTATCCAGCATCTTTAGGAACAGATCTGTTGTATACCTACCTATATACAGTTATGGGATGTTCCTATGCTCTTAAATACATGAACACCACTGGGGTAGAGTAGAGTGATTATACTGACTAGCAGTTCACTATCAGTGTATCTACTTCACACAGTGTGCGAGTCTTGTATTTGTTGATATACTATTATTCCCAACCTCTGTTTTGATGATTACTTACACAGTAACCTTTTAGGGTTACAACAAGATCATAATTTTATATGAAAGTGTGCTGGTTTTTTAACCAGTTTTTGGTTCAAAACTTTTCAACACATTCTTGTCATTCTGATATAATGTTTAGTCTTATGTGATTTATTAAGTCTGTGCAAAAGTTCCCAGAACCCAATTTTAAAAAATTATGGACTAAATACACAGTAGGAAACATTGTTTTTTGCATATAAATAGAAATATTCTCATGTACTTAATGTATTAATATTATGTTTTCTACTTTGTTGATAACATGACAGTATTTTCATTTGGTTATATTGTATATTTTTCATCATTATCATAACTTATCCCATGACCAGATAAGGTTGTGTTGCATTTATAAACAGTTACCTCCATATATCTGGGTTGAAAGTCAGAGAGACCTGCTGCTGACTATTTCTCTCTAGGTCAGACCACAGCTTGAAGGCTCACCTTGGTCACAAACATATGGTTGTTGATTCCATCAGGGGAACCCTCTGCCCTGGCTGTTCTAGTTTCTCTATGATCACTAAAGTTAAGCAACATGAATCCTGGTCAGCACCTAAATGATTGACTGCTTGGGAATACCAGGTGCTATAAGCTTTGATGTGCAGGTGGTGTAGTGGGTAAAAGCTCATAATTGTTAATCAGAGAGCTAAGTTCCAATTCCCATTGGGTTTGTTATATTCACTCATGTAAATACCCTTGGAATGGTGTGAATCCACCTCTTCTAACCCCCAGCTATGGGTTAATTAGCAAGACTTGTATCACTAAAGAATTATTATCTCAAAAAATGAAAATTACAAACAAAATATTTATATTTTAGCAATAATAACCATATAGAGATTGAAATGACAATAAACAAAAACAACCAGCCAAATTTTCAATCTAGGATCAGAGTCTCGTAAGTGCCCTTCCCCCAGCTTTTGTGACCATGAAAATTAGAGAATAACATTAAGTTAGTAGGAGTTAGGAAAAGGGGTAGAAGTGGAGTAGGAAGAAGGTGGGGAAGAGGCAGTGAGATAAAATTGATAAATAGACAAAAAGTAAAAACATATCTATCTATCTATCTATCTATATATATATATATATATATATACATATATATATATATATATCACTCTTCAGAAATGAATTGAGTTCTTTCGATGACTGGCATGTGTATACACTAACCATTATACAACATGATAAAATTTCCCTTCTATGATTCCATGCTCCTATAGCTTAGGGGGTAGCGACTCCAACTGACACCAAATTGGTCAAGTTTCGATCCCGGCCATAAGCAAGTGGATGTGTCTAGCCACACTGATGAGCTGTGATACAGTGAAACTGGCTTGTATGTAGATGACTAATATATATATATATATATGTAACAAGAGAATGAAGGAACAGAAACCAAAGAAAGGAAGAAAGAATGATAAAAAATGGCTTGCAGGTTGAATATCAAGAGACAGTGAGTGACAGAGTGAAAAGCAGGTAAAAACGGAAAGGTGTAACAATTGTGAAACGTTAAATAAGAAAGATAAAAGAGAGGATGCAATATAAAAGATGAGTGCATTGTTTGTGCAGTATTGTACCTGATTAAATTTACTATCAAGGGCTTCAGACATGAGACTTCAACATTAAAATGAAAAGGTAGCTGTAGTAGTAGTAGTAGTAGTAATTTAATTCAAATATGTGAAGAGTGGAGATTATAGGTAGTCTCTCTTATTTTGGTATCATCCACTATTATATACTGCTTTACAACAGTACCTCATACTAATAATCTCTTCAGTTTCCCCACACTTCTGATCACAAGTTTACAACCACTTTCTTTTTATCTCTGTAATAATGAAGATTGTGTAGTGCAGATAGCAACACAACCATACATATAGTATTTAGAGAATATATATATATATATATATATATATATAAAAGTGTGAACATTGAAGTCAACACTCAAGGACGGCAGACTGTTTCATGCTAAGCACAATCATCAGGCCACATGTATATATATATATATATATATATATATATATATATAGTGCTTTTGTTACATATTAAGAGATTTTTGATAAAATCCAAAGAAGAATCTGCAATGTCAATGATCCTGACCTGGCATCTCAGTTTTAGTCATTTTCCCACCATAGCAATATAGTTTTCCTGTGTCTGTTTTATATATACTTTTATGTTCAGTGTCCTGGTGAACTTTTCTTTATGGTACCTATAGACTCTATAAATTTAAATGCAGTACTAGATTGGCAGCAAGGTCTCATCTATTTACAGTTGAAATCACTAGATATAACCATAAGTTCTATGCTAACAGCTTTTTATTTCTCATTTGAGGAACTCTTTCAACTTCTAGTCAAGTTTGACAATAGTGTCAATAATATATTTTATTCATAAAAGCAATTAATAGCTTTTCTAATTAAATAATGTCTTAGTTTTATTGCATTTTTTAATTCTCAATTTAGAGCAGATTTTCAGTAACTAGGGATCCTGTTTCACAAAAAAAAAATTTTTTAAAATCAATGATTTTATTTCTTCAAGGAGTTCTGTGTATAACATTAAGTAATACAAAAATTAATTTCTTGAAATTTCACAAAATTAAATAAGTGAGGGATAACATGCAAAAAAATGTTTAAGTAAGAATTTTTTAAAAAAAGAATCATTTCTGAAATTAAATAATTCATTTGTGAATAGGTCCTGAAAGTTTCATTAAAATATTATAATTATTTGATTTTTGCAAGAATTTCCAAATCAATGCATTTTTCACTATTTCTGCTATGTATTTGGGGATTCTTGGCAAAATCCAAAGAAGAATCTGGAGTGGAATCATTAAACAAGAGTATTTATTTGGTTCTGGAATCTGTAAATATTTGTTGTTTAGATTTAAGTCTATATAAAAATTATATCTGTATATTTGTCAATACAAAAATTAAAATTCAATAACAGTTGTCATCATCTCTTTGCAGTTAAATATACAGGGTGTGGCAGATAAGTTTTCAACATTTTATATTTTTAATTTTTAAGATTTGCGTTGTTTGTATTTGATTTTGTCAACATCACAGTATAGTAGGGTCAGTTGGGCATTGTCTGTGAGAAAAGGAGCACAAAGGCTTAATTTACTCTACCAGAAATTTGGAAACGCCATGCTGTACTGCTTGGCATTCTTACCGGAAGAACCAATACAAACATTTCAGAAGGTTTTGGCGTCAATTTGCAGACAGTGTAGAGGATTTGGAAAAAGTTGGATGATATATCGTGTCAACATCATGATGTTTGGTGTGATCACTAATGACAGCAACATTCTACCCACATTTATCTTCCAACAGGGTCTCGGAATCAACACAAAGGGCTAAATCTAGTGTTTTGAGCAGGTAATGCTGCACTGGCCCAAGAAGAAACTATTTCTGCTGGAAGAACCTATTTCTGGCAACAGGACTCTGCACCATGCCACACAAGCAGGAGAACCCATTAATAGCTGGCAGACAATTTTTGTCACCATATTGCTACTTACATCTAGCAATTTAACTCCCCAGATTATTATGTGTGGGGTGCAGTTGAGCAAAAGACCAACAAAACTCTTTGTAACACCAAAAATGAACTGAAGACAAAGATTATGGCAGTATTCACAAAGTAAAATAGGGAGACTGTCCAGAATAGTTGCTGAAGATTGCAAAATTGTCTGGAAGCCGTGGTTGAAGCCAATGGCAATTTTATTGAATAAATTTACACTTTAGTATTTCAAGATATTTTTGTGGTAAATATATGTTAAAATAAGATAAGTGTTATTTTCATTTTTGCATAATCTAGATGACAGTTGATCTATTGCATCCTATATGCGTGCGTGTGTTATTTTTTGCATAATTTAGAGGACAATTTATCTATTGCAGCATATATATATATATATATATAAAAAACTCAACACATCATTTTCAGGTATTCCGGCAAAATCTTTTATACCAAATGGAAGGAATATTGTAAGGTCTGATGAAATGAGCTAATTAAGCTCATAGAAATGAATTATAATTTATAACCAACTGAAATGACGTGTTGAGTTTTCCTTTATAAATATCATATTGCTCTGGATAACATCCATTGAGCTCTCTATACAAATTAACACTTAATATTTTATGTTAAGTTGATCTTGTTGGATTATCCTCACCGTTTATGGACTGAACGTCTATACCTATAATTTTGTCTGAGTTCTCCTCAATCTTAATTTTCATAATTTTGTGCACTTTTCTGATAGAATTCTAAAATGAGAAATGATGACTGGTCAGCTTATTTTGTTTTTTTATCATCTAACTCTTTATGTTATTTATATATTTTTTCTTTCTCCTTATTCATTATTTCTTTATTCTATTTTTTTTTTAATCTGCCCATTTTTACTGCAACACTAAAATTATTATTATTAATAGTAGTATTATTAGTGGTGGTGGTGCTAACATATTGCCTATAAAAGTAGTAGTAGTAGCGATGGTATGGGCCTTTGATTATTTTCAATAAGAAAGAGATACAAAAAGAGTAGATAAAATCTTGCAAGCTGTGCAGACAATAATAATGACTGTAAGTCAGGCATTAGCCAATGAAACAGAATTTTTTTTTTTAAATCAAAGTGCAAAGAGGACTGAGTTTTGTAAAAAAAATATATATACCAATATCTTTTTTTCCAAGCAGAACAAATAAAATAAAGTTTAAAAATAAATAAATAAATATATATATATATATATATATATATATATATATATATGAGTGGGTACTGAAAAGTTCTTAGCACAACCAATATAGGATTCTCATGAAAAAGAAAAGAAAAGAAACAAACTCTCTGACGTATAAGCATTTATTTGGAGAAACGGGTCAGGCTAAGAACTTTTCAACCCCCTCCTCGTATATTGTGGAACTTAAATAAAAATTGAAGAAAGCCATATTGCTTGTGCAGGAAACGCTCACTTGAAGAGAGGCCGTAGTTGTAAATTGTACTGACCCGAAATGGACTGATTCCCTGTCGGCTCCCAAGCTATGCTAATTGCTCCACGGAGAGGACAAATGGAAGAAGCTTGTCTGTGTTCTGGGTGCCAAAGATTCCACAAGAAAGGGAGAAAAGTATTTGAAAACAGCAAGTAATAACAAACGAAAAAAAGTATAGGTAACCAGCTACAATGTTGCATATATTAAGACTTTCTTCTCTTTTTTTTTTTGTTGCTGTTGGATACCAGAATCAATATTATTGCACAATATTTCACATTGCACAAAAATCTGTAAGATAGAAATACTGAAAGCTGCTTCAGCATACTGCACAGGATGAAATATTGTTCAATATTATTGACAATATAATGACAATAATAAACACTAAAGGTAAATATTGCTAACCATCCAGAGTTATATTTCAAATTTATACACTGAATTTCATATTAAAAAAAGATTTGTGATCTTAATTCAATATCGTAAATAACAATCAAGATGTGCTTCAAGTTTTTAAATTATATTTCATGAGTGAGGAGTTATTTAAAAGCTGTAAGAATAATATGTTATCAAACACTGACCATCAAGATGGTAGAACAGTTTTGTTTTATATGAAGAATATCCAGAAAGTAATGCCTCCTATTTATTTCCACAGAAATCACAACAAATACAGAGTACGTAACAACATAATTGGGTAGAGCAGATTCATTTGAAAATATTTTAGCACAGTCATGATCACTAGCAATGCACTTTTGTCGGTAATGGATAATAGCCTGCACACTGTGCTTGTAAAATTCATCTCCTCCAACAGCAATGACAGAATCATTGTCAGGAACATGTTATTCCCATAGATCATGTTTCATGAGTACAAACCGATTGGAAGAGGTCAAATCCAGAATATATAGTGGGTGTGATAGGACGATCTTGTCAAAATTTGCAATTTAGTCTTCAAAATAGTATGAGATCTGAGAAAAAATTGTTTGACCCCCAGCCTAAATCTGGAAATTCAGTTTAGGCATCATGATGTAATGGTTAGTGTTAATGATTTGTTAATTTTTAAAAAATTCAGAATTCTATCTCCTATCCTGAAAGACAGTGAACATCACTCTGTTTCCTGTTGGCTTCATTTTAAATATTCCTCTTGATGATAAATTCATGTGTTGTCACTCAATAGACTGTGTTTTGATTCCAACTTATAATGCTGACATCATGGTGATGACATGTTCCATAAAACTGTCATATTGTAATGGGTCAACAGGTTTTGACAGACTGACATTCACCTGTGGGAGCATCTGTAGGACCCACTTCACTCACACTTGATAATATCTAACGTTTTCTGAATCACTTCCAATGCATTAAAGTTAACATTCACATCCGTATACAAGTTTACTGATTGTATTCCATGGATGAACTTATCAAAGTATTATTTCATAGACTGACAATTGTGCAGGGCTATCCAGATCCTGGCTTGTCATGCACATTACTGTTAGACATTACTCATAATCTAACTGTGCTCATGTCCCCTGTTTGGTTTCTAGAAATATTCTGCTAGCATCAAGAAATATCAATGTGTATAATTTTTTTTCTACATGACGGAATTCTTTGATAGATTTCTGGTTCTTATGCAGTTTCATGTTAGACACCATCATGCTAGATTACTAATCAGCTGCTACTTGTAACAAGGAAAAAAGTATGGGTTATTGGCAGGAAGGTTCATCCTCTTCTGCTATATCTCTGACATCATGGAACAACATATGTTAAGAGGCATTACTTTCAGAGGAACCTTCGTACTACTTTTGTACCTTATACAAGTGCTATCTGAAATAGCCATGCTGATGGGAATTTTCAAATTTATAAAATAAGTGTGTTGGTGTGAATAAATATGAGGCTGCATATTTTCTAATAAAGTAGATTCCTGGAACAAAATTTTTGTGAGGCTAAGAAAATTATTTTAAATATAATAAGTGCATCATATCAAATAAGCATTGTGCTGGAAAAAATTAAAAATAATTTAAGAGTCTGGCACTTTTAATACACAAGAGTTGTCATTTACTCAGAGTAGCTTAGGTTAGGCTCAAGGCAACAAATACAAGATACTTAGTAACAATTGAACTATTTAGTCGTAACTGATTCATAAAATTATCCTGTTAACAATTAAACTAAAATGTGGTGTCCACCTGTTTTATTTTTTCATATTAAGTAAATTTCCAAGAAAATTAACAACCAAACTTTGAAATAAATTTTGGTATCTCTTAATGGCAAATATTTTAATTAGTTAATCTTGAGATGTGATTAAACAATTGAGCTGAAATACTTTCACAAAAAGATGAAAATTCTTTGTACAATGCATTAATGATTAAAATAATTATAATTGCTACACAGAAAATATCACAGATATGAACCATGTGCAATTTCTAAAATTCTAAAAAATCCTTTTCCTATTCAAAATAGAAGTTGCATCAAAATAAGTCTTTTCAAAATATTACAAGTTTGAAATATTTAATCTTCCAAATTGTTATTTAGAATGCCAACATTTTCTGAATGAGAGAAGTACTGTAAAAATTCTACTGCCGAACCCTAATCCAGACATGTCCCTTGTCATGCAAAACAAACTTTAAAAACTTTTATATACCAAATTAAAAATTTGTTAAATAAAAACATGGTATAAACTAAAGCAAAAAAAAATTATTTTGTTTTGTCTGAACTTCTGCAATGAGAAGTTATCATTTTTTACATTATTTATATTTCGACTATTGTCCTCATCTTTGTTGTTTTTGTCAGAATGCTTCAACCGTTATGCTCTTCCCAATTCTCTAAGGTATATATCGATCAACAGAGAATTTCAGACTGAACCCATTATTTAATTTATGAGTGTAGACTGTTTACACTCTACTGCTCATGTCTAGAGATATCACCCAGGTATTATTTTTATTCAGTTATTGCTTGCTAGTTTTCATTGAGTGCAAGTATACACTGCCCAACCCAGGGACTGAACTCAAAACTATGTAATCAAATTCATATCCCAACACTTTTACACACTAGGCCATTATTCTTTTGATTACCATGATTGATATACACCTGAGGAACACTGGAAAACACAACAGCTGAAACATTGTGATAAAAACAACAAAAATAAGGACAACAGTTTGAATCTAAATAGTGTAAATAATTTTTTTGGTTTCAATCAAATTTGATTCCATTTTTTATTATCTATTAATTTTCTATTTTTTAGCTTTTTGGACTAGACTTTGACCAAGTTATCTTTCTGCTAAAAAATTACAAAAAATATCTGCACCCAAATGTAAATGAAAAACATTTCATTTTGTATCCTACCTTGAAAAAAATTCAGAATTCACCACTGATTTACTTAAAAGTACTCTGTAAAATATCAAAGCAGAAAAATATATTTACTTATACAGGGCAAAACAGAAATATCTCCTGCATAATGGTAAAACATTAGTGGCAATAGTCTCTTCATCTAGGTAATGTCTTGCCATTATGAGTGAGGTATTTCTGCCATACACTGAACAAGCAGACTGATAGATTTTAATAAATGATTTTAAATAGTTAAACTAGTATTTGAAGAGTTCATTTGAATTACCTCCCTTGGTTGTAGTGAAATAGTCTTGTGAAAGCGAATAGTTAGTTTTGCAACATGTCCTCTTAGGTAAAAATGTTCAATATTATTGATAATTTGCAAAAGGATATATGTATATATTAAGTAATCATTTAAAACATGATGACCATTTTCAGTAAAGCTAGACATGAGCAGTGGAGTGTAAATACAGTTCTTCAAAAGTGTCTGTCTGTCTGTGTGTCTTGTTAAGCAGCTCACTGTATTAGGTTACAAAAATAATGGCCACTCAAAGTGTTGTATTTTGGAAAAACATTTTAACATAGTATTCATGATGTATATTAGGTGAATTTTAGTATACATAATAATTAATGTATGCTCTTTAATAATTTTTAACTTATTAGGTTGTTACAAAAATAATGGCTGCTCAAAGTGTTGTATTTTGAAAAGCCATTTTATAATAGTATTCATGATGTATATTAGGTGAATTTTAGTATACATAATAATTAATGTATGCTCTTTAATAATTTTTAACTTATTAGGTTGTTACAAAAATAATGGCTGCTCAAAGTGTTGTATTTTGAAAAGCCATTTTAACATAGTATTCATGATGCATATTAGGTGAATTTTGGTATATGATGTAATGAATATGTATACACCTTGGTTCCCCCTCACTGGAATGTGATTGGCTGGTGTCAGCCATAAATACAGACGAAGGCGAGGATGTCCGAAGAGAGAGAGAGAGAGATCTAGAGATCTTCCACTAGAGATCTACTACATCTACTGATTACGCCTACGTCTCAGGATACTGCATATGATGATTATGTCTATGTACGAAATTGACCTACTTGGTTACATTTGCCTAAACCACTCAACTACCCCATATTGATATATATCCCTTTCCAGCACATATCAGTAGACATAATAATTAATGGGTGCTTTTTAATATAATTTTAACTTATTTTCAGACAGAAATATTCTTGAAGCATAAGTCTTTAATTATGAACATGACAAAACATGATCGTTTACTTTTCTTGTATGAGTTCAAACTTGGACACAATGCCTCCCAAACTTCTGCCAATAATCAACAGAGCATGGGGAGATGGGTCCACAAGTGATTGGGCAGTACAAAGGTCATTCCAGAATTTCTGTACTGATGATGATAGCCTTAAAGATGAAGACAGTAGAGGACGGTCATGCAGTCTTGACAATGAACAAATGCAAGCAGTTGTTGAGCAAAACTCACGTCAAAGTGCCAGAAAAAAGTCTCAGATGCTTGGTGTCAGCACTGCAACACTCTCAAGCCATTTGCAGTGTAGTGGCAAGGTGCAAAAGCTTAATAAATGGGTTCCTTATAATCTCAATGTCTGGGGCAAGATAGGCTGACTTTGCATTCAAAGTTTTCACTATATTAGACTGGCTCCCAGAGAACTCTGTCTTTTTTTTTTTTTTTTTAATCGTATCACCCCGAGCAAGGCGGTAACGCCACTGATGTGCAGGGGGCTACGTAATAGTGAAAAGATCGGAAAAGAGAAAGCCGGAAACCATATCCTAAACAGGGAACAAGGGATGAGCCTCTTAACCTGTTCAATAGACATGAGTGGAGTGTGAACCGGGTCTGCCTTACTATTTAGCCTATGGCTGGTGGAAAATGGATTTGTGCCTTTTGCAAAGAGCATTGGTGCAGAGTAAATGAGAAAGACTGGGTCAGAAGTTGAATCCTGCACTAATTCCACTGTGTCAATAACCATTACACTACACACAAAGCCTTTAATTATTCATACTTATATCTTCATTTTTGTTGTTTTTCACTAACTCGCACCCATTTTCTCAAACACTATTCCTATATACATCTTTACCCATCTATCACGCTCCTTCTGACATTTCCTATATCTAATCGCTCTCTCATCACCTCCCCATATGTAACCCCCTGCGCAATAGTGACAGTGGAATGCCTTGCTTGGGGTGAAATGATTTTTAAAAAAAAATGATCTGGCTGATAGATTCTTTGGTCACCCACATATTGAATGAACTTCTAAGACTTGATTGAGAGGTTATTTACAGATCTAAGATGAAGGGTTATCATTATTCTATCAATTCTTCTATAAATTCTATTACATATTCAGATTATTATCATCATTTATATCCATTCAGCCATAACAATTTTTTGGCTATGAAACTCAGTTTAATCTTCCTCAGGTGTATATCGCATCAAATAATATTCTATAACTTCTGATGTTAATCGTTCTTTTATTCATAAACTTTCTCCACTATTTTGCCTTCTCTTCTTGGAATTCAAATCTCCCATGATGATAGTGATTTCTTTTTGAGTTACATTGAGCCTTGGCATTTTTTGAGAAAGCATTTGTTTAGTCCTTTCATCCCAAGCAAGGCAGTAAAGCCACTAAGACACAAAGGGCTAATGAGTGTGAAAGATTAAAAAAAAAGAGAAACATAATTAGAGAGAACAGTAGAAGAACAACAAAGAAGAGAATAAATAAATTTTTGAAGATTAAAGTTGGCTGGAAAGCAAGGAGCAGAAAGAGAGTTCCATAAGCAAGAAGTGCAAGAAATGAAAATGTTAGCATAGAACTTATGGTTACATCTAGACAATTCACCTGTAAATTGATGGAACCTAGTACTGAACTTGAATTATATTATTTATAAATAATACATATTATTACAGTTATATTATTATTTATAATTATTTATTATTATTTATAAAAAATATCATTACGGTTATATTATTATAAATAAGTATTTTTGATTATTTACTTTATTTATATTATTTATAAATAATATAAATAATTATTTATAATTATTTATTATTATTTACTTTATTTATATAATTATTTATAAATAATATATATTATTACAGTTACATCAAAACAATTCAGCTGTAAATTGATGAAACCTAGTAATGCACAAATTCATAAAGTCTATGTTCCACAGTAAAGAATTCATCCAAACAATTACCATGAAAGTATTTATAGAAAAGACATAGAGAAGCTACATTATGATGATAAGAAAATGACTGAAGTAGAGATGCCAGTTCAGGATCAATAATATTACTGATTCCTTTTTGGATTTTATTTTTGTAAGAGTTATTGATTTCCTCCTCTGTGATTTCTGCTTATCAATGCATACATCTTAAATTCTATATCTATCTTTTCTGTGCTACTGATTATTTCACCAAAAGGAATTAAGAAATAAAAAGATTATTAAATATTGTCATGAAAGTAAAAGTCCAGTCTAATATTAAGAATGTGAATACACTGAAAAAAAAAGCTTTGCTTAAATTTTTATATCCATATTTACTTGGAGAAAGTAAATGCACACAGATTTTTCTCATGCTGTGTTGTGTCACTTATGAAGTCCCCATTACATGCCAACCTAGTCTCTCATATGCATAGAATGTCAATATTTAATGTATTCATCTCTTGTTTGATATTTGCAAGCACACAAGCACACACACACACAAAATCAAATATTATTTCTCCAATTTATAAAAATATATTGTAAAATAAAAAATTTGGTAAATGTCTGATTTAAATTTATGATCCATTATAAGTATACTTGGTTCATGTTATATAGCACAAATAAGGAAGCTTCAGATCCTGAACCACATGCTGCTGTCATGAAAATATGGTCGCTGGGATCTTTTTCCCAGAGTTAATGTGAAAAGTAAATAAGAAAAAAATATTCCAAGATTTTGAAATTATTTATTAGTTCTGAACTGCTATTCTACTTAAGTTTAATATCTATGTTTATTTAAGAATTTAAATCCAAATTCTAAGGCTAGATTTGAGTGAGGCATTGCTCTTGAGTGCTGAGGGAAGGAATGGTGGGAGACTGAAGGAGAAAACAATCAGGTCAATATGGGTTGCAAGAAGAATACTTATGTCTTGGAGCTCTCAAACATCTGAAGTTTATCATTTGGCTACCCTTGACCCATAACATTTAATGTGCATGAACATATCCATATATGAGAATTCTGAATCAGGTTTTCAAATATAGCCCTTTTCGCTATTTGTTAGCTGAATCAAGTAATCCAATACATATAAAACAGATATATGTATTTTAGGAAAATCTATGATAAAGTGAAAAAAGTTTTTGTGTGAACAGTTTCTTCAGTTAGGACTACATTGACCTAAAGTGATGATTTTTAAGTTGATGTGACCACACCTGCATATGAAGAAGAAGGGACACTGACATTTAAAATTAAATTATTTTTGTTTAAATATTTAGATGTGTTTTTGAAATATTTAGGCATCAATTTTTAATTTATAAAAGCTTTGTTAAAGACCAATGAGTCTTTAAAGACTTTTTTTTATACATTGGAGCATTTTCTGGGTTTCTGTTACATATTCAAATTCAAATTGTTCAACATCTGGGTACTTTTGGCTTTTATAAGCCCTCAACATGGTGATTTGTTTTTTGTGCTATAGTACTTACATCACTGCCCAGTCTTCACTTTACAGTTTCGATAGAGTGCAAAAGTTTCTCTAAGTCCTTACGGGTGACAAATTATTTACAACCAGTCATTTCCTCCAGATGAAATGTCACAAGTTTCTCATTGCTCTACCACCATTTCTAGGGAAAGAGTCCAGATGAACTACATTCTTTAGTTCGACTAATTCTAAACTTCACGGCTAAGACTCACCCAGTGATATATATTGTAACAAATGACACTCATTCCCTTATTACAATGGTGAGATGTAAGAGGATATTTCCCTGATAACCACAATCTTAACTTGTTTAAATCTATGATTAGCCTTTATCTGCCCCACTTATCCTCATAATGTGCCTCTTCCTTTACCTTGAGTGTCTCTTGAGCCATGTACAGGGTTAATATCAGTGTTAAAAATCATTTGGTTGCTTCCATTAGACTTTACCCAAACTTACATAAATGTGTGTGTGTGTGTGTGTATATATATATATATATATATATATATATATATATATATATATATAATTATTTAGTTTTTTGGGTCATAATTAAATTAGACCAGTACACAGCTGTATTAAAAAGTGTTCAATACAATTACATTGTAGAACTTTTTGAATATTTTTCATTTGTAAACAAGTTATTACACAACCCAGGTTTCTACCTTTTCAGCATCTTCAGGAAATTTACAATAACAAATAATTTTTTGTAAATCACATTTATTGTAATAATATGTTTACAAATGATAAAAAATGTTATATATATATATATATATATATATATATATATCTGTATATGTATGTACAGGGTGTGATGTGTAAATTGTTGCCATTTTATATTTTTGATTTTATGCATACACATTGTTAGTTTTTGATTTTTTCTTCTGCACAATAGAGTTAGATCAGCACCACCTGTGAGAAAAAGGATCACCATGACATAATTCACTCCATCAGAAATTAGGAAACAGCATACTGTAGAGCTTGGCATTAGTGCTGGTTTCAGAATGTTTGGGTGTCAAGCTGAGGACAGTGCAAAAGATTTGGAAAGAGTTGGATGGGACTAATGGTGATTACGATGGTAACGACAGCTTGGGAAACTCACTTTGATCATTCTAATAAGAAAAGAACCTCCAAATTTGTTAATGAGGACCTCAGACTCAACACAGAAACCTTGAAGAGTTAGTGTTGCCCTGGGTCAAGAGGCTGGCTACTGGAAGACCCTATATCAAGCAACAGTACTCTGTATCATGCTACACAAGCAGGAGAACCCATACATCACCTCTTAGTTCTGGCCACCCAACTACCCAAACTGTAACTTGATTATTATGTGAGGGTACATTTGAGAGAGAGAGAGAGAGAGAGAGAGAGAGACCAACAAATCCCCTTGTAACACCAAGAATAACTGAAGACAATGATTATGGCAGCATTCCCCAATTTAAACAAGGAGACCATCCAGAAGAGATACAGTAGATTCCAAAGTCATCTGAAAGCTGTGGTTGAAGCCAATGGCGATTTTATTGAATTAATTTACTCTTTAGTATTTCAAGATATTTTTGTTTAAATTTGGTAAATATATCTTAAAATGAGTTGTCAATGTTATTTTAACTTTTGCGTACTTTAGACAACAATTCAACCATCGCACCCTATATGTAAAGGAATTTCTAAGTAATACATGTATAGACAAATATGACATAATATTGAAACAATAATATTGATCATATCACAAACATTTTCACAACATGTTGGTATCACACATTTATAAATGCAATAATAATATTATATCAATAATTTTACTTATATAGGACCAAACGAAAACCAATTTGAGATGAAAAGAAAAGAGTATTAGTAAGTTACATGAAAGGGGACAAAAAGAGGATGAAAATAAGGAGTAATGAGTTTGAAAAAAACAAAACAGAAGTAGATAATAGTAAATAATCATATCTTCAACTGGTAAAGAAATTTACTGAGTCTCTTCTATGGCAGCGATCCTACTGAGAAGAGGTAAGATTACAAGCCAGGAGGCAAAGAGTTTTTTAAAAGTGAATTTCATTTCAAAATTATGGTCCTAAATTACAAATGGAAAGCACTTAAGAAAAGTTCAACAAGCAGTAGAATTAATAATGTTTAAGAAGGATGATCATCCTTTGTAGACTGATCATCAGAAGTATTTAAAGAACCATTTATTATTTTAGATAATATTCTATAACATGCTGATAGTTGTTCAAAACTTCTGATATCATAGTTTCATTGCTTATCTTATTATAACAACTAGCAGTATAGCCCAGCTTTGCTCAGGTGTAATGAAAGCTTTAACACTAATCCATGGTCCTGGAGCTCAGACTCTTTGGACGTTGGCACAAAAGACTAAAAATCAACAGTTGTTTCCAGTTAAAGTGAAACCGTAGACTGAAAGAAAAATGAATGGATGTAAGTCAAATTTTCATTTCCTGGTATCGATATCAAATAAGATTTTTTCATCATAAACTGAATTTTCAAGGCTAAATAAGTCCTCTGAGTAAATTGTATCATGGCTGAGACTAAGTACTACAATTATACCTACTTAGAGCCAAACCCGAAGCAAAAACTAAAATAAAAGGCTGAAAAAAATACAGACATACAGGCAGATAAACAGAGACACACACAAACATCTTGCTTTTTATATATATATACATATATATTATCGATATTCTGCACTATTGTAAGAACTGCAACCTTGAAACTTCTGAATGTTGTTTATGTCTTTGTCTATGAGTGTATCAAATTTGATTAAAATCGGATCACTCCTTCTATAATCTGATTTTTTCGATTATCAATTTTCGATATTCATCGGGGGTACCTCAACACAAAACCTAGCTAAGAACACTCACAGACACTTATAGTACAACTGTGTAAATTTTCAAGAAAATCGGTTTAACCGTTTCGGAGTCTATAGGTAACGGACACACACACAGAGACACACACACACATAACGTTCCATTTATATGGAACTTTGTTTAGATGTTCTAAACGTTTCTTCCTTCAGAGAGAAAAAAAAAGATTACTGACTGGTCTTTTCGAAAGCAGCCATTGCACTTGAGAAAAAAGCAATATTTCAACCTCGAAGACAAAAATGAATCTAATTATGGCCCTAAATTACAAAGCATTAATTATCTGCTTTAAAGAACAGAGTTCAGAAGATATGGCAATGAGAATATTAGCCATTTCCTTATAAGGAAACATTTTGCATTGATTAACTGAACAACCAGTACTACTGCCAGTTGAAATTTATAAAATCTTTCTCTTAAAATAATTTATCAGGAAAACAGGTTTCTCAAGTCCAGTAGCTGTTATTGCTCTTTCGAGTATTGATAGGGGTTTTCGTCCTAACATTTTGTTTAAAGTAGTATGGAATTTCAGCATCCTGATTATGTTGTTATTTTCTCTTTGTATTACATGTGCTATCCATTTTAGTTGTTGCTATAGTTGAAAGTCCTTTTTCAAATTTTCTGCATTCCTCATTGCTACGTTTCTTGGTTATAGTTTCAATTTCATTTTTATAAAGAATTTAAAACAATTATTTAAGAAAAACTCCAGTAGTTGTTATAACTCTAGTTGGGGTTTCCTTTCTAAATTTTAGTTTGAAGTAGTGCAGAATGCCAACACATGATAATATCCTTATTTTTTTTAGAATTACATTATAAAATTCCCTTCCCAAATCTATAGGCAAAAATAATTAATGGGAAGATTTAACTTGTATTGTAATGTAGCCAACATAATTAAGCAGTATTACTTTCAGAATGACTCTCATATGTGTCTATATGTAATAACCACACATAAGTTCATATCATATAGTTAAAATATTATATATATATATATATATATATATATATATATAAAAGAACCAAACCTATTTATTTCAATCACTAGGATATATCATTCTCATTACATGTGTGATCACACTTCTGGATCCCATGTAGTTATCTCTCTAAGTTTGTTCACCACTGCTGTAGTCAGGTATTGAACACACAACCTATTTGGTCAAGTCAATGGAACTAACCAACATCTATATCCTCAAGGACACATGACCCAGTGGATATATGAATTTTTGTGAGTTATAAATCGAAGGTCAGAGCATACAATGGCTGAAATGTCATAAACATAGCAATAAAGATGAGGACAACAGTCCGAACAGTGAAAGTAATGTAAATACCACTGCATCTCAGAAGTACAGACAAATCTGTACAAGGGATTGTTAAAAAGTTCTCAGCCTGACCAGAAAATCTTACATAAAAATAAAGAATTCTGATATGTGGTTAGATTTTAGGAAACTTTTCAGCATCCACTTATATATGTAAATGAGCAATAGCAGGTTTGATTACTTAATTCCTTTTGCAGACATCTGCTCAAGCACATTTTTCTTCAACATCCACAGATACAACCAACCTGTTGTTTATATTGCAACTATAAGTTTTGGAGAGAATGTGCACCATCAGGTGTGATCAATTGTTGAACCTTCTCGGTCATAATGATTTGTATTTTCATTCTATCACATGCATCAATGGCTCCTGAATAGGCTCATCTATTTTCTCCAATAATGTTTGGGGAAAGCTGTTGTATAGTTTTCAACTCTACCCACTCCCCCAGGTGGATATAATCAAGAGATCACCTGCTTGACAAATCAACCTGGGTTTCCAGGCCAGAGTGTTAACATTCTAACCATTTGACCAGGCACCCATTTCATATTTGCAGGTACATCAATAAGGCTGGTGATGAAATATAAAGATTTTATTCTAAACAATATTTCAATATATTCCTTTGTTAATGCTCTTAATTAAACAATATTATGAGCAAAAAATACAGGGTGAATTAAAAAGCTGTATAATAAAACATGAATTTCAGTTGAATTTTTTGCATTCACTTATGTGCAAATACCCTTGGAAAGGTATTAATCCATCTCTTCTTCCTCAAACTATTGGTTAAATAGCAGAACAGATTGAGTTCTATAGCCTTGGTTAGCAACCAGTCTACCGCAGAAAGTAATGGCAACCAACTGTGGGAAAATCTTCTGCCCAGTATCTTTTGAGACATGATCACTCAAGTGTGTATCACATATGGAACTTAACTGACTGATGATAAAATTTGTCAAAGAGAAGAAATAATCAACCAATATTTATATCATTGAAGAATTTCTTCAAATATCTTCCACAGATGCAAAACCAGTTTGTAATTGTTAGTCTCAGAAAGCACAAAGACAAATCAGTGATATTAAGATGAGTTTGGAACTAAACTTAATGAAGCAGTAAGACCATTTCTTTCTCCAGATCATCTGCTGATGTACTGACAATAATTGCGGAAAGAAAAAGTCTATCATGCTCAAGATAAAAACGGTGAAGCCAGGGCTGTAGCATTGGATATCTCTGAAGCTTTTGACTGGGTTTACCATAAAGGTCTTGTCAACAAGCTGAAAAGTTACAGAGTTTCCAAACACATTTTTGAATTGATTGAGTCTTTCTTATCAAATCATGAAATGAAAGTTATCCTGAATGACCATTAATCTAGATTTTTTTATACTAATGCAGGTGTCTCCCAGGGTTCCATTTTAGGTCCCACTTTTTTTCAAGTTTTATTCTTATTATTGACCTTCCCAATGGCATCAGTTCTCAAATTGATATCTATGCTGATGACACAACCATTTACTGTCTTGATAGTAATGCCGATCAGTTCAATAAGGTCAAAATGACAGCCAATAATCAAAATTGATCAGGAGTTCAATTGTTAACTAGGGCAAAAGAGGGATTGTTAGTTTTAACTCTCCATTAATTATCTGACTTTGTTGTGCTAATTAACTTTAAAAATAATAATAATAATACGAGTAACCATCTTGATATCCCACTTGTGAACAAGAGCAGTCATGAATGGATCCAGATAAATGTTGGGGTACCTTGAGATAAGAACACCATAAAGGCCAAGTAGGTTAAAATACAGAGGTACCAAAACCTGGTTGGGTAAATCACAGATAAAGTTCAATCAGTAGCTCAGATGTTAAACTTGAGCTTTTGACAGGGTTTGGTAATGTTAAACAGTTAATCAGTTGAGCTTTTGACAGGGTTTGGTAATGTTAAACAGTTAATCAGTAGCTCAGATGTTAAACTTGAGCTTTTGACAGGGTTTGGTAATGTTAAACAGTTAATCAGTTGAGCTTTTGACAGGGTTTGGTATACAGGTCTTCTCCCCAAACTGAAAAGTCAAGTGTTACTAGACACATTTTTGAACTGATCCAGTCTTTCCTATCAAATCCAGAAATGAAAATTGTGAACAGTCACTCATTCTTTCAACAATACTTGTTGACAACACAAATAAAATAACATCATCCACACACAAAAATGGCAAAAAATAATGAAAGAATTATTAATAAGAAAGAAAAATCCCACACTTAATAATATCAACTACGAACACACTAACAATGTGCTTACCATGTTCAGAACACAAAACATACACACTACTCTAAAAACATACATAACACTACATACATTCTGTTACATGTAAAATAATAAACATCCTTGATGATGACTAAAAGTATAGCTGAAAGTGCTTGTATAAACAAAACATTTGAACATTTTTATATAATTCATGTTAAAAAAAAATCATAAAATCACATGAAAAATTAAATAAAAAAACTTAACCATAATACCTTGTCTGTCATTTTTAATGAGACCTGCAAATACACACATACACACACACACATTGGTCTTTAGTCTTTATTATAATAGAGAGGATATATATATATATATATATATATATATATATATATTCTTCACTACTTGACAACATAATGATTGAAAAAAATTAAACAATAAGTCACAAAGAGCAAACACATGGCAAGAGCTTTCATAACCGGTAGTAAAGTTTAATAACTGGTAATAAAGAGAATGAACTGAGCCCAGTGTCTTGCTATTGTCTCTCTAATGAATGGAGCCGACACTGCCTCGCTATTGTCTCTCTCTCCATGAGTGTGACAAGAAAAAAAATATCTATATATATATATATATATATATATATATATATATATAAATGCACAACAGTCTTTATTATGATAGAGAGAATCAATAAATACAAAAGTCTTTTGTGGCCCACATAAATTCATTAGTAAATATGACATAACCACAAAGGAGATAACTCTTAATAGTAATTATAGAGAATTATGGCTACTAATATGTTTTAGTTTTCGAGTTATAACCTACAAAAATCAAATATTATTTACCTCAATTCACTACATTCATATTTCTTACTGTGTAATGAAAAATTTTTTATTTTTTCATAATTATCAGATAATTTTACTTTTAAATATTTAGAAAATATTTGAGCGAAAGTTTGCTTTTCTTTTTCTTCAATTGAAGGAATCTCAATTTTTTCATGTTTGTCTAATTATGAACAAACTCACGATTATTTAATCTTAAAAACTATTCTTTGTGATTTTACACTTTTTTAAAAAATTAACTTAAAAAACACAAATGCAACAGACAACTTTTATGAGTTCTCATATGTGCCAATGTTACAGCTAAAAAATAATTTATAAGCTATCAGGTTCCCTGTCCGAAAATGATTTTATAATTCCTCAGATACTGTCATAAACGAAAAAGTTTTATTATCTCTTAGATGACCTATTGTTACTACCAAAAAAAAGGTTGAAATTAATTTTCTGGCAATCAAAAAAAACAAACAAAAATGCAAATGCAAATTAATTTATGAACTATTATGGTTGAAAGAAAGAAAGACAGAAAGAAAGAAAGAAAGAAAGAAGAAATGGAAAAATGAGAAACTGTGAAAAACAAAATAAAGAAACAAAGAAAAACTGGTAAATAGTTAAGTCAGGTAGACAAAGAAAGAAAAACAAAGAAACAGAGGAAAAAAAGAATAACGTTTTGCAAAAATTCAGACATTAAAAAGAAAGAAAATCAAAAGACAGTAAGACAAAGAGAATGAAACTTGTAAGAAAGAGAAAAAGATAAGAACAAGAAAATAAGCATGAAAAAAAGAAAGAAAATCATAAAAAAGAAAGGAAAGAAAAAGAAAATCATAAGAAAGAAAAAGAGGGAAAGAAAATCTTCAGATAGAAAGGAAGAAAGAAAGAAAAGGAAAAGAAAATCATAAGAAAGAAAGAGAGGGAAAGAAAATCTTCAGACAGAAAGGAAGAAAGAAAGAAAATCATGAAAAAGAAAGGAAAGAAAAAGAAAATCATAAGAAAGAAAAAGAGGGAAAGAAAATTTTCAGACAGAAAGGAAGAAAGAAAGAAAATCATGAAAAAGAAAGGAAAGAAAAAGAAAATCATAAGAAAGAAAAAGAGGGAAAGAAAATCTTCAGAGAGAAAGGAAGAAAGAAAGAAAATCATGAAAAAGAAAGGAAAGAAAAAGAAAATCATAAGAAAGAAAAAGAGAGAAAGAAAATCTTCAGACAGAAAGGAAGAAAGAAAGAAAATCATAAAAAAAAGAGAGAAAGAAAATCTTCAGACAGAAAGGAAGAAAGAAAGAAAATCATAAAAAGAAAGGGAAGAAAAAGAAAATCATAAGAAAGAAAAAGAGAGAAAGAAAATCTTCAGAGAGAAAGGAAGAAAGAAAGAAAATCATAAAAAGAAAGGGAAGAAAAAGAAAATCATAAGAAAGAAAAAGAGGGAAAGAAAATCTTCAGAGAGAAAGGAAGAAAGAAGGAAAATCATAAAAAGAAAGGGAAGAAAAAGAAAATCATAAGAAAGAAAAAGAGAGAAAGAAAATCTTCAGAGAGAAAGGAAGAAAGAAAGAAAATCATGAAAAAGAAAGAAACTGGATAGAAAAGAAGAAAGAAAAATAAACTTGCAGACAAGACAGAGAAAAACAAATGGTAACTTTTGAAACAAAAGAAAAACAAACAGTACATCTTGAAGATTGACATTAAAAAAAAAAAATGCCAACAAAAAAAAGATTTCAAAGATAATCAACTTTTGATTTTGCACAGTTACCATTTAAAAGAAAATATAGAAAAAGCACATTTTTTTTCTTTTTTTTTATGTTGGCTGCAAGAGTTTGTTTCTTAAGAAAATGTTGAATTTTAATTAAAACAAGCCAATCAATGAAAGAATGCCTGAAATAAAATTCTACAAAAGCTAACACAATAGAAAGAAACCAAAACAGGAACAGGTGAGCATCATTCAGTTCTTATTGAGGACTATATGAAATTTTTAATAAAAGCTTTTACATAGTCTGAACATGTCTACGTACGATAAAAAATATACTTTTAATTGATGTTGTATTTATGGTTGAAAGTGCTCAATATCAGAGACAGAACAAATGGCCTAAAAATTGAATTCAAGCATAAACAGACAGTGTCCACTTGTTGTTGACCTCACTGTCCACTTTTATATTTATATACACTCTATTTTTTATACTTTACTCATAAATATAACATATCTCAAAACTATATTTTTATCATATATATGTTATAAAGATTATTTGTTGTGCTCATTTTTTGTTATATAAGAAGAAAGTGTCTATACTGACACATGTGGTCAAACATAGATCTCCAGGCAACAAACGTAACTAATGAATTAATTGTGCTACTGGGATCACATGGCCATAAATATTTAGTATATAAAGCACTCAGAAAGAAGTCTGAGTGTGTTCTGTGTTGTACGTCATTGAAGAGATTGTTTCTGAGTAAATTACTTGAGAGAATTATTCCAAAAGCATTATATCGTATTATTCAAAGAATTTCTTCAGTATGTTGATTTACATGAAGTTACTGAAATATTATAACACGCTGACAGATGGTTACCAAAAGTTCTCTTCAGAATAACATTACCAAAAACTAACATTATAAAATTTTTCTATTTTATAAATTTGATAAGCTTTCCTCCTATCACTAGCAACAAAATATGCTCTTACCTTCATGGTCTTATACATCAGCCAAATCCAAGAATCATCTTGACATTTACCATTCCATGATGATAAAGAAGCTTTCACAGATGTTTCCATTCATGCAATGAGCTCTCTTTTTAGTGGACTCTCAAAACTTTGTAGCCTTGTACCTTACTAAATTAATCTTAGAAAATAAAAAAAAATTTCACCTTAGGGTAATTTGTAATGCCACAAGCCAGTAGAATTGCAGTGTATTTATTTCTCACTGGGTGCTCCACATTTGAAGCATCATACTAAATTTAAGCTTTGTAAATATCACTTGTCATGGAGCAAAGGTTAGCAAAATCAACACAAGGATCAATTTCCTAGTGTAATGAATTCAGCCATTACTGGGCACTCTACACTTGTGGCCTTGTGCCATATGGTGAAATCAAGGGTGATAGTTAAGTACCATACATGATACAAGCTTGGGTGACAATGTCTTGAAAGATATATGACTAAGGAGAAGATTTTCCAGTAGTAGGTTGCTATTAATTTCTGGGATAGACTGGTTGCCAACCAAGGCTAAAGAAGCAAATTTTTCCAGTTGCTTAACCCATAGCTGGAGGGAGAAAAAGAGGAATTAATACCTTTCCAAAAGGTATTTGCATGTAAGTGAATGCAATAAATTCAACTGGAACTCGAAATTGTCTCTCTGAATTCTTTTTCTAAGCTAATATCTACTGCACCACAACACAACTCCCAAAGGGGGTAATAGTGAACCAAATACACCTGATATATGAACAAAATTTTAACAGCTAAGCATCTTACTTCAAAGTTGCCAAACTAATTTTATATATATATATATATATATATATATATATATATATATGTGTGTGTGTGTGTGTGTGTGTGTGTGTGTGTGTGTGTGAAGGTGTCTAGCCACATTGATGAGCTGTGATACAGCAAAACAGGCTTGTATGTGGATGACTAATATATTATGCTCTCATTACAATTGAGCTCTCTAGAGAAGAAAATTTTAAAAACAGTTTCTACTTCTGCGATAGATGCGTTACTCTTCAGAAATGAATAGACTTCTTTCAGTGACTGGCGTCTGTATATACTGCTTACATACAACACGTTAAAATTTCCTTTTTCTGATTCCATGCACCTATGGCTTATGGGGTAGTGACTCCAACTGATACCAAATCAGTCGAGTTTCGATCCAGCCAGAAGCAAGTGGATATGTCTAGCTACACTGATGAACTGTGATACAGTAAAACAGGCTTGTATGTGGATGACTAATATATATGTGTGTTTGTGTATATATATATATAATTTCAATGTTAAAACAAAATGTACACTTTGTAGTAGTTAAAAGAAATTTGTGTGTGTGTGTGCATATTAATACGTGTGTCGTGTGTGTTAAAGCAACAGACAATTTTTAAATATATATGAGAGGAATGTTTTGGATGGTAAAGTGTGTTATGGCGCATGTATGTGTTTATGTAGAAAACTACACAGATATACACATATATTAACACATACACACACAAGATAGTAAAGAATTACGAAACATGAAAGTAGATGAAATAAACTAAAACATTTTATGTTTAAACAGGAATTTATGCATACTCAATGAATACAGTTTTCCAAAAAGTCATCTGCAATACTAATTGTTGTAAACAACTAGCCCTAAACTAATAGATCTTATTAGTAACATAACACATGTAGTGATGGTGGTGGTGATAGGGTGGGGGTTAATTTCCCCTGAAAACAAAAAGAAGTCCCACTTAATTTTGTATTTCTTGTCTCATTGAGAAAGTACACAGGTGTTTCTGAAATTTCTGATGTTTAATATCTTTCTCATCATGCTCCCACTTGGTCAAAAGGCTGGCTAATATACAATAAATATTATTAATCTTAGTATCAACATTATTTTGTTTGTTTTTTTATCTTGAATTTCTTATATTGGTCTATTATATTTCTCTCTCTCCCTCTCTCTATAAATATATATATATATATATATATATATATCGCTCATTCAGTAATGGATTAGAGCACTCTGGCTATTGGGTGGGTATAATGACAATATACATGCTAAAAAGTCTGCCTTCTTCTACCGAACGCCCATAGTCCAGAGGTAGAATTGCTGACTGACACTAATTCGGTCGGGTTTCAATCCTGGGTTAAAAGTAATCAGAGTCTAACTGTACTGATGAGCTGTGATACAGTGAAACAGATCTGTCTGCAGATGACTATATATATATATATATATATATATATATATATATATATATACTCTTAAGAATATGTATCAAAATCTGTCTTTCATCTTTGCCTTTCCTCTATAAATGTTTTCCAACCTTTCTATAATAAAAACAAATCCAACCAACAATTGATTTTTATACTTATTAATATCATAATAATGTCATAAATGGCAGGAAATTAAGTTGAATAATTCTCTTATCAATAATCAGTATCTGAATACACCAGAGAAGCTTATAAAAATCTGTGTATATTCATTTGGAATGTAAATAACTTTGGGCATATGCATACCAGAATCATCAAATTTATTTTCTCTCAATATTCATGTCATTATTAAACAAGGCAAAAGAATATATGATAACTGATGGCTTCCATTATAAAATAAACATGGAATGGATATTGTTTTTGTGACTGAAGAGTTACAAATTGTGCAGGCCATTAATGGAAGATCAAAGGTGAAAAAAAATTTGCTCCTAATACAAATTCTTGAAGTAGTTAAACAGATGATTGCTTCAAAGTGTTTGTTGGATACAATGGGTTAACAAATTTACTACCACCTTGGATATTTATTACTAGATCTTTGCTACAAGTACCATTATGAATTGCTTTATAATACAACTTATGGTTTATTTTGATAAAATGAAATTTATTAACATATTCACTGTTACTTCAAATAATACCACTTTTGTTTTTTGTTAGAACTACCAATAAAAATAATTACAGAAGACTTGAACTCTGTAGACAATGAAAATAGTAAAGGGTCTTGGAAAAGGCCATCTTTCTACAGACCTTGTGGACTGGTGCTACTGAATCACAAAGAAATGCACCAAGATAACAGGAACCACTTCACATCAAGACTTCCAACAGTGGTAACAACTAAAATGGATAGCACATCTAACTCAAAGAGAAGATAATGACATAATCAAGAGGCTGATGTTACACTATACTTAAGATAAAAGGTTAAGGAAAGAACTCCACCTCCATGAACACTGGGAAAAGTTATTGAATTTGAAAAAATTATTTTCATGAAAAATACTTTCAAAAATAAGATTTTATAAACTTCAACCAAAATCAGTAGTGGCTCTTCAATCAATAAATGCAGAATGTTTCCTTATAAAGAAACGGCTAATATTACTCTTCCAGTTACCATTGTGAGCAAGTAATGAATGAGAGCTTGTGAGATGCGATAAAAATCACAGAAATTAAGAGGAAAGAAATGCTCGTCAAAAATTAATAACTGAGTAACAGACTTTTACAATTCTTGTTATGTCTCTAACAAGCGTTTTAAATTTCTGTTAAAAAACTACAAGAAAGACAAACTATAATCACATCATAAAACTGTTTACATTCTTATTCAGTCAATTAAGTGTCATATGTGATACGCATTTTGGGCGATCATGTTTCAGAGAAATAACTGACTGGGCAGAAGATTATCCTGCAGTAGATTGCCATTGATTTCTGTGGTAGATTGGTTGCCAGCCAAGGCTACAGAACCCAATCTGTCCTATTATTTAACCCATAACTGGAGGAAAGAGACAGATTAATATCTTTCAAAAGAGTATTTGTGCATAAGTGATGTAAAAATATGGGCAAACATAGACATTCATGTTTGCAAAAAAGTAGATTGACAGAAGAGCAGTTTTTCTTATGATACTGTTTTTATTTTAATTACCTTCACCCCTCAGCAATATATGCTCTCTGGTAGGATTTGAACCTGCATCTCCTAGGGAAAAACCATCATTAAATCTGATGTACTTTAGACTGCATGGCTATATTAAACCTCCCAATCAAACAAAACCTGAATCGTGCTTTTGAACATAAATGTCTCCAGTTTGGAATGATTGGCAAAATATCAGTTAATTGCCAATTGATTTAAACTTTATAAAATAGTAAATAATAAGGATTTCTTTATAATTGGTTCACGTATTTTAACAATTTAGTATATGTTGATGAATTTATGAAAAAAATGTTTTTTTCATATATATTTCTTTTTAAATTGCTAAATAATAAATATTGCATTGAATTTGTTTTACTATGATCAGTTTTTAAATTATTGTTAATTTAAAATGGTTTTTGTAAATAAACAATTTAATTATTAGTTTTTGATATTTTTGTTGTAAGTTTTCAAGAACAAAAATAATGTATAAATTCACTTTCATCAATTGTTTAGATTTTATTTAAATTCTAATCATCACTTTTTAAAAGAACAAACACTGCCGAGGAGTGAAGACACTCATTTTTTTTTTGTGCAGGCATGAAGATCCATGTTTGCCAAAATGTGTTCAAATAGCACACTATACTATATACAGCGTAACACTGTTAGTTCTGCTCCTGTACATAGAACATAACTAAAAAAAAAAAACAGGACTATACTGACAAAAAATTAGGTTAAAGCTTTATTTAATTAATTCCTAATTATGGGCCTTAAGAAAGCTAACAAACTTAATCCAGAAATTCTTTGTTAAATAATCTGTGGTGGGCACAAAATTTTATTATGGCTTAAAAAACAAAAAAAGAACATTTTAAAAGTATATATATATATATATATATATCAGATTAGTGCCATATCTCATACACACTTGGGTGATCATGTCTTGAAAGAAACATGACTGACTAAGCAGAATATTTTCACACAATAGCCTATTGAACCCAAATTGTCCTGCTATTTGATTCATAGCTGGAAGTAGAAGTGGATTCATACCTTTTCCAAAGGTATTTGTGTGTAAGTGAATGCAACGAATTCAAATGAAATTCGAACTTGGCTCTCAGATTTCTCCTTCCGAGCCAATATCCACTGCACCACAATGGATATATATATATATATGTGTGTGTGTGTGTGTATGTGTGTGTATGAAAGCAAAATGGGAGAAAAAGTAAGGATAAGCAAAAGAGAAAAGACTAAGAATTGATCAACACGTATCAGTTAAAACCTGTAGAAGGCAGTACGAAAATTTTCATGCGCTTGTTAACACATTTCGTTTAGTGATTACAGAAAGACTAATAAATTTGTGCCTTGTCAGTTGCCAGAGATTTTTCCACAATACTCAGCAAAGCCCATTTAGATTACCATTTGAGAGAGCTCTATACTATTTATAATAAGTCTTAGCAGCCTTCCCTCTATGAGCATAGGAAATAGTTTCTGGTCCTTATTGTAATCTGTCTGTGATTTATATTGATGTTTCTCTGGAAGTATTTTATTATCTTCCTCTTTTTTTTAGTCAACGTGCACATACTTTTGGTTTTACTTTGTTTTTAATTTTCATGGCATCATTTCTCAGCTTGGTATCAATGTTGATGATACAACCATTTACTTATATCTTGATGGAAATTCTTCTCAGTTCAATATGGTAAAACTGGTGGCTAATGTAAAAAAATCATTCAGTCTGTTTTTACTAGCAAAAAGATGGCTTCTTAATTTTAATGCCCCCAAAATTAAATTGCTCTCTAATAATCATGAGAGATCCCTTTCTGCCTTCCATTGGCATGGCTGATGCTAACCTCCAGGAGAGTGACCCGTTGGACCTTCTTGGACTAACATTATAAGCTAACAGGAAGTGGAGGCACTATATTGAATCCATTCAGTTAGCTCAGTGTCGTCCTAGATAATTTTCCTCTTCAGAATCTATCCTACATATCTATAAGTCTAACATTCATCCATGCTTATAATATTGCTGCCACATATGCTGCTATATATTTAGAGATTCTTGATAAAATTAAAAAATGAATCAGCAATATTACTGGTCCTGATCTGGCATTTCAGCTTCAGTCACTTTCCCATTGCTGCAAATTGCTTCCCTGTTTCCCTGTTCTTTCTCTATAAATACTTCCATGATTACTATTTGGACGAGGTCTTCACTATAGTATCTAGAATTTATGAATTTAAGTGTTGTGCTACGCTGGCAACGAAGTCTCACCAATTTACTGTTGAATTGGCTAAATGTAATCGTATATTCTATGCTAAAAGTTTTTTTTCTCCCACTTCTTGCTTGTAGAACTCCTTTCCAGCAATATGCTTACCTTTAAACTTTAATCATCAAAATGTAAATGCAATGTCAATAGCTATCTACTGTCTTCCTGATTACATTTCTTTTGTTATCGCTCCTTATTAATGTTTCTGTCTTATAATTCTTTTACAGCCAGTAACTCTTTGTGTCTTAATAACTTCACTGCTTTGTTTGAGGTGAACTCAAAAAAATATATATATATTTATATGTTTTGTCCTCAATTGATCTCTGAAGAGCAAGGAATATTTGTTTTGTTTCTTCTTATATTTTTCAATTGCCCACTTTACAGTGAGTAATATTTTTTACTTATTCTTGCACCCTCCCTTTTTGTTTTAACATTTAGCACTCTGTATCATTTATAAATATTACTTCCCCATTTACTGTATATGAAATCCTCTCAAAATATAGTATTTTATACATTACTTCTATATACATGAAATTGCAATAACAACTCTCAATTTCTGTCAAGATTTTTTAGGTGTTGCCATAGAAGAATATGACTACACAACTAAAAAATTCAAGATCAACTTACATTAGCAGAAATAACATTTTGCTTTGCAAAAATAGTCACCAACAGAGTGATGAAGGTATATTTGCATAGGAATTCTTTGTTATTTTTCTAACTTGTACTTCAAATTGCATAAAATTATAAATGCTGTACTGCTGATTATCTTAGATTCTGATTTTGCTATTCAGTCCAATCTAACAGGATGAAATGTGGAGGAGAGAAAATAAAATTTTAAATTAAGATTGACCATTCTCATCTGAAACTAATAAACAGGTTGAGAGAATTAATCAAAATGTTTTAAAAATTAAAAACTGGCACAGATGAATGCCTCAAAAGGGAAAAGAAAAAAAATGTTCTATTCAAACGAAATACAAAATTTACACCTCATCAAATTGCTTGTCATTATTTTTGTCATTTGCTTTATAAAAATTAACTAACATCTGAATTGATTTCATTTGCTGAAGACAAAGGATTTTGAATTTGACTATTTGAACACTGATTTCTTTCTTCAGATCCAAAGTCCTAATTAATTATCCTCGACAAGAGGGCATCACTGGCTGCAATAAAGAAATGCAAATAAAGAAATATTTCAATGAAATTCCAAGAAAATATATTTAAAACAAAAATAAGACAAAAACTAAATAGTTTGCATTGGAAATATTGTGAATTTTTGTTCTCCAAACAGTTTTATAATTTGAAAATGCAGTCATAAAATCATTATTATTTTCTGACATGTGAATCCGATACAGACTGGGTGGCCTCCCTTTATTTCCACTGACACAAATTAGGAAAACATCATAATGAAATTTAACTTTAAGTACAAAAGACACAACATATTTAGAATATTTAAAACATGACTAAATATATACAAGGTGCGATGGGTAAATTGTCGCCATTTTATATTTTTTAATTTGTTTATGTGCATTTTTTTTTTTTTTGACTTTGTCAACTGCAAAGTATAGTAGGATCAGTTGGGCACCGTCTGTGAGAAAACGATACCATGACACAATTCACACCCCCAGAAACTTCAAAATGGCATGCCGTGATACTTAACATTAAGTGCTGGGAAACTCCAATATAAACATTTCAGAGTGTTAGGGTGTCAATCTGAGGACAGTGCAGAGGATTTGAAAAGAGTTGGATAAGTGATTACAAAGGTATTTGGAGTGATCACTAGTGATGGCAATGTTATACCTCCACTCATCTTCCTACCGGACCTCAGAATCAACATGGAGGCCTGCATCAAGTGCCTTGAGGAGGTAGTACTGCACTGGGTCAAGAAGGTGGCTGTTAGAAGACCCAAGGTCTGACAACAGAATTCTGCACCATGCTACACAAGTAGAAGAACCCAGTTATGACTATCAGACAGTTTCTGCGACCACATCACTCCTTAAATCTGGACACCTAACTCCCCAGACTGCAACCCTCTTAATTATTGCGCATGGGGGTGTAGTTGTGTGAGAGACCAACAAAATTCTTTGTAACAGTTAAAATGAGAGCAAGGATTTTGGCAGCTTTCACCAACTTAATCAAGAAGACCATCCAGATGAAATGCAGAAAATTCCAAAATTGTCTGGAGACCATGGTTGATGCCAATGGTGATTTTACTGAATAAATTTACTCTTTAGAGTTTCAAGATAATTTTGTATAATTTTAGTATATATATCTGTTAAAATGAGATGTCAGTGTTATTTTCATTTTTGTGTAAATTAGACAACAATTCATCCATCACACTCTGCACCAAAGGATTTTAAAATACACAGTTTGACATCATTTTAAAATACCAAATTATTACATTTTACAGAATATTTACAAATATTAATGAATGTTATAGACATTTAAAATTGATTGAATCAATTTAAAATCATTCAAATAATATGGATGAAAGAATATCTTAAAATGCAAAAAACAGACTTAAGAATATTTAAAATGTTCATTAGGTGCAACTGTGTTGAAAAAATATTGTGGAAAGTTAATTAAAAACTTAATTGAAATCTACTGAGAGTTAATTCAAGCAAGACTGAAAAATGAATACGGCATTCTACAAAACAACAAAACAGTGAAACACTGTGCTAAAAAGAAAAATACAAACAAAAAATAGGTTATCAAAAACCACAGAAGAAACGTTAATGAGCCAAAAATTGGAAAAATTTACTTCTTCATGCAACTTGAAAACAAAAAAATAATAGAAAAAATAGTGACGGACCTGAAGGAGACTACCACCACCTTTAAATTTGTTGTTTTTCATTTTTTTTACTTTTTTCAGTGCAATCTTATCGATTACACCCTAAACTTTCTGATTGACAAAAAATTTGAAAAAATTTCAATATTTCAACGATGTTAGAGGTGGGGGCTCAGTTTATCATACAACGTTATAAGCAAATCGATCCTCCATTTTGGAATCACTTGCCGGTATGACATTAACACCACCTTTAAATTTGTTGATTATCAATTTTTTTTTACTTTTTCAGTGCAATCTTATCGATTAAATCCTAAACTTTTCGATTAACAAAAAATTTGTAAAAATTTCAACATTTAAACAATTTGGCAGGGTGGGGGGGGACTTAGTTTTTTTTCATGCAATCTTATAGTAAATCAATTCTGTGCAATTAACTTTTTTGCTTGCGCATATTCAACAACTGAATCCTTTGCAAAATTTTTTAATAAAGCCATTCTTGGAGTTTCCAAGGAAGATACCATCGTAAGAACTAATGAAAACTTGAAAAAGACAAAAACAAAAGCAACAACTCATCCTCCAAAAAATAAAACAAAGCGACCCCAATGCGAGTGGATCCAAAATGGAGGATCAATTTACTATAACATTGTATGAAAAACTGAGCTCCCTCTAAAATTATTTAAATATTGAAATTTTTTCAAATTTTTTTTGATAATCGGAAACATTATGTAATAACCGATAAGACTGCACTGAAAAAAGTAAAAAAAAAATTAAAAATAGCAAATTCAAAGATGGTGGTTATCTCCTTCAGGTTCGCCAAAAATAGTTATTCTGAATAAAATATTTGCCATTAATTAATATTAATGTCAGAATTAATATTAATTAATCAGTACCTATTTCAATTCTTATTTTTATTACATCTAAAAAAACAAAAAACATTAAAGTATGAATATTTTTGCTTTAAGAAATTCTACTCTTCAACTTCAATACCATTTGCTTGTTTTTTTTACCTTTTCTTTTCAATTAATTCATAATCAATATAAAAAACAATAAAGATTAGAAACCCCAAACAAAGAGACTAAATTTAAAAATAAAGTTTCAATAACAGTAGACAAGCGGCTGTAACGATAGAAAAAAAGAGAAGAAAAGAATAATTCAGGAGATAGAGATAAAAAGAAACGGCTCCTCAGATACATTTGAATAAAGGATCAAATTTTAGGAATTAATTTAGAAATTTAAATATGTGAAGATATGTTATAAATATTATTAATATTTAAAGTTGTTATTTTATTGTTTTGTTCTTAATTTAAAGTTGAGATTTTCAATTTGAATGAAACAGGAAAAGAAATTTAGAAAAACAATAAGTTTTTCTTATTAAAAAAGGGCGAAAAAAAAAACAAAACTAAACATGAATAAATAAATTAGCTGTTCAGTCATAAAGAAAGAGACACTCCTGGTCAAAATCTTAAGACCAAATACAAAAGGGTTAAAAAAAAATATAAAATACTGTTACTTTAATCGAAATATATTTGCAAAACATTTACATTTAATTTGTAAATTTAGTTTATCAACAAGCAAGTGAAAATTGTGCCCTTTTTAAACTTTGTTAAAATTTTACTCTTAGCCATTTTAAAATCTGAAATTTAATGCTAGAAATTAGCTAAGTAGATGTCTAGATGTCTGAAGCTATGAGCACACTGACTAGTTCTGAAATGTTTGCCCAGTAATTTTTTTCACACATGGTCTTATTGTTATGACCAACCCAAAAAATACATGCTTGGGTGTTCATGTCTCAAAAGAGATATGACTGACTGGGCAGAAGATTTTCCTACAGTAGGTTGCCATTATTTTCTACAATAGACCGGCTGCTAACCAAGGCTATAGGAAAATCTGTCATGCTATTTAACCCATAACTGGAGGGAGAAAAGACAGATTAATACCTTTCCCAAGGGTATTTGTGCGTAGTTAAATGCAATGAATTCAACTGGAATTTGAACTCGGCTCTCAAATTTTTGTTCCAAGCTGATATCCACTGCACCACAACACACATCCTACAATAGCTACCTGAAAAAAAGATATATAATATCTACTGGCCTATTAGAATCTCTAATAGAACCTTCCTAACCAATAACCAATTATTTTTTTTATAGACTTGCCACAGAGAGTGGCTGAATAGAAGATTGAAAAAACCTTGTTTGGACTTGAAAGTACATATGAAGCAGACATATATCCGTGAATACTTAAAAAATAAATAAGGAAAAAATTACGAAGACGTTAATTGATACTTATAGAGTATTTACTAGGATTAAATTAAATAGGAAGCATTCATTTCAAAGCAACTCCTAATATTTTTATACTTTTTAATAGGAGTTGATATCATACAGTTTGAACATCTCCCGGGTCTTTTGAACTAAAGTAGAGTTTAATCCCTTTAAACATTTTTTGGGTTGGCTTTCCATTTCTTTCTAAATTCTACCTTGACTAACTTTTCACAATTTTGCCTAAACTCGGAAATGCATACTATTTATTTTTTCTTCAATAGGATTAGCTAAAACTATTATTTGCACTATTCGAACTGTTGTCCTCATCTTCATTGCCTTTTTTTTTTTTGAGTTGAATATATGAATTGAAATCTGACAAGATGAATAGAATAAGTAAAGAACAGGTAGGAAAAAAATGTCTTTAATCTAACACTTAATATTTCACTTTAACAAGCTTCCTTCGAGATTTTTTAAAGATGAATGATTTAAAAGTTTTTTTTAAATTAGGACTTTTTAAAAAAATTTAAATTATTTAAATTAAAGGTCATTATCTAATCTAGTTTTATACACGTTTTTCTACAGAATTCAGTTTAAATCAGAAATAGACAGCAATAAACAGATGAAAGGTAACAATCAAAATACTGAAAGAAAAACACATTGGTAATAATACTAGCAGTTCAAGAATAACTATAATGTGTCTACAAGAAATATTTGTGTACACAACTACAGAAAAATAAAGCTACAAAAAATTTATTAAAGTAATGAAAAACAGACAATTTTTAAAAGTCTATAAGAAAGTTCTTTGATAAATGTGTAGCATAAATATTATCTTTCCAACAGAAAACAACACAAACTAGTACTACCAAAAAATAATTTCAGTATATATATATATAAAACATAGCGAATATCTAGTTTTCACATATTCTTTTTGACATATGGCATATCAATCATTTATCACATGCACACATATAAATATATACACACACACATACACACACAAATATGTGTGTGCACATATAAGTGGACACTGAGGTCAACAACCAGCATTCCATGCTTAAAACTCAATTTGAACTGGGCTGGAAAATTGTGCTGAAGCATGAAACACCCAGTTTCTGCTCAGTGTTGACCTTGGTGTTCACCCTTATATTTACACACACTATCTCTAATACTGAACGTTTTAACCATAAATAAAGCGTACCTTAAAACTGTATTTTTATCATTCTTTCATATATATATATATATATATATATAATGTGTGCGTGTTACCCTTAAGGTCAACACCAAGCAGTGACAGTCTGTTTCAGGGACTGAAGGCTGCATTCAATCATAAAATAGACTGCTACTGGCATTTTTATTTTAACCTCTGTAGACACTTTTATATCAATATAAAATGTATCTCTGATATTGAGCACTTTGGGTCATTAAAATATGTTTTGAGTCATATTGTTGGAAGGTAAAATTACATATCAAATCTGAGAGAATCACAACTGATATTTTAGTGAAACCATTTCTTTCTCAGTCCTGATGAGTTTCCTGGTATCAGTTTCACAAAAGTAACCCAACAAAATGATACAGCCATCATTATGCTTCATTGTTGGGGTTATATATTTTTTACATTCTGCATGTGCTTCTTTTTTTTTTTTTTTTCGTTTCTAATGGTAATGGTGAAATTAGCTGGTTTTGTACACAAAACATCCAGAATTCATTAACATTACTTATTCAAAATTCATAAAAACTTTTTCTTAAAACAATTCTTCAGGAAATTAGAGTCCACTAATTGTTATAGCTCCTTCTCATAGTGATGAGAGATTCCTTCCAAACCTTTCACTTTTGGTAGCATGGAGAGTTACCATCTCGATGATATTATTTTATTCTAGTTACATGTTTTACTCAGTTTTGGTTTTATTGCTGTTGGAAGTGTTGATGTGGTTTTTGCTATTTTTTTTTCTATTCTTTGAGATTCTGTAGCACCCATCTATCGAGTTTGTTTTTATTAAGGAAGACAAATGATAGAATATGGCCATTGTTTTAATCCTTAAACATTCAACAAGCTCAAACTCTATATTTACTGTCACAAAGTCTCACTTTTTAAGTAACTTCCTGCATTATTTGCCATGATGTCATCATGCATTATGGCTGAGTATATATGGGATGAGTTATGGCAGGTTGAACATTGAGAGCTGATATTTATGGATCAGCTTTGAAGTGTGTTAAAATATTATTATTTTATTTTTTATTATTATTTATAAATGGAACTTTGTCTGTGTTTCTGTGTGTGTGTGTGTGTGTGTGTGTGTGCCCATTACCTATAGACTCTGAAACGGCTGAACCGATTTTCTTGAAAATTTACGCAGTTGTACTATAAGCATCTGCGAGTGTTCTTAGCTAGGTTTTGTGTCAAGGTACCCCCGATAAATATCGAAAATCGATAATCAAAAAAATCGGGTTATAGAAGTAGTGGTCCAATTTTAATCAAATTTGATACACTCATATACAAAGACATTAGAAACGATATTCAGAAGTTTCAAGGTTGCAGTTCTTACAATAGTGCAGAAAATCGATTATATATATATATATATATATATATATATATATATATAAAAGGCAAGATGTTTGTGTGTGTGTCTGTTTATCTGTTTGTATATCCATTATACGAATCCACAATTTTTATCCAATTCTCACCAAACTTCACATAAATATTCTTTAGGCTTCTGGTCAGGTCATGGGTGACTTATTTTTTTCAATTTCTCTCTGATATTGGAACTCAATACTCCAATATCCAATCAGATCTGATCAAGATCAGGATTTCAGCCCTTTTATCGTGGTTCTTGCTGCAGAATCTGCTCTAACTTGGTAAAATTATAGTTTTTATACTTAAACATGAGTAGATCTTCTCAGACGACTCATTTTCCCTGATATTGGAAATCGATACCCCCGATACTGCTTTTTAGTCTTTCGTGCCAACGTCCAAAGAGTCTGAGCTCCAGGACTATGGATTAGTTTTAAAGCTTTCATTACACCCGAGCAACGCCAGGCTATACTGCTAATGTTAAATAAGAAAGGGATAAATAAGAAAGAGATAGGAAAATGTCATTAAAAACAATGCAATGAGTGTTCAACCGCCATGGAATATCTACTCTCTCTAGCAATGAATGTTGGGTATTTTTCTTAAGGATAAAAATGAAACTTGCAGTAGAGGTTAGCAGTCTTTCTTTGCTGGAAATTTTCAGTTATCCATGTCCTTAACACTGACTTTGAAATTGCACCAGACTTAACCAAGTCAAATGCACTGCAGTCAGTTACGAAGGACCATTCAAAATCCTGAAACAACATTGGTTAGTCAGTTAATTATCATGCATGATACATGCTTCAACTATCATGTCCCAAAAGAGACATGACTGATTGGACAGAATATTTTCCCACAGTCGGTTGCCATTACTTTCTGCAGTAGACAGGTTGCCAACTCAATTTCTCCTGGTATTTAATCCATAGCTGGAGTGAGAAGCAATGGATTAATACCTTTCCTGAAGGTATTTGTGTGTAAGTAAATGCATCAAATTGAACTGGAATTTGAACTTAACTCTCTGATTTCTTGTTCTGGGCCAATATTCACTGCACCACAATGCACATTCCAAATGAATGAAGTTACATTGTTTAGTTCATACTGGTGAAAAGCCATTTCCAATGCACATTTGAAGGCTATGGTAAGCAGTTCTGTTTGGAGCTTCCTAACCCTTACCACACTTTGCACATACATGTAGATGTGGGCCATGAATGTGAAGATGCTTTCTTCATAGTAGAATTGTCTTTAAACATTTTATTACAAACCTTGTGTGGGCAGGGAACTGTTCTAAGGACAGTAAAGATGTGTTGGTTTTCTTTTTGTTATGTCTTAAGAGATCAATTTTCATTTTGTCTGACCAAATAACTTTATTCTAGTAATCATTTGACCAATGCCAAAATGTTTAGTGAATGCTTTTTTTTTTCAGTAGTCTCATTTTTCATTCACCCAGTTCCATAAAATCCATATCAGTTCAATTTGTAATATATTAACTTGAATGTTAGAGGTAGTTGACAGATACATCCGGCCGTGGGTGAGGTCAACAGAGGACAAGGCTAGTTGACAGAAATATCTGGCCGTGGATGATGTCAACAAGTGAAAAACAACAAGAGAAAAAATACAAATGACAACCGGCTACAAAAGGCAATGGCTGGCATGGATAGGATTGACAGATACATCTGGCCATAGATAAAAGGCAACAAGGACAAAGATGGTTGACAGATATATCCAGCTGTAGATGACATCAACAAAGCGACAACCCAAAAAAGCAAAAAATACATGAGTTTTAAGACTACATGAAGTCCAGAATTTTTGGCTGAAGACAGAACTTCCACTGGCTTATGACTCCTGATGGCCTTTTTGTGTGCACAACTCTCTCTAGTTGCCATCCTGCTTCACACAAGCATCACCAACAAAAAATAAAAATATAAGATTTAATTTTTATATATATATATATATATATATATATATATATATGTGTGTGTGTGTGTTCTTTGTCCAGATCCAGCTGCTATATATAACAAATGTTCTATAAATTGTTGAGATGTGGCCATCAGTGCTGTGTTCTTGAGAAATTTGGTTTATCCTTTAATAATAAATAAACTTTTCCATTACACCCAATGGTGTGTAGGGCAGCATTTTTTGCTGTTTCCATAACAAACTGTTTTTATGGGGCAGGGTTGTTAGCCCTGCACCCAACCCCCAAACCTGGAGGAAGGTGATTTTCTAAGCATAACTTAGACATGACACATGGCCAAAAGTTATAATGATTCTAGCGAGACAAGCTAGCTACCATGCTGAGGTGCCCTGGTATATCGTTTGGTATATCCTTAGGCTTCATTTCCAATTGACTGAAACTTCTTTTGTTATTTTAGTCACCCTTTAAGTTGAAAATCTTAAAGTTGAAATCTTCCTTAGACAATCTTGATATACTACTGTTTGTACATTTCACAGTTATCTTCTATAGATGCTCATATGAACCTTACAAGTGGCAAATTCATAGAAGAAATTAGCGGGCTCTTAGCCCAAACTTTTGAGCGCTCATCATTCTCGCCGAGAATGATACTCCAACAAGTAAGTTTGACTTTGCTTTAATGTAGCTTGTATTCTTAAAAGATGTTCATTTTCACCTTATGTTTTGCGATATTTGTATTCACTTTTATTTAATTGCATTCCATGTTATCTTTGTTGCACCTGAAGGTTCTATTCTTTTTAACTATCTTTATTAAAGATTTACACTATAAACCTTCCATGCTTCTTCCCTATCCCTTAAGGAATTATATTGTAAATCCTCTTAGTGTGATACAGTAACATGTTAATGTTTCATACAACCAACAAAACCACTACTAACATGACTAATTTCCTTATATTTATGGTTTGGTTTGTTTTACGGTATATCAACCTCTTGGGGTCATTTAATGAGGAAGCATTAGTTCCTTCAAGAATATATTTTTGTTGGTAACATTTTTCTTTCAAAAACGTATTTTTATTGGTAACATTTTTATTTCAAAAACGTTTTGTTGGTAATATTTTTCCTTCAAAAAATGTTTATGCATATATTTAATAAAAGTCTGTTTTTATACTTTCATAGTGTTTTAACTATTTGCCCATAGTTGGGACCCGAACAGGTGCTACCACCCCAGGTCAGGGTGGACCTGGGAACAACAGCAATTAAGAGGTGGTTCCATGCTCCTCGCAACCTCCCGATCAGAGGCCTTGCTGCTGGATGCAGTTTACCATCATCCCCAGGACCCCTTACATTTATGAACAATGGATAAAATGAATGGTGTATATCAAATTACTTTCAAATCTTATAGCCTTCTCTGGATGGATAAGACTCAGTCAATATACTTTTTTTGTTCTTCTTTGGGGTTTTTTTTTTCATCATTACAAAAAATGAATGAATAATTAATTTGTAAAATAAATTTATATAGAACTTTTGAAGTAAAACTGAGAATTATAATATTAGAGGAGGTTTAAAAATATTTAAATTTTTATTGTAGTTATGAGCTAATGTTTTAACTGGGGGTCAAATAATTATGTAAATAAGGTTAAATTTCTTGTTCATTATCAGTACACATATTAAACTGCTTTACTAAGGCTGAGTAGATAAATGTCATCAAATCAAATTCAGAATAATTAGAAAAAATAAGAAAAATGATCTATGATTACTTAGTATACAACTATATATATATATATATATACATACATACACTACCGACCATAATTATTAGGCCACCCCATTTTTTTTTAAAAGAAACAATGTATTTCATACTATTTTTAGTATTTATTGTCAAATCAAAATAGAATGGTTCTTTTGTTATTATTACTTTGCAAAATTTTACAAGGTAAGGAAGCAAAAATGAACACATCCAAATCACCCTAAATTTTCTTCATTCTTTCACTGATGAAACTGCAATATAAGTAAATATTAAATATTTATAGATTCCTTTGATGCACATGTTATTGTGCAATATTAACAAAAGAACTATTTAATTTTCATTTATAATTATTCACTTGGCAATAAATACTAAAAAATAGTATGAAATACATCATTGGGTGGCCTAATAATTATGGCGGGTAGTGTATATATATTAGTGTATTTAAGCAGAACTCATCTCAACAAGTTTTGCCAAATTCAACCAACATGGTCTGTCTATTTTTTATTGTTTCAATTTACATATAAATTGTTGTGCATCAAAATCAAATTCAGAAATTGGAAAAATACAATAAAAAATGAAATTTATCATGTAAATTGAATTTAACAAAACTTGTTTAAATATTTTTCGTTAAAAATAACTGACAAGGCACTTAAGTTTTTATTGCATTTTTCTTTCATGCAAACAACTGCTTTCTTCCTTGGACTTCAGTCTGTCAGTTAAGTGTCATCTGTTCTACACACTTGGGCAATCATGTGTTTTCAAGCCATGACTGACTAGGCAGAAAATTATCTCACAGTAGGTTGTCATTTCTTTCTATGATAGACTGGTTGCCAACCAAGGCTAATAGAACCCACTCTGTCCTGCTATTCAAACCAGAGCTGGAGAGAGAAGAGACAAATTCATACCTTTTCCAAGGGTATTTGCACATAAGGAAATGCAACAAATTCAACCGGAATTCGAACTTGGCTCTACGATTTCTCATTCAGAGCCAATATCCATTCCACCACAATGAATGAGAATAAAATAAAAAAGCTGTTTTTACATTAAAAAAAAAAAAAAAAATTTCGCAGAAGCACCTTGTCAATCATTTTAAAAAAAACATGTATCATATATATATATATATATATATATATATATATATATATATATATTTTTTTTTTTTTTTTTTTTGTATATACAAACTACTAAGAGATCCTGAAAATTATTTACCCAACCAAGAAACCTTTTCCTGACAAATTTCTGATGTTTGGTCAGTTTTGGTTAGTGGATTGGGCTGAAAACTTTTCAGCACACCCTCATCTGAGAAACTAAGCACAAAACTATCATGCTTTTTTTTTTCTTTTTTTTTTCCCAAGTGCAAACAAATATGAATTAACCAAAACAAAAAACATCAGCATAAAATAGTAGTAGCATTAGTGGCAATGGTGGTGCTAGTGATCATAGTAATAGTAATAAAAATTATAGTAAATATAACAGTGAAAAGAGTATTAGAAAATAATAGTGGCAATGCAGAGGGCCAGCACGGTTGGTCACAAAATAAATACCACTACATGCCAAAGAATTACTAGAACTGTAGGCAAAAAAACAACCAAAAACTTAAAAAACTTTCAACAATACAGGCAACATTAATGAAATACAAAGGTATTCACTAAACAATGAAGAAAAAGAAAAAATACAAAGGGTAAACAAGATGCAATTTTATTTATTATTTTTTGGATATTTGTTTACCTGCCCGAGCCATTCCTGCATCAGTTCCATCTGCATTTTCTTAAGAGAAAATACATTAGTAAGTTACTCATTCTTTACGAAAATATAAGAATCTTTTTTTTCAAAGAATATAACAAAAGGAACCTCACTAAAATATCTTATACTGTCAACCCTTCCTCTTTTGTTGAATTTGAGATTCAAATATTTTAGGGACAGTGAGATTTTGTGGTAAAGTTTTTTAAAAAATTAACGCATTTTGGTCCATGGGACCTGATAATTTTTAACAAACATTTCGACTGTCAAAAGTGAGAGGGCTGACTGTATGTATAAATATAAATGTATCTCAAGCGAAAAAGAGAAGAAAAGTAACTTTGAAAATGATGCTCAGAGGTAATATTTAATTAACAAACAAGATAGAAATAAAATTATTATTTTATATTACAAGTTTTTCACTATATTACTGTTATTTGCATTTTAGATGAAGCATTTTTACTGTTATTGTATTATTATTAGTTTTACTCCATGTTAGTCTTACATTTCAGGTAAAGAATTTTAACTACTGTTATTTTATTACTACTTTACTTCATTTTATTGTAACATTCTAATTCAGTGTATTCATTGGCTGCTAGAGCTAAAAGCGAAAAACTGAACCTAAAGACATAGCTTCTACTAGTGGGAGGTGCAACCAGCTTCAATCAGTCAGTTAAGTTCCATACATGATACACGCTTTGGGCGATCATGTCTTAAATGAGACATGACTGACTGGGCAGAAGATTATCCCGCAGTAGGTTACCATTGCTTTCTGCAGTAGACTGGTTGCCAGCCAAGGCTATAGAACCCAATCTGTCTTATTATTTAACCCATAACTGGAGGGAAGAGATGGATTAATACCTTTCCCAAGGGTATTTGTGCATAAGTGAATGCAGGGGATTCAACTGGAATTCGAACTCGGCTCTCTGATTTGTCATTTCGAGCTGCACCACAACACACATAGACAAGCTTAGTACTCAGTTATTGTTTATGCAATGCTGGTTAAATTTTGATCAGCAGCCTGAGTGCATAAGCTCAGGTCCCCATGTTAAAGAACAACCTTGTGTCACAACTCACCTCAGTGGTGGTGGAGGTGGGACAGTGTATTGGGTAAATACCGCTTTTACTAAGACTTGAACTTGTACTTGCTTTTTATGTATTTTGCTTGAACAATTTTGTCTATGGAAACCTTCATTTTTAAGCTGAACACAAATCTTTTACCATTTTGCTCTTTCTTCTTCTTGAATTTTGGATGGCATCTTAGATTTTTTTTCAATACCATGTCAATTCAGGGTGTAGGTGATCATGGCTCTCCACAGTTTTCTTTACTTTATCCTCTGTAAAACTATCATGTCATCTTGAAAAAGATAGTAGAGTGATTTTCCATTGCCTTCTCCATAGCTTTTTAATTCAAAGTAGTCTTTCTCTTAGACTGGCTGCCACCCAAGGCTAGAAAGCTCAGTCTACACTGCTATTTAACCTATAGCTGATGAGAGGGAAGAGAGATGGGTTTATGCCTTTACAACAAGTATTAGTGTGAAAGTCAATGCAACAAACTATGTTAAATAGAGATCTTATTTTGAAGTTTGTTAAATTTTTCTCTCTTAAGTAAACAGAGAAAGACTGGAAGGAAAAAAGTTATTTGCAGTAGGACTTGAATTTGCATGTCATATCTTGAGAACCTATCTTTCATAGACAATGCCTTAATCATTTCAAGAAATTAACAATATTTATAAACTACTTCTTTTAATTATCCATTATTAGATAGTAAGTATATTATTTATATTGCAACACAAAAATGAAAAGGGACATTAATCCCAGTGCAGTATACATCCCACTCTAGATCATGCCAGAATAGACTTTGCACTTACTTTCAGAGTTGACTTGACAGATGACACTAGGGCCACTGAGTGGAGAGCCACATGATACAGAGTGAGTAAGTAACAGAGCCAGGAGTTGAAACAAGATATGTGAGATAAAGTCATGTTACCATTAATCAACACAAAGACTACATTACAACTGTTTGTTCACTACTGACCACAGAAAAAGGAAAAATATTATAAAATCAATGGTAGTTTCTTGTTTGTTAATCATATATTTGGTTGTTAGTATATTTTGTTTTGTTTGATATATAGTTACTTTCATCCTTTACAAGTTCAGATAAATGGATAAATTCAAATAATGAATCTGTGATATTTGCTTGGTATTCTTCTAAGTGACACCAAACAGACAATCAAAGTTTGGAGAATATCCAAATTAAATTAATTAACAACAACAAAAAATAAAAATAAAAACAGATTGAAAAAGAAAAAAATGCACTCAAATATGTTGGGAAGAAAAGCTACAGCTGAAATACTTGTACATGTTTGTTCTTTCTTTTCTGAGAATTTCTGTTAAACATTTTTAATGATGTACCTTTTTGCTTAAATTCTTTTTAACCTTTTAGCACTCATTATCGATAAATATTCCTTCCTCTTACATTGCATTCTTTTTCAAGACTATTCATCTAAAATAACCTCATTGTCAATTTCATTCAAAATCATTTGTTGCCATAGCAGGATATAACAACAAAACAACCATACTATGATCAACTTGAGTGCTAAAAGTTAAAGAAAACTTTCATGACTGATGAAATGAAAATGATTGATACTAACATGATGAAAGCTTTCAAAACATTAAAAAAATGGAAATCCTGAATGAGTACGTGTTCTTTTCCTGTTGCCTAAAAAGAAACATCAGCTTGCTGGAAAAAAGACAAGTTTATGAGAAAATTTCTCCAATTTTCAAATTATTGTACATAAACCTTCCTCCTATGTATTTAGGTCTCATATCCCAGTATTATGGATTAAGGCTTGCTAAACATCATACCTCAACTTCATATATAAAAGTCTGAAGTTATTTTTGAGTTGTATTTTAGGAAAAAGGAATTGGAGTTTTAAATGCTATCAAATCTATATTTCAGATTAATACTGATATTAACACACTCTGTACCCATATTAATATCTTTATTATTAATATTTATTGTATTAATGTGCTCTGTACCGATGTTTCTACAGTCACAGATGCTGATGCTTCAGTCAAGCAGACAACTAGGATGCTACCCATGGTCAACCTTGACTGATGGAGGCCTACTACTGATATTTAAATCAGATTCTCTGAAATCCAAAGATAAGTCATTATCACTATTCCATAAGTTGTTTGGACTAATATTAGTCAGAACTATTCATGGAATAATAAAAGTAATTGATCTCAAAATCCTAATAAATACATCAACTGAAAAACAAGAACGTATGCTTTCCATTAATATTAGTCTGCTCATCTTGGTTGTTATACCCACAATGTTTCTGCCACTGGACCCTCTGACCTTCTTCACTGTTATCATACTTGGTAGCCCTTCTTAGAATTTTGATTGGTTGGTTGGTTGTTTTTGTTTTATGGCATATCAACCTCGGTGGGTCATTTATTGCCAACTAAAATTTATTTATTTATTGCTGGTAATACCTTTTTCTTTCAACAATTTATTGTTGTTTTTATATAAGTTTTGTGTCTAGTAATACTTTTTTCTTTTCGAGTATCAAGATTCATTGGGATTTGTTTTTAAGGGCAGGGTCCCCAAGTCCTAACCTGTTATTTAACCATAACTGGAGGGAAGGGACAGATTAATACCTTTCCCAAGGGTACCAGTACTTAAGTGAATGCAGGGTATTCAACTGGAATGCAAACTCGGCTCACCGATTTCTCTTTCCGAGCTGATATCCACTGCACCACAACGCACATCCATCACTAAACACTTACAGCACCTGGTATTCCCAAGCGGTCACCCATCTAAGTACTGACCAGGTTCAATGTTGCTTAACTTCGGTAATCGAGTGAGAACCGGTGTATTCAACATCATATGGCCATAAGCCAGGATGCACAGATGGTGTAGTGGATAATGACTCAGAATTGTTAATAAGAGAGCCAAATTCCAATTCCAGTTGGGTTTGTTATTGTTATATTGCAGGAACGATATAAACAACAAGGTAAATTCCAAGTGGAAAGATTTACACAACATGTAAAGGGTAAAAAAAAATAACAGAATTTATTGTATGGAAAAGTACAATTAACAGAGCGTTCAATAAAATGGTATTGCCTATCTGCTCCCTGCTTTCCTGCCAGTTGGAAGTCTTCTTCTGTAGTTCCTATATTTAAATATTCTGGAGAACCCTCGGACCCTGCTAATTACTGCCCTATCAGCCTCCTACTGATCTTTGGCAAAGTGTTCGAAGCCATTATCAACACTGTGGTGGTTCAGCATCTCACAGCCCACAGACTCTTCTCAAACAAACAGTATGGTTTCCGCTTCATCAGGTCTACTGCTGATATACTAAAGATCATCACTGAGTATATATACCAGGCTCGTGACAAGAATGGCAAAGCTTGAACTGTTACCCTGGATATTTCCAAGGTGTTTGACAAACTGCGGAACTATGTTATAACTAGACAATTGTTAGACCTAATCCAGTCATTCCTCTCTTATCGCACAATGAAGGTAGTATTAAACGGACATGCCTCCCAAAACTACCATATGAACACGGGTGTCCCTCAAGGCTCTATTCTAGGTCCTACGCTCTTTCTGATCTACATTAACGATCTCCCCAATCAGATCCCAAGCAGGCCTGTACGCCGATGACCCCACTGTTTACTCTCACCTCGACCCAAAATCTGCTGAGGTTGACAAAGCAAACCTCACTACCGAGCTCGGGAAAGACCTCCAATCAGTGGTGGACTGGGGTAAGAAATGGCTCGTAAAATTTAATGCTTCCAAAATGAAGCTGCTCTCTATTAAGCATCATAGACAATCACCCATTAGCATGAAATAGGCTTGCCTCCCTGAGAGTAAAACACTACGCCTCCTTGGTTTCACACTCTCAGCAGAACTCAAGTGGAATGACTACATTGAATCCATTGCTAAATCCACTGCTAAGAAGGTCGGTTCACTGTGCAGGGCCAGGAAGTGTTTCCCATCTGAGTCCATCCTGCACCTATATAAATCTACTATCCGCCCGTGTATTGAATATTGCTGGCACATCTGGTTGTGTGTCCCTGCTGTTCACCTCAGGGTTCTTGACAGAATTCAATGTAGAATCTGTAATGTGATAGATACTGACTTGGCAGCTCGGCTGCAGTTGCTATCTCACTGGCATGACGTGGCTTCTCGGTACCTCTTCTATAAATACTTTCACGGCTTCTGCTTCAATGAACTTAGTTCATTGGTGCCTCCTAGGTCTGAATTTACATGAGCTATTAGATTAGCAAATAGGTCCCACCCTCTTACAGTGAAACCGATAAAATGTAACTGCAGTTTCTACTCTAACAGCTTCTTTTATCACACCTCCCACCTGTGGAATTCTTTTCCATATACTTACTTCCCTAACAGCTACAATCTCCAGGAATTTAAATGTAAAATAAATAAACATCTCCTATCTCACTAACTCACATCCATTCTCTCAATCTCTTTTTTCCCTCTACTCCACCCCTATTCTTGGTATTCTCATCTGTTTATTACCCTCCTCTCGACATTTCCCATAACTAACCCTCCTTTCTCATCACTTTTCCCTATGTAACCCCCTGCACAACAGTGGCAGTAGAATGCCTTGCTTGGGGTGAGAAGATTTAAAAAAAAAAATAAAGTCAAGACAGAATGGGAGTGGAAGTTGAATCGTCTCGTACTTTCTTACTTCTTAATTTCTTCAGCGAGTCAACTGTCGAGGGGTGCGAGGATGTTATATTATAACAGTTATATTCACTTACACTCAAATACCCTTGACGAAAGCATGAATCCATCCCTTATCTCCTAAACTATAGGTGAATTGGTAAGACTTGTATCACTAAACCATTATTATTTCCAAGAAAAAATCTTATAATCTCAAAATATATTCTGGGTTTAAATAACCTGCAAAGGGTTGATAAGCTGTAGCAAATGAGTGAATGAATCAATGCAACTTTTGTCAGAGTTTGGTATTGCCTAGTGTTTGTTTTTAACTGGGTTATATTTAAATTCCAGTAAATATTAATGACTATGCAGGATCCCTTATCCTTTGATCATGGCACCTAATAAACATTGTTATTGCCTTTTTCTCATTCTTTTTCCTCACATGGATCTGTCTCTCACTCTGATGAGATGAAACTAACTTATCATCCAGATTGTGCTGTATATTCCTAATAGAGACTCCAGACCCATTTTGTGTGCAGAAAGTGTCATGTGGTACTCTGCCCATATCCCTGCTTCCAGAGGTAGCACAGTCTGATGAATTACAAGGTAGACTGAACCCTAGAACACAACAGACCATGATACAAGTATGTCAACACATTTATGTTCGTTTTTTAATTTTCATTGTCAAAACATGCATTACATTAAAATATTACTAATGTATTTTTTATTAATATATAAAAAATGAAGTCACTACACACAATACGAAGAAAGTTATATAACAATTGTTATGTGTTTTTTTATTTTTTGCCCTATAGTTATATCATAGTTGTAGTGAGTGTATCTAATATAATAACTGATCAGGTTTGATAACATGCGTCACTCACCAAATCACTTAAATTGAATATGACAATATTTTGAAATCCAGGAAAATGGTAGGTACATAGCAAATCCATTTGTTTGCATTGTCAAACCAAAGTCAGTGCCATACGTGATACACACTTTGGGTGATCATGTTTAAAAAATCTGCTCAGTTAAAAATGACAAATTCTTTGCATTAAAACTATATATATGTATATATATATATATCATTCATTCAGCAATGAATTAGAACACTCTTCAGCTATTGGGCGTGTATAATGATAATATACATGCTCAAAAGTCTGTCTTCTTCTACTGAGTGCCCATAGCTCAGAGGTAGAATCGCCGACTGATGCCAATTCGGACAGGTTTCAATCCTGGGTTAAAAAGCAATCGGCTGTCTAACCGTACTGATGAGCTGTGATACAGGGAAACAGATCTGTCTGCGGATGGCAATTTAAGCTTTCACACCCTGATTGAGCACTCTGGAACAATGGTAGACTTTGAAAAACAGTAGCTACTCTAGCATCTACACATCATTCATTCAGCAATGAATTAGAACACTCTCGGCTACTGGGCATGTATAATGATAATATAGATGCTAAAAAGTCTGCCTCCTTCTACCGAGCGCTCATAGCTCAGAGGTAGAATCGCCGACTGATACCAATTCAGTCTGGTTTCAATCCTGGGTTAAAAAGTAATCGGAGTCTAACCATACTGATGAACTGTGATACAGCGAAATAGATCTGTCTGCGGATCACTATATATATATATATATATATATATATATATATATATATATATATATATTTGGGTTATTTTCATATTTAGACAATATTTGCGTATCTTGTCCTTTAAGCATTTGAGACAAAAAAATGTAAATAGAAATTATTGTTGTGATATATTTGCATTATTTGTGTCTTATACCTGGGCAGAAAATTCTCTCACAGTGGGTCACAAAATGTAGCATTTGAGTTGTACATGTTGCATTGCCACACTGAAGTTCAGTATTTTCTATTACTCTATCATTAATTCATGTCTCTCATGTAATTAAAACAGTTCTTCACTCAAGTTTTTTGTTCCAGTGTTTCCTTACAGCATTATTAACCATAACTACAAGTGTTATACAAATTTTAAGACATGCACACCCTCACATATATACATATCTTTACAAAAGTGGACATTAAAGTCCACACCCAGAGTCAACAGTCTGTTTCATGCTTAAACACAATCATCAGACCATATGCATTGTGTTTTGGCATGATTATATATGCTGGTCAGTGGTGGGTTATGGGAAGGTCTATTGTATTATTCTAATGGTTATTTTTTGGGTGGTAATGGTTATTTTTTGGGTGGTAATGGTTATTTTTTGGGTGGTAATGGTTATGTTTCAAATTATTCTACAGGCTATAGAGTGAAATAATTGTGGATCTAAATGCAGTATTGTGACTTTTTTATGATCTTGTTTGTCAATTTTTTTACTCCTTATTTATTATTGATTCTTTATAATTTATTGCTAGTTGTTATCATTATGTTTACTTGTGTTTATGCATGCATTCATTACAGTTGCTTGGTAAATTAGATTATTCTGCAAGCAATTACTATTTAAGGGAAATTTGCTCTTTGCTCTTCATTTACACATGGGTTTGATTTGTGCGGGGGATTTTTTATTATTTGTTTCCTGTTCTTGGTAACTGGTTTTTACTGTTTTTGTTGAATATCTTGTGGAAAGCACTTTACAGGGGGAATTGATTGTGCTGATTGTGCATGAGTCCAATGAATATTTTTCAAAGTTTGTTTTTATATTTTTGCTGTATGATCAGTTGAACACTATAATGTGTCTTTTCTTGTTGGCTTTTCCTCTGCTGCATGTGAGTATGTGAGTTGCCTAAAATTCAATATCTTTTAGGGCTGTTTCATAATCTGTCTTGGCTTTGTTGAAGAAGATTTTAGTGGAAGAATTGTCAGATAACTTGCTTAATTATTGATAGCGGGTGGGTGAAAGATGTGCATAAACAGGTGTTTTGTATGATTAATATGTGCCTATTCTTAAGTTGAATGTGACATGTATGAAATTAGCAAAAAAACAAAGATAAATTTTTTTTTAAATATGGGATTCGACATAGATGTAAAAATTAACCTAAAAGAAATGAAAAAGTTGCAGATACTTATAACAGGCATTTATATCTTACTTAACTTCAGAATGAAATATAAATAAATTTAAATGAATAAATTATAATTACAAATCAACACAATGCTAAAATATAAAAAATAATTATGCACAAATGTCATCATTACATTTTAAAATTTTTTCTAAATATTCTTTACCAAATTATATTAACGTAAACTGAGGCATACAAGTTGATATGACCGCAAGTCAACTTCAAGACCTGAGTTCGACCTATACTTACTATACAGTAACATATGGTAGACTACCATTTAACCGAAATTGTAAGCAAAAAGATTGTTTAAGCTGGAAATCTAAACTCAAAGATATTTTTAAGTTTGAAAATTTGTATGTTGCAGTTTATGGTGGCTTATTATATAGAGAAATAAAGTAATAAAAAAAACTTGTATATTTTGCAAAAGTTTAATGTTTTTAAAAAAGTTTTGGTTCAACTTAATGCCAATCATTAAATCTGGTATTAATTACAAGAATTAAAATAGAATTCTGTGCATTATTTATAGATTTACAAAACATCCAGGGTAAGTTTTTACCTATAACATGCCTTTGGGGGATGGTGGACTTCAATGAATTGATTTCATTTTTGACATTTTTTATTTGACAAATATAGTCTTATATTACTGGTATTCCAAGATGAAGGATTATGGTTAAGACGAATGTACTGAAACAGCTGATAGAAATCTCAGAAAAGGTGTTTGCAGATTGTATTGAAAAGAGGAAGTGATGTTATGATAATTGAGGGGGAGTCGACAGGCTTACTGTGAAGGGGACTAAAGCATCATAGCATTTGTAAGGTTATTTTATTCTTAATATTACTTGACAAATAAATGGATATTTTGTGAACAGTTCCTTACCTATATATATATATATATATATATATATATATATATATAGATAGATAGATAGATAGATAGATAGATAGATGTGTGTGTGTGTGTGTGTGTGTGTGTGTGTACATACTTAAAGTTAAAATTTTGGAGGCTATACTGTATTTCTTTTCAAAAAACACCTTCAAATAAGATAATTTTGTACATTTTTAACATAAAATTTCAGTAGTTACAGTGTATTTATTTTTATTCTGACAAAAAATAACCACTTAATTATAAAATATCATCATACAAAAGTATTATATTTTGTTTTATCAATAAAAGCACCAGCTTACTTAATTACTGTTTTACGAATTCGTAGTATTCTTATATATATATATATATATATATATATATATATATATATATGTGTGTGTGTGCGTGCGTGTGTGCGTGCGTGCGTATGTAAATATTACTCAGATATAATCTGTAGCGATGAACAATATGATTAAAAGAAAAAGACAAGAGGAAAACAGTATTTACTTTTAGCTGATGCATTTTGTCCACTGATGGATTGATTGATTGATTGTGTTTAATGACCTATCAACCTCCAAAGGGTCATTTAGGGCCAAAAGGTGTTTTTGCTTTCAGAGTTGTTTGTCTTCAAGCTTTCAAAGTTGGTTGTTTTCGACTTTTCTTTTAAGGGAAAAAAAAATTTTTTTTTTAAAGAGGGTAATGAGCAGTGGTGAATAGTTAGTGCTTTGGGTTTTTTTTTTTTTTTGTATGGAAGGGATTTAGATTTTTGTATATAGTCTAATTTCTTTTAGAAATTGGAATATTTTGCTTGGGTCGACGTTGTTAAATAGATCTTTTAAATTGTTTGATCTGTAATATTTTGATCGAATGGAGTTGAAGTCATAGCAGCTTATCAAAAAGTGTTTCACTGTGAAGGGTTCCTGGCATGCAGTGCATATCGGGGGTTCTTTGTTTTTCAGTAGGTATGAATTGGGTAATCTGGGTATGTCCTATTCTTAGTCTAGTTAGTGTAACTTCCTCCTTTTCTTATCTTGCGGTAGCCTGGATACCATTCACCGAAGGTAGGTTGGATATTTTGGAGCTTATTGTTTGGGCTATTATTCCATGTTTCTTGCCATTTATTTCTGATAAATTTGTGGATTGTTGGTTTGAAGTCGGAGTAGGGGATCTTGACATCATGGAATTTATGAAGGCAAAAAATATTTTTGCCTTGATAAAGTCCATTAGTAAATGCTACACATTTGCTAAAAGTATATAGTTTTCCTCGTCTCTTTCTGTATGTATGAATGTAGTATGCATATATAACACGATAAAAATTTCCTAATCTCTCAGCCGTGCACCAATAGCATAGGGAGTAGGCACTCTGACCGTCATCAAATCAGTTGAGTTTCAATCCTGGCTGGAAGCAAGTGGATGCCTAGCCATACTGATGAACTGTTATACAGCAAAACAGGCTTGTATGTGGATGACTAATATATATGTGTGTTTGTGTATATATATATAATTTCAATGTCAAAACAAAATGTACACTTTGTAGTAGTTAAAAGAAATTTGTACATGTTCTAAACTATAATTTATAATAAATATTCATGGCTCTATATTATATATCGAGCACTGTTTTAAATTAATGTTTTGAACGTTGTAAATTTTTCTTCGTTCCTTATTCACTCATATATATATATATATATATATATATATATATTAGTCAGAGAAAATCATAAATACATAATTATAAATTGCATTGATTCATATATATAATCATTGACTGTATTATAGCTATATTACATTTAATTATGTAAATTGAAATACATATTCAGGATATTACAATTTTATTTTACATCAGTGCAGGTGTGTGTATGTGTAAGTCAGAGAAAACCATACATATTGAATTAAATTAGTGAATAAAAAAATAGATTCTAATGATAATAAACTCAATGAATAAGGAATATTGATTTTAAATAATTATTAAACAGGTATATTCAGGCTGACAAAATGAATTTGAAAAAATGAAACAATTTAAAGGTTTTTAAAATACACATACAGGATAAAAAAATTCGAAAAAAAATTATTTATTTTTACAGAATAAATCCAAGGAGACCTTTTTACCTGTATCCAGAATTTGACAAAGTGCCAAGGCTGATAAAACCCAAAATGTCACAAGTAACAGAAACACTGAAGAACACAAGACACAAAACACATCACATCAGGCAAGAATGATGAGCAGCAGGACATTAGAAATATAGACAAAGCAAGTTTAGAAAGAGAAGGTTCCTTTTCATCTGGAAAACAAAAACTAAATTCACTTCAAGAGTTTCAGAATATGGAAAGATATGATTTAGCTATTTCCAAAATTTTTAATTTGTTAAATAAATAACATTTTCACTTTATTTTTTTTTTATTAAGGTAATTTTCATTAATAAGCAATTTCTTAGGTCAATTATTTTTTCAAATGTTTGCAAGTAACGACTTTTTTGTTCAAATATAGGTACCAACATTGCAGAATTAAATATTTCACTATGCACATTTAGATGAAAAAGATATTTGTATTCCAGGGACATTTTATCACGATGTGCTGTGGCTAAATTCCCAATTTTAATTTACTGAGGAATATATTTAAATTTTCCAGACTAACCCTTTTATAATAAAATTTATAATAAAAGTGAAGTTATTCATATAATTATCTTCTTTATTTTTTTGTTGAGGTAAGACTGGGATTAATCTTGCATAACAAAAGGTGGATCCTACTTAACAAAGAATTTGTCATAATGACTCAAGGCAAGGCTTTGCAATGCTGAATTGTCTTCTTCATACCTGACTTAGAAACTCACAATAGTCCAAGTAGACTGAGTGTTTTTCTCAAGACACCCTCTCTAGGAAGTTTGCCCTTCAAGACTTGTGACCCCATCCTAGCCTTTTATATATATATATATATATATATATATAACGAAGATTAACGAAACTTGGTTATAAACAAACGAAAATTTGAAATGATTTGTTTGAACATTATTTTTTATCGATACTGGTATTTAAGTAAATATTCTGTTTTTAATTAAACAGTATTATATATTTATATCTACTGGCCTGATTATTTACGATAAGCTTTTATTACGAAAATGTGTGTCATTCGTCAGGATTCGAGCCTGCAACCCCTATCCACATAGGGGAAGCTACCATATGACCTCTCGACCACGAACGACCTTCAGTCTAAATGAGGTTTTAATTATTTGTTATATAGGCTTGATTAAAACTTGTTTAGACTGAAGGTCATTCGAGGTTGAGAGGTCTAAGATGTGCCAGATCATATGGTAGCTTGTGAATAATATATCAGTGAACCAATCATCTTAGCAGCGGAATTATGAATGAAATATGTATGAAATACATCATTTTTGGTATAGCCTAATAATTATGGTCTGTAGTGTATATAGAGCCCGGGGGTAGAGTCGCCGACTGACACCATTTTGGTCAGGTTTCAATCCTGGGTAAAAAGGCAATCGGAGTCTAACCGTACTGATGAGCTGTGATACGGCAAAACAGATCTGTCTGCAGATGACAATATATATATATATATATATATATATATATATACACACACATGCACACTATATATTTTGATCATTAAATATGACGAGACCAAAAATTACAGCAAATTTTTATGACTTTATCCTACACCTGTAGTATAGAATGGCTTATTGATTATGTAAAAATGATGTTATTGGAAATGTTTTACTTACTGTATCCTTAGAAACTCAAAATAAACAAAATAACAAAACCAATTCTATATCATGTTTTTCCAATACATGTTTCCAAAAAAAGGAAAACCATTGTTTCATTTGCACTTCATCACATGATCTATTGTAAGCACTGATTCTTCATCTTTTTTTCCTATATTTAAACAGTTACCAACAGCCTGTAACTAATGGCCATTTACTTATATTTCATTGGGTATCAGAAATAAAGGTTGTATGTAATCCTAAATTGTGTTATTATTTAACACCAAAATGATACTAAATAAGAAATGAATATTATGTTATCCTAAATGTTATTACTGTTGTAATGATGATTATTGTAAATTTAGTGAAAGGTAAAGTTTGTAGTGAATGCAATCATAACTTGTTGTTTACATTTTCTCAGCTAGGCTTACATCGATACAAGTTAATTTCATCGATATGGAATTATTCTTTAAATATGCAATTTATTATGAAGTTATGCCAGTAATATATAAGGTAGAAATGGTTTTATTGCTTTTATCATCAATTTATTTGATAATGTGAATCGTTTCATGTATGTTATTGAAACCTACCAACTAACATCACTCAGAATTTAAGATTTCCTTTTTAGAATTGTAATATCAGATAACCCTCAATTTTTAAGGGTGATTTTTGGGATTTAAAGGTTGTCTTATATACAGATATATATGACATATGTCTGTATGAGAGAAAAATTCTGTTCAAGAAAAATTTATTCATTTAAATTCTTTTTTAATATGTTTTTTAATATTGACAAAATTTCAAATCATGGAACTATATTTGTAAAATATTTCTTTTATATTAAGAAAATAAAAATAGCATATGATTATATATTAGAAGTTTTTCAAAAATAAAAACTTTGTTATAAGATTAAAATTGCAAAGTTCTTAACGAGTGAAATTTTCAGATAGAAGCTCTTTGAATTACATTTTTTCATAAAAGCAGACAAATCAAACGCAAAAATAATAGGTTTATAAAAATATTTCGGTTTTTTTTTGGAATGTTAGGTAAATCTTTGAAGATTACTCAGCTCTTTATTGCTTGTGTAGTTGGTTATATGGGGTACATTACGTAGAAGCATTGAGAAATAATTAGAAAATAGGAAAGTAGATTTTACATGAATTCTGAGAAAAAGACGAAGGAATCAATGTTTTGTCACTTGTCATTCTCTTTTTGTAGGACCCCACCCAAAAAAAAAAGTAATTAATTTTTCAGTAAGATGGCCACCAGCAATTAGAAAATTAATTTATTGTGAGAATCCAAAACCTGGCTAGATTCAGAATGTGTTTCAAATAGTGTAATTTAAATAGAATCTACTAAAGAGAAAGTTATTTTCTCCACCTGGCTAGATTAAACAATAAGTTCCTGGTGTCTGTTTAAACTAATGCTTTTCTCTCCACTATAAAGTATAATTTTAGAAAGTGAAATTTTCATTGAATTATACTGAGAAGGTTTTTATTTGGTATCAAGAAAATACAAACGTTAATTAAAATGGTCACAATACAGGGTGCGATGAATAAATTGTCGTCTAAATTATAGAAAATTCAAATAACACTGACATTTCTTTTCAGCAAATATATTTACCAAAATTACACAAAAATATCTAAAAATACTAAGGAGTAGATTTATTCAATAAAATCACCATTGGCTTCCACCACAACCTATAGACGACTTCGGAATCTCCTGCAACTCTTTTGAACAATCTCCTTGTTTAAGTTGGTGAATGCTGCCATAATCTTTGCCTTTAGTTCATCTTTGGTGTTACAAGATGTAAGGTGTGATGTGATCACAGAAATTGTCTAATAGCCATGACTGGGTTCCCCTGCTTGTTTTGGTATGGTGCAGTGTCTTGTTGCCAGACATAGGGTTTTTCAGCAGCCACTCTAATGACCCAAGGCAGCAATACTTTCACAAGACATTTGATATAGTCTTCCATGCTAAGTCTGTAGGAAGATGAATAGAGGCATGACGTTGTCATCACTACAAACACCTTCATAATCACCATTAGACTCCTCCAACTCTTTCCAAATCCTCTACACTGTCCTCAGTTTGACACCCAAACCCTCTGAAATGTTTGTATTGGAACTTCTAGTAAAAATGTCAAGCAGTACAGCATGCCATTTCCAAATTTCTTGTGGAGTGAATTGCATCATAGTGCTCTTTTTTCTTACAGACAGTGCCCAACTGACTCTACTATTTTGTGCAGTTGACAAAATCAAAAACAATGTATATGAGGTAAATTAAAAATAAAAAATGGCAGAAATTTATCCATCACACCCTGTATTTAAAGTAAAGAAGTAAATGTCAGTTTAGAATGATGCCAGGAGGATATACACTCAGGGAATTCTTTATTACAAATGGCTGGATAAACTTCAATTACATAATTGAGTAAATTAGCTCCTTTAAATAATACAGTGTCCCCTAAAAATTAGCATAAATCAAAATCTAAATATCCGAGTAACTACATGTTTCAGGTAGACAAAATTAAATGGGCTGAAATAATCTTCTTTTATGTGCAGCATAACTTCAGAGCATAGGTGATTATAGCCCGCCACATCTTCCTGTCTGTTGTAGTTTTTAATAAGTTTTGTCTTTTTGTTATTTCTCCCAAACCATGCTCTACCACCCATTTATTCAAGCTCATCAAGTATGTTTTGCGCTACTCTCCTCTATCCTTATTTCCCTCAATCTGTCTTGTGAGTATCAGGTTTTCAAAGCCCTCTTTCCTCATTACGTACCCCAGAAATTTCAACTGCCTCATCCTGATGTTAAGTATAAGTTTCCTTTTTGTTTCCATTTTCTCCAAAACCTCGTCGTTGCTTACATGTTTGGTGCATGGTATCCTTAGAATCTTTCTGTAGAACTACATTTCTGTTGCTTCAAGTCTCTTCTTCATCTTTGAGGAGATTGTTTAGCATTCGCTGCGATACAGGAGGACAGATATCACGTAACAGTTCAGTACAGTTTTCTTTATTTCTAATGAAGATTTTCTGTCTCTTAATACACTGCTTAGCTTTTGGAATGCATCTTTGGTCATCTCAATATGTCTTTGAATCTTGGTGTCGCACTTTCCATCCTCTGTTAGAAGACTCCCCAGATATTTCAATTTCTGTGCTTGTTTGATTTTAGTATCTCCAATATGTAATTTAGATTTTGTGCTTATACTTTTGCTGATAACCATGCATTTTGTCTTCTTGTAGTTTGTGCTTAGTCCTTTCTTCTCGCTTTCCTTCCCTATCTTCTGTAGAAACTTTTGTAGTTTTCTTTCCGTGTTTGTTATCAACACTGTGTTATCATCAAGTATGTTTTGCACTACTTTTCTCTATTCTTCTTTCTCTAAATCTGCCCTGTGAGTATCAGGTTTTCAAAGCCTTCTTTCCTCATTACATAACATAGAAATTTCAAGTGTCACTTCCTGAGGATATGTATAATTTTTTTTGTTTCCATTTTCTCCAAAACTTTGTTGTTGCTCACATGTTCGGCCAATGGTATCCTCGGCATCTTTAGGTAGAACCACATTTCTATGGCCTCAAGTCTCTTCCTCATCTTTGCCCAGCATTTGCTGCCATACAGGAGGATAAATTTCATGTAACAGTTCAGTACACTTTTCTTTGTTTCTAAAGAAACTTTTCTGTCTCTTAATACACTGCTTAGCTTTTGGAATTCATCTTTTGCCATTCCAATACATCTTCAGATCACAGTATCACACTTTCTGTCCTTTGTTAGAACACTAAATAAAAGATTTATTTTTCAAAAACTTCAACGCCATATTCAGAGTGATGTAGATTTCACAAATATTCAAAATACACACTGCCTGTAATATGATAGATGTCAAGTTGGTAGTCCAGCTCTTGCCAAACATGCTGTAGCATGTCTTGCGTAACATTCTCAGGCACCTCAGTGATTCTCTGCTTAAGTAGATTGTAAAAAAAAGGTGGAATACAAACTTGTCTTTTCATTTCACCCCATATAAAAAAATCACAAGGTGTGAAGTCAGGTGAATATGGTTGCCATTTCAATAACACACAGTCATTATCAAAGTCATGCAGTCAAGTTAGTTTTTACACATTCTTTTAAAATTTGAGATTATTTGAGCAAGAATTTGCTATCTTATTAGACTACAAAATGATGTCAATTTTGGGGGGACACCCTATATATAGAAAGATGTACTTCTGATTAAACAATTCAGCTTCTGTTTTTGCTAAATGACAATGCCTGTCTTCATGCAGCAAACATGATGCAGCAATCGATCTTTAGAGCTAGGATGTCCTCCTCCATGTGACATAATTCCCCACCTGTCATCATTAGACTATCACTTATTTCATTATATACAAAATCTTTACATGATGAGTCGTTCTAAAAAAATTCAACATGCTTCTTCTGAGCCTAACTTCATTCCCTGGTATTCCACCCTCACAAATTTTACTAGTGCAACTAGATTGGCAATTAGGTCTCGCCCTTTTATCATCAAAATAGGCAAATGTAACTACTACTTCTTCTATGTGCGTTGTGGTGCAATGGATATCGGCTTGGAACAAGAAATCAGGGAGCAGAGTTCGAATTCCAGTAGAATTCCTTGCATTCACTTACACTCAAATACCTTTGGGAAAGGTATTAATCCATATCTTCCCTCCAGTTATGGGTTAAATAATAGAACAGATTGGGTTCTATAGCCTTGGTTGGCAACCAGTCTACCACAGAGAACAATGGCAACCTACTGTGGGATAATCTTCTGCCCAGTCAGTCATGTCTCTTTCGAGACATGATCACCCAAGCGTGTATCCTGTATGGCACTTAACTGACTAACTTCTTCTATAGTAGTTTCTTTTCTCCCATTTCCCTCCTGTGGAACTCCCTTCCCCATGCTTACTTCCCTGATAGCTATAATCTCCAAAGGTTTAAGTGCAACGTCAATTGTTATCTTCTCTCTCCTTGACTCCCACCTTTCTTCAACATCCCCTGTACTGTTTTTTCTTTTCTTTTCTCTTTCCTCTCTTCTCCCTATAAGCCCCTGTGCATTAGTGGCAGTACTACCTTGTTTGGGGTGAACTGATTATTAAAAAAAATTACAAATTTGCTTGAGGAACCAAAAATAGAATCATTTTTTTCTGATATATTAGGCAATTCAACCAACTTATAAGGTCATACAAAACCTGACAACATAAACTCAATAAAGTAAGGGTGAGATTAGCTGTTATCAAGCAGGAGACATTCAGTATTCCTTGACCAAACACTTATAAAATTTCTTTCTTAAGATAGTCTTAAAATAATTAATTTCCTGGAAAACTATTATCAGCACTCTTCCTAATATTGATGGATGTGCTTTGTGGGGCAGTGGATATCGACATGGGATGAAAAATCGGGGAGCTGAGTTTGAATTCCAGGTGAATTCACTTATGCACAAATACCCTTGGAAAAGGTATTAATCTGTCTCTTCCCTCCAGTTATGGGTTAAATAATAGGACATTGGGTTCTATAACCTTGGTTGGCAACCAGTCTAGTGCAGAAAGCAATGGCAGCCTACTGTGGGATAATCTTCTGCCCAGGCAATCATGTCTCTTTCGAGACATGATCGCCCAAACTGTACATGGCACTTAACTGACTGACTGACTGAATATAATAGTTGGAAACAAAGCTTCTACTGGATATAAAGTGGGGGATAAGTTTTCTATTGTTATGAAGTAATAAACTGATCCCCCACTAATTAATATAATGATATAATCTATTTCTTCTCACTCCAGTGTTGAGCTAAATGGCAGGATAGATTGGATTCTATAGTCATGACTGGCAACCAGTCTACTGCAGAAAGCAATGGCAACCTATTGCAAGATAATCTTCTGCCCAGTCAGTCATGTCTCTTTCGAGAAATGATTGCCCAAAGCGTGTATCATGTATGATACTTGGCTGACTGACTGCATTGATAAGATTTTTTTTCCCAATTTTTTGTTGTGTGGAAAGTCAACATCTATAGATCATCATTTTTCTACCCATTCCAGTTGTTGCTGCAAGTCTTCAATTAATGAGGCTTTTGTTATTTAGTAAAACTCTTTATTTCTATGATTTTATAGTTCCAGTCTGTAGAGTCTGGGAAGTAATTTTCTTCTTGAAGACCAAAAGGATCTATTCTCTTAAAGCTTTCTTTAATTATTGATCTTTGAGAAAATGGGTGTATATGTCAACATATACACCAAAAATTAAGAAACTGCAGAGAATACACTGAAATTTTTTTTTTAAAAGTGGCAAGAAAACTATAAATGTAGAAACCTAAATCTTGGGAATCTATCTCATGGACAACATCTCCCTATTAGACTAAAAGAGGTTAGATTGTTGGTATACTCTATTTCTGCAAACACTCATCCTGAGAATATACAAAAGTACTACAGCTTACTTCCATGGAAAGGCAAAAAACACTACTAACATACTATGTTATATATAAGAACCATATCCCCACTATTTACATTTACTACTATGGTATTATAAAATAAGGTTAGATATAAATACAGGTAGTTTATGACATTGTAAGCATTAACCTACAAAATACTTCAGTTTCACATATAAGAGCTGGAAGGCCTTTTTAAAGATTTATTTGTTGTCGGCAGGAGCTCTTATGTGGAATAATAAACATAGAAAAGGTTTTTAAAATAGTGAATGTCTTGTGTCTCTCAGTGATTGGTCAGTTTTGTGGAACTAATATTCACTTCTTTTATCGCTAATGAATCCATTTCACTTTCTGCAGAAATTTATATATATATATATATATATATATATATATATAATAATAATAAAATTGACTCTGTACGTATTCAAATCTTAAAATGTTACACAAGTAATTTTTAAGAACCATGAATAACCGGCAGAATCTAACTCCGTTATCGCCCTCGGCTATAAAGCTTTGGACAACGAGGGGAAAAAAAAAGAAAACTGCGGAGCACCGACAATACATACAGCACTTCACAGCAAAGAAAAAAACCCTCAAACGGAACAAACCACAAAGAAAGAAAAGTGCTCGATACTAAACTAACCAAAAAGGATTAACTAAAAGGCAGTTACGTAGAGCAAAAACACATGAGAAAAACCTGACGAGCCGTTGTGCGAAACCGCGGTAGGTCTTGGCGATCTTGCGATTTTTTCTCGTGTATATATATATATATATATATATATATCATTCATTCAGCAATGAATTAGAACACTCTCAGCTATTGGGCATGTATATTGATAATATACACGCTAAAAAGTCTGCCTCCTTCTTCCGAGCACCCATAGCTCAGAGGCAGAATCACTGACTGACACCAATTTGGTCAGGTTTCAATCCTGGGTAAAAAGCAATCGGATGTCTAACCGTACTGATGAGCTGTGATACAGCAAAACAGATCTGTCTGCAGATGACTGTTTACGCTCTCACACCCTGATTGAGCACTCAGGAAAAATAGTAGACTTTGAAAAACAGTAGCTACTCTAGCATCTATGCATTGTTCATTCAGCAATGAATTAGAACACTCTCAGCTATTGGGTGTGTATAATGATAATATACCCGCTAAAAAGTCTGCCTCCTACCGAGTGCCCATAACTCAGAGGTAGAATCGCTGACTGATGCCAATTCGATCGGATTTCAATTTTGGGTAAAAAGCAATCGGATGTCTAACCGTACTGATGAGCTGTGATACAGCAAAACAGATCTGTCTGCGGATGGCTATATATATATATATATATATATATATATATATACGGAATGAAGAAAATATTTGCAATGTTCAAAACATTCATTTAAAACAGTGCTCAATATAAAATAGGGCAAAGAATATTTATTATAAATTATACTTTAGAACATGTACAAACTACAATCTACTACAAAATTGTACATTTTGTTTCAACCTTGAAAGAACAATCTAACATATGTTTTTCCCTCCTCTTTTCTTCTTTTCCTTTTCCACTTTTTTCTTACTTCCTCCCTTCCTTTTCTTCCTTCTTTCCCTTTCTATTTGTTATGCTTTTTAAAGATTTATTTCTTGTGGGCAGGAGCTCTTATATGGAATAATAAACATAGAAGTCAATATGTGGCCTGCAAGGGGTTTTCGAAATAGTCCGTGTTTTGTGTCCCTCAGTGACTGGTCAGTTTTGTGGGACCAATACTCACATCTTTTATAGCTAACGAATCCATTTCACTTTCTGTAGAAAAAGAAAGCATTTAAATTTAAATTCAAAAGGAAGTGGCTCATTGATAAAATCCCAAAGGAGATCCTATTAATATTGTTAAAAATGAAATATTAAAACTGATCCAGACAGAGAGTTTCTCCTGTCTACAAATCTAATATACTTTTTTCCCTCCCTTTTTCTCCTTTCCCCTTTCTTTCTTCCGCCCTTCCTTTCATTTTTATTTACTACGCTTTTCCTTTTCCTTTTCTCCTTGCAAGCTTACTTCTGGTTTCTTCATCCACACACACACACACTCAAACAAATTTTTGAATTTTCCATGATATTAAAGGTCACCAATGAAGCGAATTCAATTTGCTGAATTGATTATATGATCATGTAAATTTTGAAATTTTTATATTTAAAAATATAAAGTTTTATTTAAAAATATGTTTTGGTGTTAACAAAACCATCCCTTTTGAGATATGATCTCATTAGGGGGCACCATGTAAGAACTGAATCTTCTAAGTAAGAATAACTTATATATCTTGAAAATCAGCATCCAAAATTCTGAGACAATGGAAGTATTTTTTACTGAAACTCTTGAGCTGTGCTCTGATTTCTTAAATCACAAATTAATAATATTCACTAGGATTAGCCTTGTATAGAACCAATTAAAATGGGAGATATTGTGCTGCCTCATTCTTCCAAGTGGGGAAATCTTGCATGCCTTGAAAATCAACATTCAAAATTCTGGCTTTATTACCAGACTTTAATACTCACTATGACTGGAAATATTCATGCCATAAAGAAGGCCTGTTACTCTATTTGTTAATATGCATCAGACTTAGTTTAGCCTGGCACTAGGTAAAAAAAATGGAAAGGTATACTGGTTAGAAGAATGTATGGTATCAGTTTTCTATGTCATTAGGATCTAAGATTTTAGCTTTTAATTCAAGACTGCAATGTTATAGCCCCTTGACCTGACATCTTGGCTTCAGTCACGTTTCCACTGCTGTAATGTAGCTTCCATTTACCTTTCAATAATTTTTTTCATGGTAAATTGCTCTGATGAAATTTCCTCTTTAGTACCTAGACTTTACGAATTTAAGTGCAGGATGAGATTGGCAGCAAAGCCTCATCATTTTACAATTGAAATGGCTAGATGTAACTGTAAATTAACTGTTTCTTCTCTCTCACTTCTCACTTGTGGAACCTTCTTCTCATTACTGGCTTTCCAGTTGAATTTCATCTTCAAAAATTTAAATGCAAATGTCAGTTGTTATCTTCAGTCTTCTTAATTCCTGTTCTTTTATTGTTCTCCCCCCTTAATAATATATTCTTTTTCTCATATTCTCTCACACTTAGTAACCCTGTTCATCTTACTGACTTTGTTGCCTTGTTTGTGGGGTAAAATGATGCTACTCTATTTACATTTAATATTAGGCTGTTATGGAGGTCAGTTGATGTGCACATATTGTAGCAATTATCATCACTGAAGTTGGGATAAGAATGTTGAATTCAAATTTCAGCAACAGCAATTGTGTTTGCTTTCACACATATAACACATCACTCAATAAGTCCCGGGTTTGAGATATAGATGGCACCACTAATAAAAAATCCATATGATTTTTATAAAGTAGTAACCTTTAAATGGCATGTGATAAAATTTGGGCCTGATGGGATATTTGTTTACAAATTACAGTTATTTAAGTGAACCTACTGTTGCAAATTTTCAAAACAATGGAAAAATCTGAATTTTGTGTGTTGAAAGAGCATTGCTTTCTGATGGGAAAAATACTGTTCAAGCAAAGCAATAGCTTGATAAGTGTTATTCGAACTCTCCTTCATTGAAAACAATGGTTAAGAGGTGGTATGCTGACTTTAAATACAGTCGTACTGATACAAATGATGTTATGGTTGCCCAAAATCGACAGTTGTCCTCGAAAACAAAAAATATCCACAAACTTGTTTTGGCTGATTATAAATTGAAGTTGCGTGAGATAGCAGAGAAGTTAAACATATCACAAAGGCAGTGTGTTCACCATTTTGCATAAACATTTGTCAATGAGTATGCTGTGTTCAAAGTGGGTGCTGTGTTTCCTCACAGTTGATCAAAAACAGCAATGTGTCAACAATTCAGAGTGTTGTTTGCAACAATTTCAACACAAGAAGAAAGAGTTTTTGCATAAATATGTGACAATGGATGAAACATGGATCCACCACTTCACTCCAGAGTCAAATCAGAAGTCAGCTGAATGCACATCAGCAAGTGAAAGCCATCCAAGGCAATCAGACACTAACATCAGCAAGCAAGGTTTTAGCCTTCATATTTTGAGATGCGCAATGTATTTTATTCATCTTTCCCCAAGCAACACAGTGTCACAAGCTGATCACAACAATGGCAAAACTACATGAATTGCACTTTGAATTGCTCCTGCATCCACCCTATTCTCTAGATCTGGCCCCCAGCAACTACTGGCTGTTTGCAGACCTCAAAAGAATGCTCCAGGGAAAGAGATTTGGCTCCAGTGAAGAAGTGATATCAGAAACTGAGACATCTTTTGTGTACATGACGACAAAGATAAATCGTTCTACAAAAAAAGGCATTGAATTGTTAAAGAAGCATTAGAATAAGTGTATCACCCTAGAAGGAGACTATGTTGATGAATAAAGTCAAATTTTGCCTAAAAGTTGTTCTATTATTTAGGCTCGGAATTTATTGGATGATGTATTAACTCTTAAAAAACTATACGTTCATCTATTCCCACAGCTCTAGCCAAATGTTATCAGTAAAGTAGATTGAGATGTCTGTCCTTGGTTGGCAACCAGTCTAGGAGAATGACAATTCTAAATTCAAAACTGGTTAGGCATGGGACTAACAATACCACTCACAGTGGAAACCAAATCAGCATCAATTTAACACAAAGAAGCAATCACCATATACTCTACAAAAGAGTCTACAGTGGAGTGTTCAAACATGAATATATCTCGATGTTATATGGGACCCTGGAAACATTTTCTCAGGGAAAATGAAGGTGTTTTCGATTCCATTAATTGCAGTAGCTGATAGGAATCTCAGCATATGAATAATTTGTTGATAATTGCAATTATGGCTGCTATTTGACCACTTTCAATATTGCTAATGTTTTTTTTTATAAATAATATCAACTGATTGAAGGCAGTACATTTAATTAAACTATTAGTGAAGATATTTATGTATTTATTATTTGATTTCTAAGAAGTGAAAAATGCAGACCAATTACTTGCATCCATTACCTTTAAAAGTTCAGCTGTCTTATCTAGGCAAAGACCAAGTGGTTACAGAAATTTTAAAAAAAAGAAGTTTAATTAATGTCCCTCACCCATTTTATACTTTAGCAGTAGCACTATTGAATTTTATGTACCCATCAAGTGCAAACAGAAAATCAATAAGTTGTAAGGCCAGTAGAATATGTTGATTTTATGAGAGAAAATAAATCTAACGACTTATATTAGGGAAAGCTGACCTCTAATTGCAGAAAATTTTGCCCTCCCATGCCATCTATGAATAAATGAACTTCTACCATTGGGTTCCATCTAAAGTTCTTCTCCTCCCCATTGGTAATATCTAAATGATGGATTTTCTTTTTGCCTACTGCACTTCTCCTTGAGCACATAATATCCTTCTTGAGTTTTTGAGTTTGAGATCCCTGGTCTACAGGGTTAAATATATCTACATGAAGTTAACTAGAAGTCCAGGGTAAACATCATCCTATGAAATATCTCAATATCATGTATAGGACTTCATTATTGCCAATATTCTTTTTTAACTTATCATCCTTGAGCTCATGCTGTTTCAGGTCTTTCCAATGTTATCAGTTCAAAAATTAGTATTTATACTGATGAAAACTACCTACTCTTGTCTTAGTAGCAAGTCCAATAAATCCAACAAATTAAAACTGGTAACTGTTATAAAAAACCCTCAAATCAGTGGTTAACTGGAGCAAGAAATGCCTTGTTAATTCTAAAACTTCCAAAACAAAGCTCCTTTCATTTAGACACCACAGTGTACCTTTTCTGCCTGCCATCAGCATGGTCGATTATATTGAATCAATTCCTAGTGCTACTTCTAGGAAAGTTGGTTCCTTGTCCTGTGTGCCAAAAAATTCTTCTTCTCAGAATCCTTCATTCACATTTAAAAATCTACCATTCACCCATGAATTAATTATTTCTTCCATATTTGATCTGGTGCTCTTGCTGAAAGTCTTGAGATTCTTGGCAAAATCCAAAGAAGGATCTGCAATATAACTGATCCTGACCTGGCATCTCAACTTTAGTCACTTTCTCATCAATGTGACATAGGTTCTCCTCTGTCTTTTCTACAAATATTTTTTATAATGACTGTTTTGATGAGCTTCTCCCTTTAGTGCTTCAACTGCATGAATTTAAGCATGCTACTAGATTGGCAACTAGGTCTCAACATTTTACTATTAAACTAGCTAGAAATAACAATTAGTTCTATTCTAAAAGTTTATTTTCTCACACTTCTTGGCCATGAAACTCCCTTCCAATTTCTTGCTTCCCTAACACCAACAACTTTCAAAAATTTAAACACAACAGCAATTCCCATCTTTCTTCCTGAATTATGTTTCTCTATTGTCATTTTTCCCACGACTTCTCACTAAAGGCTTCTCATTCTCTTTCATTTCTGCATTCTAGTGGCATTATCTCCTTGTTTGGTGTAAAGTTTATTTTTTTATAATCATATCGCCCCAAGCAAGGCATTTTACTGCCACTGTTTTGCAGGGGATTATATAGGAGAAAAGTTATTATAAAGAGTGACAGGTTATGGGGGTGTCAGGAAGTGAGTAAGAGAAGGATAAGAATACTGATGAGATTGGAGTGGACAGAGAAGAGAGCATGAGAGAAGGATGACTGTGGCCATAAAGTGAGGGATCAGTTTATATATTGATTGTAATGTATAATCATTCCCCCACTTTATATCCACATTATAATAGTTTAGACATTTTATTTTTTTTATAATCATATCACTCCAAGCAAGGCATTTTACTGCCACTGTTTTGCAGGGGATTATATAGGAGAAAAGTTATGATGAAGAGTGACGGGTTATAGGGGGTGTCAGGAAGTGGGTAAGAGAAGGATGCAAATACTGATGAGAGTGGAATGGATGAAGAAGAGAGCATGAGAGAAGGATGATTGTGGCCATAAAGTGAAGGATCAGTTTATATACTGATTGTAATGTAGAATCGATCCCCCACTTTATATCCACATTATAATAGTATAAAAATTTTATTTTTTTATAATCATATCCCTCCAAGCAAGGTATTTTACTACCACGGTTTTGCAAGGGTTTACATAGGAGAAAAGTTATGAGAAAGAATGACAGGTTATAGGGGTTGTCAGAAAGTGGGTAAGAGAAGGATGAGAATACTGATGAGAGTGGAGTGGATGGAGAAGAGAGCATGAGAGAGAGGATGCAGGTTAGTGAGATAGGAGATGACGATTGTTTTTACATTTAAATTCTTGAAGATTTTAGCTGTTGGGAAAGCAAGTAAATGGAAGGGAATTCCACAGGCAGGAAGTGCAAGAAAAGAAGCTGCTGGAGTAAAATTTGTGTTTACAATTTATTGGTTTCACAGTAAAAGGGTGGGACCTAGTTGCTAATCTTGTGGCACAAGTAAATTTATATATAGGGGGCACCAGTGAGCTAAGTTCATCAGAGCAGAAGCCGTGAAAGTATTTGTAGCAGAGACAAAAGGAAGCCACATTGCACCAGTGAGAAAGTGACTGTATCTTAGCTGCCAAGTCGGAATCTATTGCATTACAGATTCTCCGTTGGATTTTGTCAAGAACACCTCAGTGGATAGCAGGAGCACTCGACAAGATATGGCAGCAGTATTCAATGCATGGGGGGATGTTAGATTTATATATGTGCAGGATTGTTTGAAAATGATTGAAAAAACTGATAATAATATCAACTGCTTGAAGGCAGTACAGTTAAGTTAACAATTTTTTTTTTTTTTTAATCGTTTTATCCCAAGCAAGGCAATACTGCCACTAGTGTACATGGGGCTAGATAAGAGCAGAATGGAAAATTATATAGGAGAGGAGTGAAGAGAAAAAGGAACCAGTTATGAGGGTATCACAGAAAGGGCAAGAGAAAAATGGGAATATTGATGTGAATAGAGTTGCAAGAGTTGAGTGAAAAGAGATAAGAACAAAATACAGGGAGTGTTGGGGGAAGAATAAGAGAAGGATGGTAGTCAAGGGGATAAGAGATGGCAGTTGACATTGCATTTAAACTCTTGGAGTTTGTAGCTATCAGGGAAGTAAGTATATGAAAGGAAATTCCACAGGCGGGAAGTGTGAGAAAAGAAGCTATTGGAGTAGAAGTTGCAGCTGTATTTGGTTGTTTTAACTGTAAAAGAGTAGGACCTTGTTGTTAGTCTGGTTGCTTGAGTAAATTTCTGTACAGGAGGCACCAGTGAGCTAAGCTCGTCGGAGCAGAAGCCATGAAAACATTTTTAGAAAAGACAGAGGGAAGACACATCCTGTTAGTGAGAAAGTGGCTGGAGTCGAGCTAGTTAAGATAATTATATAATTATTATTTAATTTTAAAAAAGTGAAAAATACAAACCAATAACTTGCGTCCATTATAAATAAAAATTCAACCTGAAAAGGTAGCTGACTTACCATTTAGGCTACAGTAACTGGGTAACTGCACAAATTCAAACTAATTAATTGTAGTACAAATATTAGTAAAAATAACGTTCAAATTTCTTCTTTTTTATAATCATGTTGCCACAAGCAAGGCATTTTACTGACACTGTTGTGCAGGGGGTTACATAGGAGGAATGTTATGAGGAGTGAGAGGTTGCAGGGGGTGTCAGGAAGAGAGTAGGAGATAGAAGAGAGTACTGATGAGAGTGGGGTGGATGTAGAAAAGCATGAGAGAGAGGATGTAAGTTAGTGAGACAGGAGATGACTATTGACTTTACATTTAAATTCTTGGAGATTGTAACTGTCAGGAAAGCAAGTATACAGAAGAGAATTCCACAGGCGGGAAGTGCGAGAAGAGAAGCTACTGGAGTAGAATTTGCATTTACAATTTATTGGTTTCACAGTAAAAAGGTGGGATCTAGTTGCCAATCTTGTGGCTCAAGGAAATTCGTATATAGGGGGTAATTATCATGTTGTTATGATTTTTTTTCATCTGGATTTCTTTTCTGTAATCTTTATTTCTATTGAAAGTCCCAGATTGGCATTACATCCTAATTGGATTGGAAATAATAAATAAATCTTCATGACATTCAAACGTGTATTGCTTAGAAGTCTGCTTTTCTGTGGCAGATGTTTTACTGAATAGGTCATGGAAGCTGTAACAATCATTTATATCTCGACATATAGCCATATATAGGTCTCACTTTTCTCTGGATGTGTCATACACTACCATCTTTGTTTACATGTACTAATAATATTAGCAATACATCATTTGAATATATGTGGCTTCCCTGTGCCTCTTCTATAAATATTTTCATGGCTTCTGCTCCGATGAACTTAGATTACTGGTGTCCTCTAGGTACGAATTTGCATGAGATACTAGATTAGCAACTAGATCCCACCCTTTTACAGTGAAACCGATAAAATGTAACTGCAATTTCTACTCTAACAGCTTCTTTACTTGCACTTCCCCCTGTGGAATTCCTTTTCACATACTAGCTTTCCCGACAGCTACAATCTCCAGGAGTTTAAATGTAAGGTCAATAGACACCTCCTAACACACTAATTCGCATCCATTCTCTCAAACACTCTTCCCATCTACATCCTTACCCATCTATCACCCTCCTTCTGACATTTCCTATATCTAACCACTCTTTCTCACCACCTTCCCCTATGTAACCCCCTGTGCAATAGTGGCAGTGGAATGCTTGGGGGTGAAACGATTAAAAAAAAAAACTTTGATGAAGCAGAATTAATTATTATTAATTTTAGATTCCTTTAATTTCTGTTAATTCTTATAGTAAATCTCATTCATCAGTAAAAAATAGGGACCAGAACTAAAAACTAAGCCTCTAAGAAGAACTGAACAAAAGATTCAGTCAGTTTAGTGCCATGTGTGAGACATGCTTGGGTGATCATGTGTCAACAAGAGACATGATTGACTGGGCAGAAGATTTTGCCACTGCCATTACTTTCTGTAGTAGATTGGTTGCCAACAAGAACTCTAGAACTCAATCTGTCTTGCCATTTAACCCATAGCTGGAGGGAGAAAAGACAGATTAATACTTTTCCCAAGGATATTTGTGTAAGTGAATGCAATGAATTCAACTGGAATTTGAACTTGGCTCTCTGATTTCTTATTCCAAGCCAATATCTACTGCACCTCAATGCACAGAAAAAAATATATCATATTCAAATTCCTTAGATAAAGCATTGTCAGTTATTAATACATTTTTATTATTTTTTACTAGCAGTATAGCCCGGCATTGCTCAGGTGTAATAAAAGCTTTAACACTAATCCATGGTCCCAGAGCTGAGACTCAGTCTAAAGAATATTTGTGTGAAGTTTGGTGAGAATCGGATAAAAATTGTGGATTTGTATAAAGGATATACAGACAGACACACACACACAAACATCTTGCCTTATATATATATATATATATATATATATATATATTATAGATTTTCTGCACTATTGTAAGAACTGCATCCTTGAAACTTCTGAATATCATTTCTTATGTCTTTGTCTATGAGTGTATCAAATTTGATTAAAATCGAACTATTCCTTCTTTAACCCGATTTTTTCAATTATCGATTTTCAATATTTATCGGGGATACCTTGACACAAAACCTAGCTAAGAACACTCGCAAACGCTTATAGTACAACTGTGTAAGTTTTCAAGAAAACTGGTTAAACCATTTCGGAGTCTATAGGTAACGGACACACAGACACACACACACATACAAAGTTCCATTTATAAATAAGTTTAGATTTAGATATTTTAACTGTTTAGGAAACAACTTAGACTTCTTAACCTAAAGAAAATCAAAACCTGAAGATATCCTCACTTCCTGATATGATTAAAACAAACCTAAAACATTCATAACAATGTTTTCGTAGAAAGAATTTTCTAATTTTGATTGTTAATTTGTGACAACATTTCTTTTTATTATTAAGTCATATAATAATTAACACATTTTAGGGTACTCAGATTATGACCATTATTCTCAATGTCGTATCACTTTCTCTTTACAAAAATTATAATTTTAAATCTGATCAAAGGAGAAAACAATTCATTATGATAAAAATATCTAAAGAAAGCTTTGATCGTAACATCATTTACAGTAAATTTGTGACCTGGCTCTTACAACATTTCATCCTTCCTGGCAGAACCTCTATCATCACAGTGTGGGATATATAACAAAAGTGACGGAAAGAGAGAAAAAAAAAGGAATCTAAATGAAATCAAATAGATAAAAAAAAAATTAAATTCAAAATTCCTAGCATCCCTAATTTGTATGCACGTGTAGTCGAGTTGCATCAACATAATAAATTTAGCCCCATGAAGTTCTAAAAGAGAAAATGCATCACAAGAAAATTTTTTTCACTTTGTCATACATTTTTCCCAAAGTTGCAAACAAATGAGGGAAGATGGTTTTGTAATTATCTAAATTCCAACTATATTTAAAATCTAAAGTTAACTTTATTTATAGTTGTATTAATCCCTACCCAGCAGGAATCTTAAGGTAAATACTTTTTTAACGTACATTTGTGGTACAGTGGATATCAGCTCGGAACGAGAAACCGGGGAGCCGAGTTCGAATTCCAGTTGAATCCATTGTATTCACTTACGCGCAAATACCCTTGGGAAAGGTATTAATCCATCTCTTCCTTCCAGTTATAGGTTAAATAGCAGGACGGACTGGGTTCTATAGCCTTGGTCGGCAACCAGTCTACCGCAGAAAGCAATGGCAACCTACTGCGGGATAATCTTCTGCCCAGTCAGTCATGTCTCTTTCGAAACATGATCGCCCAAGCGTGTATCACGTATGGCACTTAACTGACTGACTTACGATTAAAAAAAAACATATTCCTGATAGAAAATGATAAATAAATGAAAAGATTAATCATTTTGGCACAAAAGGGATCCAGTAATTTGTAAAAAACATATTTTTATAAATGAAAAAGAACTTTTTTACAAAATAAAATATCATTATTTGATGAGCATTGTTATTTCCTGCTGCAATTAGTAATCTGAATTCTTTTCATCTTTCCTATCATTTTAACATTTTGTCACAAACAAGAACAATATAAAAAAATAAATGAACCTTTATTATTGAATAATGACTGATGAAACTTCACAATTTTTGTTAAGCAGCAAATACGACTTAAGACTGATTTATTCTTTTTAAGTTAGACCCTTTTAGATTTTATATACTTTTAATACTACTGCCTAACCAAAAATCTTGCTACGATGTGCTGTTTTTGTTGAGCTATATTAATAAGCACACTGACAAACAGATTCAGTGAGTGCCATATTTGATACATGCTTGCCGATCATGTCTTACTAAGCAGAAGATTTTCACACAGTAAGTTGCCATTTCTTTCTACAATAGATTGGTTGTCAACTAAGGCTACAGAACCCAGCCTGTCCTGCTATTCAACCCAAAACTGGAGGGAGAAGATGGATTAATACCTTCCCCAAGGGTATTTGCCCATAAGTGAATGCAGCGAAGATAACTAGAATTCAAGCTCTCTGACTTCTCATCCCGAGCCGATATTCATTGCAAATCAACACACAAACAAATTAGACTATTGGAAAATAAATTTCACATACGTTAAAACAAGACAAAAGCAAACACAGAGAGAAAAGAAAGAGAAATGGAAATGATGGTGATATTTTGATTGATTGATTGATTGATTGATTTGTTTTTGACAGCTTATCAACCCTTTGCAGGTTATTCAAAAACAGAAAATATTTAAAATTGTAAGAATGTTTTGGAGATAATAATGATTTACTGATACAAGACCTACTAATTAATCCATAACGAGGGAGAGAAGAAGTAGATTAATATCTTTCTCAAAGGTATTTGCCCATAAGTGAATATAATGAACATGAATGAAATTGGAACTCGGCTCTTTGATTTCCGATTCTGAGCCATTATCTATTACATCATCTGCACATCCAAGCTTACAGCACCTCCTATTCCTAACTAGTCACCCATCTAAGTACTGACAGTCTTGACATTGCTTAACTTTGGTGATCATACGAGAACCAATGTTTCAACATGATATGGTTGTAATCATTTTATAAGTGGAGAGCAATGATATATGCAAACATATTAAACTTATAAGCACTTTCCAAACTGCTTTTTAGCAAGATATTAGCCCATTTTTCAGGATCTTACACATTTATAAATCTACCATTCATCTGTGCATTAAATATTGTTTCCAGATCTGGTTTGATGATCCTGCTATATATCTTGAGATTCTCAACAATATCCAAAGAAGGATGTTATCAGTCCTGACATGGCATCTCAACTTCAGTCACTTTGCCACTGCCCTGACATTGCTCCTCTTTTCTTTTCAAAAATCATTTTCATAGTAATTGAAAAAAAAAAGGGCAAAAGTTCTCTTCAAGAGTTCAAAACATCAAATTAAAAGAATACTGTAAATGAAAATGTTTGGTATGGTTCAAAACCTATGAAATCCTCACTATTGGTTGTAAAGGAATCAGACATTTCATCATTAGATCCGATATTATGATCAAATAGAGTGGCATACTTGCTTCAGTCCTTTACATTACTAATATCGTCTTCGTCTTCGTCTTCTTCTTCTTCTTCTATGTGCCATGTTTCTTCAGGACGTACACAATCATGGTATTCCAGATCTCCCTATCCCTTGTAGCTCTTAACAACCTTTCTCTTATAACCCCTCCTAAACCCTGCTCTGCCATCCATTTGCTCAAGCCCATCAAGTATGTCATGTGTTGCTTTACCCTGTCTCTCCCTCTGTCTGACCTGTGAGTATCAAATTCTGAAAGCCCTTCTTCATTACATGTCCCAGAAACTTCAGCCATCTTTTCCTGATGTTAAGTATAAGTTTTCCTTTCATTTCCATCCTCTCCAAAATCCTTGTCATTGCTCAAATGTTTGATTTATGGTATCCTCAGCATCTTTCTGTAGAACCACATTTCAGTTGCTTTGAGCCTTTTCTTTATCTTTGATGAGATTGTTCAGCATTCACTGTCATAGTGAAGAACAGACATTGCATAACAGTTGTGTACTCTTTTCTTTGTTTCCAACAAAATTTTCCTGTCTCTTGATACTCTGCTTAGCTTTTGGAATGCTAGGTTTTCCTGCTAGGAAAGTTGGTTCAGTTTCATGCAAGAAATTTCTCTCCAGAATCAAACTTAAATATTTGTAAGTCTATCCTGTATTACATTGTATACTGTTTGCGTATTAAATATTTCTGGCACATATGGTCTGTTGCTCTTGCTTGATAAAATCTAAAAAACACAAAATATTATTGGTTAACCTGGCATCTTGGCTTTAGTCAAGTTGCAACCAATGTAATGAAGCTTCTCTGTTCTTTTTCTATAAATATTTTCATGGTAATAGCTCTGTTGTACTTTTTTCTATGTTACCGAGACTTTATGAATTTGAATTCAGTTTGGCAACAAGATCTCATTCTTTTATTGTTGAATAGACTCAATGTAACAGCAAGTTCTATGCAAATAGTTTCTTCTCTCTCATTTCCACACCAGTGGAACATTCTACTGGCTCCACGTTTTCTATTCAACTTTGATCTTCAAACGTTTAAATGCAATGTCAATCATTATCTACTGTCTCTTTGATTCTTCTTTTATTGTTCTCACCCCTAAATAAATTTTTCTCATTTTCTCTAACACTCAGTAAACTATTGTGTCTTGTTTGGGGTGAAAGGATTACAAAAAAGAGTAATTTCACTTCAAAAAATATTCAGACCCCTTAATAATATCTTCTGTGACAAACATCACATTTAATAACTATTTCACAACTGAACATGCCTGAATAATGAACCAGACAAATCATCATTTTCGATGGATAGATGACCTGGTGCTCTTTCTCTATATTTAAAGATTCCTGATAACATCCAAAAAAGTATCTGCAATGTTATTTGTCATGATCTGGCATCTTGACTTCAATCACTTTATCAATGCCATAATGTAGCTTTTTCTATAAATACTATCATGATAATAGTTCTGATGAACTTTCTTCTATGTTATGTAGACTTCATCATCAAAGATGAAGGAAAAACATGAAGCAACTGAAATGTGGTTCTGCAGAAGGATGCTGCGGATATCATTTATCAAGCATGTGAGCAATGATGAGGTTTTGGAAAAGGATGGTAATGAAAAGGAAATTAATACTGAGCATCAGGAAGAGACAGCTAAAGTTCCTAGGACATGCAATGAGGAAGGAGGGCTTGCAGAATCTGATACTAACAGGCCTGACAGAGGGAAGGGGAGACAGGAGAAAATAGCGTGTAATGTACTTGATAGGCCTGAGCGGGTGGATGGCAGAACGGCGGTTGAGTAGTGTAACAGGAGAAAGCATGCTGAAAGCCACCAGGGATAGGGAAATGTGAAAAGCCATGATCGTCTACGTCCTGAAAGGAGAAGGCACATAGAAGAAGAAGCAGAAGACCTGATTTGCAACAACATCTCATCATTTTATTGTTGAATTGACTAGATGTAAACTACAAATTCTATCTTAATAGTTTCTTTTCTCACATTTCACGCCTGTGGAACTCTTTTTTGGCTTCTTGTTAATTTCCAAAATTTAAATGCAATGTCAATTGTCATCTACTGTTTTCTTGATCTATCTTCATTTAATGATCTCACTCTTAATAATGTTTTCTTCTTATTCTTTAATGCTCACAAACTGCTTATGTTTAAGTGGTTTTATTGCCTTGCTTAGGGGGAAATGTTTACACTCCACCCATGTCTATTGAACAGGTGAAGAGGCTCATCCCTTGTTTCCTATTTAGGATGTGGTTTCCGGTTTTCTCTTTTCCAATCTTTGAACTCTTTTCTTTTTTTGTTTTTTCTCAGTTGGAGTAGATAGACTAAACTATCGCCCGGTTTACACTCCACCCATGTCTATTGAACAGGTGAAGAGGCTCATCCCTTGTTTCCTGTTTAGGATGTGGTTTCCGGCTTTCTCTTTTCCAATCTTTTCACTCTTACGTAGCCCCCTGCTCATCTTGCTCGGGGTGATATGATTAAAAAATATATATATATATATGTATATGTTGCTTTAGTGGATGCAAGTAGAGTTTGATATTAAAATGTTTAATAATTTAAGATAATTCTTAATACAGAATGGACATTTCCCATGACCCATTTGATTATCTATGTGACATGCCAAACAATGCCCATTACATGGCATCTCTCAGTAAAATTGGATTGCTTAACAGAGTCTGTCTCCTCTCCAACTAATATATGGCATGTTTTATTGTTTTGCATGGTACCAGGAGTAAGAAACCCTCTTTGACTTGACCTATTATTGAAGATAAAGGACTACAATTTCCCTGATATTTACCCATAGCAAGCAGGAAGCAGTATCATGCTCAAAGATATTAGGGTAAAGGAATTCAGAATAATTAATCTTTATGAAGATTAGTCACTCTGCATTTGTCATGATAAATTTATTTCAAAAACTTAAACTATACCATATGAAGCTTTTTTCTTTCTTTGTTTTTTGTCTGTTTGTTTTGTTGTTTTTGTTTTTTTTTTGCGGCGGAGAGAGTCTCAGGTATTTCATTCTGACCTGGACACTTTCTCATATGAGCATAAAATTATTAGGCTTTGATCTAGGAACTGTTTGGAGTGAGTAAAACAAAACATGACACCTGAGAAAAGACCAAAGCACATTATAAAAACAACAAAGATAAGGATACTAGTCTAAATAGTTTGATGACTAATAACAGAGTACTTTCAGAAATGACTTTTGTTTGCTGCTACCAAGGGAAAACATTGCTTGCTGATACATGGAAAGCACTGGAGGTTTTTGCAGATTTAATTCCGTTTATGAAGACTATAACAATAGCACAATTTTCATTATTCTAATCTTGGTTGTTAGAGATATTGCTTCATCCAAATACCTTCTGCCCATCATCAGGTGTCCACTATTTGACTGATATTGGATATCTAAACTTATTTATAAATGGAACTTTGTGTGTGTGTGTGTGTGTGTGTGTCTGTGTGTATCCGTTACCTATAGACTCCGAAATGGCTGAACCGATTTTCTTGAAGATTTACACAATTGTACTATAAGCATCTGCGAGTGTTCTTAGCTAGGTTTTGTGTCGAGTTACCACTGATAAATATCAAAAATCAATAATCGAAAAAATTGGGTTATAGAAGGAGTGGTCCGATTTTAATCAAATTTGATACACTTATAGACAAAGACATAAGAAATGATATTCAAAAGTTTCAAGGTTGTAGTTCTTACAATAGTGCAGAAAATTGATAATATATATATATATATATAAAAGGCAAGATGTTTGTGTGTGTGTCTGTTTATTTACCTGTATGTCTGTATTTTTTTCAGCCCTTTTATTTTAGTTTTTGCTTCAGGTTTGGCCCTAAGTAGGTATAATTGTAGTTCTTAGTCTCAGCCATGATACCATTTACTCAGAGGACTTATTTAGCCTTCAAAATTCAGTTTACGACGAAAAAATACTTATTTGATATTGATACCAGGAAATAAAATTTGACTTACATCCATTTATTTTTCTTTCAGTCTACGGTTTCGCCTTAACTGAAAGCAACTATTGCTTTTTAGTCTTTCATGCCAACATCCAAATAGTCTGAGCTCCAGGATTATGGATTTTAAAGCTTTCATTACACCCGAGCAACACCGGGCTATACTGCTAGTCTATTGATAATTGTGTCATTTTACCCCTCTGATATCAGTTATTGTTTATTTCTTCTGAACTAGTGCTTTACTGCCTAATTCAGGGATTGAACTTACAAACACTAGATGATAGTAATGTCTAACCAACGCCTATATTGACTATGCCAGCATCCCGAAGAGTAACAATGGTACGTATTTGAATGATTTTAGCATTTGGTTATGATGGTACATTTGTACGACTTATTATAATTTAGTATTTCATTATTTTTATACGAGTAATTATGAATATACTTTTATTTCAAACTCTTGTATAATAGATTGGCAGAACATTTGTTAGAAGAAATAATAAAAAGACAAACCCTACTAAGAGACACAAAAGACAGAAAGTTGTCAAAAGCCATGATTGTCCATCTCCTGAAAGGGCACACTATAGAGAAGTTCTAATCTTGATTGATATGTTGTAAAATCAACAAACTGATCCTCATAAGCATATCACCCATAAAAAACGATGGATTATTTATGATCAGTACTTCTGCCTCAAATAAATGTATCTATGCCCTCTGCTGTTGATCAAAATCTTACTACCAGACAAATCTACCAGTGATCAGTGCATATACTCCTCAATCTTCAAATTGGGATTAGAGTGTAGTAGCAGTTCTCCTCTCTTGCTTGGTTTGGACAATTTCAAACTGGCAGCAGCATCTCAATCATTGCACTATAAAGGAACGGTCAGTAGATAGCAAGACCAGTATAAAAGTGGTTACATGTACTGGATAATTTTTTTTATCTTGTCCCATATGTAAACATATTTTCTTTATTTAAAGCCACTAAAATACCAGGGGTGACTGGATGTGAGAGAATTATTAAAGAGTAATAACAAAAGAGTAGTCAGGAAGATCATAAATAATGATTGACATTGCAATCAAACTTCTCTGGAAAGCCAGAAGAAGGTTCCATAAGTTGGTTGGTTGGTTGTTTTGTTTTTATGGCATATCAACCTTGGCGGGTCATTTATTGACAACTAAATTTTTATTTATTTATTACTGGTTGTTTTTTTTTTCAACAATTTATCGTTGTTTTTATATAAGTTTTGTGTTTAGTAATATTTTTTTCTTTTCAAGTATCAAGATTCATTGGGATTTGTTTTTAAGGGCAGGGTCCCCAAGTCCTAACCTGTTATTTAACCCATAACTGGAGGGAAGGGATGGATTAATACCTTTCGCAAGGGTACCAGTACTTAAGTGAGTGCAGGGTATTCAACTGGAATTCAAACTTGGCTCACCGATTTCTCTTTCCGAGCCGATATCCACTGCATCACAACGCATATCCGTCACTAAACCCTTACAGCACCTGGTATTCCCAAGCGGTCCCCTATCTAAGTACTGACCAGGCTCAAGGTTGCTTAACTTCAGTGATTGAGCGAGAACTGGTGTATTTGATGTGATATGGCCATAAGCCGGTTCCATAAGTAAAAAGTGTAAGAAAATAAACAGTTAGCATATAACATACTGCTATATCTAACCCGTTTAACAGTAAACCAATGAGACCTTGCAGCCAATCTACATTAAGCTGACCATATATCACATCTACCTCTACCGAGAGGTGAATAGACATTCAGTGTAACAGTTATAACAAATTCAGTATAGGAGTAAAGAAAACTGAATACAGAATAGACTGTGCTGGAGGTAGTTTCACCCAACACTACAAATTGCTACAAAACCAAAACTTTAACCTGAAAAATGAAGTCATGGTCTTCAATAGCCTTATCAGTTTGAGACTTTCATATATTGTCCTGCATAGCACCAAATCTGTTCAGAAATATCTAAACTGTCAGTTATATACAGATGCTTTCTAAGTTGAAAATGGCTTTGAGCAAGTAAAGCCTGAGTGTCTTGGCAAGACCATACTTCTTCAGACCTTGTGTACTAGTACTACAGAATCACAAAAAAATAAGAGAAACTACATTACTCAATGATTTTCAACAGTAGCATCAACTAAAATGGATATCACATGTAACCCAAAGATAAAATAATTATATAATCAAGATGTATATTTATAATTATAGTTATATAAATTTATAAGTTTTTATATACTTTGCTTAATGTTATCAGCTGGATATTGTTATCTAAAAGTTCCTATTTTGAAGTGATCACAATAAGTGATTTTCTTGTGTTTGTAATTAGAATGAGAGAAATTTCAGTATTCTTGTCTAAAAGATCTGTTAAATTAACATTAAAATTTGAGTTATCTCCCCTGTAGGTTTTCTTTGCCATCATGGTATTCTTATATGCGTCTATTTTCTTCTGTTGCTATTTCTGCTTGACATTTAACCCATAGCTGGAGGGAGAAGAGACAGATTAATACTTTTCCCAAGGATATTTGTGTGTAAGTGAATGCAATGATCTCTGATCTGAATGTGTACACCTGAAGGGTTCAACAAAAAAAAATAATTATCCTTCAAAGTTAACTTTGGACAGATGTTTTTTGTTCTTCTGTTCACTATATTTTGGTCAATCTATTCTCTCTCCAGTAAATTAACTGATTCAGTTTTTTATCCTCTCTAAAGTTAATGGTCGGTTTCAAGAATGCAGCAGTAATCTTGTCTCCCTTCCTTCCAACTTGCATTTACCCAATGAATCAAATATAACTTTAAGATTTATTTCTCACTTTAACATCTGATGCCTGGGGAATATTTGCCACTTTAACGTCTGGTGACTAGAGTGTCTATGCCACTTCAGCTTCTGTGGACTGCTATTAATTTTTACCGCACTTACAGTCCTCTAGCAAATAAAAAACCTTTTCACTTGGTGACAAAAGGCTAGTCTTGTTCTTACTGATATATATATATATACATATTTTTTAATCATATCACACCAAGCAAGGCATTCCACTGCCACTATAGTGCAGGGGGTTACATAGAGTGATTGGATATAGGAAATGTCCGAAGGAGAGTGATAGACGAGCAAGGAGGTACATAGGAAGAGTATGTTCTTATAATTTTAGAATGATATGAATCAGCGTTGTAGTGCAGTGGATATCGACTCGGAATGACAAATTAGGGAGCCGAGTTCGAATTCCAATTATATTCTTTACATTCACTTATGCACAAATACCCTTGGGAAAGGTATTTAATCCGTCTCTTCCCTCCAGTTATGGATTAGATAATAGAACAGATTGGGTTCTATAGCTTTGGTCGGCAACCAATCTACCGCAGAAAGCAATGGCAACCTACTGCAGGATAATCTTCTGCCCAATCAGTCAAGTCTCTTTTGAAACATGATCGGCCAGCCGTGTATAACATATGGTAATTAAATGACTGACTGACATACTACACAAGTATAAAAAACGAGAATTCAAAAATGAATAGAGAAAGAACTGTATGAAAACTTCAGAAGACAAATCCAAGGAAGGCCAGATAAATTGATATGGACATGGCTACAGAGCTTAATCAAAATAGTAGCTCAAAAAGATGTTTAGAGAATGAAACACATCAATGGCAACCTACTGAGGGATAATCTTCTGCCCAGTCAATCATGTCTCTTTTGAGACATGATCGCCCAAAGTGTGTATCATGTATGGCACAACTGACTGATGAATAAGCATTGAAATATTAAGAAAATATCTACTATTCAATCAGATGCTGATGAAACTATTTTTTTCATGTGCTGAAAACAACCTAAGTCTTTATTCACTGTGTTAGCACATTTTTTTATCCTTCAAATGACAATCTATGTTAAAAAGCTCGTTACAGACTGACACCTAGACACCTTACACAGCTTTATTAAATAAATTAAACATTTTATGCATTGTGTTAACGCTTGACCTCTAGAAGTCAATTAAAAAATCTGACTTCAAATGCCAATTTTATAATGGCCAAATTTTTTTTAATCATTTAACCCCAAGCAAGGTAGAACCACCACTAGTGCACATAGGGTTTCAGTTAGAACAACAAAAAAAAAAAAAAAAAAAGAACAAGGTACAGGGGGTATTGAAGAAAGTACAAATAATAAACAGGATTCAAGGAGATAGAAGATGGTGATTGACATTGCCTTTAAACTTATGGAGATTGCAGAATCAGGGATGCAATTAAATGGAAGGGAGTTCCATAGACGGAAAGAGCGAGCAAAGAAACTGTTAGAGTAGATGAGATGGTTACATGTAACTATTTCAATGATAAAAGGCCGGGACCTAGATGCCAATCTATCTAGTAGCACACGTACATTCATGTGGTCAGGGCACCAAGGAGAAAACCTCATCAGAGCAGAAGCTATGAAAATATTTATAAAGGTATAAATTAAGTAAAAAAAGATTTTATGGGTTGATATATAGCTTCAAGAAGTCTTAACATCATTTTCATACTAAAAGTATGAACTTGCTCTTGGCACCTGTAGATGAAATTGGATTAAAAAATGCCAAGCATGTGATAATTTTTAGTCGGCATCATGATCAAAAACTGTTGGTAGTCCAATGTGTTTTAAAAGCATATTTCATAAAAATTTTTTTAAAATCCTATTTCTTAACTCTTATTAAAATCAAATCATCTATAACCTCCTATGTTGGCAAATTGTTTTTTAAGCCTTATGACAATTTAGATAAATGTTATTTTTGTTTTGTTTTTAATTCAAGATTAATGAATTGGATTGACTCTAATATTAATAAAACATTTAGGAATGCATTTCAAGAAATATATCATTTAGTTTCTTGGATAAATTCTGTATACAAAGGAAACTGTTATGATAAACAAAAGTATTGTTAGCAAATAGTCACTGTTACCAAAATCAATTTCAAAAACTTTATTTGAAAATGAATTGTGGTCTTAGATGAATTGTCTTTCATCAAACGGTCGGTCATATCGTTCGCTCTTTGTCTTCCACTTTCAGTCTTTCTCTTCTCCCCTAACATTCGCACTCCTTCACCTCCGCAATTCCGGACACACTGGGGAACGAAAAATAAATACATGAACCCATGTTATTCCACGAGACGAGATGAGAGTCTCAATGTATAAACTCGTGATGCTGCCATTTTGAACCGTTCTACTCAGTCTCTCCTTTCTTATCTCTCAGTAACTGGATTACAAACATCAAAGATGGTTTAAGGTGGGTCTCTTTTTTTCACCGCATGAATTAAAAAAATTATTATTTCAAGTCAATAAATATCAAATTAATATTTTAATTTATTTATAAGAATTAATATAAATGGCTTCTGTTTGTATATCCTGTCCTTAATACTAACGGACAGTTATTGTCATCTGTCTTCCTAAAGTAATCACAGTAAGAAGCTTCCTTCATATTAAATTAACATTTTTACCAAAATTGTGCTTCCTTGAATAATCTTGTCTATAATTTAAAATAGGAAATTTTGATTGTGTATCAAAAGTGAAGAATAGGTTTTTATCAATAAAAAATCAACAAATGCAGAGAATTTGGTCAAGAAGGCTTAGTGAAAAAAAATATACACACAGTGGTAAATTTGATTTAGAAATAGCTATAAGCCAGCAATGTTAACAAAACGTTGAACATAAAAACAGAAAAATTATTACAGCATGAACAAAAGCCTGGTAATAAAAAACAACCAATGACACAAAAAAGGACTCACACGCACACACAAACACACACATATATTGCTGAAAAGTGCTCCAGAAGTAATGCCTCCATTTTATTTCAACAAAAACTACAATAAAAATAGGGAGCTTATAAACACCATGATATAGAAATAGTTTTATTTTCTACAACACTGCATTTTTAGTATACAGTTGCAGCCAATGTCTATGCATTTTCACAGGTAATGAACAAGAGCCCGTAAAAGGCTGCCAGGAATGTATTTTCAACTACCTAACTGTGCTCATATCCATTGTTTGGTTTCTGTAAGCATTCAACAAGCAGTGATGAATGATTAATTTTTGCCACATGGAGAAATTCAATTCAAAATTTAATGACAGATGCAATTTTGCCAGGCTGCTTCTCAACTATCAATACCAAGACAGAAAAAGAAAATATTATGGGTTATTGGTGAGTAGGTTCTTCTTCAGCTGCTTTATCACCAACATCTCTCTGCCTCTGATAACATAGATCAGTATAATAAAATAGGAGGTATCACTTTTGGAATTATATATATATATATATATATATATATATATATATATATATATATATGATTAAAACAAATCAATTTTCATGCTTCAATTTAGTCACAATAAATATATAATGAATATCAATTTTATTGCCAATTTTATTGATATCATTTTGTTGACTCTTTATTCCTTAAATTTCTATTAAAGCTTTATATATATATATATATATATATATATATATATATATATATATATATATATATATATATTTTAATCACCCTTTTAAACATGTTTTGTTAAAAAATGACCAACAAGGAAGATATTATTAATTTTTTATTTTATTTTTTTAGTGTTCTTACATGTTTCTTTTTTTGCTGGAGATAAGGAATGTAAAAATATTCTATAATTTTTGACTTTCCAAGTGCTTTCAGCCACTTTTATAGCCATTTTCAAGGATATTATTTTTCTGATGATGTTATTTTATCTTCATGTTTTGATGACAACGTAATTTATATTGTCTTTTTGAAAAGAAGTGTTCTTTAAATGCTATGACTGAACATCGCAGGAGTGTTACTTTTTTTTTTTTAATTTTCAAAACATACGTTACAGTCAAAACATAGAGATAAAATAACATCAGAAAATGAACATCTTTGAAAATGGCCAGTGAAGTGGCTAAAAGCACTTAGAAAGTTAAAAATTATAGAACATTTCTACATTACTTATTGCCAATAAAAAGGAAACATGTAAGAATACTGGGAAAATTAAATAAAAAATTAATAAAATTCTTCTTTGTTAATTGTTTTTAATGAAACACACACACACACACACACACACATATATATATATATATATATATAGAAAAGAGAGAGAAAGAGTGTAGGTACATCATATATATATATATATAAAGCGAGAGAGTATGTAGGTACATCAATAAGTCCACAGTGTAATGATAGCTATTTCTTTATATTTATCAATCTCATTTCATGTGAATAAACTTAATCCAAAGGCTCTTCATTAATCATAAATATTGTATATTATACAGTGAAAACTTAGGCTAAAAATTTATTTAATAACTACGACAAGCTACAGACTTATTAATGCACCTTCAAATACTGACTTTAATAACAATAAGTCAGTATATGCAGTTACTATACACACATTTACATATATTTACATATATACACTCAAAAGTGTATATGTTTGCCCTCAGATATACATGCATTTATATCTATAAATATATACATCCATATATATATTGATGTAAATACAGTATTTGGCTATACTTCTGAGATGAGGTAGTATTTACACTATTTAGATTATTCGGACTATTGTCTTTATCTTTGCTGCCATGTTTACGATGTTTCGACCCTTGTACGCTCCGGCCTTCTTCAGGAGCTAAGAATTTCGAACCGAATCCTTTATTACGATCACTGGGGTGATGCCACTTCTGGTAGTCATGTCATTATCACCCCTTTTTGGCCCAAAGAAATGTGAGTTAAGTTAAAGGGAGATAACTACATGGCTACCAAAAGTGGCCACGCACATGGAATGAGAATGATATACTCCAGTGATCATAATAAAGTGTTCGGTTCAAAATTTCTAGCACCTGAAGAAGGCCAGAGCATACAAGGGTCGAAATGTCATAAACATGGCAGCAAAGATGAGGACAATAGTCTGAATAATGTAAATAGTGATGTAAATACATATCTATATTTACATATGCATTATTATATATACAGATGTAAGTACATATACCATACATACATCACAAAGATATATACACATATGAATAAATGCATATTGTAAAGGCACATAATTACTGATGTACACTGGAAAAGTGTTACTGTATGCAAGCTGAAGTGATGTCATTGCAAACACATGTCGAAACATTAAGCAAATATAGAGATTTACTGTGCACCGTTTGTAAAAAGCTAACTAAATAAAGCCAAGTGTTGTTAACAATGGGCAGCTATAGCTAACAAAATGAAACACAAAAATCAAAACAATAGGGGACTGGACAGGGTTGGGCCGCGGCCATTATTCAATAAATTACATGAATGGTCGTTTGGTCCACTCAGGCCAATGGCACTTGTGACAATTTCATGGATACAAAAAATCAGTTGCACTTGTCAAAAAAAAAAAAAGTCACAAAAGAAGAGAGAAAAAAAAGATGTCACAAAAGAAAAAAAAAGATGTCATATAAGAAAAAAAAGATGTCACAAAAAAGATGTCACAAAAGAAAAAAAAGATGCTACATAAGAAAAAAAAAGATGTCACAAAAGAAGAAAAGAGTAAAAAAAAACTGTAAACACACTTTATCAGCTTGAATTGAATTAAATTATTATTATTATTTTTTTTAGAAAATGTAAACATTTGAAATTTTTACTTTAATGATATGGGAAATGTCAGAAATGAAGCAACCTCTGGGATATCATTTTCTAACACTAAATGAGTGTGTACACATTTTTCATTATGCAAAAGTGGTTTCAAAGATATATGAATGAATACATGTGTGTGTGTGTGCATGAAGCTGTTGATGGTTGCGTTAGCAAGAAATCACAAATCATTGTGACTGAGAGTTTGAGCAGACTAACCTTGTTCAAAATATTTATCACACTAGATTATGCACTTTCTCCCAGAAACTATAATTAAGGTCTGCTAAGCATAGTTGTAATACAGTTGATAATGTCAGTCTGCGGAAATGCTCCCAGCAATTTTGTTTTTTTTTAATCATTTCACCCCAAGCAAGGCATTCCACTGCCACTATTGCGCTTGGGGCTACATAGTGGGAGGTAAATAGGAAGAGTGGTTAGATATAGGAAATGTCAGAAGGGGGGGTGATAGATAGTTGGGTGGGTGGGAAGAGTGTTTGAAAGAATGGAAGTTAGTTTGTTAGGAGGTGTCTATTGACCTTACATTTAAACTCCTGGAGATTGTAGCCATCGGAGAAGCAGTCATGTGGAAGAGAATTCCACAGTCGGAAAGTGCGAGAAAAGAAACTGTGGGAGTAGAAGTTGCGGTTGCATTTTATCGGTTTCACTGTAAAAGGGGTGGGATCTAGTTGCTAATCTAGTATCTCATGCAAATTCGAACCTAGGGGGCACCAGTGATCTAAGTTCATCAGAGCAGAAGCCGTGAAAAGTATTTATAGAAGAGACACAGGGAAGCCACATCGTGCCGGTGAGAGAGAGACTGCAGGCGGTCTGCTAAGTCGGTATCGATCATATTACAGACTCTCCGCTGTATCTTGTCTAGAAGCCCAAGGAGAATAGCAGGAGCACCCGACCAGATATGGCAACAGTATTCAATGTGGCACTATTGAGAACTGATTGAATGTGATATCACAGGTAAACCAAAGCATTGTGAGTGAGAGTTGGTATATAAAAAACTGTTCAGAAGTCATTGATGGTTGTGCTAGTACAAAGTCACAAGTCATCGTGACCGAGGGTTTGAGCATACTGGCCTTGTTCAACTACTTATTATGTTATATTATACACTCTCCCTAGAAACTCTCAACATACATAGTCGTAGTATGAGTGGTTGTCTGTAATAAGGATTTGCTAGTCACCCTGACAAGCAGGCATACTTGGAAACAAGTAGTCAAGGAGGTGCCTCTCCATCACGCAGAGTTTTCCACCAAAAGGTTCACACTCCACCCACGTCTATTGAACAGGTGAAGAGGCTCATCCCTTGTTCGCTGCTTAAGATGTGGTTTCCAGTTTTCTCTTTTCCAATCTTTTCACTCTTACGTAGCCCCCCTGTACATCAGTGGCATTACCGCCTTGCTCTGGGTGATATGATGAACAAAAAAAAAAAAAAACCAAAAAAAAAACATCAAATTCATGTGAATAGCCTCATTAGACTCTTTGATTCATAGCCATCTTTGACACCACCACCACCACCAAAAGGGGAGAGAAAAGAAATATAGAGAGAAAATGACAATCCCGATGCTTTGATGAGAACGGTGCCACTACCAATGAGTTTTTCTCTATGGTACCTAGACTTAATGAATCTAAGACTGGTGTCGAGATTACGTCAATTTACATTTGAGCTGGCTAGATGTAACTGTAAATTCCATGCTAACAGGTTCTTTTCTTGCACTTCTCGCTTGTGAAACTCTCTTCCAGTTTCTTGTTTCCCAGTCAACTTTATTTAAATGCAATGTCATCACTATCTACTGCTCTCCTAATTACTCTTTTCTCTTCTCTCATCAATCCACTTTGTCTTAGTGGCTACATTACCTTTTTTCGGGTGTAATCAAATAAAATTAACACATGTATATAAAATCATTAGTGTTCCAACTATGAGAACTAGGTTGGAATCTCACCATAGTCAATTTGTCAAAGAGGTGACTTATTGGTATTGTCAGTCTTTGACACGATTGAGAATTGACTGAATATGATACCAAAAGTAAACCAAAACATTGTGATTAAAATTGGGTATATAAAACCGTTCAGAAACCATCGGTAGTTGTGCTAGTACTAAGTCACAAGTCATTGTGACCGAGAGTTTGAGTATACTGGCTTTGTTTAACTATTTACCATGTTAGATTATATACACACCCCCAGAAACTGTAACTAAGGTCCACTCAGCATAGTTATAGTATAAAACACAGTAAGCTCAGTGGGTTGAGTGGGTATTAGTAATAGAAATTCACTAACCAAACTAGCAGACAAGTGTTCATGGAAACGAGTAGCCAACCAACCTGAGCACTCTGGAAGAATGGGAAACTTTGAAAACAGTAGCTACTCCAGCATATACGCATCGCTCATTCAATAATGAATTAGAGCACTATGGCTATTGGGTGTGTATAATGATATACATGCTAAAAAGTCTGCCTTCTTCTACCGAATGCTTATAGCCCAGAGGTGGAGTCGCCAACTGGCGCCAATTCGGTCGGGTTTCAGTCCTGGGTCAGGGAGCAATCGGGGTCTGGCCATGCTGGTGAGCTGTGGTGCAGCAAAGTGGATCTGTCTGCGGGTGACTATAGTATATATATATATATATATATACACATAGACTACCAGCCCTAATTATTAGGCCACCCCAGTTTATTTTTTGTTTTAAATTATGTATTTCATACTATTTTGAGTATTTATTGTCAAGTGGATAATTCTAAATGAAAATAGAATGGTTCTTTTGTTAATACTGCACAATAACATGTGCATGAAAGAAACTGTTCTGGTGTCCAGTTTTTGTGCTCTCTTCTTCATGCTACACTCTTCTTCTTATTGGCTGGACAAAGCAAAGGCTTCCCGGATGCCTTTTTAAAATTTTGCAAACTAATAATAACAAAAGAACCATTCTATTCTAATTTAGAATTATCCACTTAGCAATAAATATATCATTTTTTCTTTAAACTGAAGTAGTCTAATAACTATGGCCAGTAGTGTGTGTGTATGTATATATATATATATATATATATATATAATGTGGAGAAGTTTGTGACTTATCTGATCAGTGTTATTGCAGTCATGCAGTTTCATGAAAGCATTATTGTGATATCTTCAGTTGTCAAGGCTTTTGTTTTCTGCTGTTGTTTTTTGATTTTTTTTTGTAGTTATATGAAGTTTGGTGTAATTTAATATATTTCTATGATTTATTTTTGCTTGCTGAATGTTGTTTCTTAAGTGCTGCATGATTTGCAGGTGGTTAATTGTGTTTTCTGTGTTGACCTCTTAGCATGTTTAAGTGTATGTCTGTTTAATTGCTTTATATTCAGTTGACTTCTTTTTATCATTTTGAGTTGAACTCTTTTTACTGAGTTGGGTCAACTTTTTTTACCATGTTTAAAATTTTTTCTATGCATTTTAGAGGCTTAATAATAAAAAAAATACTATCTGCCACACTAGATCAAATCATGGTTTCTCCTACAAAGGGAGATCAAGGTTCAAATTTGCCAGAGAGCACATTTTAAGTCTCTCAAATGTGAAGGCCAGTAAACCTAATTCAGACTTATTAAAAAAAACAGGAAATCTACTCAAATGCATATCCAAAAAATAATGGGTAAATGTTCATTTTAGGTGCCAACGGCTTTTCCCTCTTCAAATTTAGCATTATTTCTGTGCAAATGTATTTGCTGAACTCAAATCAACAATTAGTTGAAGAAATTGAAGAAACTTACCATTTTTGCTTTGAAAGTCCATAAAAAAAACGAACTATATCTTGCACTTTTTCTCTCCCGTAACTCTCACGAAGTCATGTAATTAACTGCAGAATGACATTCTATGTACGCAGAATTTTTTGTTGAATTTTGGCCAATTTTCTTCCTTTACTGAAACTTCCAGTGATGTACTTCTTGTTATGAGAGTAACAAGCATAGAAATACAATAGTGCATTACTTTAATTTCTGGAAGTACATCGCTGTAAGTATCAGTAAATGAAGAAAAATCGAGCAAAAATCATTCACATATGCAGTACGTCATTCTGCAGTTAATTACATGACTTCGTGAGAGTTACGGGAGAGAAAAAGTGCAAGATATAGTTCGTTTTTTTATGGACATTTAGATAAAAAAAAGGTAAGTTTCTTCAATAACTAACACTTGATTTGAGTTCAGCATATACATTTGCACAGAAATAATGCTATTTTGGATAAATTTGAAATGGAAAAGCGTCAGGACTTACAACGGAAATTTACCGAATAATGTTTGGAGTAAAAGGAAATAATGATGGATAAAAACATCTCTTAATTCCCTAGCTATGTACACCTGCACATATTGGTTAGTAATAATTAAGATTTATGTTTATTGGTTTAACAATATTGTCAGTATCTTGCTTATGAAGCCTTCCTTTTTTTAAATAATAACTTATTTTAAGTGATTTTACTTTTAAGTGTGTCTACAGTTTCTATCTGAATACTTTTTGATAAATACAATAAAAAAAATGGTTGATAAATCTGAGGAATTTAAGTAAAACGTTCTGTTATAATTCAACTTTCACAAAGTGTCATCGACCCATTGTACCAAAGAAGAATCCAAGGTTGACAAATCAATTACTTTGCTTCACAACATCAGAATTAGATAATTTTCAAATCAACCTCTGCGGTTTTTATTTATTAAAAATTATTTTGGAAATGCAAAAAACAAAATTGGTACACTGGTTGTCTTCTCTTTTTTTTTTTTTTTTTGAGGTACAATGGGTTCATAAAATCTTCTGAATGAAAAAAAAACAGCTTATTATAAAATGTTAATATTCTGGAGTAATGACTCAAATGTTAGATCTCATGCTGAACAAAAACTAATGATTATCACAATGTGGTTTAATTTTAATAAGGTGAAGCAATGGGATTACTGACGCCATCAACAATAATTCCAATCTGAAATGAGGAATCCCAGCTAGTGAAAAATCAGAAGACAACGTCTTAGAATTAAAATGTAAATAAAATAATTCAAAGAGAATTATGATAATGTTATCTGCCATTGGTAAATTCATCCAAAATTTAAATGTTTCAGTTTACCTAGAGAAAAAGAAAAATGGTGTTTTCTTTTAAATATCTGTTTAAAAAACAAATACCAATTTCAAAATCTATCCACCAATTTGGATTCACCTATATATATATATATATATATATATATATATATATATATATATATACACAATAAACCCAAATGCAAAAAAGAAAAAAATATTTGACATGAATGGACAATACATCTCAACCATTCATGTAATTCTGAAAATAGCAACCTGGGCAGCTAATCTAAGAACTTGACAATGATTATATCAATCAATAAAAAATAATAATAATAATAGTAGTAGTAGTAATAGTAATAACAGGTTACTGGCCTGGTGTGGGACAAAATGTACCGTATTCCTGGACAGCTTGGTAATAATAAAAAATTTGAGATTAAAATAAACCACCAGCTGCAAACAAAAGCATGCGTGATGTTGTGAAAACAGTTACGAGAAGGGGGAGGGCTGCTGGTGGACAGCAAATATTTTATTTAAATTAATTTAAAATTTATATACATGCATTTATGTTGTATATAACTTTGAACAGAGTCATTAACATATGATTTTATTTATTTTTTTTTGTCAATTTAATCTCTTCATCTTTTGCCTTTCCAATGTAATGTTTTGGCTGATCCATTCTATTGTCTTCCTCAAGTGAGCTGTCCATAACTAGAGGATCACTTCATCTGGCAATGCAAAGCAAAAACTAACAAAAAAATATGAAAAGTTTAATAGTGTTGTTCATTTTTTTTTCCTTTCCACTGTTGGAAGTGGTCCTTTCTTTTTGTACAAAAAGGACATCTGAGGAAGGCTGTAGAATGGGTTGGCTGAAAGACTGCATTAGTAAAATCAAAGACATGAAGAGAAAATTACATTTTCCCAAAACAAGTTTTTATATATATATTGCAAAAAGCTGGACAATAGAAGAAAGTTGCAAGAAAACAAAATAAAGACTTTTACAGAAAAGAATAACAAAAAACATTCTACATGTTTTAAGAATCTGGGGTCCCAAACAGGACTAAAAAACCAAGCAAACTAGCCACTCCTACTGACTGGCAATGTTACTTGACACAATGTTCATACAGGTCAGTTAATGCCAAATTGCATTTTTCTTGAATATTTACCAAAAAAAAAAAAAAAGAGAAAAAAATTATCCTCACTGCCTGAAAAACTAATTTTTGTAGCAAAAATATAATCTCATATTTGTTCTATTCTGTTCTTTTAACCTTTTTATAAATTGCAAACATAATTTTAAAATGATGTTTGTTTAACATCATATCAACTCCTCATGGGTCATTTAATCCCAACATTTAATCCTATGGGGAGTTTGAGTAATTTTTTTCTTTTTACAAAAATCTGTTGCTGGAAATTTTTGTTTTATTATTTTTTAAATATTACTTTCAGTTTGTTTTCTAACCCAAGTTTTGGGGTTCACCATTTGACCATAGCTGGGACCCTAACAGGTCCTACCACTCTGAGTTAGGATGGACTTGGGAACAACAACAATTAAGAAGTGGTTCTACACTCATCAAAACCCCTTAGTAGTTTATCATAATCAGGATGATTTTTTAAATTAAATATACCAATAAAGAACAAGTAAGTAATTCAATTACCATAACCAATTAAAACCAAATGAAAAATCCTTCTTCATATTTGTTAAACTGGTCTTGATTTATTATTTAACATTTTTAAAAAATAAAGCATTAACCATTATTCAGTTTTTGGGTAGGTTTTATTTTCAACTTAATTTTAGTTGCTTTCTAAAAAAAAGAAAAAATGAATACTGGTTTACAATGAATACAATATTATATGACGTAATAAAATGTAAGAAGAATTAAGATGAAAGAAATATTAATCAAAAGTTAATAATGATTGATAATCCTTCATCTAATAACAATTCAGAAAGTATTACTCTTAATACTATTTAATATAATAAAAAAGCAAGTAAAATTAAGATGAAAGAAATATTAATCAAAAGTTAATAATGATTGATAATCCTTCATCTAATAACAATTCAGAAAGTATTACTCTTAATACTATTTAATATAATAAAAAAGCAAGTAAAATTAAGATGAAAGAAATATTAATCAAAAGTTAATAATGATTGATAATCCTTCATCTAATAACAATTCAGAAAGTATTACTCTTAATACTATTTAATATAATAAAAAAGCAAAAAGCAAGTAAAATTAAGATGAAAGAAATAAAAAATTAATAATGGTTGACAATGCCTCATTTAATAAAAAATAAATCATGATAATATTACTACTAAAATATTTAGATAAATAAAAAAATAAAATTTTTCTGATATTGTAAATTATGAAGTGAACTGGTTCAGTAAAGAATAGACATTTTAAAAGTAAAGATATTGAAAACTACACTTAGCATCAGAAAGAGATAGTTGTATTTCTAGAGCACTTAATGAGGAAAGAGGGCTTGGAAAATTTGACACTAACAGTACATATGGGAAGGCAAGAGAGAGACAGAAGAAAACAGTGGATAACTTATTTAACAAATTTGTGTAAATGGATAACAGAACAGAACAGTGTTAAAACAAAGACAAAATTTAATAAAATCTACAAAGAACAGAAAATTGTGGAGAGCCATGATTGTCAACATCATGAAGAGACACAGCACAGAGAAGAAAAAAAAGTTATGTTAACTTTGTCATAAATTGATGATATAAAATGCCTTTAAAAATTTATACTCATTAAGAAATTATTTCTGACACTTTAAAATGATACAACTGATAATATCTTTATTCCCCGCTATGGTCTGTTCTTTGAATCGAAATTCACCTAGCAGCTTAACTTGATGTTGATTTTTGGGAAAAGCAAGAATTGAAGAATGAAACTTTCTTAATTCAGATTTCCTGTGTTAAACTGTGAGGTATTTTTCGTTTTTTTTTCTTTTTTTTGTATATATATATCTGTATTTTTCGTTTTTGTTTTTTTTTCCCTTTTTGGCGTTCATGCTTCATTTGGGAAAAGAAAAAAAAAGTTTGAAATTTTTATTTATTTATTCTGTTATGCGAAGCTATCCTGGCCAAGGTATCAGCAGCCATTTGTTACCCCGCCCCGCTATGGTCTGTTCTTTGAATTGAACCCTTTCTCTCCACCTATGTATCTGTCATCGCACCTGCTTTCTCAGCTTTCTATTGTTCCTTTCTAACTAGTTTGTACTCCTCACTCTTTTCTAGTTAATCTTTTTACATTTATGTAACCCCCTGCACATCAGTGGCGTTTCCGCCTTGCTCAGGGTGAAATGATTAAAAAAAAAAATTCCCAACTTGCATTTCACCTTTTCATTCCAAAGTCAAGGCTTCATCTATAATTCAAATCTTTATATAAAAAAAAAAAAACAAAAAAAAAAAAAGCAACAAATAATTCTGAAATGAATTTGGGTATTTAAGATTGAGAACTTGGCCTATAGTAAGGATATCAATCAAAATGATTAATCAAGGGACATAACTCATAAATCGCCACTTAATTCCCTTGTGCTATAAAAGATGTTTTTTTTACAAAGACATACACCGTTTTGGATTTAAAATAGATTGTCTTGCTGATATGTTTTATTGAAGGATATTGTATGTCATAGGATTTTTTTTGTTGATTCCAAATTGATGGAAATTTTTTAAAAAAATCATCCCCTCCCCAAATTCATAGACAAATTCAACAAATGCATACTGGAATTTTTTCTTAGCCAATAAAATGAATTAACTTCTCGGTCTCATCCACCATATTTTTGTTCTTTCTTCTCTTAAAGTCAGAAAATTAGCCACTTGACCCAAGCCAGTGTGTACTACCCCAAACCCCACTGACCGAGAGAGCCAAGCTTGACTGGTTTGTAACCCTCACTATCTCATCAACATTTTTTCTGTCTACATTTATTTATGTTACAAAATAAAGTAATAAGTACAATTGTTTTAGGATGAAATGATTCTGATATCATTATAGGGTTTGTGATTTTTTTTTTTTTTTTTTGTCCAAATCTGTGAATTTGTTTTGCTAATGCTAAGGCTAAAATACAATATAAACTCACTATTTTAAGGAAAAAATGAAGATTAACAAAATGGTTTAACAATCCTGCCAAATCACGCACATTTTCGTAGAAAAATTTATTGTAAATAATCAGGCTGGTAGAAATAAAATATATAAATAGACTGTTTGATTAAAAACAGAATATCTACTCAAATACGAGTATTGATTAAAAATAATGTTCAAACAAATAATTTCAAAACTCACTATATTTTTATCCATAATATTAAATGTGTTAAAAATTATTCCATTTTTTGACAATTAAAAATCTCATGTTGATGTTAAAAATCCCCCAAAAACATTGTTGATATATTTTAGATGGAATGCACTATGATATGTCTCTTATTTGTATTTAGATTCATTTTATTTGTTTCCAATTTTTGTAGTTGAATTGTTCCACTATATTAAATATGATCTATTATTGTACATGAGCCGGAATGATCTATTATGACATGTCTCTTATTTGTATTTAGATATGTTAACATATCAGTCAGTAAATTCCAAGCCTAACTAATAAAACAACAGCTTTTAGGCAAAACTGGACTTTATTTAGCAACATTTTTGGTGATTTCTTCCTTCAAATGCACCCATAATGCTATGTAATATTCGCTATTGATGGTTCTTCCTTTCTCAAGATAATCAATGAACAAAATACTTGTACATCACAAAATATGGAGGCCAAAACCTTGCCTACTGATGTTTGTATCTTTGATCACCTTGAATGGCTTTCACCTGTTGCTGTCCACTCAGCTGACTGCTGATTTGATTCCAGAAGTGGTAGATCAATGTTTTATCCATTGTCACATATTTACGCAAAAACTTCTTCTTGTTGCATTGAAACAGTTGCAAACAATGCTCTGAATCATTGATGCATTGCTGACTTTGAACACAGCTTCCTCATTGACAGATGTTTATGCTAAATAGTGAATACCCTGTCTTTGGATATGTTCAACTCCTGTGTTTTTCAGGAGAACAGCCGATTTTGGGCGACCTGAGTGTTTAGCACATTTTATGTTTTAAGTCAGCATACCACTGCTTAACTGTTGTTTATGACAAAGCAGAGTTCGAATAATATTTATCAAGCCATTGCTTTGCTTGAACAGTATTTTTTCCCATCAGAAATCAACGCTTTATCAACACAAAAAATTCAGATTTTTCCATTGTCTTGAAAATTTGGAACAGTATCTTCACTTAAATAACTGTAATTTGTAAACTAATAATTTGATTGAGCCCAAATTTTGTCACGTGCCATTTGAAGGTTAATACTTCATAAAAATCATATGGATTTTTTTATTACTGGTGCCATCTATATTTCCTGCCAGGGACTTTTTGAGTGATGTGTTATTTATTTTCAATTTTTATGGTTCAATTGTTCGTCTGTATTGGATATGATTCATTATTTTACGTAGGATGAAATGATCTATGATGACATGTTTCTTATTTGTATTTAGATACATTTTTATATTTTCAATTTTTATAGTTCAATTGTTCACCTATATTGAATATGATTCATTATTTTATGTAGGCTGAAATGATCTATGAAAACGTTTTTTATTTGTATTTAGATACATTTTTATATTTTCGATTTTTACTAGTTCAATTGTTCGCCTATATTGAATATGATTAATTATTTTACGTAGGCTGAAATGATCTATGATGACATGTTTCTTATTTGTATTTAGATACATTTTTATATTTTCAATTTTTATGGTTCAATTGTTCGCCTATAGAGAATATGATTCATTATTTTACATAGGCTGAAATGATCTATGATGACATGTTTCTTATTTGTATTTAGATACATTTTTATATTTTCAATTTTTATAGTTCAATTGTTCACCTATATTGAATATGATTCATTATTTTATGTAGGCTGAAATGATCTATGAAAACGTTTTTTATTTGTATTTAGATACATTTTTATATTTTCGATTTTTACTAGTTCAATTGTTCGCCTATATTGAATATGATCCATTATTGTATGTAATTAGGTTATGATGCAATTTTTATTTTATATGACTACTACTTTATGAAAACTGAGCTGTATTAGAAAGAGACCACTGCATCATAGATTAAGCGGAGGGGGGGGCACTAGATGCTTTCATCTGCTGTACACTTAACTGTATCCATTTTTCCATGTGAACACCATTCTTACTTTGTGAAAGTTTATCTTATTACTGTTGCTTTGTCTAGTTTTGATTTGCATATATATTGTTTGCCTCGGATTATTTTGCCCTGTTATTTTTCTTCCTTTTTGATATTGTTTATTGAAAACTTTGTCAATTCCATTTGGTGCCAATTACACTTAGCTATAGCCAATTACTCTACAAAGAGGTGTAGTGAGGTAAGATAAGAAATGCCATACTGAAATATACCCTTTCTTTCTAAATGAGAAGGACAGAATCATTCTCTCTCACTCTCTCTCTTTTTCACACACACACTCTTTTCCTCTCTATGTCCTTTTGACACAATTCTCCATTTCCAGGTGGAGAGAAGCCAGACAGATGACCCAGACAATCTTATGAAAGAATTTTGTCAATAAAGAGATCACAATATATGAAAGGAACCAAGAAATACAAAATTCACCAATAACCATTTTTCCCACCTAAAAAATTCAAAAACATGTAGGCATGGTAAAATGGTGATTCAGAGAGCAAGACAAAACTAAGACAGATTCAGTCAGTCGTGAATCCGATCAAGATGACACAGACTCAAAAGAAATAACCTATGACACTTAAGAAGATGAAGAACAAACATTAACGAACTATCTGAAGTGTACAAAACGAATAAAACAGTTGTACAATGTAATCTTTAAAAAAAAAGACATTTAATTCAAACATAACACACATACAAAAGGAAGCATAAAAATGACAAAATCAAAACTATAATAGACAATATCCGACATCAAACAAACAAAAAAAATGCAAGTGAACATTTATAAAAAAGAATAGACAGAAAAACATTGAAATAATATTCTATTCTTATTACTGTGATATATGCAAAAAAAAAGCAAGAAATAAAAATTGGTTTTATTATTGTAACACAGGCCAATCTTAAATCATTCCTTTTATTCAATGCACAACCTTACGGCATAACCTTACGGCATATCACATTGAATACACCGGTTCTCGTTTGATCACCAAAGTTAAGCAACATTGAGCCTGGTCAGTACTTAGATGGGTGACCACTTGGGAATACCAGGCGCTGTAAGCGTTCAGTGATGGATGTGTGTTGTCATGCGGTGGATATTGGCTTGGAAAGAGAAATCGGTGAGCCGAGTTTGAATTCCAGTCGAGTAACCTGCATTCGCTTAAGCACTGGTACCCTTGGGAAAGGTATTAATCCGTCACTTTCCTCCAGTTATGGGTTAAATAACAGGATGGGGCCTGGAGAATGGTCCACCAGTCCTCCAGGTTTGGGGGTTGGGTGCAGGGCTAACAACCCTGCCCCATAAAAAAACAGTTTGTTACAGAAACAGCAACAAAAAGTTGCTGCCTTATGCACCATCTGGGTGTGATGGATAAATGATGATGATGATGATGATGATGACAGAGAAAAAGTGTTTGCAATTTTTGGAATATTTGTAGGAATGTCATTGTGTTTCTTTTTTAAGCGAATCACATTTTACTTAAGATTTGGTAATAAAAAATATTTTTAATTGCTGAATTGCATTAATGAAAAACTGTTATGAAAATCTCCACAGCAAATTAGAAGATTAATAACAGTGAAAAAGAGAAGAATTTCTCAATTCATCTGTAAAGCTTTTGATAGCTAAATAATTTATTTGATATCCAATATCAGAATTTTTTTGTTTTTAATAAGGAATGGATGATGCTAGTCTCCTAGAGAGCCACACACTGCACCTCCTTGGCCTCACTCTCTCAAATGACCTCAAATGAAATGACTACTTTGAATCCATAGCTGCATCTACTGCTAGGAAGGTTGATTCACTGTGTTGGGTTAGAAAGTTTTTCTCTTATCATAATCCATTTTGCACATTTATAAATCTAGCATTAGTCTGTGCATTGACTACTGTTGCCATATCTGGTTGGGTGCTACTGCTATTCATCTTGAGGTTCTCAACAAAATCAAAAAGAGGTTCTGCAATATAATTGATCCTGTCTTGGCAGCCTGACTTCAGTCACTTTCTCACCAATGTGATGTGGCTTCCCTCTATCTTTTCTACAAGTATTTTCATGACAATTGCTTTGATGAGCTTTTGTTTTCCTGGTACCTTGACCAGATGTATTTACTTGTGCTACTACATTGGCATTAAGGCCCTACCCTTTTATCTTTTAAGTGTAACCCCCTCTTCTACTCTAGTAGTTTCTTTTCTTGCATTTCCTGTTTGTGGAACTCACTTCTATTTGCTTGCTTCCATGATAGCTACAATGCAATGTCAATTGTCATCTTTTATTTACTTGATTTCTATCTTTATCGCTTATCTTTTCTTTGACATCCTCTGTACGTTTTTTATTCTCTCACTGTAACCCCTTGTGCACCAGTGGCATTTCTGCCTTGCTTGGGGTGAAATGGTTATAAAAAAATGTAAGTGTTAGCTTATTTATCTTTTGATGGGAATGTTAGCTTATGGTTTGGATTTGAATGTTAGATTCAGCGCTAATGTTTCTTGAAATTTATAAAAAACATTTTCTGAGTACAGCTTTCTTACCACTGAAATAATTAAATGTAACCCCCTCTTCTAGTCTAATAGTTGCTTTTCTCCTACTTCTCATTTGTGGAACTCTCTTCTATTTGCTTACTTCCCTGGTAGCTACAATCTCTAAAAGTTTAAATGAAACTTCAGTTGCCATCTTTTATCTACTTGATTCCTATCTTTATCTCTTATCTTTTCTTTGACATCCCTTGTACCTTTTTTATTCTCTCACTGTAACCCCCCTGTGCACCAGTGGCATTTCTGCCTTGCTTGGGGTGAAATGATTAAAAAAAAAGGAAGAATGTGAAACTTAACAAAAGTGGTTTCTTTACCTTGGTTTCCAGTTTATTTCATTTGTATTGCAAAAGAAGAAAATAAACATTACTTTGCTGTCTCTAATGTTACCGTTTATGACAAGAAGCTATTGTTTAAGTGAAAAGACATCAAAATAAGAATATTTGCTCTTGAGGGATGTAAGCTCAAGTTTAACAAAATAAATAAACAAAAAAAAACAGATGAATAAAAGAAATAATCTGGAAACGTAATGGAAAAGCAGTGTGCAAAATAATTGCATTTTTAATGAGTAAATTTCTCAGGTAAGATGCACAGAGTGTGTTTGGTTGTGTATCCATATTTGTATGTATGTGTGTGTATGCATGTACAACTTTAAATTTGTATAAGTGGTTTTAGGTTGTAAGTGTGCATATGCATGTGTGGCTGTAAATGTGCATGAGTGCATTTATGTGATGCTGTAAATGTGTATATGCACGCGTATTCATGGGTGACTGTAAATGTGTACATGTCTGTGTACATGTAGCTGTAAATGTGTATGAGTGTGTGCCTATGTGTGACTGTAACTGTGTATGTGTTGCCAGAGACATGTTGCTATAAATATATGAGTATGTGCATGTTTGGCTGTAAAAAAGTGTATATGTGTAGTTGTAAATGTTTATGAGTGTTGTTCATGTGTGTCTGTAAATGTGTACAATTGTGTGTGATTGTTATTGTGCAGCAGTATGTGTATGTGCATATGTGGCTGTAAATATGAATGAGTATATGTGTGTAGCTGTAAATGTGTATAAGTGCACATACATCTGTGGCTGTAACTGCGTATAAGTGTGTGTGCATGTGTAGCTGAAACTGTGTGTTTGTGTGAGTGTGGCTGTAGGTGTGTGCGTGTGTGCACATATATGCAGTTATAAATATTAATTGTGTATGTAATTGCATATAGCCATTGCAGTTGTGTTATTATTCACACAAATATATATGTGCATATCTATTTTTTTTTAAATAAAATATAGTTTATAGAATTCTTTTTTTTTCTGTGATGATTATTTATATATGACATTTATATTTGGGCTATTATCGACATCTTCAGTATTACTACAATGTTTCGGCCATTGTGCCACCTGACCTTCCTTAGGTATTAGTAAATTCAGGTAACCTTAATTAGAAACTAGCTATTAGTTACAGAAACTGTGCTTACATCATTGATATATATTTCTAATCCGTCTGAATTTTTTACAATATTTGTAAAAGCAATACAGGGTGGATTTTTCTGAAGTACATGTGCAAATTTCAAGTTCAAATTGCAGTTGAATATGTTCCATTCACAGATGTGCAAATACCTTTGGGAAAGATGTGAATCCATCACTTTTCTCTCCAGCTATGGGTTAAACAGCAAGACTAATTGGGTTCTGTAGCCTTGTTTGGCAACCAGTTTATTGCAGAAAGTAATGGCAACTTACTGTAAGTAAATCTTCAGCCCAGTCAGTCATGTCTCTTCTAAGACATGATCATCCAAGTGTGTATTATGTATGGCACTTAACTGAGTGATTCATTAGACCTTTTTCAAGGTGTCACATTTATTTAAATGAAATACATGTTGATTTTTTTTTCCATTTTAGGCACACACACACACAAACATCTTGCCTTTTATATATATAGATAGTTATTTATTTCTTCAATATCATCTTTTTGACAAACTTTAAATGATTTCTCATGTCTTCAGAATTTTCTTTGGTAAATTTTTGTTTTGTTCTCCGAAGGCCTTTACCCCTTCAAATCTTTCCTAAACATCCTTATTTCAGTGCAAATGTAAATGCTGAACTCAAATCGATAATTGTTTATTGACGAAACCTACCTTTTTTCAAGTTTAAAACCACAAAAATATTGAACTTCTTTTCGCTGTTTATCTCACCCCGTAACCACGCTTCAAAAAATGTTATTCACTGCAGAATGACTTCACACATAGTTTGCCGATTTTTCAACCAATTTACTTCCTTTTTGCAATTACTACACGGAAATTGAGTTCAGAAACCAAACAAATCGCGGAGTATTTGCTCAAAGGAAGTAAAAAGGACAAAATAAGTATCCTACACCTCAAGTCATTCAGCGGTGAATCAGATATGAAAACGGTGGTAAAGGGTGAGATATAGTCCGATTTTTTTCTGGTTGATAACAAGAAAAAAGGTAGGTTTCTTCAATAAACAATTATCGATTTGAGTTCAGCATATACATCTGCACATAATTAAGGAAGTTTAGGAAAGATTTGACAGGGGAACAAATCAAAAATTTACCCTTTCTTCTGTTTATTTTTCATATTTTTCTCATAACTATTTTTGTCCTTGACCAGGCAATGATTATAATAGCATTCAAAATGTTGAATTCCTTGCAAATTTTGCAGAGCATTTTTTCATGTTTTTCGTTGTTTCAACGTCTTATGCACACATATTGTACAAATAATATGCTTAGAATATAGCCAGTGGGGCATAATCTATGGGCTGAATAAGCGCAGTCATGTCAGAGACACACTAAGATTCTATAGATGATCAAAAGCATTAAGAATACCTTGAATAAAATATTACTTTGTCAATGTTGAATAAAAACCTTCAGGAACCAGTCTTTTAAATAATATTTTTACAACAGTATTCATCCTATACAAAACCCAAGAGCCACTCAATGTAGAGAGTTACAGAATAATAGGTAAGAGATACAGTTTATTAGAAGTTAAATATTCTTCTTCCTCTATGTGCCCTGTCCTTTCAGGATGTAGGCAATCATGACTTTCCGCATTTCTCTATCCCTGGTGGCTCTTAGCACACCTTCTCCTGTTACGCCATGCAACCCTTATTCCATCATCCACCTGATTAGGTCCTTTAAATATGTTATCCGCTACTTTCCCGTCTCTTTTTCCCTCTATCTGGCCTGTTAGTATCAGATTCTCCAAGCCCTCCTTCCTCATTGCATGTCACAGGAACTTTAGATGTCTCTTCCTGATGCTCAGTATTAATTTCCTTTTCTTTTCCATCATTTCCAAAACTTCATCATTGCTCACATGCTCAATCCATGATATTTGCAGTAGAACCACATTTGAGTTGCTTCAAGTTTTTCCTTCATCTTTGATGATATTGTCCAGCATTCACTGCCATATTGAAGAACTGACATCACATAGCAATCCAGTACTCTCTTCTTTGTTTCTAGCAAAATTGTTCTGTTTCTTAATACTTTACTCAACTTCTGGAATGCTTCCTTTGCCATGCCAATTTGCCTTTGGATCACCATGTTGCACTTTCTGTCTTCTGTTATAACATTTACCAGGTATTTAAATTTTTGTACCTGCTTGATTTTAGTATCCCCGACCTGCATTTGGCATATTGAGCTGCCCTTTTTACTGATGACCATGCATTCAGTTTTCTTGCAATTTATTTGTAGTCCTTTTTTTGTCACTCTCTTCAGCTACCTTCTGTAGGAGGTCTTGTAGTTTCCTTTCTGTGTCTGCTATCAGCACTGTATCATCTGCGTACCTTAAGTTGTTTAAATTGTGGCCTCCAATGACGAATCCAGCAAAAATCTCTGTGGGTAGCCGATTCAACTGGACAAATAATTTATTCCGATTGAAAATTTTAAGAAATCAACTGGTGGTGGGACTGATTAGAGTTTTTTTGGAAGATTTTCTCAGAGGTCTGGCTTTGCCTGTTTTTAATTCTTGTTTGAACTGGGTTTTCAAGTTATTTTTTTTCTTTTCCTTTATTTGTTTCCTTCTAGAAGTGTCTACTCCATCTATTCTTTCTTCTAATTTTACTTCCATTTTTTTGTTAATTTTTTTTTCCTAACTGATGTTCTCTGCAGTATTTGAGTACTTAAATTTTGTTAAAACTTTCTTATTTGAAATCATTTATTTTTTATTCTACTACTCTGCTAGCTGGCAATTCATGTTGGCTTCTTGGCACTGACCTGTGTCCTCTTACCGCCCAGCTTATTAGGTTAGAATGTCAGTTAAACACCACATGGTCAAAAATCTCTGTAGTTGATTCAACTGTCAAAATAAGTTATTCTGATATAAAATCTAAAGAATTGAACTTAACTGATCATGAAACTGATTGATTTTTTTTTCTTTAGAATGGTTTTCTCAGAGGTAATGGCTCTGCCAGTTTTAATTCTTTGTTGAATCTGTAATGGATATCTCAAGTTTTACTAAGTTAAATCTTAGTAATTTTCTTTTTTTCTTTTTAATAGGCGTAGATAGGCTTTCCAACTGCTCAGTCCATACTCCTCCCACTTCTCTTAAACAGGAATAAAAACTCATCCCTTATTTCCTGTTTAGGAAGAGGTTCTCAGTTCCTTTCCTTTCATTGGGTATTAATAGTGGTGCTGTCACAAGTTTTTTGTGATATGTATGGATAGTGGCAACGTCTCTTCATATTTAGAGTACCTGGTTGACAGTTCTCTGGCTACTGCTTCCCAACTAGTAGTTAGGACATGCTTTTCTTCTGAATCTCTTTTTTACTTCTTTCCCTGACTCATGCCATGCTAGGCAGCTCTGTCCTTGCAGTTGTGCCATCAAATATCTCTTTCCACTCTCCCCACCAGCCAAGAACCTCCTACGAACAGGATATCTTTCTGTTATCAATGAGCAGATAGGGATTCATTCCATGATTTCCTTTCTGACCTCTCTTGAACCAAAGTTTTTAGTCTCCCTCAGTTCACTTGTAAATATTGTAAATTTTGTTTAATTGGTTGCTTGTTTTATGATCTGTCAACTGTTTTGGGGTTATTTAATGTCGGATTTTTGTGTAGGACATACAAGTAGAACAGAGTAGCCTCACTTGTATTCAACTGATTTTTCAGTTGAAATTATTACATGTCAAACCTTGTTGGTTATCTAATGTCAAATTTTATACAGAATCCCCACTGAGGATTGAAGTCAACAGTAATGGTAAACCAGACTAGCCTCACTAACCACTAGCATACAACTGATTGTTATTTGATTGTTTTTATGACATATCAAACCTTGTTGGTTTTTTTAAAGTCATTTTTTAAAAGGATACGAAATAAAGAATTTGCTCATCTGTAGCTTGAGTAAACCTAACTGCATATATTTTGTTTTTGTTTGCACTTCTATCTTTCTGTATTATTGTCTTTCCAGCTCTTTTCTTTGCGATCAGAGTGGATTTAATAAAATTAGAAGCACAGAACCGCCTCATTCATTCTCTTTGTATCTTTTATAATGCATGTTGAGATTGTCAACAGTGAAAAGCCAAAATTAACATCAACAATTCCCGACCAACATTCGCTAATATTGACTTGATTTTCACTTCCATTGAAACAGTTCTAGTCTTCTCTTCTTTACCATGGGTAGGAGATTTCACTTGGGTGTTTCATAAATATAGTAATAGCTTTTGAAAATACAATTAAAACACAAAAATAGAACTGTTAGATATGGAGTTAAACACTGTGAAATATTAACACTTGTGACTAGAGGTAACATAGAACCTGCTACCAATTTGTTTAAAGCATTGATTCATGAATTTGATGGTGTATCAATGGGGATTTCAATCCGTGTCACTGTTGCACAGACTTAGATTTAAGAAAAACAATATAAGCAATAACTAAGCAGTCCTTCTAGATAAAGAACAAAATGAGATATTCTGAGACAGGGACACTGGAATGTAAACAATCTGCTGATAACACTGGTCAACAAAAAAAACAAAAAACACTTGGAATGATGTTGAGATACCAAACATCTTTTATAGCTCATTTGAGAGTGCTAAATCTGAAAATTACCTTACTTTTTCTTGATTAACTACCATTTTCACTGTACAGAAAAGCCTCATTTTTGGGGAAAAAAATGCATTTTTTTTATTTGTTTTCTGTAGACATGAAACCCACCAATGACAATATTTCTCTAAGTAAAATCATAGAAACCTCTTAATTCATATTTAAACCAACAAATATTTGTCTGCTTTGTTGAGAAATACTATTCTTTCAATAACAATCAAGCTGTAAGTCTTTAAAAATAATACAACTGACCAACAAGTATTTTCATCAAATCATTTTATAAACTAACAGCAGAAATAAAATGTTGGTTAATATAAGAACTATGGTAAAAAATTTTCTTTTTCTTGATTGTCATGTTCAAGATTATTTAATTCCTTTTGATACTCCAGCAATAGTCAGCCATCATTCATTTAGCCCACTGTTCCTGGTAGTGCTTTTCCATTGTTTTGATATCGTGATGGAATTGTTCTCCTTGCTCATCACTCACATTGCTGCAATTATCCAGAAATTTATCTAGATAGCTATGTAAAAAATGAATCTTAATACTGATATTAGCATATTACTGATAAAGTTTATCAGTTAATTTGAATTTTGGTGATAAATTGGAAAAAAATCATTATTTCTGTTTTAAAATTTTTGTCTCTAAAAACTTTTTTTCTTGTAAAACTAATTTATTTCAGGTAGCTGACATAAATTGCTCAGCCTACTTGAAAATTGATGGATATCTACAGCTTTTATTAACTAAATGTTGCAATCAGCCAAGATCGTAAATTGATCTTTTTTCCAAAAATGAGCTATTTCAGTACAACAAAAACAATAGCTAACTATAAGATAATTTTTGGAATCAGTGCCATCAAGAATTTGGCTAAAAAAATGTTTTTTTGTTTCTTGGCACCAAAAATTATGCTGACCAGTGTAATGGTTAAATAAAGAGTTCAATTTGCTGAAGGTTAGTTACCTGGATTGACATATACCTAAAAAAGGTCAGAGGGCACAATGAATAAAAATGTTTTCATAATAAAAACAAAGATGACAATATTGATCTGAACGTAAATTTAAATTTCTCTTCAGATCTTTCTTCTGGCTTCTTGCTTTTCAGTCAACTTTGATCTTTAAAAATTTTAAAGCTATGTCAACCGTTATCTTTTGCTTTATTAATTTGTTCTTGTATTGTTCTTCATCCTAAATAATTTTTTCTTTTACTCATATTCTCTCATGCTCAGTAACCCCCTTGCATCTTAGTTACTTTATTACCTTTCTTGGAGGGAAATGATTAAAAAGTAACAATAAAAAAATGAATATAAATAAGTTTTGTAATTTGCTTGAAGCATTGTGTATATTAGGAATATGGTTAGGTTTTGAAGGCTCAACTATCAATCACGAATATACACACCATAAACACACACACATACATGCTCTAGCACACACAACACACACACACACACACTACAATTAATAATAGCAGCAGTAGCCAGGAAGGACCATTTGTTGAAAGGCACAGACTCAAACACAAGCTCTTCTAACATTCTGAAGATGAGATTTTAATCTCGAAATATTAATGTATAGGCTCATCTCTTGTTTCCTGTTTAGGATGTGATTTCCAACTTTCTCTTTTCCAATCTTTTCACTCTTTTTTTTTTTTTCAATTGGAGCAGATAGACTAAACTATCGCTCGGTTCACACTCCCCCCATGTCTATTGAACAGGTGAAGAGGCTCATCTCTTGTTTCCTGCTCAGGATGTGGTTTCCGGCTTTCTCTTTTCCAATCTTTTCACTCTTACGTAGCCCCTTGCTCATCATTGGCATTACCGCCTTGCTCGGGGTGATATGATTAAAAAAAAAAAAAATGAAACAAAAAACCCAACAACTTATTTACCTTCCTTTATTTTACTAAATGCATTGTAACAGCCTTCAAAACCTAACCATTATTCCTAATATAAATAAATGAAAATGACATTTCTCACTGACAAAAAGTGGAAAAAATATACTGAATCAATTTCTAGGTTTGCTACTAGGAATGTTGGTTTACTGTGTCGTGATTGGCAATTTTTATCAATAAAATCTATCTTACATAATTATAAGTCTACTATTCATCCTTGCTTTGAATATTGCTGCAATATCTAGTATGGTGCTTCTGTTATTTATTTTGAGATACATGATAAAATACAAAGAAGAATCTACAAGGTTATTGGTTCTGACCTGGCATCTCAGTTTTAGTTTCTTCCTGTGACTTGACCCAAAGAGTTGAGAGTTCAATACCAGGCTACAGCAGTGGTGAACAAATAACTTGCAGGGTTAGAGGGAGATAACCCATGACTTCCAATCAAAGCATTACTATGCAAAGAATGAAAATGATATACCCCAGTGATTGTAATAAAGGGTTCGGTTCAAAATTCCTATCAGCTGAAGAAGGCCGGAGTGTACAACGGCTGAAACGTCGTACAAATGGCAACAAAGATGAGGACAATAGTCCAAACAATGTAAATACTGTAAATAGTACCTCATCTCAGAAATAAAGACAAATTTCTATAAATACTTTCATAATTGTTCTGATGAACTTTCCTGTATGGTACCTAGACTTTATGAATTTAAGTGTAGTGCTTCATTGGCAGCTATGTCTAAATTTTATGCTAACAGTTTCTTCTTACACTTGAGTATCACTTAGTAATCCACTTGTGAAACCTATTTTCCTAAAAAATTATATGGAGAGAAAGATTTTATAAATTTCAACCAACAGTAGTCCAGGAGTCAATGAATGCCAAATGTTTCCTTATAAGGAAACAGCTAATATTACCATTTAATACTTATTGTTTTAAGTTAAAATTAAACTAAGCTAAGTAGATGATGACTCCTTATTAGTCTTACTAATTAATCAATAGCTAGGGGGAGAAGAGATGGATTCATACCTTTCCGAAAGATATTTGCACGTAAGTGAATATAAAAACCCTAATTGGAATTGGAACATGGTTCTTCAATTAACAAGTACAAACCATTATCCATTACACCACCCATACATCTGACCTTACAGTACCTGATATTTCAAAGTGGTCACCCATTTAGGTACTGATGAGGCTCAACATTGCTTAACTTCAGTGATCATATGGGAACTGGTGTTTTAATGTGATATGGCCATAAGGCTTGAAACATTGTGATAAACAAATGCAAGAAAACAAAAATGCTAGTCTGAAAAAAAAAAATTAGTTTCGAATCAGGGTTTGTTTTATGCCAATAATTCTTTTTGAATTGAAATATCAACAAGATGGCATAAAAAGCAGATTGATATTGAACAGGCATTCCAGAGATGTGAGAAAAATGATTCCACATAATAGCCAGTCAGTCAAGTGCCATACATAATACATGCTTAGGCAATCATGTTTCTTTAAAGACATGACTGAATGAGCAAAAAAGATTTTCTTGCAGTAGGTTGCCATTACTTTCTGTGGAAGACTGGTTGCCAACCAAGGATGTACAACTCAGTCTGTTCTACTATTTAAACCATAGCCGGAAGGAGAAGAAACAGATTAATATCTTTCACAAGGATATTTGTGCGTAAGTGAATGCAGCGAATTCAACTGAAATTTGAACTCAGCTCTCCAATTTTTAATTCTGAGCCAATCTCCATTGCACCACAACACACATCCATTTAATAACTAGACCTCAAATGATTTCAACATTAGATAAAGCCAGCAGCTTGATACCAAAGTAAATATTTGTCCTAGATTGATTTTGGAGAAAGAAGAAATAAGTTAAGACAAAAAATTATTTTTTGTATCCTTACATTACTTTTTTGTGCTTTTGTGTCCAACCTCCTTCAGTTACACTGAAATATTAATGATCTGAAAAAGGCCACTTGATTCCTGGTGATGGCACCAAACAAGCCAGAAGCTATAAGACAAATATTTCAAATAATATTTATCTTCCCTACAAGAACGTGATTTTTTTTTAGCTGTAGAAAAAGTACAATGAAACTTGCGAGACAAGCCTGATAACCATTACACCACGCTGAGGTGCCCTTTTCCTTCTTGTAATGAAGTTGACCCCATTCATTATAAAAAAGGGCCAAGAACAAAAAATGTGAGATTTTTAATCTGGCTCACATAACCCAGGGGTCTGCAACCTTCTGTTAATTATGTGCTGATTTAGGGTTTTAAAATCGTTCAGTGTGCGAACAGCATATATGTTTTTATACAAGTCAAGGTCAATATGCTTGTTCTATAATATATTTTATATAGTAATATATCCAATAATATGTAACACACATTAATAGAAATAAACTGTTTTAAAATATTTCTCTTTAGTTTTTGATTGCATACTTTCATTGATTGCATTGTCATATAATTGTGATATATATAAAAAGAGAGATAGATAGATAGAGTGTGAGAGAGATTTGATTTGTTGCTTTATAATTACAGGTTAAATTTTACTACTTCGATATGTTTATAATTATTGTATAAAGTATATTCCAGAGCAGGGATCGGCAACCCTTTGCTAATCATGTGCCGGCTTAGGGTTTTTAAATCATTCAGTGTGCCAACAGTATGAAAGCATGAAGCACCCAGTGAGGATCGAACCCACTATTCAGTTGTGATTGATCTAGCGAGACAAGCCTTATAACCATTACACCACGCCGAGGTGCCCTTTTCCTTCTTGTAATGAAGTTGACTTCATTTATTATAAAAAAAGGGCCAAGAACAAAAAATGAGATTTTTAATCCGGCTCACATAACCCAGGGTTCCACAATCCTCTGTTAATTATGCGCCGACTTAGGGTTTTAAAATCATTCAGTGTGCGAACATCATACGTATTTTTATGCAAGTACAATATATTTTATATAGTAATATATCCAACAATATGTAATACACATTAATAGAAATAAATTGTTTTAAAATATTTTTCTTTAGCTTTTATTATTAATGGAAGCCATGCTTTTGAATGGTCTTAGCCAATTCCTCAAGATTGGCAACATACTTTGTTTTACACAATTTGCGTGCCATTGGAAATTGCTTGCCGTGTCACATATGTCACTCAGGCTGTAGGTTGCCAACTCCTGGACTAGAAAATTTCAATGTGGTGTCATTACACCACATTGAAACTTGTCTGAATAGAGAGTTCAGTCCTCACTAGGTGCATCATATAAAACACATATTACAAATAATATTTATCTACTCTACAAGAACTGGATTTTTTTAGCTGTAGAAAAAGTACAATGAAACTTCCGTTATTGGCATAACCATTCTTTTGATTCTTGGAATCCTTCCAGAGAAATGGTTCCATGCTTGTCTAAACCTTCCAATCAGAGGCCTTCATGCCAGATGTATTTTACTGTCATACTCAGTGTATCAAGAATTGTAATAAAAGAAAAAGAAGATAAACATTCAGATTCTTTAATCAATTAACAATTTATCTAATAGCTCATCTGGAATTGATTGGTAGAAGAAAGAGTAAGGTAAATTGATTCCATGTACATTCAGTCAGTCAGTTAAGTGCCATACGTGATACACGCTTGGGCGATCATGTCTCAAGAGACATGACTAACTGGGCAGAAGATTATCCCGCAGTAGGTTGCCATTGCTTTTTACGGTAGACTGGTTGCTGACCAAGGCTATAGAACCCAATCTGTCCTGTTATTTAACCCATAACTGGAAGGAATAGACGGATTAATACCTTTCCCAAGGGTATTTGCGCATAAGTGAATGCAATGAATTCAGCTGGAATTCGAACTTGGCTCCCTGATTTCTCGTTCCGAGCCGATATCCATGTACATTAACTATGAAAATGATAAACTTTGTTATTGCAGAACAATAAGAACAAGTTAGAAATGTCATGATTTCTAACAGAGTCAGCTATGTGCAATAATCTTTGTATTACGATTGTTAATAAAGTTGAATTTGTTGCATTCACTTAAAAGATATTAATCTGTCTCATCTCCCTTCAGCTATGGGTTAAATAGCAGGACAGATTGGGTTAAATAGCCTTGGTTCACAACCAGTCGACCACAGAAAGTAATGGCAACCTACTGCAGGAAAATTTTCTGCCCAGTCAGTCATGTCTCTTTCGAGACATGATTGCCCAAGTGCGTAGCAAATATGGTACTTAAATGATTGATTGAATAAAGTTAGAACAGAGAGCAATCCACAAGTGATAATCTTTGTATTACAAAATAGAATTTTCTTTACATTTTCTAGGACCAGCATTAATCGTTTTTCTCTCACCTTTACTGCTTGGCCACTTACATAGTCTATACCTTACCTATGATTTCTTTGTTGTCTCTTAGTTTCTTGGTTCTAGTTCTTGCTGCAAAACCTCTCAGCCAGATGTCCTCAATAGTAGGGTATTTAAAGGATAATGTATAGCCTATCTGTGATGTTATTGTTATGAAGCAGAATTTTCTTTGTTTTTTTTTTATCAATCCAGCATTAGTCGTTATCTCATATGCTAAGAGCTTCTTTACCACTAGTGGATATTTATTTAATCCAGGGGTAAGCTTAACGTTTGCTAACTATGTGCCGACTTGGGGTTTTAAAATCATTCAGTGTGTGAACAGCAAATGGATCTTTTATACAAGTCAAGGTCATATACCTGTTCAACAATATATTTTATATAGTAATATATCCAGTAATATATAAACCGCATTAATAGAAATAAACTGTTTTTAAAAGTGTTTTCTTTAAGTTTTTATTATTAATGGGAGCCTTGACCTTGCGTGGTCTTAGCCAATTGCTCATTATCAGCAGTATACTTTGTTACTTTCAGTTTTATACAATTCTGGTTGCTATTGGAAATTGCTTGATTTGCCACAGGTTGCCGACCCGATATAGTCGATGCCTTAGTTATGCCAATTAGGCAGTCAATTATATATCTCTACATTTGTTTGAGAAATCTACAATAGGGAATTAATTCAAGTCAAATAAAATTGGCTAAAGGAATAACCTTACATACTTGTTTTAACACCAATAGAGGACAGTAGTGTGTAGGGAGGTCGGGGTGCAGAGGTTGCGATGGACCAGTGCCATCAATATCGGGAGGGCATCCAGTCAATGAGGGAAATAAAAATTGAGGTTATCTTTAAATTGAATAAAGTGTTTATTTCATGTTTCACCAGTTTTCACATATTTGAAATGTCTTCCTTTCTCACATTTCTCAGCACTAGGCCCTATAGCCCCAAACCACCATTTGAATCTTGAGGGTATGCAATCATACAGTTGGCCCTAGGCATCATCAAACATCAGCACATCACTGGCTCAGGAATAAAATTTGTCTAAACAAAAAGACAGACAGACAGACTGAAAGACACTTCATTATATTTGTATAAATTATTAAAATGACTATGGAATGTAAGTAGTGTTTAGGTTACTTAACAGTTAATATTTAATTTCTTAATATCTATCTAAACTTATTTATAAATGGAACTTTGTGTGTGTGTATGTATCTGTGTGTCCATTACCTATAGACTCCGAAACGGCTGAACCAATTATCTTGAAAATTTACACAGCTATATGATAAGCGTCTGCAAGTGTTCTTAGCTAGATTTTGTGTCGAGGTACCCCCAATAAATATCGAAAATCGATAATCAAAAAAATCGGGTTATAGAAGGAGTGGTCCGATTTTAATCAAATTTGATACACTCATCAACAAAGACATAAGAAACGATATTCAAAAGTTTCAAGGTTGCAGTTCTTACAATAGTGCAGTATAATATGTATATATATAAAAGGCAAGATGTTTGTGTGTGTGTGTCTGTTTATCTGCCTGTATGTCTGTATTTTTTTCAGCCCTTTTATTTTAGTTTTTGCTTTGGGTTTGGCTCTAAGTAGGTATAATTGTAGTTCTTAGTCTCAGCCATGATATTATTTACTCAGAGGACTTATTTAGCCTTCAAAATTCAGTTTACGATGAAAAAAACTTATTTGATATCGATGCCAGGAAATCAAAATTTAACTTACATCCAATCATTTTTCTTTCAGTCTACAGTTTCGCTTTAACTGGAAACAACTATTGCTTTTTAGTCTTTCGTGTCAACGTCCAAAGAGTCTCAGCTCCAGGACCATGGATTAGTTTTAAAGCTTTCATTACACCCGAGCAATGCTGGGCTATACTGCTAGTTTAACTTAAAGTTAATATTTAATTTTTGTAAGAAATGGGTTCTTTGACTTTATTCTAGACCTTTCTTGACTCTCAAGTTTGATCTAAGTCAATTTCATATGACTAGTAAGATTCTCTGGGTCATAGCCTAACAGCATATCAAGTTTGTTTCAGACGGTTACGAGTCTATAGCAGACAGACAAAGACTTTACCTTATTTGTGCAGATTACATTTTATCAAATGGTCGATCACAAAATAATCCTTAAGAAAATTCTAGAAATTCTAAATGAAATGTTAAGTAATTAATCCAGCTTCTTGCAATTGTCAAAGAATTTATAAAAAGAAGGGAAAGAAAAGGAAAATTCAGGAAACATGCAGAAGATTGAACCAATTAATGGAAGTCACTTTGGAAATTTCTTTAAAAAATCAAGCAAAAATTGAAACAACTACAGAAATCTTGTAATCAAAAATATCTCATTTGAATTATGCATTCTTTGTGTAATAAATCATTTTTGTCTGAATTTATGGGATGAGGATTTATCCTTATTGACAATATTTATGTCCTCATTTTTTATGTTGTTTTCACCAAAGATGAGAACAATAGTCCAAATGTAAATTGTTCTTTATATTTTTGTAAATGTGACTGATTTTACAAGAACATGACACAAACAGCATCAAAGGTAAAAATGCACCAAAACACATTGCTCTAGTTAGAAATCAGCGTTTTCCTTCTTAGAGGTTGATATTAATAGCAAATAAATTTGATAAGCTTGTACACTCTGGACAAGGCACTTCAACCTGAATAGAGTTTTTCCCCATGGTTTTTCTTCTTTTTTAAATTAATATTTTATATAGGATTTAAATTTAAATTAAGAATCTGATGAAATGGTAAATATATAAGACAATATCAGAAAAATGGATTTTATGTCGAGCAAATAAAAAGAGCACTACAGAACATGATTTGAGTTTGTCATTTGGCTGAAATAAAATCTGTTTTTCTGATGATTTTTTTTATATCAGGATCAGTCAGTCAGTTGGGCGATCATGTCTTTTTCAATCCATGACTGACTAAGTAGAAGATTTTCCTACAGTAGGTTGCCATTTCTTTCTGAGGTAGACTGGTTGCCAACCAAGGCTATAGAACAAAATCTGTCTTGCTATTTAACCCATAGCTGGAAAGATTATTTGTGCAGAAGTGAATGCAACAAATTCAACTAAAATTCGAACTTAACTCTACCGATTTTCAATTCCAAGCTGATATCCATTGTACCACAACAGACATCAGGGACACTTGTCGAAATGAGACTTTTATGAATTGTCTCATATATATATATTTTAAAAACAAGTAATTTATTGTTAGTGTCAAAGGCCCTTTCATCTAACATCTCATCAGGAGAAAAATTGTTAGCAAATGAATTAAACGAAAAGAACAGTAGCTACAAAAATGAAGAGCAATGTGTTGCTCTGCTTTGTATTTTTCGTACTAGGTCTGTGTTTCATTTCATAAGAATGGTTTACCCTTTATCAAATTGAGTAATTTAGTAAATCAATTTAATTGCCAGTGTACTGCTGGTTATGTGGAGCATATCACCTTACATTTAGAAACAAAGATTAATTAGCATGTGCCTTCGAAAATAAGACTTGGCAAAATAAGTAACGTGTTGGCTTTCCTCTACATATATAGAATCAGCAATCACTCAACATCTAGTAGAGAATGTAGCATGTGCCAAGTCATATAAAAAGGAGTGGTTTGAAATTATACATAGAGTGGGTTCCAATAGTCATTTAAAGATTTTGGAATCAGTCTCTATGTTATTATAGAAACCTTCTCCCTGCCAGCAGAAGGATTTTGTAAAGTCTCTAAATTTGTTCAAGTATATTTAAGTATCAAAATCAGTCAGTTCAAGTAAAATTCATATTAACATTTTATAAAATAAAGTTAGTTATAACAATAACAAAGACTTCATTTCATCAAAAAGGATAAATGAACATTTAATTTCATCCAATATAATCAATGAATTTAAACTAATGAATAAAAATTGTTTTGTTCTTCATATCTATTGCTTAATCTTATCAGCAGGTTATTCTTATCAAGAAAGATGATGTTCAAAATGGATCACAATAAGCCAATCTGTTTATGGCAGTGATCAAATAATAAAGAAATAGTTCTTTTTTTTCTGTTATTTTAAGCCCATCTTTATGACCTGCCAGTCAAAATGTATCAACAAGAACTATCAAGAAAAATATCTAACCTCTCAGTATGTGGATAAATGATCTACCCACTGAGATATACCCACAATGTCATATTTAGCAAATCTCCAACACAACTAGCATCAGGTATAAAAATATGACATTATATTCAAACAAACACTCTCCTAAAGGTGTTGCTGACAATATTTAAGAGATAGTGTGCATTGGAAGTAATCATGTAAACCACATGGCATCCCTTGTTTCCTGAATCTAAAATACAAATGTCCCAAGAATGTTTCGTTTGCATTCTGTTCCCAGGAGATTAGGGAAAAATCAGCATATTTTGAGTCGTTTGTGAGGTGTACTGATGTTTGTTAGCTAATCAAAATATCTGAATAAGATGTTTATTTTTACAAGTATTTCTGCAGTTGCTTTTCACATACATCAAATAGTGTCTGCAAAGAGTCAAATGCTTCTTTAAGGAAGAAGAACAAGAAATATTAGAAAAAACAAAAAATATACTAATACAAGGGACTTAGTTTTGGTAGTAAGACTTACAAGGATCCAGTGCCAATTGATGTTTTGCATTTCAAACAGACAAAGACATAAAAGCGGGCAGGAATCAGGGATCGAATACAAACGGTATAATCAAAAAATAAAAAGCAAGACAATATGGTTACTGAGGAATACTGACACACTAACGAAGGTTATGTAACTGGTCACAAATGAAACAATGAAGCTCATCAAAACTCCACAATCTGAGCAAATAGGATTTAAATGAAAGTAAAAATGATTATCCACAAGGAAGGAAATAAAAATTAATAGACAAAAACACCTGCAAAGAATGAGTGAAAAAAAAACAAGAGACAAGCACTGTAGGATAAAATAAATTCATATTAAAATGAGTTATGTAACATAAATTTAAGGGTTGAGCTTGAAATCAGAACAAACATTTCAAAAGAAATAATAAGGAATTATACCACAACAAGCATACAGTAAAAAATTGTTGAAATGTCACTTTTGTTAAACATCAGATATATAAATATAGTAAACAAAAACAATAGTGATATCTCTTTAAGATACGTTAAAGAAAAATTGACAAAATAGATTGTCATTTCAGAATCGAACAAAAAATTAAAAAAAAAAACAAATATAAAACCCAAAATATGGTAAAAACAGAAGAAAAAACAAATAAAAAACAATCCAAATTATCACAAAGAAATGAAATAGAAGCTTGTGAAATGTTATCAAATTTTTAAAATGACTAAAGAAATTCAATAAATTTATACTTCTTCAGTCTTAAGAGGAATTTGTAATTATGATTTTCTAATATTTTAATGAAATACTGGCAAAAAACTACTGCCAAAAGGTCCAAAAAAAAGCATAAGGTTCAAATGAAGTTGATTTAAAAATAAATCAACTTCAAAACAAAGTTTTACAAAGAGAATAACAAAAGAACAAAGAAAAAAAGAAAATTTACTGTTTAATGTTTGGTTTGGTTGTTTTGTTTTTATGGTATATCAACCTCGGTGGGTCATTTATTGCCAACTAAATTTTTATTTATTGCTGGTAATACCTTTTTCTTTCAACAATTTATTGTTGTTTTGTTTTATATAAGTTTTGTGTCTAGTAATACGTTTTTCTTTTTGAGTATCAAGATTCATTGGGATTTGTTTTTTTAAGGGCAGGGTCCCCAAGTCGTACCCTTGTTATTTAGCCCATAACTGGAGGGAAGGGACAGATTAATACCTTTCCCAAGGGTACCAGTGCTTAAGTGAATGCAGGGTATTCAACTAGAATTCAAACTCGGCTCACCGATTTCTCTTTCTGGGCCGATATCCACTGCACCACAACGCACATCCGTCACTAAACGCTTACAGCACATAGTAATCCCAAGCAGTCACCCATCTAAGTACTGACCAGGCTCAACATTGCTTAACTTTGGTGATCAAGCGAGAACCGGTGTATTCAATGTGATATGGCCATAATCCTACTGTTTAATGTACAATTCAAATAAAAAATTAGAATTTAGGAATTGAAATAAATAAATCTTATATTTTAATGGCAAAAAAATAAGTTTAAAATGAGATTTGGAGAACTTATAATGTAAGAAAAAATTTAAAGTAGGCTTTCAATAGTATCAGTAAAAGAGTATAATTTCACTCTCACTATCTGTGTGTGTGTGGATATATATATATATATATAGTGTATCGAGGCAGCATATAATTTTCTAAACATATATTGTTAAATATAAGACAATGAATGTCTATTATGTTTAATTATGAGCCGTTCTAAACATTGTATCTTGGCTTTAATTTCAGGTGAAAATAAAGACAAAAATTGTCTACATTAAATCAAAACAACCCACACTTAATAAAATCAGATTTCAATCTGGCCACAATACATTGCATTTAGCCACATGGTTCTCATAACATTTCGGTCTCTCTCATGGTGGGACATCATTGGTGGATGTCTTTATGTTAACGTCCCTGTAACCTCTCTGAAGATGGCTCATGTGAACCGAAAGCTTAGAACCAGCATAAAAAAAAATATCCAAATGTTGGACAATTTTTGTCTTTATTTTCGCCTGAAATTAAAGGTAAAATACGATGTTTAGAAGAGCTCATGATTAAATATAATAAACATTCATTGACTGTTATATTTAACAATATATATATATTTTGTTTTTCCAATTTGTAAACGAGTTATTACACGACCTAGGTTTCATATATTTTCCGAAGGTATTAGCACTAGAATCAAAATTCAGCTATGTGATTCCTTTATCACAACCACAAACCATTACACCACTGTGCTTCCATATATATGTGTGTGTGTTAAAATATTGTTAAATATAAGACAATGAGCCATTTTTTCAGTCACTGATAGGATCAAGATCTTTTCTCAGTTTTTAAACCATGGGGAGTAATGGGCCTTACTCTGACATGCTAGCCCATGATGCATTATGACTAGTATTGATGAAATTGAACCTTGATGTGCATGTGAATAATTACAATAAGAAATTATTCATTTATATAAAAAAATTACTTTACTATCATTATAATCATCTTTGATGCAAGTTTTTCACATATATATATATATATACACACACACACACATATATAAAACAAATATACATATGGTTTTAATGTATATATATATATATGAGTGTGTGTGTATGTAAAACAAACATACACATGGCTTTAATAATATGATATATATATATAAAAACAGCAAAAAAGATTTTAACATTATTATTTGTTTATATATAAATATATATAAATAAAACAATCATAAATATGGTTTTAATAATATATGTTTATATAATATATACATATATATATATAAAACAATCATACATATGGTTTTAATAATATTATGTTTATATATATATATATATATATATATATATATATATATATATATATATATATATGCAAGCTGAAAGCTTAGATTGGATTATAAAAGCATTATGTATGAATATCGTAAATTTTTCTCTTCATTTAGTTATAATGCTATTAAGCTTATCAGACAATATGAAACAAATTTATATAAAACAGACAGAACTTGTCTATATTATTTAATGAAACATGCCTTAATGAAAAAATGCTGCCTAAATAAACACACTATATATATATATATATATATATATATATGTAGAGGGAGAGAGAAGTTTTGTTATTTGCTTGTAGTATTGTATATATTAGGTGTATGGTTAGGTCTTAAAGGAGGAGGCATGGTTCACAGAGGAACTTGAAAACAAGCTCTCCTACCATTCTAAAGATGAGATTTTGATCTCAAAATATTAATGTATAATAAATAGATAATACCCAACAACTTCTTTATCTTCCTTGATTTTACTAAACGCGTTGTGATAGCCTTCAAGACCTAACCATATATATATATATATATATATATATATATATATGATGTATGGTTTATATATATAAAACAAGCAAAATTGTTACTGTTTTTGTTTCCATTTTACGGACAAGTTTCAGAAGCTGGTGAACTGAAAGTTATCCATGACTAAACTATGAAATGTAACAGAAGTCATGGTGTATTAGACCTAATATGAGAAAAGTTGTAGGTAATGGATGGTATGCAAGTCAATACCTAATCAGTACTGATTGGCGTCTCCATAAAGAGGGGTCATGATGTTGAAAGATGCAAAACCACAACTGAAAACTGGCTAAAAACATCACTGATGATGAGTGCCAATGTTTAAAACAGATGTATTTCACAAAATACTATATATATAACTCATTCAGTAATGAATTAGAGCACTCTAACTATTGGCGTATGATACATCATACACTAAAAGTCTGCCTCCTTCTACCGAGTGCCCATAGCTCAGAGGTTGATGACTGATGCCAATTCGGTCGGGTTTCAATTCTGGGTAAAAGCAATCGGATGTCTAACTGTACTGATGAGTTGTGATACAGCAAAACAGATCTGTCTGCAGATGACTATATATATATATCTATATATAGATGTGTGTGTGTGTGTGGTCTAATAATAATATATATTAAACTTGCTGTCATCTAAAACACCATAAATGATACACTCATGACCGATTAACCCCAAATCAGAGAAGATCGCAGTGCCATGCCATGTTGCGGGGAGGGGGGGCTTTCTTTGAATGACGTGTGAGGTGGGTTTGTTTTCAAATTTACCCTCTTCTAGATCTAAAGATACAGGACCTACTGTACTTTTGAATTCATAGTTTTCCTCCTCTTAAACTGGTTGCTAACCAAGGCTATAGGGTCCCGTCTATCCTGCTATTTACTCATAGCTGGTAGGAAGAATAGATGGATTCATGCCCTTTTCAAGCATATAAGTGAATGCCATGAATATGACTGAAATTCAAACTTGGCACTCCAATTTCTTTTATCCATTACCTCACTGCAGCATAATGCGTGGATATCGGCTCAGAATGAGGAATCAAAAGAGTCAAGTCAGTTGAATTCGTTGCATGCAAATATCACTGGAAAAGGTATTAATCTGTATCTTCTCCCTCCAGCTACAGGTTAAAAAGCAGAACAGATTGGATTCTATAGTCTTGGTTGGCAACTAGTCTATCACAGAAAGTAATGGCAACCTACTGCGGAAAAATCTTCTGCCCAGTCAGTCATGTTTCTTTTGAGAAGTTATCGCCCAAGCGTGTATCACATATGGCAGTTGACTGACTGACTGCTCCATTGCTCCACCATGCTTTCTTTAGACTTGTACAAGAATGAAAATAAGATCTTATTTTCACTTTCATATTTATAAATGTATAAAAGTGAAAAAATATATCATGGGAAAAGGCCTATATTCAGTTTTCAGAACTTTACCATGAAGTAAATATCTGAAAATTGTTGGTAATTGGCAATAGTTAGAAAGAAATAATAATGCAAGGATTTAAATTTGGCAAACTAGGAAATGGCCAGTCATTAGATTTTGAATGAATCCCAACCAATGATAAAATAGGTACTTATATGCATATGTCAATGTGGATATTTGTGCATATTTGCGTAGGTGTATTACAATGTTTTTAACAATTAGACAAAAAGAAAACCAAAAATCAAACTGCCTGAATTGATAAAGAAAAAAAAAATTTAATTATCAAAAATAGGAAAAAGAAAAAAAGAAAACAGAAAAAGGAAGAAGAAAAGAAAGAGAAAAGTGTTCAAAAAGAAAAAGAAAAAAGTATCTAAAAGGAAAAAAAAGGATTCGTTTCATCTTAAAAAAAAATACATACGCGTTTTAAAAGGTTCTTTAACGTCATCTTTTCGATGATGCCTATGATGTCTTTTGCGATGTCTCCGATATTTTGGTACATGAAGTCCAATGTAGACGGTCTCTTGAGAACGATGATCTGGAAGAAAATAGCAAAAAGAATCATTAATATAATGCTGGCTTCATGTATATATATTTTGTAGACAGCAAAATGTTGTTTACCACACTAATAACATTCAATTCATTGAGACAGCTGAAAGTCAAAAAAAAAATAAAAGGAAAACATTAACTTTGAACAATTTACCCAAAATGTTCATTTGAATCTTCTACCTATATCCGCATTAACTCTGCCTCTTACTCTGTAAAACTATCCTGAGAGGTTCTTGGGCCTTGTACAGGGTGACCATTATTGTAAAAAAAAAAAAGTTTATAATGGCTGATATAAATTTCAGGTAATTTTCATACATCAAAAACACTAGGCTTCAAAGGTGTTGAAACTGATCAAAATTCAGGAAGTAGAAGAAAATGAAATGCTATTTGACTCATTCTGTCCAAAACTATTTGTTTTAAGGATGACTTGTCCTTTGAAGTAAAGGTCAAAAACATATGGCCATCAATTGTTGTTTATAATGCTTTAAAACCCAAGGTCAAGGAGAATCCAATCACGAGCAGTACTCAAAGATTTTCAGAAAAGCTCGGATCATCAAAAGATTCCATATGTAGAGTATTACATAAGCTTCACAAAACATACAAACTTGAGAGAGATAAAATCAAAAAGAAAAAATTCTTTTGATGTATCTCAATATGAAGGACATGGTTAAGCTCTTCCTTCATAAGAAAAAATACATCTGGGACTCAAATCAAGGGGTTAACTGTAAAACTGAAAAAGAAAAATGCTTCTTCCATGGATCAAAATCATATGTTTATAGATCAATGAACAATGAAAAAAATAAGTAGAAGCTTGCAAATTTCTTGCTAAATTTGATTGGACAGAAAAAAGAAAGATCAATCAGATTTAGTAATTCTTAAAAGAAAAAAAATACAATTTTACAGACATGGACAGCATTAATCCAAATGAAAATAATGCTTCTTGGATGGATCAAGGCCGTTTTTATAGATCAATGAGCAATGAAAAAAAAAAAAAGTGCTGTGATCACAAAATGTTCAGAAATTAATGAGGCAAATGCAATTTAACAACTTGTCACATTAACAACAAACAAATTATGTCTATATTTAAGAATAAAATTATACAAACATTTTTTTTTAATGTTTATTGCATTTTCTAATTTTTACATGCACCTATAATTTGGCAAGGAATATTCAGGAAAAATAAAAACAAGACTGCAATTATGACACTTGTGTACAGTTTCTCTTCTATCTGTCTGTCTATCAGTCTATCTATCTATGCACACTAGTCCTTTTAATTTATGTCTTTCCACGCTGGTGATTCATCAATCAAATGATTAGAACTAACAATATTCATACCATTATTATTTTCGTTCAATCACATCATTTGTCTGCCCACAGAGGCAACTCTCTTTGCAGCGTGAAAACGGAAAACACTTTAAGGATGATGAATATTAATGTTTATTTTATTCAAAGCGTGCTAAGGAGAGCTTACCGTATTTTTTGGAAGCACTTCATCACGGTTCTCAGTTTAGACTTCATTCTTAAATGTTTGTTTTTGAATTCTATTGAGTTTTTTTTTTCAATATCGCCACGTCCTGTTCCATAAAGAATATGACAACTGCTTTTGACTCGATTCTTACTTTTGCTTCCTGTTCAGCTTTTTTACTTGCTGCTATTTTTCTTGTTGCTGATTTTGCCATAGAACTCCAGTGACAAAAATTAATTTTCCCTTGTAAGGAATCCATTAAAATTCAGTTAGTCAGTTAAGTGCCATATGTGATTCACACTTGGGTGATCATGTCTCAAAAGAGATAAAACTGACTGAGCAGAAGATTTCTCCACAGTACTTTTCCATCTCTTTCTGTGGTAGACTGGTTGCCAACCAAGGCTATAGAACCCAACCTGTCCTGTCATTTGGCCCATAGCTGGAGGGAAGAGATGCATTAATACCATTTCCAAGAGTATTTGCACGTAAGTGAATGTAACAAATTCAATTGGAATTTGAACTCGGCTCTCCGATTTCTCATTCCGAACCAATATTTCCTACACCACAACACACATCTATGACTAATATTACAGATATTTATTATTAGGTGGGTGAAATAGCTGCTTACTTTCTGGACAGACCTCACATATTTGGTGAGAATAACCATTTCCATACAGGAAACACTTGATACTCATTGACTGAACATTTAGCATCAGTTCTGTGGAAATTTATAAAATATTATTTTCTTAAAAATAGGCTTCTCAAGTCCAGTTAACTCTTATGGCTCTTTCTATGACTGATAGGAGATCTCTTTCTAAGCTTTTGCTTATGATAATGCGTTAAGTCAGCATCTTGATTATATCATTGTTTTTATCACTAGTTGCATGTGTAACCCATTGTTGTTGTTGTTGTTGTTGTTGTTACTGGAAGTGTTGAAGTGGTTTTTATTATTTGGTAAAGTTCTTTGTGATTCTGTAGAACTTGAAGCCATTTCACATCATATAAACATATGTTCAACTTCATTTACTCTTACTGAATTTTTTTCATTCCAAGAAAACCATTGATAGATCTGAGAGCAATAAAATAAGTTGCAACAGTAAAGTCCTGGCATTTAAGATAGTACAGGAAGAATTATCAACACACTGTACATAAATGTGTCTCATATACAGGGTGATTCAAAAGTAGGTGTACAACAGGTGGAATAGTTTTGTATATCAGTTATATTATTACATGGGTGTTTATTATACAGGGTATCCATAAAGATTGTGTGCACTTTAAAATGTATAACTTTATTTGTATTTGTGATAGAAATAATCTGTAAAAAATGTTATAAATCAACAAGATAGAGCTCTTTATCATTTTGCTCCGCGTGTTAGACAGTTTCTAAATCAGGAATTTCCTAACAGATGGATCAGAAGGGGTGGACCATTTTATTGACCTCCATGTTCTCCATTAGATTTTTTATGGGGACATGTAAAAACAATTGTGTATGCAACCAAACTTAGTTCATTGGAAGATTTGAAAGCTAAAATAACTAATGTGATTCCAGGCATTACTGTAAATCAGTTGGCAAATGTTTTCCGTGAACTCCAAAATCATATTACTCTTTGTATTGCTAATGATGGAGGACATGTGGAAACTTAAATAAAATTTCAATAAAACCTTAAAAAATATAGATTTACTTCTTTCTAATCCTTTTACAAATTATTTCTATCGCAAATACAAATAAAGTTATAAATTTTTGAAAGTGCACACAAACTTTATGGACACCCTGTATTATTCAAGAACAGTCCGTGATTATTGTGATGACACATTTCCTGAGAAATGGATTGGCCAAAGAGGTCTAATTGATTGGTCAGCACATTCACCTGACTTGTCCTCAATGGATTACTTCTTTTGAAGAGTACTCAAGGTTAAAGTTTATAGTCGAAAACCAATAAGTGTTGAATTAAAAAATTATGTAAGAGATGCATTTCAAGAAATTAATGCACAAAGTGACTTCTGCAAAAAAGTTTGTTGACGTGTAAGGGGTAGACTTCAAAGCTGCATAAATTATGATGGACAGCAGTTTGAGCACCTGCCTTGATAAAATTCAAGTGCTTTCTATTATTGTACACAATAAAATTTAATTGTCAATGTAATAATTGTATTATTAAATATTGTTATGGTGAAACATACCTATTCTATAGTGAATAGACTCTTCCACCTAATTTAAGTAGGAGTAGTAAGAGGAACGAGGGACAGTCAATGATGGACGATAGTAATCAACAGTTGAATACAAAAGTAGTCAGCGACCTGGCAAGATTACACTACGTTATACATATTATATAAAGTTCCTAACGTTTTGTATGTCAAACCTATTAGCTCCGACTTTAGCACAAATACTAGCCTCCACTGCAAAAATAACTCCACAACAAATATATAATTGTATATGTTACCTCAAAATAAATGTTAACATTTACTGTCTACCTACTTTTAGACCACCCTGTATATGATCCATCACTAAAATCATTGGGAAAATGGTTGGCTCCTTATACCAACCCAGAAAATATGCCTCTACAATCTATATTTACAAGAGTCATACCAGACTGAGAATGGAGTATTGCTGCCATAACCCATTTATTCTTGTCATGATAATAGAGTCTGTTCAGTTTGGTATGGTCAAATATGCAGATTATGTCTTTAGTATTTGTCTATACTTCTGAGATGAGGTAGTATTTACAGTATTTACATTATTTGGACTATTGTCCTCATCTTTGTTGCCATTTGTACAACATTTCAGCCCCAGTGATTGTAATAAAAAATTTGGTTAAAAATTCCTAGCACCTGAAGAAGGCAAAGCGTCATACAAATAGCAACAAAGATGAGGACAATAGTCCAAATAATGTAAATATTATGTCATAAACGTCCTTTAGTCTGTTGTTAACTGAGGCAAAGAATGGCTTGTTACTTTTAAGGCTGCCAAAACTAAACTGCTCTTTATTAATCATCTGAGTGACCGCTATCTGCCTTTCATCAGCATGGCTGATGCTAATCTCAAGGATAGTAACTCACTGCAACCTTCTCAGGCTAACGTTCTTGGGTGACATGAAGTGGAAAGACTGTATTGAATTTATTGCTAGGTTAGCTGCTAAGAAAGTTGATTCACTGGATCATGCTAGACAATTTTTATTGAAAGAATCTATCTTGCATATCTACTATTCATTTATGCTTAGAAAATTGCTGCCGCATTTGGTCCAGAGATACTGCTTTATATCTAGAAAGCCTAGATAATATTTGGTCCTGGGTATGACAGTAAACTGCATCCAGCAGCAAGGCCTCTGTTTGAGAGGTTGTGAGGAGCATGAAACCATCTCTTAATTGCTGTTGTTCTCAGGTCTACCCTGACCTGGAGTAGTAGCACCTGTTAGGGTCCCAACTATGGGCAAATGGTTAACTCCCAAATGGTCAAAACAAAAAATACACTTTTATAGAAATATATACATAAAATTAGATTTTTATAGAAAAATATACATTTTTGAAGGAAAAATTTTACCCACAATACATTTTTGAAGTAAAAATTACTATCATGACACATTTTTGAAGGAAAAACTTATTCTCAGCAAAACATTTTTGAATACAAATCTAGAAGACATTTTCAGTTTTCTAAAATAAAAAAGAATGAAAACAAAAAATTTTCATTAAAATCTGACTAAATCAATCTTTCCACTATAACTGAACATGAAAAGACCCCCACTATTTTGGCATTAAAATAACCCACAGAGGTTGATATGTCGTTAAACAAAACTCAAACAAAACCTTGATAATATCCAAAGAAGAATCAGCAATATTATTGGTCCTGATCTGACATCTCAGCATCAATCACTTTTCCTATCACCAAAAAATTGCTTCTTTGTGCCTTTTCTTTAAATACATTCATGGAAATTGTTCAGATACATTAAGGTACCTAGACTTTAAAGAATTTTATGAATTTAAGCACAGTAGAAGACTGGCAAGAAAGTTCAATTGGTTAGATGCAACCATAAGGTCTATGCTGACAGTTTCTTTTCTCTCGCACTTCTCACTTGTGGAACTCCCTTCTGGCACTCTGTTTTCCAGCCAACTTTAATCTTCAAAAATTTTAAATGCAATGTCAAGCCTTATCTACTGTCTTCCTTATTACTCTTCTTAAGTTCTTGCTCCTTAGAAATGTTTCTGTTTTCTAATTCTTCTACACCCAGTAATCTCTTTCTTGTGTCTTAGTGGCTTTACTGCCTTGCATGGAGTGAACTTGCTTAAAAAAAATATAGTGTTCAAAAGTATTTATGTGGCCTTATATATGATGAACTATTTTCCACCATATATGCATTGTCCACAGATGCAACCTTGCTACTATCGCTATACAGAAAATATCCAGATCAGTTTCCTTCCCTAGTTTCTCCAATTTAGACCTTTACAACCAAGACTCATCGTGCAGCAAATCATCCTCAATCACTTTATTCCACTGGTAAAAAAGAAGCTGCATTCAAACAACTTATTCAGTAACTCTCTACAGTGAGTGGCTCTTGGGCCTTATACTGGGTGAAAAATAGTCTTAAAAAGGTACAAAAGTATGATAAAGATTTGGATTAATCAGTTGGTTAATACATACCTTGGATATCAGCATCACTTGTAGTGTGACTGCTTACGAAGGAACCAAGATCTCGCACCGCCTCTGTCTCCATACGGGAACTCTGTTCGGACTTTGTCATGGTGGGATTTGTACTTCACAATTGCTCAGTTAGAGCCATAGCATCCACCTGGAATAGATAAGCAAAAACAATATTAAATTTTTAATGCTATTAAAAAATGGCTTAAAAGTTTCCTTAACCATTACACCAAACTGTATACTGGTTGCAGAGAAACTCTCTTTTCTGCATTTGAACATCATATTGGCAATAATATTAAAATTCTATTTGAAAGTTTCATAAATTTGACCTTTAAAACAGTTACCATGAATTCCAGTCTACAAGTTGAAAAATGATCATTGTCAAGACCCTCTGGTTTCATTTTCCTAAAGTTTTTCTGAACCTTTCTTTGAAAGTGGTTGCATACAATTAACAGTTTAGGTATTTCTAAATGGTTTTGGTTGCATTCATTTACGTGCAAATACCCTTGGGAAAGGTATTAATCCATCTCTTCCCTCCAGTTATGAGTTAAATAACAGGACAGATTAGGTTCTATAGCCATGGCTGGCAACCAGTCTACCACAGAAAGTAATGGCAACCTACTGCGGGATAATCTTCTGCCCAGTCAGTCATGTCTCAAAAGAGACATGATTGCCTAAGCCTGTATCATGTATAGCACTTAACTGACTGACCATGCTTTGCTTTGATAACTGAAAATTCCATGTATGGATCAAATTAGCAACAAAGAAATTATAAGGGAAATGGTAACAGAAAGAAGACTTCGACACAGAATCAGGAAAAGACAGCTGAAATTCTTTGGACACATAATGAGGAAGGAGGGCTTGGAAAATTTAAACCTCACAGGATATATTGAGTGCAAGAAAGATAAGAAAAAGCACTCAGACACTTATTTGACAGGATTGTATGAATGAATGGCATAATGTGGATGTGAAGCCTTGGCAAAAGAATAAAATCTGCTAAAATTCACAAAGGATAAGAAGTTGTGGAGGCTCATAATCAACAGCTGAGATATATAAAATTAATTTCTCTGTTATGTCAATATTGCCAAACTTAATGCAATATATAAAGGTAAAGGTAGGTGACACCACCACCAGTACCATCATCATCCTTCTTCAAAACACCAAAGGTTGGTCGGAAACCCATCAACAATCCCACCCCACACAACACAGTTAAGCATTGCTGTATTCAGACCCTGGTACTGTGAGTGGATGTTATGGACTTCTTTCAATGGTGGCTGATACAAATGTGAATTGTCTGCCCTACATCCAAGTGTTTTTATATAAGAGACATCATCCCAAGGAAGATAGATGATCAAGGCTCAAGACTTCTTCTAAGCAACCTATAAGCCCCTAAAGAGACCCATCTATCCAATTTCCCTGACAAGGCTCAGGTTGACCTGTGTTTTGGTTTTCAGGCACTTTTCAAAACTGTCGCATGCTGTGATCGCCTCTTCTAGACTGAAAACATCCAGATATCACCTTCCTAACAAATCAACCATGGTGAGATTTGAACCCAGGATTCATGGTTAGAAAGCAAATGTTCTAACCTCTTGGCCATACACAAAACATTGACACCACCAAACCATGCCCGAACCATTGTATATGATGACGGTTTGTCACGCAGTGTAAACTTCAGCTAGGCTATTCATGGCAAAGCAACACGAATGAACCGAGTTTAAACTGCATAATAGTAGGTGCCAAATAGATAAGGCATTCTATTTCTGAAATTGTGGAGACATTTAACATCCTTTGATCAGTGGTGTTATGTATGTACCGAAAATATCAGATGCAATGTATTACTGCCGAATGTGCACAATGCAATGGTCAGCAGTTTTTATGATTATGGTTTGGCTTGAATCATCTGTGGTAATAAACATATCACACTAGTTGAAATCATATCAACATTCAATACAGGAAATACCAGACATATCCAGCTGATCAGTTCAAGCCATTTTTAGTTTCCATAGAAGAAAAAATCAGAAGACCCACCAGGGTGCTCCTGTTAACACCACAACATCAGACATTGTGTCTCATATAGTTTCATGACATTGCTAATTGGACCTTGGAGAACTAGCAACATGGGAAGCGGTCCAGTAAGTCAAGGTTCCAGGTGTTTTGAACTGAAAGGGTTCAGGTGTGATTGATTGATTGTTTTTTTTTTAAAATTATCCACACCTGGTGGGTTATTTAAAAACAAAACACATTTTTCTTCTATGGTCTTTTCTTACCATAAAAGTCTTATCATTCCCTTCCACTCCTAGTAACCCCTTGTGTCATAGTGATATTATCACCTTGCTTAGGTTGTAAAGATTAAAAAAACATTCCTTTTTTTTTTATCTGACAAGCCATGTTAACATCAAAGCAGTGAAATATGTATTATCCATGGTAATAATTGAAAATCCTTTATAAAATATTACTCTGTTAAATTAAATAAATGAATTTAACATTGAGATCTCTCGAGTTCGTCTCTTTTGGAATGTACCCAGATTACATACCAAGTGTACTATGTTATATATATATATATATATATATATATATATATATATATATATATGTGTGTGTGTATGTGTGTGTGTGTGTGTGTGTGTGTGTAGTGTTAAATTGTAATGATGCTAAGCACCAAAATTGTAGTTTACTGGTAGAAAGGCATTTTAGGCAAGTAGGTTTTTTTTGCATAAAGTGCTTGATATCAAGTTATAGATAGAGCATTAATAAAATTAATATGGAGAAGTTGGCACTTAGCTTAGCAGTGTTAGTTCAGTCATGCCAATTTTGAAGTTTCATGAAGACATTATTGCGTTGTCTTGACTCTTCAGGTTTTTGTTTTTATGCTCTTGGTGACAAACTTTTCCACAAACACTCTCACTACTGGCATATGAATACATGGTATATCACACGCTAAAAGTCTGCTTCTTTCTACCGAGCACCCATAGCTCATATGTACAATCACAGACTGACACCAATTCAGCTGGGTTTCAATCCTGGATAAAAAGCAATCAAATGTCTAACCATACTGATGAGCTGTGATACACTGAAACAGATCTGTCTGTGGATGACTATATATATATATATATATATATATATATATTAGTCATCCGCATACAAGCCTGTTTTGCTGTATCACAGCTCATCAGTGTGGCTAGACACATCAACTTGCTTCTGGCCAGGATCGAAACTTGACTGATTTGGTATCAGTTGGAGTCACTACCCCCTAAGCCATGGGCGCATGGAATCAGAGAAGGGAAATTTTAACGTGTTGTATGTAAGCAGTGTATACACACACCAGTCACCAAAAGAACTCAATTCATTTCTGAAGAGTCACACATATTTGCAGAAGTGGAAATTGTTTTGAAAATTTTCTTCTCTAGAGAGCTCAATCGTAATGAGAGCATAATATATTAGTCATCCACATACAAGGCTGTTTGCTGTATCACAGCTCATCATATATTATTGCATTACCAATCTTTTGAAAACAATGATTCTTCCAGATAGAAATTCAAAGAATCAGGTCAACCCAACAAGAAAACCAGAGTTAGTTGCATGTGGTGCAGTAATTAGTTGTTGAAAGAGGACATTCTACTTAGAGTGGGTGGCAATGACAAAATTTACTTTTGAATGATACTGGTTAGGTATTAGCCAATAGTCAGCATGGGTCTGGGACTGAGAGAATTATATAACAATAGCTTTTTCTTAGTAGGGTTGAAATGTTCTCAACATGCAGACTGTTAAAATTTTTCATTGGAATTGGGGGATCACATTTGCTTTACTTATAAAACCAGACAAGACAAACACAATATTGAGGAAATATTTCAGTTTATCAATAAACCAAATATTTCTCTTATCTACGACAAAAGAGGAAGAAACAAATTCTATATTTCTATTTTAGTATACTTTTAAAATTTATTTCATATAAAATCAAAATTTCACATTGTAAACAACAAGAAAACTGAATGCATGGTCATCAGCAATAAGAGAAGCCCGAAATGCCAGTTACAGGTCAGGAAGATTAAAATCAAGCAGGTACAGAAATTTAAATACCTGGGAAGTGTTCTGACAGAGGACGGAAAATGTGACACTAAGATCCAAAGGTGCATTAGCATGTCTAAGGAAGTATTTCAAAAGCTAAGCAAAGTATTGAAGGACAGGAAGATTTGAAAACAAAGAAAGGAGTACTGGAGTGTTATATTATATCTGTCCTTCTATATGGTAGCAAATGCTAGACAATCTCCTCAAAGATGAAGGAGATACTCCAAGCAACAGAAATGTGGTTCTACAGAAGGATACTGAGTATACTATGGACTGAATATGTGAGCAACAACAAGGTTTTGGAGAGGATACAAATGAAAAGGAAACTTTTAATTAACATCAAAAAAAGACAGTTGAAGTCTCTGTACACATAATGAGGAAGGAGGGCTTGGAGAATCTAATACTCATGGGATGAACAGAGAGAAAGAGAAAGGGGAAAGCAATGCAAGACATATTTGATGGGTTTGAGCAACGATTTGGGAGACATCATGAAAAAAAGTGTTAAGAGCGACATGGGATAGGGGTAAGTGAAGGCCCACAATCGCTTATATCCTGAACGGAGACAGCATATAAAGAAGAAGAAACTAAACACACAAAATATGTTTCTCTTATGTACGCATCTAGACAGTATTTCAGATTTTCATTTTACTGTTCATGGTTATTTTTAAAAATCTTCATGTCACCAACGAAAGTGTCATCTGTAGGAATAATTTGCTCCAATTTTGTAATTATAAATCATCGTATCGATTCTATTAATAAACACATATATAAATGTTTATCTTACCAACTGATAAGATTTGTTTACATCAATAAAAAAATTGCTTCTTTTTCCTCATTTCGGCATCTGATTTTTCAAGGTTATTTTGTTGCACATTTAACTTAACTTGTTTGTTATGAGAAAAAAAATAGCATAAGGGAAAGAAGTGATTTTACACAAAAATGTTTTTTTTTTTTTTTCAAGGTTTAACGACCTATCAATCTTTTATGGGATCATTTTAAGGTCATAACCAATGATTTTGGGTAAGGTTACTTATTTTTACAACATTTTTCTTTCCGAGTATCAAGATTCATTGGGATTTGTTTTTTTTAAGAGCAGGGTCCCCAAGTCCTACCCTTGTTATTTAACCCATAACTGGAGGGAAGGGATGAATTAATACCTTTCCCAAGGATACCAGTGCTTAAGTGAATGCAGGGTATTCAACTGGAACTCGAACTTGGCTCACTGATTTCTCTTTCGAAGCCAATATCCACTGCACCACAATGCACATCCGTCCCTATACGCTTACAGCACCTGGTATTCCCAAGCAGTCACCCATCTAAGTACTGACCAGGCTCAATGTTGCTTAACTTCGGTGATCGAGCAAGAACCGGTGTATTCAACATGATAGGCCATAAGCCCCATACAAAAATGTGTATATTGATTTAAGAAAATATTTAAATTAAAATAATAATGTTTAAGTATTAGAGCTAAGCATTTGCCTATATTTCAGAGATAGGTAGTATTTACATTATTCGGACTATTGTCCTCATCTTTGTTGCCATTTGTACGATGTTTTGGCTGTTGTATGCTCTGGCCTTTTTCAGGTACTAGGAATTTTGAACCAAACCCTTTATTACAATCACTGGGGTATATCATCCTCATTCCTTGTGTAAAGTCTCGATTGGAAGTCATGAGTTATCTCCCTCCAAATCTGCAAGTTGCAACAAAGATGAGGACAATAGTCCAAATAATGTAAATTAGAGCTCAGCATTCATCAGGTACTTAATGTAAAAACAAACATTTATTTTATACAAAAATATTTTTGAACATAATCTCCTTCTTTGTCAATGCATTTAATTATGTGGTGAATATTAAGCACAAGGATTTAAACAATGTACAACTAAAATTTCAATTAAAACAGCTATAGATTTACTGATACACTATTGTACACACACACACACACACACACACACACACATGTATGGGTATAAATATAAAAATGGACACTGAAGTCAACACCATGCGCCAACAGTCTGCAATTTTCAGGCCATCAGAACTGTTGTTGCTTGGTATTGATCTCAGTGTCTGCTTTTATATACATTATCTCTGATATTGAGCACTTTTATCTATAAGCATAGCATAACTTAAAACTATATTTTTATCATATATATAAATATATACATATTAATAATTATGAATTATACCTCTTTGATTTCTTCCTGTATTTTAATATTTTCTAATTTTAAAATTTTTATTTTTTAACTACATGCAGTTTTAAAATGTCCGTTGTGGCGCAGTGGATATCGGCTCGGAACGAGAAATCAGGGGAACCGAGTTCGAATTCCAGTTGAATTCCTTGCATCACTTACGCGCAAATACCCTTGGGAAAGGTATTAATCCGTCTCTTCCCTCCAGTTATGGGTTAAATAATAGGACAGATTGGGTTCTATAGCCTTGGTCGGCAACCAGTCTACCGCAGAAAGCAATGGCAACCTACTGCGGGATAATCATATGCCCAGTCAGTCATGTCTCTTTCGAGACATGATCGCCCAAGCGTGTATCGCGCATGGCACTTAACTGACTGACTGAGTTTTAAAATATTTTAATTTTTAATCTTGTTATTAAACAATCAGTAACCTAACTTTATGAGATTTAACTCACATTAAAAAGCAACAAGAAACACCCAGTTATTACCTGGAATATCACTGCAAAAACCAAATCTTATAATGGAATAAGAAATAGATGTATCTTATGATTTCTAGAAAAACTTGTTATCTTAAAACACCTAAATGATCCTAATTTACTAAATAAAAAAAATGAATTGATGACCATATGCAAGCATAGAAATAAATATCTGCTCAAATATATAGACCCAAATTAACTTAGATTTCTCAATGTATTTTTTTCTTGATTTATTATTTATTTTTATTTTTCTGTTTTTTTTTCTTTGCCTTCATACCTTTCATTTTCCACAAAAATAAAAACTCCAAGTCATCCACCTTGACCCATAGTCCCAAAACATATAACCTCTGCCCTAAAAATATTCTGTTTATTAATTTAATTGAAATTTTAATTTAACTTTTAAGATTTTAGTTTCCAATTTCATATTTAAGCTTTATTCCAAATCAAATTAAATGATACAATTAATAAAATTAAAAATCAGCATCCCAGTATTATAACAAACAACTACCATAAACAACATGAGAACCAAAAAGCCAAATTCTAGAATGGTCAGTTCTTAATAAGCACCTGATGATTGTATGAAACTTCCAGTCATACTATAGAAGTATAGTAATACGTATATTTATTAATATACACTTTATAGCTTTGTTACATTACATCAAGAAATATACTTGCTTAATTGCGTATATATATATATATGTATATATACTGATATCCATATCTATATGTGAATGTGTGTAGATAGATAGATAGATAGATAGATAGATAGTAGACAAATATGAACAGACTGCAATAGATAGCTAGATAGATATGAACAGAATGCGATAGATAGCTAGATAGATAGATATGAACAGACTGCGATAGATAGCTAGATAGATATGAACAGACTGCGATAGATAGCTAGATAGATAGAACAGACTGCGATAGATAGCTAGATAGATAGATATGAACAGACTGCCATAGATAGCTAGATAGATATGAACAGACTGCCATAGATAGCTAGATAGATATGAACAGACTGCCATAGATAGATAGATAGATAGATATGAACAGACTGCCATAGATAGCTAGATAGATATGAACAGACTGCCATAGATAGCTAGATAGATATGAACAGACTGCCATAGATAGATAGATAGATAGATATGAACAGACTGCCATAGATAGATAGATAGATAGATAGATAGAAATTTAAATTGATACAGAATAAATACAAAAAAGGTAAAAGTTTTATAAATTTAACATTTTTTTTTTTTGCTATTTATTCAGGTTCAGCAGAAATGTTGGCAAGTTTTGTTTTCATTGATTGTGTAGACATCATGGCATTACTATGAATTCAACTTGTCAGTGATGGTCATACTCATTTATCAATCAACAGCAATCATGCATGTATGTATATATGTATTCATCAGACACTGTGATCCTGGAAAAGTCTAATGCAACCAGCATCAAAGCACACATTTATTACTACAGGTTTTAGGGTTAGGTCATGTCATTGAACTTGATGACAGCAGAATACCCAAACAAATGATGTACAGCACTTGACTCAGCACAGAACAAAGAAGTGCTTCAATGACTGCTTAAAAGAATCTTTTGAAGTCTGCCTTATAAAGCATGTCAAATGGGAAATTGTTGCCTGTGTTCAAAATAAGTGGCAGTGAAGGTATTAAGATCTTCTAAGAACATGTAACAAATTGGGCAAATGTCAAACATGCAGTTAGAAAATAGAAAATATTTGATTGAGCAACCCAACACTTTATATGGAATAGATTTTAATGAGTAAGGTGCATGTTGTGGCACAATGGATATTGGTTCAGAATGAGAAATTGGAGAGCCGAGTTTGAATTCTAGCTGACTTTGTTGCATTCAGTCAGTTAAGTGCCATACATGATACACGCTTTGTGCGATCATGTCTCAACAGAGACATAACTGACTGGGCAGAAGATTATCCCGCAGTAGGTTGCCATTGCTTTCTGCAGTAGAGTGGCTGCCAACCAAGGCTATAGATCCCCCTATTTAACCCATAACTTGAGGAAGAGATGGATTAATACCTTTCCCAAGGGCATTTGTGCATAAGTGAATGCGAGGAATGCAACTGGAATTCGAACTCGGCTACCCGATTTGTCCTTCAGAGTTTGTATCCACTGCACCACAACGCACATAAATACCCTTGATGATATGGGTTAAATAGCAGGACAAAATGGATTCAACAACCTTGGCTGGTAACCAGTCTATCACAGAAAGAAATGGCAACTTACCGTCGGAAAATCTTCTGCCCAATCAGTCATAGATCATGTATGTCACTTACTTAACTGACTGATATCCGACTCATTAGCCACAGTAATGTGTTTTAACAATAGCTGATGGGGTAGAAGATGGAATGAGAAACCAAAGATTTGAGTGAATTTCAGTCGGGTATGTTACATTCACTCTCATGCAAATAACCTTGGGGAAAATATGGTTTTATCTCTACCCCCACCCCCAGCCATAGGCTAAAATATATGATTTGTATCTGGAAATGTCATTGATATTCTCAAAAAAATCTGCTAATGCAATATTCACTAACAAAAAAATAAAAAAAACACAAATATGTTTCAGTTTTATATAATTCACAAAGGGTTGATAAACTGTAAAAAACAATCAATAAAATTAAGAGCAGTTCTGCATGTGAGATTACCAAAAACATACCAAAAGGAAGGTGACTACAACTTGCTAAGTTTTCTTTTATTTCATTATTTTACAAAGTTATGTCCCTTTAACTAAAAAATATACACACACCCACACACACTTCTATATTTATATACACCTATCTCTGATATTGAGCAATTTTACCCATAAACATAGCATACCTTAAAACTATATTTTTATTATATATGTATATAGAGTAATTTAAAAATTAAAAAAATTGAATTAAAAAATCCAAGTTGACCCTATGATTAATAGGGATGGAAGCCAGTTGGTCATTTATCGTATTTCTTATTTTTTATAACATCTACCATCTATAATACCTGTAAGTATGAAATTAAATTTATTTGTTACCATATATATATATATATATATATATATATATATATATATATATTGATTGTTTAATACTTAGTTTTTGGTCCTGATAGGGTTAGACCAGTACAAATTTGTATTAAAAAGTGTTCTATACAATTATATTGTAGAACTTCTGTGGTTCAACCACAGATCTACATTTAAAATAGAAAAATTAAAAAGCAATACAAAATTGGCTAACCACGTCTGAAAATTGAAATCAAAATATGAAAAAGATCCACACATAACATAGAGCAGTGTAAAAACATTCAAGCCTTACAACGGTGGACAAATATGTAGACTGTGCCAAGAAGAAAAATTAGAAATTATGACATACCCAAATTAAGACGAACTGTTAAATGAAAGAACAGAAATTATGACAAAATGCATCCACACTAAGAAATACCTCTTAGGTTCATACAACCATGGATGGAAACGTCATAATTCGTTTAAATTTAAACAATGCGCGTTCATAAATTCTCTGCCACGTGAACATTCAAATAAAACACCATTACAAGAGTGTTCTTAAAAAGAAAAACAGTAAAAGGTAAAATCAGTTATTAAAAATCGCCTGAAGACACCACTCATGGTAGAAACCTGGGTAGTAAAATAACTCGTTTAAAAATGGAAAATATATATTTGGACAGCAATCTTTTATTTAAACAGGTTTCGTTAAAAAAGACCAAAAAGGGAGATTTTATTAATTTTTGATTTAATTATTCCAGTATTTTTACATGCTTCCTTTCTGATGGAGATGAGGAATGTAAAAATGTTCTATAATTTTCAACTTTCCAAGTGCTTTCAGCCACTTCACTGGCCATTTTCAAGGATGTTATTTTTCCAATGTCGTTATCTTGTCCTCATGTTTGACTGTAATGTTTTTTTTGTGTGTGTTTTTGAAAAGAAGAGTTCTTTAAAGCAATCACTTGATAAATGCAGGCTAGGTATCACATGAGCATCTTTCTATTTTTTTGTTTTTGTTTTTTTAAACTTTCAAAACTTTATTTCCACTGTTAAATAATGTAAGGTTGATGGTAGGAGAAAATTGATTGATATATAGTGTCTCTCTTATAGCCAGGTGGCTTTGATATTGTGATTGAAATAGTATATATACAGTACTGTGCAAAAGTATTAGGACAAGAACTATTTTATCTTTTATGAGGCATACTGACAGAAAATAAACAATTTAATTAAAGTAATTTTATTTGATTTACTCAACAAATGCTTTAACAAGAAAAAATACTTGTGACAAAAACAAGTTTGATATTTAGTATAATAGTCTTTTGCTTTGATCACAGCCTTCATTCTGTCAGGAATTGACATCACAAGCTTCTTCAATGCATCTAATAGTATCTCCTGCCAAGCAGCCTGTATTTCTTCCCAAAGTGTGTCTTGTAAAGTAGCATTCGATTTATCAATTTTTTTATCCAAAATATCCCATAGATGTTCAATATAATCGAGATCAGGGCTTTGTGGGGCCCAATTCAAATTCTGAAGCTTTCCTTCCTCTTCCTTTTTAGTTAAATAATTTGAATTTCAGTGAGGTTTTTAAGAAAATCACCCCTGTCCTAATACTTTTGCACACTAGCAGTAATGTGCAAACGCGTTAGGACAGGGGTGATTTTAAACTTTATTTTGATAACTCATAAAAGATAAAATAGTCCTTGTCCTTATACTTTTGCACAGTACTGTATATATGAATGAAAAATGAATGAAAGATTGGAAGAAGTTTTCTTGTGACGCATTTTATCCTTTAGGACTTCATCGGACTAAATTTGTTAGGTTGGTGCAACTACACATGAACAAGGGATACTGGGTTTGAGTTTTGTTTAACAGCATATCAACCTCTGTGGTTTATTTAATGCCAAAAAAGTAGGGTTTTAAGGTATTGTTTTTTTTAACCTTTGGTTATAGTGAGAAAGTTGATTTAGTCAGATTTTGATGAAAAAAGTTTTTTTTTTATTTTAGAAAACTGAAGATGTCTTCTAGTTTTTTATTCAAAAATGTATTGCTGGTAATAATTTATTTCCTTTAAAAATGTATTATGGTAATAATTTTTTTTTTCCTTCAAAAACGTATTATGATAATATTTTTCCTTCAAAAATGTATATTTTTTTATAAAAGTCTATTTTTATGTATATATTTCTATAAAAGACTATTTTTATACTTTCATAGTGTTTTGACCCCAGTTTGGAGGATAACTATTTGCCGATAGCTGGGACCCTAACAGGTGCTACCACTCCAGGTCAGGGTGGACCTGGGAACAACAGCCATTAAAAGATGGTTCCATGTACCTCACAACCTCCTAATCAGAGGCCTTGCTGCTGGATGCAGTTTACTGTCATACCCAGGACCCAAGGAATACTGGGAATTTTAAATTTAATTTTTTTTCTTTTTAACTTAGCCAATTTCATTTAGATCATTTTTTTTCTGTTTCCATCATGTATGTCTTATTGATGTCACTAGTAAAGCATTTAAATATATTTAATAAAAAAAGTACACAATATTATAAACATTCTGATAAAGCCATTTAAAATAAGCAGCAAATGCCAGGAAGTAAGACGATTATATTCTGAAAATCCTATTCTTAGTTTTCTGTTCACTCAAAATGTCTGGTTAAAATCCACCCACACTGAAGCGACATTAGACATACAAGTAATGAAAAGGCAAGACCTACTAGCGGGAGAGTTGAAGTCACAATAGACTCTGCAGTAACCATTCTAGTAATCATTGTTCCAACCAAGCCACAAACAAGCAGGTAAATGCTCTCAGCAAACAATAGCAATTCTTGTGCTATCAACAAATTTCAACAAATCTTAAACAATAGTAGTTTATAATTATGCTAGTCACAAGGAGTTTCAGATGAGCAAAGACCTTTGGACAAAAAGATAAGCATAGACTTTAATTGTTTCAGTTTTGGAAGGAGTGCCACTAGAAATTACTTATTTACGTGTTAATTGCCAAAAGAGATTATAAACTTAGGCAAATATATTTTTAGCAAACATTTCCAATTGTTAGATTTAAAACTTTGTCAGGATTAATTTAAAAACTTGTACGTGGATATATATATATATATATATATAATTAAAAGTACATTCTGACATGGAAATTATGTTTTGAGCAATGTTGGATGTTGGTTGTGAAAATGATTTACATTTAAATACAAAAAAACCATCAGTTTGCTATTTATGTAAGTGGGAAGATATAAAATTTATGTGTGTTCCTCCTAACTAATCAGAATAAAGATTCATTTTGAAATTTGGCCAGTAGTTTCTAGGGAATACATACTTGCTTTTTTCTTTCATTTTTTCCTTTCATTCCTTTTTTCTCCCTAACAGTAAAAGTGTCAACTTACTTTTAACCTAATTTTATTTTTATTATTATTTTTATTATTTCTCCCTATCGTTTACCTTTGATGTATCTATTCTAGTACCAAAAATGTTTATAAAAAAATAAATGCCAGGGAACTCAAAATCATAAAATCTTGGGTCCTCTTTATCTGGATACATACATATATATATATATATATATATATATATATATATATATATAAATTTTTTTTCATTTATAAACGAGTTATTTTGCTACCTTGGTTTCCACCATGAGTGCTTTCTTCAGGCGATTTTTAATATTAAAAATTGCCTGAAGAAAGCACTCATGGTGGAAACCAAGGTAGCAAAATAACTCATTTATAAATGAAAAATATTCAAAAGTTCTACAAAATAATTGTATAGAACACTTTTTAATACAAATGTGTACTGGTCAAACCCTATTAGGATCAAAAACTAAGTATTAAACAATCAATATATATATATATATATATATGTTTGTAAAATTTACAAATATAACAAAAATATATCTTTAAAAAGACAACATTAAATAAAGTTACCTAGACTTTTCAGTTAATGTGATGAATATGGATGAGTGTCTCTTAAATTTTAAAATTTTGAAAAACTAACATTTTTACTTTTGATCATAAATGCTTGTCACAAATAAAATCCTTACATTTACTTTGATAAAGTCCATCAGAGAACAAAATGTGTCAGCTAAGATAAGTTTTTCTTTTGTCTTTATTCACATTCACACATGTATGGCAGACAAGGAATATTTAAGTAATATGTTTTTTTTTGTGTGTTTTCCAACAGTCTTACATTTTTTTGTTTTGTAGGAGCAAAAGAAAAACTAAATAAAAATATTAATTAAATCTTCCTTGTCAGCCATTCCTAATGAAAAATATTTAAAAGAAAAGTGCTAACCACATACACACACACACACACACACACACACACACATATTTTTTTTTTAATCATTTCACCTTAAGCAAGGCATTCCACTGCCACTATAGCGCAGGGGGTTACATAGAGCAATTGGATATAGGAAATGTCAGAAGGAGGGTGATAGACAAGTAAGGAGGTACATAGGAAGAGTGTTTGAGAGAATGGGTGCGAGTTAGTGTGTTAGGAGGTGTCTATTGACCTTACATTTAAACTCCTGAAGGTTGTAGCCATCGGGGAAGCAAGTATGCAGAAGGGAATTCCACAGGCAGGAAGTGCGAGAAAAGAAGCTGTTGGAGTAGAAATTGCGGTTACATTTTATCGGTTTCACTGTAAAAGGGTGGGATCTAGTTGCTAATCTAGTATCTCATGCAAATTCGTACCTAGAGGGCACCAGTGATCTAAGTTCATTGGAGCAGAAGTGGTGAAAGTATTTATAGAGGAGGCACAGGGAAGCCACCTAACGCCAGTGAGAGAGTGACTGCAGGCAGTCAGCCAAGTTGGTATTGATCACATTACAGATTCTCCATTGTATTTTGTCAAGAACCCCGAAGAGAATAGCAGGGGCACCTTACCAGATATGGTAGCAGTATTCAATACACAGGCAGATGGTATAGTGTGCTGCTAATTTTAGTGTTGGTCGGTTCACTGTTGTGTCCCAATCTCACTCTTCATTCCACCTTAAGGTTCTGAAAGCTTTGTATATCAGGTTCCGAAAGCCTACATTGTGCAAACAGCGTGAGTTTTTGGAACTTGATATAATTAACCTCTAGCATTCACATTTTTTTTATTCCATCTTTGTCATTTTCATGACACACTTTTTTATTTTTTTTAATTTTGATTAAAATCTCCCATAGAGGCCTGAAGAGCAGACGCGAAACCGGTTGCTTCGCTTTTTAATATCATTTACAATGTGTAACATCAAGCTGCACACTTTTATTTCTTTTATATATATATATATATATATATATATATATATATTTCATTGAATGTGTCCAACAAAAAAAATATAATTTTCCTTTTTCAGTTTTTCTAATATTCCTAAAATCATTCTATTATGGAGACTAAGAGAGTGTAGAAATTGTCCATAATGATCATTGTCCCAAGTGCTTTTGGTCAGTTCATTAGACATTTTCAAGGCATTCATTATTAGAAAGTTTTCTTGTGTTTATACCACTAAGTTGTATTGTATCAAAGTAGTAGAAATACTAAGCTGTGTTGGATGGGAATAGTAATTATTCCATGTTGAGGATGACTTTAAAAATCATGCAAAATCTTCCGAACATTGTCAAATAAGGGAAGGCTGAGGTTGAGCTTAAACCATTTTATATAAAGTGCTTCAGTTATCTTAAGACATCATTTACAATTAAATGCTCTTAGAATGAGGTAAATATCTGCAAGAATTTTTCATCACAATGCACTTATTTATATCAGTAAGGAGATAAAAAAAGGTAAATAAGTATATATATATATGTGTGTGTCTATCAGCCAGTTAAATGCCATATGTGATACACACTTTGTGCGATCTTGTCTCAAAAGAGACATGACTGACTAGGGAGAAAATTATCCCGCAGTAGGTTGCCATTGCTTTCTGTGGTAGACTGGTTGCCAGCCATGGTTATAGAACCCAATCTGTCCTATTATTTAACCCATAACGGGAGGGAAGAGATGGACTGATACCTTTCCCAAGAGTATTTGTGTGTAAGTGAATGCAAGGAATTCAACTGGAATTCAAACTCAACTCCCCAATTTGTCGTTCTGAGTTAATATTCACTGCACCACAACACACGTGTATGTACTTGTATCTATACATAAAAATATAAATATTGATCAGGCGTGAATAGAAGAGTGCTCAATGCTGTATAACAAAACCTTGAGGAAGGCATGAATCCACCTTTTCATCTCTTAGTTTTGAGTTAATTAGTAAGACTGCTATTACTTATTCATTATTAACCTTAAAAAAAATTAAAATCTAAAGAAAATATTTTGTAATTTTAAATAATCTGCAAATTGTTAAGCCATAGAAAATGAATCAACCAACCAGAAAGATCAAATATGTAGACTGATAGCCATAATACATCGTGATTACAGTAAAAATAAATATGAGACATTTATTTCAAATACCCATTATGAGAGCATTTAAAGTAAAAACAAAAAAAAATGAAATTAAAAATAAATTCATTAATTATTTAGCTTCTTAGGCAGGACTTTTAAAATGGATCTTCTTCTATGTACCTTGTCCCTTCAGGACATAGGCGATCATGGCCTTCCACGTTTCCCTATCCCTGGTGGCTCTGAGCACGCTTTCTCCTGTTACACCATGGAATCCTCGTTCCTAGTTAGTTCTTTTGATTCAAGACCATACATGCAAATCAGGAATAGTTTTAAAAGCACTACAACCATGCATACTCTTTACCTAAATAGCAAATGGTAACTCCAACTTGGCAGGTGAGACATCATGCCATCTTAGCTGCAGATAGGTTAGAATTTCTTGGTTCTATTTCATCACAGGGGCAGACAACTATTTTCTTAAAGAGTTAGTCAAGCAGTTGGCTATCTAATCTAAACCTAAACTTATTTATAAATGGAAATTTGTCTGTGTGTATGCGTGTGTCCATTACCTATAGACTCCGAAATGGCTAAACTGATTTTCTTGAAAATTTACATAGTTGTACTATAAGCGTCTGTGAGTGTTCTTAGCTAGGTTTCGTGTTGAGATACCCCCCGATAAATATCGAAAATTGATAATAAAAAAAATTGGGTTATAGAAGGAGTAGTCCAATTTTAATCAAATTGATACACTCATAGACAAAGACATAAGAAACGATATTCAGAAGTTTCAAGGTTGCAGTTCTTGCAATAGTGCAAAAAATCGATAATATATATAAATAAAAGGCAAGATGTTTGTCGTGTGTCTGTTTATATGCCTGTATGTCTGCATTTTTTTCAGCCCTTTTATTTTAGTTTTGGCTTCAGGTTTGGTTCTAAGTAGGTATAATTGTAGTTGTTAGTCTCAGCCATGATACCATTTACTCAAGGGACTTATTTAGTCTTCAAAATTCAGTTGACAACGAAAAAAACTTATTTGATATTGATACCAAGAAATCAAAATTTGACTTACATCCATTCGGTTTTCTTTCAGTCTATGGTTTCACTTTAACTGGAAACAACTATTGCCTTTTAGTCTTTCATGCCAATGTTCAAAGAGTCTGAGCTCCAGGACCATGGATTAGTTTTAAAGCTTTCATTACACCCGAGCAACACTGGGCTATGCTGCTAGTTATCATATATGATGACTTCCACCATTGACCCAAAAAGATGCAGTTTCAACCTTTTTCTTTTACATTTTTGACTTCCAGATGGTATTCACTTTTGATAGTGCTGTCCATACCACTGTAATTCTAATGTCTTTGTCCTCAAAAAATATCATCAAGCTGATATAAAGAGCAATAGATCCCAAATAACACAGCACACCTTATAGTTGCAGGGGAAAAGAATAGCAGATGAGGTCAATTGATTGAAAGACAATGAAATGTTTAAAAACAGTTTAAAAATATTCATACACCAAAAAGTAAATAGGATTTTAGAATTTAAATTATTATGGATTACTTGTAATTGCATGCATGAGTCCCAGTATAAACAGTTACTGACCGATTCTATCATTTTAATATTTTTACATGATATAAAGTATTAAGAATATAGTAACTAGGGTTCGCAATTTGGAGGAGAGAGTTATCAATAATAATGATCTGACTTCAAATCCACAGATATCTCTTTTTAAACATCTCTCTGTTTTACTTATTTTTAAATGTACTTTTTATCACAAAATTTGTTGAGGTGCAAACAAATTTTCATTTCGAATATGCGTCCCAGAGGACAAAAATTTAGGAATCATTGATTTAGAGTTTGACCTTTGAATGTTATATCTTTTCTGCTTGATTAAAAGATATGAATTATGTTTGAATTTCATTTATGTAAAATCCAAATAGTACTTTGGCAGCTCTTAATCGAAGAAGAAATAATTGTGCTTGTCAAGAGTTTTGCATACAGGAGCTAAAAAAAGATCATAAACAATGTTGTTAATTTAAAAAAATGTATTAATTCTGTATTTTAAATAAGAGGAAAATCAACTCAGTAACAAATACTTAAATACTTATTAACAAGTTGATTCCATCACCAAAAGACTACCAGGTTACAACAGACACCTGAAGAAAACCAAGACATACTACAGTCAAAATGCTATGACTTTATTCAACAAAATTGAAGACCTCAGTTCAAATGAAATAGAGTCTAATAATATGTCATCTTAAAAATGTTGACAAACTTTATACTACAAAGCCTGTATAGGCATCAATGCAGCAGGGTTACCTATAAATAGATAAGTGTGTACTGAAGAATTCTCAACCTGGTCCATTTTTTATGTTTTCTTTTAATTCTTTTATCTCAAACAAGGCTACAAAGCAACTAAGACGCAAGAGGTTAGTAAGAGTAAAGGAAACCAAGAAAACAATAATGAGGTGTAAGGACAATACCCAGGAAAGAATTAAAGTAGACAGAAAATAACAACTAGTGTTACATTTAAATTTTTGAAGATTTTAGTTTACAGGAACTTCAGTCAGAAGAACAATCCACACGGAAGAAGTGCAAGAAATCTGCTAGAATTGAGCTTATGATTATATCTAACAATTTAAAAATTAAAACGGTGTCAATCTAGGGCTGCATTTAAATTCATGAAGTTGAGGTACCAAAAAAGGAAAGCTCATCAGAACAATTGTCATGAGAATAATTAGCGAAATAGCAAATATGTTGTCGTGATAGAAAAGGGATTGTAGCCAAGATGCTAGGTCAGAACCAATAATATTTGCAGACTTTTTAAATTTTGTCAATAATTTCCTGATTTGGCAACAACATCTCCAAAATGTGACCAAATAACAAAATAAAATTTTTTTTGTTGTTGTTAAAAGGTCTCTTGGTTAAGCTGAGAACTTTTCATGCCTCTTCATACATGTAAATTAAGTTCCCTTTCGTCTTTCATTAGAGTTAAGATGCTCCACACATTAACAGAATCTTTCAGACTGGAATACTGACCTCTAAATTCTGCTTGGCCTGTTTCCAACTAAAAACTAAATGAATCCAAGAAGATTTTATGTTGCCCGCAATCTGATCATTACAGGCTATCAGGATCAGATGTTGCAATTAGAATTTGGCAAAAAACTGGCAAGAAGCAAGATCTCATGGAATAAAAATTGGCCAAGTCATATGAGAAGAATAAAACTGACTGGAACATCCACAACTTAAAACTCTTTGTCTTATTTGTAAATGTATTTTAAAATTATTTATTTGAAGCCCATCTTTAATAAAGATAAAATAAAAACAGAGAATAGGTTTTCATTTTATCATAATAGTGATAAATATACATCTAACAAACAATGTGTGTGTTCAGATGTGTATATATACATGCACATTAGATTTATTAATAGAAAACTCTTTTAAAAGATTTTGATCCACCTTCTCTGCACTTGTTTTAAAGAATGTCTCAGGCATTTGGAGTTGACATCATGAATCTTTAAAGTGCAAACTGAGAAGTGTTGTCTGCAGAGAACGCACTCAAAAATTGAGCATAATTTAAGCGTGCAGCTAGATTGGCATCTAGGTCCCACTTTTTGTTATCATTTAAATAGTTAAATGCAACCACTACTTCTACTCTAACAATTTCTTTTCTTCTACTTCCCACCTGTGGAACTACCTTCCATTTACCTGTTTTCCTGATAGATACAACATCCAAAAATTTAAATACAATGTCAATTGTCATCTTCTATCTTCTTGAATCCCATTCAACTTTTATTCTTTCTCCAATACCCACTATACCCAGTCTTTTCTCTCATTGTAACCCCTGCACACCAGTGACAGTTCCGCCTTGTTTCAGGGTGAAATGATTAAAAAAATAAAAAATAATAAAAATGCATAATAAATGTAGCTTTATATTTAGCAGCATGTGTCTTATATCTTGCCTTACGACATATCACGTTGAATACATCAGTTCTCGTTCGATCACCAAAGTTAAGCAACGTTGAGCCTGGTCAGTACTTAGTTGGGTGACCGCTTGGGAATACCAGGCGCTGTAAGCGTTCAGTGATGGACGTGCGTTGTGGTGCAGTGGATATTGGCTTGGAAAGAGAAATTGGTGAGCCAAGTTTGATTTCCAATTGAGTACCCTGCATTCACTTCAGCACTGATACCCTTGGGAAAGGTATTAATCCATCATTTCCCTCTAGTTATGGGTTAAATAACAGGATGGAGCCTGGAGGCAACCCATCCAGTGTTGGTGTCACAATAAAAACACTTTTGGTAGCCCTGGCGAAGCATCAAGTATTCAACTATTTGACAAGATTATGAATTTCACTGCAAACTGTGCCAGGGTTCCAAATGCACAGGGAATACTGGAGGGGTGTAGTGAGGTCTATCTCAGCCAATGGCCACAAGATGACAATATCTTGCCCAAATTAATGGTTATTGATTATTAGAGATAGGAGGTAATTAATTTTCATATCAGTCAGTCTGTTTAGTGCAATGCATTAGACATGCTTGGGCAATTATGTCTCAAAAATGACATGACTGACTGGGCAGAATATTTTCCAATAGTAGGTTGCTAACCAAGGCTATAGGACTCAATTTGTCCTGATATTTAACCCATAGATGGAGGAGAAATAAATGATACACATAAGTGAATGCAACGAATTTAGCTAGAATTTGAACTTGATATCCAAGCAGATATATCACATCCATATTTTTATATGCAGATTTAAAAATTAAAGTTTTTAAAATAACTGCATTTTTGTTATTGACAGTCTGTACTTTCATGATCTTAACCAGTAATAGTTTTGTTAATAGCTTTTACAATTCATTTCTGTATATAATATATTACTTTGAATATCAGATAGGTCCATTCTGCCAAAGATAAGCTCAACAATGATGTCAACAAAGTAAAACAAAAAAAAGAAACAAGCAAAAATCGACTTTGAATAAAGTTTTAAATAATTTTAATTTCTATATTAATGTGTACCAGTTAGGTGGTGGTGTTATTAAGTAAAAACTATATTTACAAATCATAAATGAAAAAACTTACTACAATTCAGTGCCTCACAAGATTTTAAAAGAATTTTTTTTTAGCCACTTTAACCATTTTTAAAGGCTAAAAGTATTTGGTATGATAACAATTGTAGAGAATTTTTATATTTTTTTATCTCCAACAAAACCAAAAAAGTGTTAGAATGCTGGAAAAACTTCATAAAAAATTGATTAAATCTTTCCTGTCAACCGCGTGTTTGAAAGAAAGGTTGCTGCCCAAATATGCATTCTAATTTATTTTGAAATTTCAGTTATTTAAACTTCAAATTCCTGTTATAAGTTTGAAAAAAATGTTAGAGAATCAGTTGATATAAAACACCTCAAGATACCGGCAGGTTGAAACCAAGGTTGTGGTGTAAGTAACTAATTTCCAAATAAAGATATTTACAAGATCTACATTATATATGTATTGAGCACATTTTAATACAAGTGTATAATGGTTTAATTTAATTCTGACCAATAACTGGTTAATTATATATATATATATATATATATATATATATATATATATATATGACATGTCTAGATCTAAGCCATCTTTCATAACCCAAATATTTAAATCTCCATGGCTACATAGTTCTAAATTTTGATTTAACAATTTTGACACACCTAAATGCATTTCCTCCAACTACTACTTAATTTTTTTCTAAATAACCAGAAATTCATCTTATATTTTCAAATATAAATCTTCTTCACCATTTATTTTGAAATATCCCCTGAAGAGGAACAGCTATGTTCTGAAACATGAAAATCTTTGTGTAATGATAATATGCTTTTATAAACCATTGTAATAACAAGATTACTATATATATATATATATATATATATATATATATAAAAGGTAACTTAATAACTATCTGTACTTTGTTATATTTTTCTTTAGGGAGACTGTACCGAGTTCTGCACATCCAAATGGGATTGTGTTGTATCTGCCGGCATTGCAAAAATCATTCATTGTTGATCCGGAAGTTTTCTTTGTGCTATCACAGAGAAAACAAAGACTTTCTTTCCTTTCAGTTTGCATAGAGAAGAAGCTGAAAAACAATTATAGGTTTGTTTTTTTTTATTTTTAATGAGCTGAAGGTGTGCCAGAAGAATAGGAACCATGTTTTGTCATGAAGGAGATTTTTATGAATGGATTCAAAAGTTCCAGGAGCAGATATTAATTTTGTACAACAAAAGTATGGGACACTCATCAATATCTCCACTGAGTAAATCACCTGAAAGATGCCTTCTTTCTTTTCAACAGTATGGCTGAGGCTAACCCCCATAAGAGTGGCTCATGCTTTCTTTGTCAAATATTCTCTGTTGAAATGAAGTGAATTTGAGTTTGAGTTTTGTTTAATGGCATAGTCTACTATTGTTTCTGCTCTTTAATGTTTCTCTTCTTTTTTATTTCTTGTTCTTCCAAACTCAGTCCCCTTCCCCTTATGCTTTAGTAGCTTTGCCACCATGCATGGGGTGAATAGGATTTAAAAAAAGAAAAATCCACACCATGATTTTGATGATCTGATAAATTACAATCAATGATACAAGTCATATGCTGCTATACCATGGTTTTGTATAAAATCCTCAGTATAAGATTTGATTTTCACAAAGTGTAACTGGTGCATACTTAAAAGACTAACCATCGTTTGAGAATTTGTCATCACTTGCTAAACTATTATCCTAGGAAAGGTGATGATAAGAGGATAACCATTGGAGATAAAACCGAGCAAAGAATAAATATAATGGAAACATGCAATCACCACCCTAAGAAAATACAAAACTCTGACATTCTATAGGGAAAGTTATCTGGAGAAGAGCCAAACAAGAGGATAATATTGAAAAATAACCTATTTGTAAGTCTTCCACGGTTGTTCAAATAAATGATCATACCAAAATGTTTAATGTTCCAAGATGATTTAATGATACAATTAAATTAATTAATTGACTAATTAACCCACAGCAGGGGGAAGAAAAGGTGGATTCCTACTTTTCCCAAGAGTATTTGTGCATAAGTGAATATAACAAACCAAACTGGAATTGAAATTTGGCCAACTTTCCAATTAACAAGTCCAAGCCATTATCAATTACTCCACCTGCACTTCCAAGCTTACAACACCTGATATTACCAAGTGATTACTCATCTAGATACTAACAAGGCTTGACATTGCTTAACATCAGTTGTTATGTTCAAATCAGTGTTTCAATGTAATGTGACCAAAAACTTTGCAGTTCATGAGATTATATAGAAAAGATAATAGTTAACCCTATACTTGAATATGATATATAAGTCAACATATCAGACTAATATTGGGAAACTGAATGGTAAAATAGAAAAAAATCTGATAAATAATATATTTCGGCCCGAGAATAAACTTTTTTTGAACTAACAATGGTTTTATCAATGGAATCAGTCTTATATATAACTCAAAGGTAGAATCGCCAACTGACGTAAATTCGGTCGGGTTTCGCTCCTAGCTGAAAGCAATCGAATGTCTAACCATACTGATGAGCTGTGTTACAGCAAAACATCTGTCTGCAGATGACTATATATATAGGTATAGATGTCATGCCCATAACGGCGAGAATAATCTAATAAGATCAATTTAATATAAGATATTAAGTGCTATATCTGTATAGAGAGCTCAATGGAGGTTATCCAGAGCAATAGGATATTTATAAAGGAAAACTCAACACATCATTTAGATTGGTTATAAATTATAATTCATTTCTATGAGCTAAATTGGCTCATTTCGTCAGACCACACTATGTTCGTTCTATTCAGTACAAATATTTTCCCTGAATAAGCATTTCTTTAAAATGAGAAGAAAAACAAGTAAAAACTTTTAAAAACAGAGACCTTGGAGTTATCTCAGTTGGGGATTCAAGAAGGGTTATCATTCTTGGAGAGTGACCATAAAGTCATTACATGCCCACTCACAAGATCATGAATACATATATACGTGTAACCCTACATATTAACACATTCATGTATAGCTATTTATATTCACATACACACATATACATCTACATATGTACATACAAATGCACCTGTGTTTATATTTACATATACCCACAGACACACATCCATCCATGCTTATGTATAAATATTGTGTTCACATACTCACATATATATTTTTTATGAAGACGGGATTTCCACGCATAAAGATAGTAGTTACATATATTCAAGTATACTAAAAATTCTCACACATACTCACATATTTGCATACTTACACACATCCACACATGCATATGTCTATCTCCCTAAAGACATGTCCATATTTATATATGTGTACATACAAATGTATTATTCATACATGCATTCATTTATTTATTTATATCCACATATAATTATTGCATTGACACACTCATACATCTATGAAGAGCAGATCCATGTACACATATACATATGTACTAGCAGTATAGCCCGGTGTTGCTCGGGTGTAATGAAAGCTTTAAAACTAATCCATGGTCCTGGAGCTCAGACTCTTTGGACATTGGCACAAAAGACTAAAAAGCAATAGCTGTTTCCAGTTAAAGCGAAACAGTAGACTGAAAGAAGAATGAATGGATATTTTGGAGTCAAATTTTGATTTCCTGGTATTGATATCAAATCAGTTTTTTTCATTGTAAACCAAATTTTGAAGGCTAAATAAGTCATCTGAGTAAATGGTATCATAGCTGAGACTAAGAACTACAATTATACCTACTTAGAACCAAATCCGAAGCAAAAACTAAAATAAAAGGGCTGAAAAAAATACAGACATACAGGCAGATAAACAGACACACACAAACATCTTGCCTTTTTTATATATATATATATATATATATTATCAATTTTCTGCACTATTGTAAGAACTGCAACCTTGAAACTTCTGAATATCATTTCTTATGTCTTTGTCTATGAGTGTATCAAATTTGATTAAAATCAATCAGACCATTCCTTCTATAACCCAACTTTTTCAATTATCAATTTTCGATATTTATTGGGGATACCTCGTCACAAAACTTGGCTAAGAACACTCGTAGACGTTTATAGTACAACTGTGTAAATTTTCAAGAAAATCGGTTCAGCCATTTCGGTGTCTATAAGTAACACACACACACACACACACACACACACACACACACACAGAGACAAAGTTCCATTTATAAATAAGTTTAGATATATATATAAAAATAACCTTTTTAACATATCTATTAATTCTTTTTCTTTGCTCTTTCTCATTTTTTTAACCATACTTGCTTATAAAAACTAATACGCATATGTATAAAATCAATGTAAGCTTGTATACACATACATGTCCACTCTTCACCCCCCAAACGAGGTGGTATGTTTCACATTTCATACATCATAACAAACGTTACAGGCATATATCATTCGGACTTTGATATCAACCTGTACATATATAAGCAAACGGATCAATACACGAGGATATAATTCATTCAGGAGGGTACAATCAACCACATCCTTAATCCAAAATTAACACAAGTTAAGGTGCTCCCATATACACGAAAAGCATATACACAATTTGAGGTGATACCGACCGAGCAAAAGCGATGGACTAGATGTTTGCTCTCTCATGACAAAAAGGCAAATGACCAAAAGTTGTCTGTGCGCTTCTGGGTACGAGCAGATGTTCCGGTTGAAAAATAAAAATTAATCAAATATTAAATTTCCATTTCGTGAGTTTACGCAAATTTTATTTATTAGCCAATGAGAAGCCCAGAATCAAATACAAGTATGAAATTCCAAACGAGCTGCTGTGATCCAAAAAGCAGATATGAAAAGCGGATACAGACAGACCCCAGCAGGCAGGCAGAACTTGAGGAGAAGAGTGCAATCAATATCCACTTGACTTTAGTCAAGTGGCTACTAAGCTTGCCTTTTTCCTTCTCCCCTGTCTCAAAACTACTTACTGACCTAACATTCCTAAGCATTGATTCTCTTTCAGCATATTATTTGCCATGAACATTTAACCTCCGTTGGACCTATAATTCATGTATTATTTTTATTGTAAAAACATTAATTGATATATGTATATATGTTATTTTCAACTCAATTTGCTTTTCTTGATTTTATAATCATTTTATGACTTATAGTGGGCTATCCACCACAAGGCCAAATCCCATTAACCTGCAACAGTATACAACTACCCTTCACTAGAACGGACTCCCACTACAACGGGAAAAGAACAGATAAGCAACCCACTATAAATTAAGTGCACTCTTATGCATAAAACATACTTATAATTAGCTGCACCTATAATACATGGAATATCCATACAATAATACATATAATCATATAAGTAATCATAATTATACTTGGAAATATGCACATAATTAGGTGCACCCATATACATGAAAAAATCTATATATAACTTTATAGTTAAATGCACCCTTATACACATGAAATATTTATATTAAAATAATTATATTAAAATACATTTAAGTCACTGGTGCCTCCTCAACAGGTGTTTACTCGTGCAACCAGACTGGCAACTGGGTCCCACCCATTCACAGTCAGGTTAGCCAAATGCAGACGACAATTCTACTCCTGCAGCTCTTTCTCTCGCACTTCCCGCCTGTGGAACTCGCTCCCACATTCTTGCTTTCCTGACGGCTACAACCTCCAGAAATTTAAATGCAATGTCAATACTTATCTATTAACCACTGGACTCTAGCTCTCTCTCCACACCCGTATATCCTTCCTTTTCTCTCCACCTATATATCTGTCATCGCACCTGCCTTCTCAGCTTTCTATTGCTCCTTTCTAACTAGTTTGTACTCCTCACTCTTTTCTAATTAATCTTTTAACAGTTATGTAGCCCCCCCCCGCTCATCAGTGGCATTTCTGCCTTGCTCTGGGCGTAATGATTAAAAAAAAGAAAAAATATCACACAGTGCAAGATAGGGCATTTTTAACTTCATACATCAATAATATAGAGTTGATGTTGCATACATATACTGGCATATCTATCCATTACATGATGGATTTCCACCTTAATTTCTTTAGTCTGTAAAATCCTCCAGTGAACGATAAATGTAAGCTATGAATTAATCGGCAAGTGTGATGAAAGTGGGTAATTCTAAGATTCTATGTTAGATAATTTAAATTTATTTTATGATGGCATTTGAAAATTATTTCATTTCTTTAATTTAATAATTGGCTAGTCTCTCTGAATTTGATAATTTTAATCTTTTCATTTAAGCATAAATTGCATCTGCTTTTGAAGCTATTGGGGGTTTGAGATTTCCCTATAATCTTCCATTCAATCTGTGGGGAGAAATTTCTGTCTTAATTCCCAGAAATGCTTTGAGAAAGAATTTTGATATTTTAGGTGGGGTTTAGAAAAAGTTCATTTAACTCATAGAAATTAATTATAATTTATAACCAATCTAAATGATATGTTGAGTTTTCCTTTATATATATATATATATATATATATATATATGTATGCTTCTGGGAATTAAGACAGAAATATATAGATAGATAGATAGATAGATAGATAGATAGATAATTTGTCAACAAGGCATTACGCAACCTGGGTTGCATAATAATTTGTTTACAAATTAAAAATATTCAAAAGTTTTATAATAGAACTGCATTGAACACTTTTTAATACAACTGTGTACTGGTCTAATTTAATTATGACCAAAAACTGAATAAATTAAATAATTATATATATATATATATATATATATATATATATATATATGCACAACACACACTCACACACACCCCATATCTATGATACCTCCACACTTGAATTTGTGCTACAGGGTGGGGGTGGTGGGGGTGGTGAGGGTCTTCGGTTGTACTAATTCTTAATATTAATGATGTACTATTTATATAAAATACAAATTTTATTGTAACTTAATTATGTATGATAATGAATAACATGCAAAATAGTTGAACAATTCAACTAGAAAAATTGAAAATAAACACAATGTATCTAAATTCAAAATGAAGACAGCATAATAGATCATTCTATCTTAAACAAATCAACCATGTTTTGTGGCAATGTTTATCATCAACTTCAGATTTTTATTGCTAAAAGGTGGAATAATTTTAACATATTCAACATTATGAATAAAAATAGTGACTTTGATATAGTGCTTTTTTTTCAAGATTTTGCATGAGTAAAACAAATTCACAAATTTGAATGAAAAACAAAACAAAAAAAAAAACAGAAGAATTACATCAAAATCCACAAAAGTTTTTCATCATTTAATAGTCAGTGGTGCTTAGTTTTCTTTGTAAGATATATAAATGTAGGTAGAAAAAAGCAAATGAGGATAAGATAGTGAGGGTCACAAAGCACTGCCTTGGAGTATCCAATCAGGTTGGATTTTATCTTGTGTTGACATAAAACTCCACTAGGCAACTTGTGAACTGCGTCTATTATTTTTGGTAACTATTGCCATTGCTTAGTGAAGCTTTATATCAACACAAGATAAAAATTGTCACTAATGGTGGATGTTATTGTGTTACTGTCTTAATAACCTCTCTGAAGATGGCTCATGTGAGCTGAAAGCTTAGAAGCAACTTAATAAAAATTATCCAAATCTTGGAGAATTTTTGTCTTTATTTTCAACTGAAATTAAAGCCAAAATACGACATTTAGAACGGCTCATGATTAAACATAATAGACATTCATTGTTCCTTATATTTAACAGTATATGTTTAGAATATATATATATATATATATATATATATATATATATTAGAACCTTGAATAAGTTTTCGCTATTTTCCAACAGATGGCATTCCCAGTATTGCGTTCATGTAGTTTCAAATGGTAATAAGGAAATACTATAATCAAGATCAAAATTCAGTGTTTGTCATTTTGCCGAAGTGTAAACAACTTTGTTTTTCATAGTATAAAAACATATCGGATTTTGTGCCAAAGAAAGTGTATTTACAAGGAATTTTACTGCAATACTTTATTCAAAAGAAATCTGAAGCTGAAGCAGAAAAAGAAAGGTTTTTGAATCATATCATGACCAGCGATGAAAAGTGAATACACTAAGACAACTCTAAGCATATAAGATTGAGGAAAAGCCAAATATCTCTGCATTTGTTTATTATGAGCTTCTCAAGCAAACCAAAACCATCATGGGAGATCATGTTTGACTGCAATTGATACATTTGATCTAAGCATTGAAGAAAAAACAGTTGCCCTACAAGCAAAGCCATAACAACCCTAGGCCATATGTTGTAAAATGGGTGAAAACCTACTTGAAAATGCTTAAATGGAAAATCCTATTTCATCAGATATTATGTCAAATTACCACTTGTTTCAATTGATGGTACATGGCCTGGCTGAGCAGCACATTCATTCTGATAAAGATGACAAAAATAGGTTAACTTATGGTTAACCTCAAAAGATGTGTTGATTTTTTCAACAGGGAGTTTAAATGCTGCCAGAAAGTGGGGTAAAAGTAGTGGCTAGCACAGGACAATAGTTTTGTGTGACATGTCTCTTACTAATTTTGTAAATACAACATATATACTTATTTTCTTTTAAAATCATTTCATGTCATGCAAGGTAAGACCATTACTGGTACACAGGGGTTTCCAGTGAGAGAAAAAGCAAGGTACAAGGGATGTTGAAGAAAGTATGAGAGATGGATGGAAATCAAGGAGATAGAAGATGGCAAATGACAATGAAACTTTTCGAGACCGTAACTTTCAGGAAGTCAAGCGAATGAAAGGGAGTTTCACAAATAGAATGTACGAGAAAAGAAAATGTTACAGTAGCAGAGATGTTTACGTTTATTTTGAGTATTAAAGGGTAATATATATATATATATATATATATATATATATATATATATATATATATAAAATACTGCTTTTTTTTTTTTTCAGATATATTTTAAGTATATCTGACATACACACACAGATACACATGTATATCTCTTCTGTGATATATACATGACTCTTTCAATGACTGGCATGTGTATACACTGCTTATATACAACACGATAAAATTTCCCTTCTCTGATTCCATGTGCCTATGGCTTAGTGAGTAGCAACTCTGACTGACACCAAATTGGTCGAATTTCAATCCTGGCCAGAAGCAAATGGATGTGTCAAGCCACACCAATGAGCTGTGATAGAGCAAAACAGGCTTGTATGTGGATGACTTATATATATATATATATATAAATTAAAAAAGGATTAATTCAATGATGTTGAATGACCATTTCAATGTGAAAATCCCCACGGGGGATAACACATCACCTCAGCAACCGAAAAGTCCTTTCAGAAACTTTTGGTTGCTGAGGTGATGTGTCATTCAACATCATTCAACATCATTGAATTAATCCTTTTTTAATTTATATTTGCTCTGTAATATTTTATTACATGGAGCTCTCTTCCTGTATAATTTTTTAATATTAAAATAAAATTTTTAATATTAATTAGGATCGGGTTTTTGGAATTTACCTTCCTGCTTTTTTCACTTGGATTAAAGTATCTGATTTAAAATTATATATATGAGAATGAACCTACTTTACTATCTGCTAAGCAGAAAAGATAGGAGAATAAGAACTCTAAAACTGCAAAGAAAAGAAAAGAAAGAAAGAGAATTCTAGTCTAATTCTATCCAATTGTTTCTCAGGAAAATTAAACATCCAATCACAGATTTTGTGATCATCTTTTATATATATATATAGAATTACAAAGATTCAGATCCAGTCCAATAACCAGAGTATTGAAATTTGTTCCCATAACAAGGCACGCCTTAAGCATGTAAAAAAGTAGAGAGAAAGGAAAAAATAATATAATTTGTCTGTATTTAAAACTGAATAAATGAAACCAGAACAAAACTGAATAGCAGCTGCAGAATATAACCTTTTCAAAAATATTATTATTATTCACTTGAGAAAAGAAAGAAGTTTGAATGTGCCTATTCAACCAGATAAATTCCATTTATGGATGGATATTTTCACTCATATTCACACACACACACCTGTTTTATTTTATTTTTTTCATAATCATATCGCTCCAAGCAAGACATTTTACTGCCACTGTTTTGCAGGGGGTTACATAGAAGGTGAGTTATGAGAAAGAGTGACAGGTTATAGGGGGTGTCAGGAAGTGGGTAAGAGAAGGATGAGACTACTGATGAGAGTGAAGTGGACGGAGAAAGGAGCGTGTAAGAAAGATGAATGAGGCCATAAAATGAGGGATCGGTTTCAACACTGATTGTAATGTAGAACTGATACCCCACTTTATATTCACATTATAATAGCATAAAAATGTTAATTTCTTTTTTTATAATCATATCGTCCCAAGCAAGACATTTTACTGCCACTGTTTTGCAGGGGGTTACATAGGAGGAAAGTTATGAGAAAGAGTGACAGATTATAGGGGGTGTCAGAAAGAGGGTAGGAGAAGGATGAGAATACTGATGGGAGTGGAGTGGACAGAGAAAGGAGCATGAGAGAGTGGATGCAAGTTAGTGAGGTAGGAGATGACTATCGACTTTACATTTGAATTCTTGAAGATTGTAGATGTCAGGAAAGCAAGTAAATAAAAGTGAATTCTACAGGTGGAAAGTGAGAGAGAAGAAGCTGATCAAGTAGCATTTGCGTTTACAATTTATTGGTTTTACAGTAAACAGGTTGGACCTAGTTGCTAATCTTGTGACTCGAGCAAATTCATGTATGGAGGGTAGCAGTGAGCTAAGTTCATCTGAGCAAAAGATGCGAAAGTATTTGTAGAAGAGACACAGGAAAGCCACATTGCACCGGTGAGAAAGTGACTGTATCCAAGCTGCCACATTACAGATTCTCCATTGGATTTTGTCAAGGACCTCTAGGTGGATAGCAGGAGCACCCAACCAGATATGGCAGCAGTATTCAATGCACAGATATATATGTACAGGATAGATTCAGACGGGAAAAACTTCCGGGCCCCGCACAGAGAACCAACTTTCATAGCAGCAGATTTAGCAATCGATTCGATATAGTCATTCCACTTGAGGTCTGCTGAGAGTGTGAGGCCAAGGAGGCATAATGTTTTACTCTCAGGGAAGCAAGCCTGTTCCATGCTAATGGGAGGTAGGAGCGATTGTCTATGATGGTTAATTGATAGCAGCTTTATTTTGGAAGCATTAAAATTTACAAGCCATTTCTTACCCAAGTCCACCACGGATTGAAGGTCCTTCTCAAGCTCAGCAGTGAGGTTCACTTTGTCACCCACACCAGATTTTTGCTCGAGGTGAGAGTAAACTGTGGTGTCATCGGCGTACATACCTACTTGGGATCTTATAGCATCGGGGAGATCATTAATGTGTTTGCCAGGAATGATGAAATATAAGGGCCAAGATGTCATTGGTTTATCAAGACTTAAATTTGAGAGCATTCAAAAATCTTCATCGGTGGTTAAAATGTTGCTCTTGTATATAAACACATGTAACAAAATAAATTCTTACATTTACCTTAATAAGGTCATTCATAGGATGAAACCTGTCAGTTAAAAATAGTTTTTCTTCTTGTTTAATTTTATTTCTTTCTCTCTCTCTCTCTCTCTCTATATATATATATATTGATCATAAATCTGAAAAAAAAAATATCTTGGTGGTAAATCCCAAAGAATCCTATTAATATTAAGAATTAACACCAATCCAGCCAGAGGGCTCAACGTAATTAATGTAATACATTTTTTAAATTTTATATATATATATATATATATAGAGAGAGAGAGAATGAATGAAAATGGATGGGCATTGTGGTGCAGTGGGTAAGAACAGACAATCAGAGAGCCATGTTCAAATTCCAGTTGAAGTTGTTGCATTCACTTACATGCAAATACCCTTATGAAAGGTATTAATCTGGCCTTTCTCCCTCCAGCTATGGTTTAAATAGCAAGACATATTGGATTCTATAGCCTTGATTGGCAACTAGTCTACAGTAGAATGGTAACAAACTGCAGGAAAATCTTCTTCTCAGCCAGTCAGTCATGATTGCCCAAGCATGTATTACATATGGCATTTATATATATATATATATATATATATATATATATACATATATATATATATATATATATATGCACACACACACACACACACACACATATATATATATATATAATTTCATTTTTTTTATTATTATTATTTATGTCTTTTGCTTTCTCCTAAAATCAAAAACAAGTAATCCCCCACTTGATCCTGAGGCACAAAATAGATAAACTTTGACCTAAAAATATTCTGTTTATTAATTTAATTGAAATTTTAATTTAACTTTTAAAATTTTCTTTCTTATTTCATGTTTAAGTCTTATTCAAAATCAAATTAAATTATACAATTGAAAAACTAAAAAATAACATCTCAGCATTATAATATATAACTACTATGAACAATGTGCTTTAGAGGTAAGATTATATATATATTACAAAATTATATGGAAATTTACAAAACTGGCATTAGCTGACATATTTTAGGAGTAAGTAGGTTCGATTGCTGCTGGAATATAATTATTTTCCAAATAATTTCTCAAACAATTAAGGCTAGTGAAATTATAATATACTATTTAACTATATATATATATATTATGTTATGGACTCTCCCGTCAATTTCGATATATGAGTGTCTAACCTCAGTTAGACTACCACACAAAGAATTGTTTAGAGTGGTGAAGGCTTGTGTAGCACCATCTACACTTTTTGGAACTGCTGATAACAAACAATCGGTGCAGAAGTTTGCCACGGATCGCATGAACAGCAGACCTCAGATATTTAACCCATAACTGGAGGGAAGGGACAGATTAATACCTTTCCCAAGGGTACCAGTGCATAAGTGAATGCAGAGTGTTTGACTGGAAATCGAACTCGGCTCACCGATTCCTCTTTCCGAGCCGATATCCACTGGACCACAACACACATCCGTCAATAATCACTTACAACACCTGGTATTCCCAAACGGTCACCCATCTAGTACTGACCAGGCTCAACGTTGCTTAACTTCGGTGATCGAGCGAGAACCAGTGTATATACAGATTTCCCACTCAAATACAAGTATCCATCAAAAAATAATAATGTTAAACAAATAAAAAACACTTGTAAGGAGAGAGCCTAGTAAAAGGACAAGAATAAGAAGACAGTAAATAATGATTGATATTGATTTTCAAAAATTTAAATGCAAAGTTGATTGGGAAGCAAGAAGCTGGAATAGAGTTCCACAAGAGAGAAGAATGATATAAGGAACTGTTAGCATACAACTTACAGTTACATTTCAACTGTAAAATTATGAGATCTTGCTGCCAATCTAGTACTGCACTTAAATTTATAAGGTCTAGGTACCAAAGAGAAAAAAATTTCAGAACAATTACCATAAGAAAGTGTTTATTGAAAAAGCACAGAGAAGCTCTGTAACGGCATTGGGAAAGTGACTGAAGGCAAAATGCCAAGTCAAGGACAGTAATATTGCAGATTCTTCTTTGGATTTTACCAAGAATCTCCAAATATACAGCTGGAACCCCAGGCCAGATAAGGTAGCAGTAGTCAAAGCAAGGATGAATGGTAGACTTATGAATATGTAAGATAGATCCTGTCGATAAAAATTTATCCCACACGATGCAGGGAACCAACTTTTCTGTATTATTTAATATTTGTTCACAGTATTATTGAAAAGATTATATACAAACAGATATGAAAGAAAAAAAATCAATTTTCAATGACTGAAACTTGTAAAAAGTAATCATTATCACAATGAACTTAGATCACTGATGCCCTCTAGGTATGAATTTACATGAGCTACTAGATTAGCAACTAGGTACCCCATTTTTACAGTGAAACCAATAAAATGTATCCGCAATTTCTACTCTAACATCTTCATTTCATGCACTTTCCACCTGTGGAATTCCCTTCCATATACTTGCTTCCCCGACAGCTACAATCTCCAGGAATTTAAATGTGAGGTCAATAGACGCCTCCTATCACACTAACTCGCATTTGTTCTTTTTTCATCTACTCTACCCCCATCCTCGTATTCTCATCGATCTATTACCCTCCTCCTGACATTTCCTATAACTGACCCTTCTTTCTCATAACTTTCTTCTACATAACCCCCTGTGCAACAGTGGCAGTAGTATGCCTTGCCTGGGGTGAGATGATTTAAAAAAAAATATCTAAAATGTAGCCATGTCAACTCAAAATGGTTATATTAGTCAATTCCTTTTAAATATTGTAGACTAGGACCAGAAAATCACAAACAAAAAATGTACCAAATAGCAGAAAGCACATCACCTAATGACTTTCAATAGCAGCAACAACTAAAATGGATAGTATATGTAACTAATATGTAAGAAAAAATAATGATATAATCAAGATGTTGACATTCCACACTACTATAAAAAGTTAAGAAAGAAACCCCCATGAATAATGGAAAGAATGATAATGGCTATTCTTATTTTAAGAGACAAAAATTATAAATTTCAACTGAAAGCAGTATTGGCTACTTGATCAATTAATGTCAAATGTTTCCTTGTAGGGAAAGGGCTAATATCATCATTAACATATGAAGAAACATTCAACATTCATTGACTAAGTAGTATAGTGATACTCAAGTTATACTTTCTTCACTCCCTGGTGACCGGGTTGGGATCAAAATGTAGTATCTGTTTTTTTTTTCATTTACAATGATAATAGTAATATTAGCCATTTTCTCATGAGGAACATTTAGCATTCATTGACTGAGGAGCCAGTACTTTCAGCAGTGGACATTTATAAAATCTTTCTCATAAAACAATTCTTCAGGCAAATGTTATTCCAGTCCATGGTTACCATTCTTTTAAATACTGGTGGAGGTTTCCTTCCACATCTTTTGTTTGAAGTAGTGTGGAACATCAACATCTTGATTATATCATTATTTCCTTTTCAAGTTATATTTTAGTTGTTGCTGTTGTCAAAAGGCCTCAAATTAAAAAACTGGGTTAGTCTGGTATTAGAGAAATGATACTGATACAACTTTTTTTACAGTTATAAATAACTTCTGTGTGGGTAATGTATAAGTAACTTATACATTATAAGTTACTTATAATGTATAAATAACTTATGTGTGGGTAATGTATAAGTAACTTATACATTATAAGTTACTTATAATGTATAAATAACTTATGTGTGGGTAATGTATAAGTAACTTATGTGTGGGTAATGTAACTGCTATTGATGTGAATTGGTGAATGGAGTTCAAAGTTCAGCCTTGTCAGTTGCATTCCCATTCACATCCCTCCATCCTACAACTATGGGTTAAATAGCAGACACTCTAGCCTTGTATGGTACCCAGTCTGAGAGAAAGAATACTGAATTCCAAATCATTTAGAAATCAACAGGACAATACTCCACTATTTTTACCAAGAAGTAAAGTAAATTCACAGATAATAAAGAAAAGGAATCTGTGGAGAGCCATGACTGTCTAATTGCCTGAAATGACATGGCATTATAAAAAAGAAGTAGTATAAATAAACAGATCAAAAAATGATAAATGCTTATTTGTATGCAATAAGGTTAATTTATGATAATTAGATTTATAATCAACTGATAATTAGAAACTATTATAAAAATAATATTTAGTCCTTGAAACATCAGAAAAAAATAGAAAATAGAAAAAAGTTTTTGATAATCAAGCTAATTACAGAGTAAAATATATAACAAAAAATTACAACAATAAGAAAGTCAATTCGAAAGACAAGTGTCATCAGGAGACCAAGGAGAGAATTGAAGCGCTTACCTGCTTAATGTTGTATATCTTGTTAATGACTGATAGAAAAGTCGTATCAACTATGGACTATATGACCATGCTCGACTGCATACCAGATTTTCTCCTGAAAAAAAAATTAAAATTTTAAGAAAGTTAGAGATAGTGTCAATCAGTTTGGTAAGAATAAACAATGAAAAAGAGACATTTTTTCTCAGGATAGCAACACAGGAATGATGACCCCAAAATGTGGCAGATCGACTTTGACATCTTTACTAACCTTTAAGAAAAAAATAAATGTCTGCCACTTAGCCTTTACTCAATATCACCTGCCATATTATAAAAAATCTTAGGGTAAGGTAAAAAAAAAAAATATTAAAAAAAGATTTTTGTACAGCTGCAGATATTATTTACCTCAGGAGTTTTTTTTCCCAATGTCTTCTCCACAGTTTAGTATTCGGAGTTTTACATCTTTTAGACTCATTGCTACCCAAAGCTTGAGAGCCCAATCTATCCTGCTATTTAAACTACAGCTGAAATGAAGAGAGACAGATTCATTCCTTTGCAAAGGGTGATAGTGTGAAAGTGAATGCTACTGACTAGGTCAGAGTTTGAACTCAGGTCATCAATTTGACTTTCTGTGCCGATAAGTTAGAAAATTTCTATAATGGTTCATTTCTACTTAAACAATTTCTCGCACTTCCCATTTATGGAACTCCCTTCTGTATCCTTGCTTCATTGATAGCTACAATCTTCAAAAGTTTAAATGCAACATCAATTACGATCTTCTATCTCCTTGATTCCTATCCTTCTCTTATCCTTTCTTCAACATCCTCATTTATTTCTCTATTTGTAAACCCCTGTGCAAAAGTGGCAGTCCTGCCTTGCTTATGGTGAAATGATTATAATAAAAAAATGTCATATAATTTTAAGTAATCAGAATGAAAAACAATGACTTACAAAATTCAAATAATAGTTTGGAAGCTATTTCTCAGCCTTTTGTCTCTGGCAGGTCACAATGGGCAAAACAAACAAAAGGGAGTTGAATTTAAAAGTCAGTATAAATTGTTTAAGAAAATGGCAGATCAACAAATGACACACAATATTAATTTTATTCAGGTTTCACTTTGAAGCCATTAAAAAAAAGAGAAAGGACACTTGAAATAATGCCATAAAAACAGATAAATACTGTCAAATCTGATCAACCATATAACATTATAACTTAAATAGACTCAATGGTTTTCTTTTATTTTTTTTTGCAATGAGTTGTAGAATATATATATATATATATATATATATAATTTTTAAATGAGTTATTTCGCTACCATGGTTTCTACCATAAGTGGTGTCTTTAGGCGATTTTTAAAAATCGCCTGAAGACACCACTCATGGTAGAAACCAAGGTAGCGAAATAACTCGTTTAAAAATGAAAAATATTAAAAAGTACTACAATATAATTGTATAGAACACTTTTTAATACAAATGTGTACTGATCTAACCCTATTAGAACCAAAAGCCAAGTATTTAACAATCAATCAATCAATATATATATATATATATATATACATATATAGTACTGTGCAAAAGTATTGGGACAAGAACTATTTTATCTTTTATGAGGCATATTGACAGAAAATAAACAATTTAATTAATTTTATTTGATTTGCTCAACAAATGCTTTAACAAGAAAAAAATACTTGTTAGAAAATAAATTTCATATTTAGTATAACAGCCTTTTGTTTTGATCGCAGCCTGCATTCTGTCAGGCATTGGCATCACAAGCTTCTTCAATCTATCTAATGGTATCTCCTGCCAAGCAGCTTGTATTTGTTCCCAAAGTGTGTCTTTCAAAGTAACATTAGATTTATTAATTTTTCATTCCAAAATATCTCATAGATGTTCAATTGGATTGAGATCAGGGTTTTGTGGGTGCCAATTCAAATTTCAAAACCTTCCTTCCTCTTCCTTTTTAGTTAAATAATTATTATAAAGGTTTGGCTTTTCACCCCATATTTACAGGACAGGCCATCTGCGAGTCGTAGAGACCCTTTCATGAACCTTGAAGACACAGCGAAAGCGAGAGAGCGTGTGGGAGGACACCGGGCCTGGAGAGGTGTCACGGCAAAACTTTATTTTGATGCCTCATAAAAGATAAAATAGTTTTTGTCCTAATACTTTTGCACAGTACTATATATATATATATATATATATATATATATATATATATATATTTATTTTCCATTTGTAAAATGTATGAACCATACTAAAAAATACATATTAGATTCATACAACCATAGATGAAAACACTATAATTCCTTGTAATTTTTAAAATTGCGCATTCAGAAATTCCCTGCCATGTGAGAGTTTTTAAAAAAATCACTGTTACGTGAGCGTTCTTAAAAAAAATGGTAAACGATAAAATCAGTTATTGCAAATCACCTGTAGATACTATTCATGGTTGAAACCTAGGTCACATAATAACTCATTTACAAATGTAAAATATTCAAAAGTTCTACAATATAATTGTATTGAACACTTTTTAATACAAATGTGCACTGGTCTAACAATATTAGGACCAAAAACTAAGTATTAAACAATCAATATATATATTATTTACACGAGCGGCCATATTTATTAGACCATCCCAGTGTTTTAACAAAAAATGATGTATTTCATACTAATTTTTAGTATTTATAGCCAAGTGAATAATTGTAAATGAAAATAGAAAGGTTCTTTTGTTAATATTGCACAATAACATATGCATCAAATGAATTTATAAATATTTAGTAATTACCTATATTGCAGTTTCATCAATGAAAGAATGAAGAAAATTTAGGAAGATTCGGACGAGTTCATCTTTGCTTCCTTGCCTTGTAAAATTTAGCAAAGTATTAACAACAAAGGATGTGTGTTGTGGAGCATTGGATATCAGCTCAGAACGAGAAATCGGGGGGCCGAGTTCAAATTCCAGCCAAATTCATTGCATTCACTTACGCGCAAATACCCTTGGGAAAGGTATTAATCCATCTCTTCCTTCCAGTTATGGGTCAAATAACAGGATAGAGTGGGTTCTATAGTCTTGGTTGGCAACCAGTCTAGTGCAGAAAGCAATGGCAACCTACTGGGGGATAATCTTCTGCCTAGTCAGTCATGTTTGTTTCAAGACATGATCACCCAAGCGTGTATTACGTATGGCACTTAACTGACTGATTAACAACAAAAGAACCATTCTATTTTCATTTGACAATAAATACTAAAATTGTAAGAAACTGTATAAACAAAACTTCTTGTTATTATTCAACAAAACTTGTTTAAAAGAATTCTTGTCTAACTACACCTTATATATATATATATATATATATATATATAAACTTATTTATAAATGAAACTTTGTGTGTGTGTGTGTGTGTGTATCCGAAATGACTGAACCGATTTTCTTGAAAATTTACAGTTTTACTATAAGTGTCTGCGAGTGTTCTAAGTTAGGTTTTGTGTTGAGGTACTTCTGATAAATATTGAAAATCGATAATCGAAAAAATTGGGTTATAGAAGGAGTGGTCCGATTCTAATCAAATTTGATACACTCATAGACAAAGACATAACAAACGATATTCACAAGTTTCAAGGTTGCAGGTTTTACGATAGTGCAGAAAATTTGATATCGATGCCAGGAAATTTGACTTACATCCATTCATTTTTCTTTCAGTCTACGTTTTCGCTTTAACTGGAAACAACTATTGCTTTTTAGTCTTTTGTGCTAAAGTCCAAAGAGTCTGAGCTCCAGGACCATGGATTAGTTTTAAAGCTTTCATTACACCCGAGCAACGCCAGGCTATACTGCTAATATATATATATATATATATATATATATATATATATTTATATGTGTGTGTGTGTATGTATATATATATATATATATATATATATATATATATATATATATATATATATATATATATATATATAGTCATTTGCAGACATACCTGTTTCACTGTATCACAGCTCATTAGTAGAGTTAGACATCTGATTTGCTTCTAGATAGAATTGAATCCTGACCGAATTGACATCAGTCGGCGATTTTACCTCTGAGCTATGGGCAATATTAATACGCCTTATATATATATATATATATATATATATATATATTTTCCAACAGTCTGAAAGAAACAATGTAAAATTACATTGTTGAAATAAATCTTGATTTATAACTGTTTAATTGTGTCAAGTTTTCCTCTCAATATATACATATATATAAGCATAAAGAGCATTGATAAGCCCAAAGACTATCTCCACCCTGATATATCTCACTTTACAATAAAACCTGCTCGCCAAAATACATTTTATCAGTAAAATCACTGAAAACAAATAAACAAACAAACTTGTTGCTAAAAAAACATTTCAACACTATATATAAGTTAAGCACATACAAACAAGTATAGGCTTTGTATGGATGGAATAATATTCCGTATCCCAAAAATCACCATTCTTAAAAAAGTGCTTAATACAAAGTAGAGCTAATAATATTTATTCAGAGATTATAACATGAATATATTATAATATATAATAATATAATTATAACGTGAATATATAATAATAATATAACATGAATATGAATATATAATGATAATTTAATTATAACATGAATATGTTATAATAATGTGATATTATAACATATTCATGTAATGAATTGGAGCACTCTAGCTATTGGGTGTGTTTATACGCGCTAAAAAGCCTACCTTCTTCTACCGGACACTCGTGGCCTAGGGATAGAATCACCGACTGACACCAATTCGGTCGGGTTTCAATCCTGGGTTAGGAAGCGATCGGAGTCTAAGCCGTACTGATGAGCAAAACAGATCTGTCTGCGGATGACTATAGTCTATATATATATATATATATATATATATATATATATATATATATATATATATATGTATATATATATATATATATATATATATATATATATATATATATATATATATATATATATATATATATATATATATATATATATATATATATATATATATATATATATATATATATATATATATATATATATATATATATATATATATATATATATATATATATATATATATATATATATATATATATATATATATATATATATATATATATATATATGTATATATATGTATATGTATATATATATATATATATATATGTATATATATATGTATATGTATATATATATATATATATATATATATATATATATATATGTATATGTATATATATATATATATATGTATATGTATATATATATATATGTATATGTATATATATATATATATATATATATATATATATATATATATATATATATATATATATATATATATATATATATATATATATATATATATATATATATATATATATATGTATATATATATATATATATATATATATATATATATATATATATATATATATATATATATATATATATATATATATATATATATATATATATATATATATATATATATATATATATATATATATATATATATATATATATATATATATATATATATATATATATATATATATATATATATATATATATATATATATATATATATATATATATATATATATATATATATATATATATATATATATATATATATATGTATATATATATATATATATATATATGATAAAAATATACTTCATATATATTTATGGGTAAAAATAGTTAATATCAGAGAAAGAGCGTATGTAAATATAAAAGTGAACAGTAAGATCAGAACCAAGTGGTGACAGAGTTTTTCATGCTCACCTGCAAACTTCGAGCAATGCAGATTGCATTCAAGCATGAAACTAACACTGCTTGATGTTAACCTTAATGTCTACTTATACATATATATATGCTCTAGCACACCAACTGAACACTGTGGAGACTTTAAAAACAGTAGCTACTCATGCATTTATACATTGTTCATTCAGTAATGAATTTGAACACTCGGCTATTGGTGTGTGTTTACATTGTATATAACACGCTAAAGTCTGCCTTCCTCTACCAAGCACCCATGGCTCAGAGCTAGAATCGTTGACTGATGTCAATTTGGTCAGGTTTCAATCCTGGCTAGAAGGAATCAGATGTCTAATCGTACTGATGAGCTGTGATACAGTAAAATAGGATTCTCTACGGATGACTATATATTTATATATATAGGAAGAAAAATAACAACCAACAAGGAAGATTTTATTAATTTGGGATTTCATTTCTGCAGAATTCTAAATTTTTCCTGGAGATAAGGATTGCAAAAATATTCCATATTTTTCGACTTTCCAAGTACTTTCAGCCACTTTACTGGCTATTTTCAAAGATGTTTTTTTCTGATGTTGTTACTATGTCCTCATGTTTGACTGAAAACAATTTTCAAAACTTCATTTCCACTGTTAGTGTAAGGTTGATGGTAGGAGAAAATCGTTTGATAAATAGTGCCTCTCTTATAGCAAAGTGCCTTTAATATTGTGATTTAAATAGCATTTTTTGTATTTTCAAACCAAACTTTCCTTAAAAGTTTTTTTTAGTAAATTATCGGTTGATAAATGTTTTTTAATTGCACTATTATTAGATAGGAGGCATGCAAGGTGTCTACTCAAAAAAGTGGTTATTAATATATATATATATATATAAAAAACCACTCTGAGCTGTGATACAGTGAAACAGATCTGTCTGTGAATGACTATATATATATATATATATATATATATGAAATGATTTGTTTAAACATTATTTGTTATTGATACTCGTATTTAAGTAGATATTCTGTTTTCAATATTATATATCTACTGGCCTGATTATTTATGATAAATTTTTATTACAAAAATGTGTGTCATTTGGCAGGATTCGAACCTACGACCCCTATCCACATAGGGGAAGCTACCATCTGATCTGGCAACATCTTAGACCGCTCGACCACGAATGACCTCCAGTCTAAATGAGGTTTTAATCAAGCCTATATAACACAATATTCGATTCATCGCAACAACCATATCTGCTCTGAAATGTATCGTAATGTCAACAAATGTAAACATGTTACGGAAATTAACGAAGATTAACGAAACTTGGTTATAAACAACTAACAATTTGAAATGAATTGTCTGAACATTATATTTTTTTTTTCGCTACTTATATTAATGGTTTGAATCCTGCCGAATGACACACATTTTTGCAATAAAAATTTATTGTAAATAATCAGGCCAGTAGATATAAATATATAATACTGTTTAATTAAAAACAGAATATCTACTTAAATACGAGTATCGATAAAAAATAATGTTCAAACAAATCATTTCAAATTGTCGGTTGTTTATAACCAAGTTTTGTTAATCTTCGTTAATTTCCATAATATATATATATATATATATATATATATATATATATATATATAAAAAGAAAGATAAGTGAACTATTTTATTTTAATTATTATTCTCTTCATATTGCTGACTATTTTCAAGATCTGTGTGCCTTGAATGTGTTGTTTTCTATCAACCATATTTTTGGCAGAGAGAGAGAAAGATAGAGATAATGTGTTACTCATTATGGAGCTAACTAATCATGCAAATAAATTTAGTAAGTTTGATCTTCACTGAATGACTCACAATTGTCCATACTTTTATGTGGGAACATACAGTACTGTATGTAAAGTATTAGGACAAGAACTATTTTATCTTTTATGAGGCATATTGACAGAAAATAAACAATTTAATTAATTTTATTTGATTTACTCAACAAATGCTTTAACAAGAAAAAATACTTCTTAGAAAATAAATTTCATATTTAGTATAATAGCCTTTTGCTTTGATCACAGCCTTCATTCTATCAGGCATTGTCATCATAAGCTTCTTCAATGTAGCTAATGGTTTCTTCTGCCAAGCAGCTTGTATTTGTTTTCAAAGTGTGTCTTGCAAAGTAACATTAGATTTATCAATTTTTTTATCCAAAATATCCCATAGATGTTCAATAGGAGTGAGATCAGGGCTTTGTAGGGGCCAATTCAAATTTTGGAGCTTTCCTTCCTCTTCCTTTTTAGTTAAGTAATTCTTACAAAGGTTTGACTTTTCACCCTGTATTTGAATTTCAGTGAGGTTTTTAGGAAAATCACCCCTGTCCTAATACTTTTACACACTAGCGGTAGTGTGCAAAAGTGTTAGGACAGGGGTGATTTTAAACTTTATTTTGATGCCTCATAAAAGATAAAATAGTTCTTGTCCTAATACTTTTGCACAGTACTGTATATTGTGATAATCAGCAATCTAGACTTGCCAATCAGTTCCCTAATAAGTCAGACCCTCACCTGGCATTCAAGTGCTGTGCTTTTTTACTAAACTGTCATGACTTCACTTAACATCTAAAGGAACTTTGATTTCAAGCTTAATATGAATTTGATATTCACCAGAATCAAGGGGTTACTGTTTGTTTCCAGATAAATGACAGAACTTTAAATCCAATTTTCAAGGCATGCCGCCCAACTCCAGATGGAAAGGACAAACAAGGAGCAGTGGCCTCCTTTTACTCTTCATAACATCATCACTAGTAGAAAAGTAAAACAAATTACTTTATTCCATGATGAACAATCTGCTGAAAGACAAAATATTACAAACAAGGGAGATAACTTAGATTTTTTTAACCCTTTCACTTCAAACAAGGCAACAAAACCACTAACACACAAGGAGTTACTTAGCGTGAAAGGATGTGAGAAAAAAAAGAAAGTGTTATTAAAGAGAAAGAACAATAAAAGAACAAAAATTAAGAAGACAAAAGATAACGGTCGACACTGCATTTAAATTTTTTTAACATCAAAGTTGAGTGGAAAGTAAAAAGCCAAAAGAGAATTCCACAATCAAGAAGTGTGATAGAAGAAACTGTTAGCATAGAACTTATGGTTACATCGAGCCATTTTAACTGTAAAATGATGAGCCCTTATTGCTGCCAATTTAATACTGTGTTTAAATTCATAAATTCAAGAAACCAAAGACGAAAGCTAATCAGAACAAGTACCATGAAAATATTTATAGAAAAGGCACAAGAAATCTACATTACAAAAGTAGAAAAGAGACTGAAGCTGAGATGCCAGGTCAAAACCAATAACATTGCAAATTCTTCTTTGAATTTTATCAATATTCTCTAAATATATATCAAAAGCACCAGGCCAGATATGGCAGCAATATTCAAAGTATGGATAAATAGTAGAGTTATAAATGCGTAAGATAGATTCTGGAAAGGAAAATTGTCTCCCACAACACAGTAAATCAAGTTTCCTAACAGAAGACCTAGAAACTGATTCAATATAATATTTTCACTTCATGTTAATGGAACTGGCACAATGAGTTACTCTCTTAACACCAAGCAAATGTTTGGCAAAAATGTTTTCAAAGATAATTAGAAGAGAGCATATATGTATTAGGAGCTTGAATAAGTTCTTGATGTTTTCTAGCAGATGTTATTGCCAGAACTTTGTGTGTAGTTCAAGATGGTAACACATCTATAAGTAAGTACTATAAGCAAGCTTGGAATTCAGTGAATGTCATTTTGCTGAAGTGTAAACAACTTTGTTTTTTAAAGCTTTAAACAAGTCAGATTTCAGGGCCAATGAAAGTGTATTTGTGGGGAATTTGACTACACTACTTTATTCAAAAGAAATGTGCAGCTGAAGTGCATATAATTCTTGCTGAGACTTACAGTGATCATACTCTATCAGAACCAATATGCAGAAATTGGTTTAGATGCCTCAAAAATAATGGTTTTTATGTTAAAAAACACTCTATTGCACCGAAAAAGTTGGGCATTGGGTGCCATATGAGTTGAAGCTGAGAAATGTCGAACAGCATCTTGTCACGTATGAACAGCTGCTTTAACAACAGAAAAAGAATGGCTTTTTGCATCATGTGGTAATGAAAAGTAGGGACACGACAATAATTCTAAGCGTAGAAGATCATGGGGTAAGCTCGGCCATGCATCAACGTTGGTGGCAAAGCTATCCATTGTTCAAAGCTTCTGCTCTGCATTTGGTGGGATCAGCTGGGTGTATATTATGAGCAGCTCAAACCAACCAAAACCATCATGGGAGATTGCTACCAACTACAACTGATGCATTTGAGCTGAACATTGAAGAAAAAAATGGCCACTATACAAGCAGAAACATGACCAAGTGATTTTGCAACATGACAACACTAGACCACATGTTGTAAAATGAAAATGTGAAAACATACTTGCAAATGCTTAAATGGGAAGTCCTATCTCACTTGCCGTATTCACAAGACATTGCTCTGTCTGATTATCTTTTGTTCTAATCAATGTCACATGGCCTGACTGAGCAGCACTTTAACTCTTATGAAGATACCAAAAAATGGGTTGACTCATGGTTAACCTTAAAAGACGTGGTGTTTTTCTGATATGAAATTCAAATGCTGCAGGAAAGGTGAGGAAAAAGTTGTGGCTAGCAAAGGACAATACTATCAGTAACATGCTTCTTACTAATTTTTGTAAATAAAACATTACTTTTCATGAAAAATCAGTGAGAACTTATTCAAGGTCCTAATATATAATGTGAAAAATTTCAAAAAGATGAATATGGATGGAAAAAATCTAACAATGGTTTCAACAGAATTATTTTAAGTATCAAGTGAAATATTTCTTTGGAAAAACATATTATTTCCCAAGAATAAATAAAGTAAAGGACATTATTCAAAGAGAAACAAAAAGTTAGTTCTGGGACTGTTTAACTAAACATGGATCTTAAGAAATAAAGAAATCTTTTTATGGTGCTATTGGCAGTCAAAATTTAATTTCAGATTAAAAAGAAATTTAAAAATTAATCGAAAAACGAATTTAATAGTTAATAAAACAGCCGACATTTTCACTTCAAAAAAAATCGCACAGAACATTTGCAAAATTTTCCAAAATTAAGCTCTAATTATAAACCTCTCAAATATCAATGGCTAATTTTATGAGCATTTCAAGAACAAAACACATTGATTTGAAATTGTTCTAGTAAAAGATGCTGAAAATAGACTAAATTGGAAGTGAATTGAAGTTATTTAAAAATTTGCAATATATTTTCATGTGTATGAATCATTATATGACTCTATAAAAAAATAATAATAAATTATTTCTCAAATCTTTTGATATATTTTAAGGAATTATTTCAAATTTGGCCATTGTTTTTTAAAGTAGAGAATTAAGTTATTCAAAATTCATGGTGAAAAAATTCTCTGCCTGGTTTCTTGCTTCCTTGCCACCTACAATCCCTCAAAATTTAAATTATCTTCTGCCTTCTTTAGACCTGCAATTTTATGGTCTTTTCTTATCATTAAGGCCTTCTCATTCTGTTTCAATCCCACTAACACTTAGCATCTTAGTGGCACTATCACCTTGCTTGGGATGAAATGTGCAAAAAAAAACAAATGTGTTAACAGGATAAATAAAAAAATAATCTAACCAAAACTTTTGCTGGTTTTTAATGAAACTTGCATAAATTAAAATTTGAAGCCCTAATACATAGATACATATAAATACAGCTGCCAAAATAAATTCTGGATTTATAATCATTTAATTGTGCTGAATTTTCTTTTCTATATTTTTCTATATTTTCTTTTCTATATTTTTCTATATTTTTTTTTCTATATTTTTCTATATTTTCTTTTCTATATTTTTCTATATTTTCTTTTCATATTCGTTGAGCTCTTTATTATTATCTTTTTAATATTTTATATTAATTACAATTTTTTTTTTGGATTATCCTCTCCGTTTTTACAGGTGTGTCATTTTTTTCTGATATGACTTTAAGGTATGCCATATTTATGGGGTAATGTGGTCAATATCAAAGATAAAGCACATGTATGTAAAAGTGGACATCGAGGTCAACTCCTAACAGCAGAAAAATTTTGTAATTTTTAGAGCTATATTTGAATATATATATATATATATTATAAACAGACTTTTTGTGGTACAGAACTTGAGTATTGCTTTAAAATTTTTATGTTACAGGGCATGAGGATAAAATTTAAAACAGAAAACAACTGGTTTTGCTCCTGCTTGTCAAAGTATTTAATTGGGAGAACTACTGCAAAATGTAAGAGGTGTGAGAAATGAATTGGTCAATAACTGCAAAGAGGGAATGACCTGCTAGAGGCTGATCACAGCAAGGCCCAACAAACACTCTTGAAGTTTACACAGCAAGGCTCTGCAAGACTTGATGTAAACAGACCCGAGCACCTTCAAATGAAAAAGTGAATGTGAATTGGCCAATATGGAAAACCAATTCACATTAAACTCCGTGAAACACTTTCTATTTTTAATAAGATGTTCACAAATTGAGGAATAATAAGTGTTACGGAAAAGTTCATTTTCTTGCCAGGTATGGTTCCTGATTTTCAGTGGAACATACTGTCAAGCAGTTGAGTGGTTCTACCAATGTAACTGGCACTGCAGCCACAATTATATTTATAAATTACAAAATTTATTTCATGAGGTGGCAAAACATCCTTATATATATATATATATATATAAAACATAATATTGCACATTAAGTTGTGCTACTGGTGAGAAAAAAATGTGTATTTATTAATACATGATTATTCGGATAGCAATCTTTCTTTTAAACATGTCTCATTAAAAACAACTGACAGGGAAGATTTTTTTTGTTTAATCTTTTCCAGTACATTTCCTTTTTGCTGGAGATAAGGAATGTAAAAATGTTTCATGATTAACTTTCCAAGTGCTTTCAACCACTTCTCTGGCCATTCTCAAACATGTTATGTTTCTGATGTTGTTATTTTATCCTCATGTTTTGACTGTAACATAATTTATTTTGTTTTTGAAAAGGAGCCTTGATGCACGTGACTGGACATCATTACATCACATAAAGAATGCTTTATAGAACTTTTGTACTTTCCTTATGTTGAGCAAAAAGGAAACATGTAAGAATGTTCTGAAAAAATTAAATCAAAAATTAAGAAAATCACACTCACACACACACACATATATATATAGTCAGCCGCAGACAGATCTGTTTCACTGTATCACAGCTCATCAGTACGGTTAGACTCCAATTGCTTTTAACCCAGGATTGAAACCCAACCAAATTGGGGTCAGCCAGCGATTCTACCTCTGATCTATGGGTGCTCGGTATAAGAAGGCAGACTTTTTAGCATGTATATTGTCATTATACATGCCCAATATATATATATATATATATATATATATATATATATATATATATATCCAGGTGAAGAGAACTAACAGTTTTAGAATTCCGAGTTTTCCAGCATTTTTTTTTTTTAAATTGTGCTCAATACAACATATATTGTAGACCATAATATAATTATAATTAAATTTGTTTTTTTCTTTAAAATTAATATAGTTTACATTGCGATATGGAAATTTCTGTTTTGAGGTTTTACCTCATCATCAGGCAATGTTAGCTCATTGTTGCGAAAATGATTTTCATTTGAATGTAATTGTATTTATGGATGAAAATAATGAGAAAAATTTACATGTGTGTTTAATTTAACTAATCAAAATTCTGATTAGTTAAATTAAACACACAGACAAATTTTTCTGTCTTCCCACATCCATAAATAACAAACGTATTGTTTCTTATATTTAAATGAATATCATTTTCAGAACAATGAGCTAACATTACCTGATGACAAGGTGAAATCTCTAAACATAGAAATTTTCATGTTTCAATGTAAAATATATTAATTTTAAAAGATAAAACAAATTTCATTATATATATATATATATATATATATATATATATAAATTAAATATACATTTTTACATTTTGTGTATTTTTAGCCTCAAATTCTCATTTTTTCACAGCTGATTGAAGATTATGGAAATATTTCTTTTGAGAAGTGATTTTTTTATTAATTTATCTGGTTTTCTTAAAAGTGATTTCACTCCTGACTGAATATGATAGATGTATTTCCTGATATTATTTCTATAAGTACATTTATCTATGGTGGCCATCTTTGAACAACATGCCACTTATCCAATAATAAAAAACCAAAATAATAAAAACCAAAACTAAAATAAAATTGATAAACATTACTTCAACCAACACCTGGTAGTTACCTGTAAAAAGCACAAAAATACTCTGAAACATTACCTGTGAAAAACATTACAAATATTAGAACTAATTCTATTGAAAACAAAAAAAATCAACCTACAATCAACAAAATATCAGTTTATATCAGAACCAGCATTACAAATATTGTTAACAAAAAGAGAAAGAAATCACATTCTTGTGAAAATTTTCAAATACATGATTATGGAAATTCTAATTCAAAATATAACTATCAAAACAGGACAATCAGTGGAATTAAACACCCAACTCTGTGGAAAAGAACTTTACTCCCTAAAGATGGCCAAAACAGTTGAAAGAACTTGAAGATATAATGTCTGAAAATGCATCTATCATACTGATCCATCTGTACATATATTGAGAGATTTTCTAAACATATACTGTTAAATATAAGAGACAATGAATGTCTATGTTTAATCATGAGCCATTCTAAATGTCATATTTTGGCTTTAATTTCAGTTGAAAATAAAGACAAAAATTCTCCAACATTTGGATAATTTTTTATTAAGTTGGTTCTAAGTTTTCGGCTCACATGAGCCATCTTCAGAGAGGTTATAAGGATGGTAACACAATAAGATCCACCATCAGTGACGATTTTATTGTGTTGACATAAAACTCCGCTAAGCAACAGCAATAGTTACCAAAAATAACAAACACAGTTCTCAAATTTGCAATACAGTTCTATGACATCACACCGTGTGATAGCACGAAATGACAACAGAACCATGTATTCAAATGCAATGTAATGTGTTATGACCAGATTTAAAAGTGATTTTATTAAGTGTGGGTTGTTTGGATTTAATGTAGATGGCCTCCAATACTTGAAGATTCTTTTTACTGTGTGTATGAGTGAGAATTATTGTATTGTTGACTAAAATCTGTCTGATATTACCTACATGTTTATGTTTTTCTGAGAAATGTTGTTTAATTGTACTGTGATCAGAAAGATGACAGGTAAGTCTACGAGAGAGCATGGTTGAGAGATATGCATTGAGAGAAATGATGAAAAGGCTGGGATGCTTACTTTGAAATTCAAATTTATGAAATCCAATGCACCTGGATGCTCAACCTTGCCAACCCATTCAACATTTGTCCACTTCTACTTCTATATACAGGGGTGCGATGGATAAATTGTCATTTAAATTATGCAGATATAATGGCGACAATTCATCCATCGCAACATGCACATGTTTAACTTTTTTATCCTGCATTCCCTCTCTTTTTAGGTACATTATTTGGGTGTGATGGATAAATTGTCATTTAAATTATGCAAATGTAATGGCGACAATTTATCCATCGCACCATGCGTATGTTTAACTAACTTTTTTTATACTGCATTCTCTCTCTTTTCTATACATTATTCAGTAAAATCATAACTTTTTAAAGTTCTTTCAAAGGTTGAAATGTACTACACAGGATCATTTTTCCATTTTGGCATTCATTTCCCCACCATTTTTCTGATATATTTAAGTAGTATATCCTTTATATATATGTATTTATTTATCAGTATTATAGAAAAATAAACTGAGGACCAAATCATGCTGTATCATTTTTTTAATTTTGGATACATTGCGTTAAATATTTTTGGATACATTGTGTTAATATTCAAGCAATGCTTTCCTCTTTATACTTATTCATACTGCTGATATTATTGCTGATGTATAAAGGCACAAGACAATATCTTTATATTGTAGAACATGATTATGTTTTTAATAAGTACAATAAATTATCAATTGATGACTGAGTAAACAATAATTATTTCAAAACTTTCTCTTTTAAAAAAAATGTGTCTAAAAATATCTTCTGGGTTGTATATTTGAAGGTAAGATATCTGGTACAGAAAAAGACAACTCAACAAAACCGACTGAGTACTGAGAAAACTCAAACATAACTTTATTTATAACTGAATAAAAGTAATTTATTAACAACTAAAATCTTAATTAGTGAATACTATTCTTCAGATAAGGCATTTTTTTGAAAAAGCATTATGCAAAATATAAACCAGTTTTGTTTTTAATCAGTTTTAAGAAAATAAATCACAAATTATGTTTTGTAAAAATATTTTAGAACAAAAAAAAACATAAATGACGTTATGATTTAGTTTATTAAAAAGAATTAAAACAAAAACTGCTTCATTTTGTTTTGAATTTTTTGATTAACTTTATTAAAAAGTAATTAAAAACAAGTGTGTCTTGTTGAATTATTTTTTATAAGTCAACTTATTTTATTTAAAAATAAATTTCTTCACTGGTAGCACAACTCTGAGTTTCATGCACAACATAATCTTCAGGTGCTGAGTAAGGTTTTCCTAGACTATGACCTGCACATTTACAAATGCAGATGTGAAGAGATGAGCACTAATTATTTAAGCATCCTATACCACATCCCAAATAAATCTAGCAATAGAAGACAATGATTCTGCTCTCTGGCCTGAGGCTAACATACTGATGATGAGGGTTGCTATGCTGATGACATAGGTATTTATAGTTGGGATAAGAATGACTTTGAACAGAAAATCAACATCCTCTACCAAATGTTACAAGAAATAGGACTCAAGATAAACCTTTCCAAAACAGAAATTATAATTTGGAATCAAAATGAAAGCAGTGATGGCATGCACACTGAATCCATCATAAAAATTCAGTATGTAGAATTAGTAAATACTAAATACTAAATACTAAATACTAAATACTTCAAATAACTCAGTGTATGGATTGGTCATAACAAATTACGTATAGCAAAAAAAAAAAAAAAAAAAAAAGAAAACTAAACATAGAATAGGCTTTGCCAGAGGTCGTTTCACACAACACCACAAATTACTACAATTGCTACAAAACTAAAAACTCAAGATCACTGACTAAAAAGGCTTTGCGTGAGTGAAGTCTGTAGGTTTTAGCAAAGGCATCCTTCTTTGAATAATGTGGACTGGTTCTACAGAATCACAAACAAAGAACTGTACCTAATAACAGAAACCATATCACTTAGGGGCTACCAGCAGAAGCAACAAATAAAATAGCACATTTAATTCAAAGAGACAATAATGATACAATCAAGATGTTGACATTCTACACTACTTCAAACTTAAGATTAGAAAGGAAACACTCATCAGTACTGGAAAAGGTGATGACGGTAGCTGGACTTGAGAAACATTACTGAAAGGTTACAATTATTTTCAGCAGAAGATTTTAGAAATTTTAACTAAAACCAGTACTGGCTATTTGGTTAATGAATGCCAAATGTTTGCTTGTAGGAAAATGGCTAATGTTATCATTACCAACTTCATAATATTGTATTACAAAATGTAAATAGGGAGATATCTTATGTCATCAAATACAGCACATTATTGATGTAGTTTATCAAAAAATAAATATGCTAAATTAAGAGTGAAAAAATAAATATTGACTAACTGTAAAATGCCTCTGATGTCTCAATATAACCACTAAACAATTAGTAGACAAATACTTAACTCTCTAGTTTGGGCCAATAACATGACCTTATAGGTTTCTTTTCTTCTGAAAAGGAATTCTTACTTTACTATTTATTATTACAAAACTATAATGATTTGTTCTGTATTTCAGAAACTGACTTTCCTAAGTTACAAGTCAGAGAGCTTCAAAAATTCCTTTGTCATATAAGATGTAGGCAAACAAGAAACTTATTTCTGACACAACAAACAAAATAGCATTTTACTGGTTTAGAAAAACATTATTTCAAATCAAAACTAAAATACAGAAAAGATATTCTGAATACAATGTTACCATCCTTTTAGATGCTGTCCTTGGGATTTTTTTAAAGAATCTTATTTATTTTTACACACCATTCATACCACTACATGACATGTCCCTTCACCTCATTACCAATCATGGTTCTCCCTAATTTCTTGTCCTTTTACCTCTTTGTATATTTTCTCTTCTATCTCTGCCTGCTCTGCTAGCCATTTACACAAGCTTATTAGTGAGGTCGTGAACTGCCTTCAATATGTCTTGTGAGTGTCAAACTTTCTAAGCCCTCTTTTCTCATGATGTGCCTTAGAAATTTAAATTCTTTTTGATGTTAAGTGTCTTTTGTGTTTCCATTTTCTCTAAAACCTTTTTGTTTCTTATGTTTGTTCCATTGTATTCTCAGCATTCTTCTGTTGAAATACATTTTTGTTGCTTCAAGTCTCTTCTTCATCAGTGAAGAGATTGTCCAAAAATTCAACTGGAATTTGAACTCAGCTCTCCAATTTCTCATTCCAAGCCAATACCCACTGCACCACAACACACATTCATTCTAAAATTTATCTTCTAGAAATGTAGAAACATGTGTGTTAATACTTTTTTTTTACCATTGAAAAAATATTTAGTATTGTAGGCTAATTTCGATCCGATGCTAAATTATAGTTTTGCCTAATATATATGAAGAAGAGACTTGAAGTCATTCTACCAACAAATTCTGAGAATACCAAAGACAGCACATGATAACAATAAGAAAGTTTGAAGGAAAATAGGATCTACAAGGTAACTTATAATGACAATCAGATTGAGACAGCTGATATTTCTAAGACACAATCAAAAAAACACAAAAAACATTTCTGAAATCTTTCTAGGAAAATATGAACTGTTTGCAGGCACTGTGGAGTAATGGATAGCAACTTGGATTGAGAAATAGATCCAGGTTCGAATTTCAGTCAAATTCATTTCATTTACTTATATGCTAATACCCTTGGAAAAGATATGAATCTTTTCTCTCCCAAGCTATGGTTAAATAGCAGTACAAACTGGGTTCTATAGCTTTGGTTGGCAACCAGTCTAGGAGAACAAAAACTCTGAATTTGATAAAAATAAAAAAGGCAAGAAAAGATAATGGTCAAACTAAGATTTGAAAAGATCTATCAAAACTTATTTATAAATGGAACTTTGGCTGTGTGTGTGTGTGTCCATTACCTATAGATTCTGAAACGGCTGAACCGATTTTCTTGAAAATTTACACAGTTGTACTATAAGCGTCTGCAAGTGTTCTTAGCTAGGTTTTGTGTCGAGGTACCCCCGATAAATATCGAAAATCGATAATATCGGTTTATAGAAGGAGTGGTCTGATTTTAATCAAATTTGATACGCTCATAGACAAAGACATAAGAAATGATATTCAGAAGTTTCAAGGTTGCAGTTCTTACAATAGTGCAGAAAATCCATAATATATATATAAAAGGCAAGAGGTTTGTGTATGTGTGTCTGTTTATCTGCCTGTATGCCTGTGTTTTTTTTTCAGCCCTTTTATTTTAGTTTTTGCTTCGGGTTTGGCTCTAAGTAGGTATAATTGTAGTTCTTAGTCTCAGCCATGATATCATTAACTCAGAGGAATTATTTAGCCTTCAAAATTCATTTTACGACGAAAAAAACATTTGATATCGATACCAGGAAATCAAAATTTGACTTATATCCATTCATTTTTCTTTCAGTCTACGGTTTTGCTTTACCTGGAAACAACTATTGCTTTTTAGTCTTTTGTGCCAACGTCCAAAGAGTCTGAGCTCCAGGATCATGGATTAGTTTTAAAGCTTTCATTACACCTGAGCAACGCCGGGCTATACTGCTAGTATATATATAAGAAAAAATTAAGGCAGACACGTTATTTCATGGTAAATCAGTTTCTGTCTTTATTGTATAGAAGATTTTACAAGAATGAAATTCACAAACAAAGTCCCCTTGCCCTTGCATATATATATATATATATATATACACCACATATAATCAAAGTGCATGTGTAAGAGCAGATGTCAACTTAAAGATACATTATGCAAGTCGGTTAGACTGCTGTCATGTAGATTTGGAAAGTAAATTTGTCCTTATTAAATCTCTGAAGAAGCTTGTTATAAGTGAAACATGTTAGATTAAAGACACTTTTTCCTACTTGTTCTTTATTTATTCTATTCATATATATAAATGTATATATATATATATATATATATATATATATATATATATACTGTAACTGTATATTGTATCGAGCACTCTTTATAAAAGTAAATGCATGAACAACAGATTAAAAAACCTACACGTTCTACAACTTAGTTACAATATATATATATATATATATATATTCAAATAAAACTCCAAAACTACATTCATTGTATACCCATTTTGGAGAGAAAAAAATCTTGCTTCCTCAGCAATGATCAAAACCAAAATGCTATTACAAATATGAGATGAAAATTCACATTCCGGACGATCATTCAAAATAATTCCATACTGAGAAAGTTTACATTAAAAAGAAAAAGAAAGTAAATAAGAAAAAATTAAAGGGAGGGGAAGTTAAAGAAAAGAAGTTGTCATCTAGACATTGTTATGGAGGGTAGGCAGGAGAGGGAAAAAAACAAAGAAAGGGGTTCAAGAGTATATTATATTTATTCAAAATTTATGACATAAACATGTGATAATATCAGTACAAAAGCAGCCATTTTGTTTCAATACTTCTTGTGTCTTATCAAGTAATACTGCTGATTTCGCATTTAAGAGTTTTAAAAGTTTCAAAATTAGTCAAACCCCCACAATCAAACAGTATTTCCCTGACTGGAGGGATTTGGCTAATTTGGAACCTTTCAAAACTTTTCATCTCGAAATCAGCATCACATGGTAAGACACAAGTAGTGCCGAAACAAAATAGCTACTTTTGTAGTGATATTTCAACATATATATGTTATAAATTTTAAATAACTGTTGAAAATCCTGATGATTAACAAAATGGTTTTTAAACAACTGACATATTGAAATTATCTGTTTGAACAATAGTCGTATTTGAGTAGAATCCTGTTTTTAATCAAACAGTATATTTATATATTTGTTTCTACTGGCCTGATTATTTATGATAAATTTTTCCAAAAAACATTTTTGGAAAATTATGAACTAAATACACAGTAAAAATCATTGTATTTTGCATATAAACAATACTAGAAACATTTTCATGGACCTTAAGTATTATGTTTTCTGCATTATTGATAGCATGACAGTATTTTCGTTTGTGTATTTTTCATCATTATCATAAGTTATCCCATGACCAGATAAGGTTGTGTTGCGTCTATGATTAGTTACCTCCATATATCTGGGTTGAAAACCAGAGAAACCTCTCTCTAAGTCAGACCACAGCTTGAAGGCTCACCTAGGTCACAAATAGATAGATGTTGATTCCATCAGGAGAACCCTCTGCTCTGGCTGTTCTGTTTCCTGTATGATCACTGAAGTTAAGCAACATCTATCTTCGTCAATACCTAAATGATTGACTGCTTGGGAATGCCAAGTACTGTAAGCTTTAATGTGCAGGTGGTGTAATGGGTAAAGGCTTGGAATCCTTAATAAGAGAGCAGAGTTCCAATTCTCATTGGGTTCATTAAATTCACGAATATACAAATGTCCTTGAGAAAGATATGAATTCACCACTTTTCCCTCCAGTTTAGTAATTAGTCAAACTTGTATTATTTTTTAACTTTAAATAACTTGCAATGGGCTGATAAGTTGTAAAAAAAACACACAGTGGCTGTTTATTTCAGTTTAGGAAGCTCTCTGCCCATTGTCATCAATGCATTTGCTGTGTATATGACTATGGTGTCCAGTCTATCCAATTGTACTAGATGGCTAATGATCTCACAAGAAGGTTCATCCGTCCTTTGACAATTCTTGTTTTTAATCATGGTGGAAGAACTGGATCGATTGCTAATGATTCAACCCTGCATCAGGTAACAATGGGCTACATGGTACCAGTAGCAGTCGCAGAATAACCTGACATAAATTCTGCAATATTTTTCTCATTCGCAATGAACCTAACTCAGTCGAGATCAGTTTTATTATCTCTTTCTTTTATCACCTTTTCATTTTGTAAGTAAATTTTGTGATTGTTGTTCATCACAGACAGAAAAACAATTACAGAAACACAGAGACATGGACACACACAAAAAGAGACACAATGCAATCAGCAAACTGAGATGCCAAATAGTTTTAAGAAAACGGATAATCAATGGCACTTTCAGCCCTTATTTTCTAGAAAACAGCAAAGACAGAGATAAAAATTAAAATAAATGATATTTATGGATAGGAAAACAGTAGGAATTCATCATGCCAAAAGGATTTTGTATTATGTGAAGTTACGGTGGAGTAATGGATAGCAGCTCAGATTGTGGAATCAGAGAACTGAAGTGAAATTCAAGTTAAATTCGTTACATTGACTTGTGTGCTAACACTCTCAGGATAGGTATGAATCCATCTCTTCTTCCCTTGGTTATAAGAAAATCGCAGGACAGACCAGGTTCTATAGTCTTGAGTGGCAATCAGTCTTAGAGAAGGAAGCTCTAAATTCAAAACCAGCTTGGAGAGGCATAATAGCAGGGAAAGATACAAATCCATCCCTTCTTCTACCAGTTATAGGTAAATAGCAGAAAAACAGGGCCCTATAGCCTTGGGTGGCAACTAGTCTAGGAGTATGATATTTCTGAATTCAAAACCTCCAACTATGAGTTAAATAGCTTTACCAATCCACAATGGGCCAAGTGTTGTGAGTATGACTACACCCATGAAGATATGGTCAATTAAGAAGGAATCTTCCAACTGAAAACTCTAAATTCAAAACCAGCTTGGAGAAGGTTAATAGCAGGACAGACTGGGTTATATAGCTTTAGTTGGCAACCAGTCTACTGTAGAAATAACTGGCAATCTATTGTGGAAAAATCTCCAACATGCCTTGAGCCAACATGGAAGATTATGATAAAAAAAATTAACATGTGAATAATATCTCATATTGATGAGCAATTAGTTGTTGATAATAATGATTAGTTACCTTAAATTTACTTGGCATCAATTTCCAAAGTCTGAAGGCATGGTGGAGAAATGGTTAACAGTTTGGCTTGAGGAATCCAGTTTGTTTTTTTTTAATATAAAGTTGTTCTTCTTCTAGACCGTTCCCCCCTCCCCCAGCAAGTCTAACAGGTTGAGTGTCACTTTATTTTATTTTCAGTAGGAAGAAGAGGACAAAGATTAATTTCAAGGAAGATCATTTGAAGAGAATACGAACTGAATTTGATCATGGCTCACTAAATCTCTTTTTTCAAGCTTCATTCCCCTGTGAATCACTTTAGCTTGAAGTAAAAAAGCAACTTTGAAGCTTGAAAAGTAATTTATAGCAGTTCACATTAAGAAATCTGAAATCAGAGTCTGAACTCCAGTCATGTTGGTTATAATCACTTATGTGCAAATACCCTTGGGAAAGATATGAATCCGTCCCTTCTCCTGCCAGTTACAGATAAATAGCAAATAAACGAGGTCCTATAGCTTTGGATGGCAACCAGTCTAGGAGAAGAATATTTCCGAATTCAAGACCCCACAACTGGCCAACTGTTGTGAGTATGACTACATTCCTGAAGACATGGTAAATCAAGGAAAGGGATCTTCTAACAGAAATGAGAAGGCTCTGGATTTGGAATTTAATGCTTCTAACAACTTCAATATAAATAGCACCTGTTCTCATAAGATATTCTATTATGGACACTGAAGGAAATGAAGCCAACAGAGAGTAAAAATTATATTCTTATATACTTGTTAAATAAACAAAACAATAAACAAGCATAGCTCTGAAAATCCGGCACGAAACATTTTGCTCAGAGTAGATTTGAAAATTGGCCAGACAATTTACGTTGCCAAAGCACTGACAAATCGAGGTACACTTTGAGAGTCATCACTTTGCAAAGTGTCTCATATTTCATACATTATTTTTTTTTCTCTGCTTAACAATATCTTTGGAGAACATTGTCCTTGGAAATAAAAATAAAAGAAAAGAACAAAGTTATCACTTCAAGAAAGAGAATTTTCTTGAAGAGTTTCAATATGACAGGAACACTAAACCCAAAAATCAATGAAGGTTTTCATTTACATAGTTTAATTATAGCAGGTGTGTCTAAAAAGCATCTAACCATATCTAGCCTACCTAGGGAAATAACAGCTTAGTTCACTCCAAAGTAAAACTCTTGGGATCACACACTTTATTCTCTGGATCTTTTTCAACTATTCAAAATAACCTGCAAAGTTTACTTTTGAAATCACTATCAATTGTCTCACTACAGTCTCTTTAATCTCATTTACAAAATAAAATATTCCCCCTTTTTCAACAGTAGTTTTTGCTTTAGGAAAAGTGAAGTGTAAAGTTTACTTTTGAAATCACTATCAATTGTCTCAATACAGTCTCTTTAATCTCATTTACAAGATAAAATATTCCCCCCTTTTTAATAAGATGTGAAGAATGAACAGAGATATTGCCAAGAGGAATATTACAGTAAATGTAGCATAATTTAATTGTACAGAAGATAATGGTGATGTACATCAAAGGCCAAACCCACTTTATACCTCACATAGGGCAACAAAAGCCACTAAGATGTAGGGAGTACCTAACTGTGGAAGAAAAAGAAAAGGATTATTAAGGAGCAAAAACAAAATAACAGGAATTAAGAAGACAGAAAATATTGGTTAAAACTGCATTTAAATGTTTGAAGATCAAAGATCAAAGTTGACTGGAAAGAAAGACACTGGAAGAGAGTTCTACAAGGTGTGAGAAGAAAAAGTCTTGGCAAAGAATCTATGACTGCATTTACCAATTTCAATTGTAAAATAATCATTTTGGTGTGAGCAACCTGTCCTCAAAGTTTGTAAAAGTATTTTAGATACACCCTGTATATATATATATAGTCAGTCAGTTAAGTGCCATACATGATACATGCTTTGGGCGATCATGTCTCGAAAGAGACATGACTGACTGGGAAGAAGATTATCCCGCAGTAGGTTGTCATTGCTTTCTGCGGTAGAATAGTTGCCAGCCAAGACTATAGAACCCAATCTGTCCTATTATTTAATCCATAACTGGAGGGAGGAGACAAATTAATACCTTTCCCAAGGGTATTTGTGCATAAGTGAATGCAAGGGGTTCAACTGGAATTTGAACTCAGCACCCCGATCTCTCGTTCCAAGTCAATATCCACTGCACCACAATGCACATCTGCATATGTAAAGTAATAATAAATATTCATTGCTCTATTTTAATATTGAGCACTGTTATAAATTAATGTTTTGAATGTTGCTATTATTTTCTTCATTCTTATTCATTTGGATATAAAAATATATGTGTGTGTATGTGTGTGTGTGTGTGTATATATGTTCACAAAAACCCATCTGCAAATCCTCCAAAACCCTAATTCTGTCAAACAACTAGCCCTAAACTACTAGCTTTTATCACTATTATAAAACATATACCAAAAAAGACAAAACATGTCACAAATAGTTCAGATTCACTTTATTTCTCATTGCGAAAGAACATAGGTGTGTTTGGAAATCTGATTTTTAACATCATTTCTCATCATGCTTCTTTTATTATTATTATTAATATCATTAAATGTTCAAGTATTAAACAGGGATTTAGGTTTACTCAGAAAACACAGTTTTCATAGAGAGCCACCTACAAACACTCCACAACCTTAATTGTAATACAGCACACGAAAAAAAAAAAAAACTAACTAAATTCTTTGGATTGAATCCCACTTCTTTGTTTATTTCTCATCTTGTTGAAAAGGGACACAGATGTGTCCATAAATTCCCACTTTAAAATTTTTCTCTTCGTACATCAGTTTAAACTAAAGGCCAACTAATATATAATAAATATTATGAGTTTTATTGACAATATTTTTATCATTTTGTTGTCTTTTTATTCCTTTAATTACTTTTACTAGCCGATTAAATCAACATAAAAGAAGGAATCGGGAAATTCCCAGGAAGAATTCCACTTCATTTTTATTTCTCGTCTTGTTGAAAAAGGACACAGATGTGTCCGAAAATACTGACTTTAAAATCTTTTCTCTTCAATACTGTTATCTTTTGCTGTCATTTTATTCCCTGAATTTCATTAAGCACCCATTAAATCTAAATATTATATGAAGTAGACATTGACTTTCTTTTATTTTAGTCATATTAAGCACTATGGAATGGTAGACTTTGAAAAACAGTAGCTACTCCCACATCTACGCACCATTCATTCAGTAATGAATTTGAACACTCTCGGCTACTGGCGTGTGTTTATATTGTATATAACACACTAAAGTCAGCCTTCCTCTACCAGCGCCCATAGCTCAGAGGTAGAATCACCAACTGATGTCAATTCGGTTGGGTTTCAATCCTGGCTAGAAGCAATAGGAAGTCTAATCATACTGATGAACTGTGAGACAGCAAAACAGATCTGTCTGTGGATGACTATATATATATATATATATATATATATATATATATATATATATATATATATATTTCATTAAAAACAAGGTAATGCAGATAAGTTTTTTTATTTAATTTTTCTTGAATTCTTTTTTATTTCTTTTCTGGGCATAAATTATATAGAAATCAGCTATACTTTTAGCCATTATTAAGAATAATTTTGTTTTTAGTTTTAGCTGAATGAATGGACTTTTTGAAGTATGTACCCAAAGTTATAGGGATATTCTATTTCCCAAACAGGGTCAGCATATTGTGCCCATGTTAAATTTTTCTGCTTTTTTTATAATACTGGCATTGTTTTAAGCTTTGTTTTAACATATAGATGAGGCTATTATATTTGTATTATCAAAATTCAAACAATTTCTACATGATTTATGTCCAGAAAAGAAAAAAATTAAGAACACAAGAAAAATGAAATAAAAAACAAAACCGCATTACCTTGCCAGGTGTTTTTAATAAAACTTGTATAAAAGAGAGGTTGCTGCTCAAATAAACAATTATATATCCCCCTGTGGAATTAACCTTACAAATTCCCAAGGGTACTACTTTATTATATATATATATATATATACTATCAATTTGGAAGACTGCACAAAACCAAAAAGGCATTTAAGGTAAGCAGACTTCGTAAAAAAGTGCTTGATATCAAAGAAAGAGCATTAATAGAATATGAGTAAAAGTGGTTACTTAATTGATTGATGCCATCTTCAGCATCTCAAGTCCAGAATTTTGTAGGCAGATTTTTTTCCATCCACTCTTCAAGGGCTCTTTCCAATTTACTGTTAATACTTTTAAATTTTTGCTTTTCTATATTGTTGTGAATTGTCCATTTGTTCGAGTTTGCATGTATTTCCTGTTTTAGCAGGTGTTAGCTGTCATAGTCAATTTTTTCATCACTTGTTTTGTTTTTTCTTCCTTTTTTCTCAGGAAATTTGTTATATGTTGACCTACTGTTTATACAATTGTCATCATATTTTTGATGCTTGAATGTTGAATGCTTGTAATTACTTGTGTGTTTATACATATCCATATATACACACCTACACATGTATTTATATATGTGCACATACACACACATACATATACATATATACATGTTTTTGAGTTGTAATGATTAGAAATGTTATTTGTGAAAGGTATTAATTCGTCTCTTCCCTCCAGTTATGGATTAAATAATAGGACAGATTGAGTTCTATAGCCTTGGTCGGCAACCAGTCTACCGCAGAAAGCAGTAGCAACCTACTGTGGGATAATCCTCTGCCAAGTCAGTCATGTCTCTTTCGAGACATGATCACCCAAAGCATGTATCATGTATGGCAATTAACTGACAGAGAAAATCAGTAATATGAAAATGAACTGAAATCTGTGCACAATAAGAATTGTGTCAGTTATACTGAAGAAGATATTGATGGTGAGCAGATAAAAATAGATAGACCAAAATGAAAACTAAGTCAAATATTTTTAGAAATTGTGTTTATGCATGTATATATACTTCCTTGGCCCAACCGACTTTCTCAAATCCCTATTTCAATGGCAAAATATCAGAATACTGATTTTGAGTAATGTGCAGTTTTGAGAAACCTCCAACTCTATCTGACTCCACACCATGTATTTTAAAAGGTTCTTCTATTTCCCCACTTCCTCAAATACTATGTAACATTAGATTTTCTTGGAGAAAGAAATGCACCGACATATATGAAAAGACTAGACAGATAGATAGATATGTATGAACAGACTAAGATAGATCTAAATGATAGTAAGATAGATATGAAAAGCCTGAGTAGACATATAAACAGGTTGGATATATATGGATAGACAGATACTGAATAAATATATATGTAAATACTACTGAGTAAAGAGATTTGTAACAAGAAAAAAGATAAATATGAAAATACTGAGTAGATAGATACAAAACAATTGGGTAGATATGAAAAGAATTAGTTGATATAGAGATATGAAAAGACTGGATAGTTATGGATAAATAGATACTACATATTATAAGCCTCCATCAGTCAGGGTTGACTATAGGTAGCATCCTAGTTGTATGCTTGGCTCAAGCATCGGCATCTGTGACTGTAGAAACGGATGCTGGAGTGACAGTCTCTGTTGTAGAGGCTGCATTTATGTTTTGCTTCTGGTCTATCGGAGCTGTCATTTTGCTTTCTGTGAACCCACCTCCCCATGGCGACTTGTGTCAGTTGCTCTTCCCTTGATTTGAGTTGTTGGGCCAGGGTTCCTCTACATTTGAACCCATTGACTGCTACCCTCTGACATGACTGTGTTGATGTCCACAGCTTTCATATCACATTTTATGATGTCACAATACTGCAGTTGTGGCGACCCAGTGGGTCTTTTTCCAGAGCCCAGCTCTCCTTACAGGATGTCTTTTGGAATGTGACCATCTGGCATGCGGTGGACATGGCCTAGCCAGCGGAGTTTGCGCTGTTTAAGGAGTGTGAACATGGTAGGCAGACCAGCTCGAGACAGGACCTCAATGTTGGGCACCTTGTCTTGCCATGTGATTCCCAATATGTGTCAGATACTTCTCACGTGGAAGTATATATATATATATATATATATCCGAGTGAATACAGAATGAAGAAAGAATTTTTACAATGTCCAAAATATTAATTTAAAACAGTGCTCGATATATAATATATAGAGCTGTGAATATTTATTGTAAATTATATTTTAAAACATGTACATAAATTTTTATATATCCACTACAAATAGTACATTTGTTTCGACATTGAAACTTCAATGTCTCATCAGGCTGTGTGGATAGTTAAATCTGTCTAGAAATTGAAGACTCATTAATCAACCATATTAACTACCCACACCACTTTCTTCAAAGTTCTAACGGTCAATCCACGAGACTCGTTCCCTTATCACTAACCCCCACCAACATACCACACGCAACCGACTAAATATAAGAAAAGAGGCTTTTCATTCCTATCTATAATGAGACATTGAAGTTTCAATGTTGAAACAAATGACTATTTGTAGTGGATATTTTTTTTTTTTTTAATAAGCGTTTCACCCCGAGCAAGGCATGTTACTGCCACTACTGCACAGGGGGCTACATAGAGTAGAGAAAGGATGATTAAATATAGGAAATGTCAGAGGGTGGGTGATAGGCGGGTAGGGATACTGAGAATGGTTAAATATAGGAAATGTCAGAGGGTGGGTGATGGGCAGGTAAGGATACCAAGAATGAGGGTTGGGTAGATGAGAGTGTTCTGAGAATAATTGGGAGTTAGCGTGATAGATGTCTATTGACCCTACATTTAAACACCTGGAGATTGTAGCTGTAGGGAAAGCAGACTTGTGGAAGGGAGTTCCACAGGCGGGAAGCACGAGAAAAAAAGCTGTTGAAGTAGAATTTACGGTTACATCATATTTGTTTAACTGTAAAAGAGTGGGACCTAGTTGCTAATCTAGTATCTCGTGTAAATTCGTGCTTAGGCGGCACCACTGATCTAAGCTCATCGGAGCAGAAGCCATGAAAGTACTTGTAGAAGAGGCACAGGGAAGCCACATCACGCCGGTGAGAGAGTGGTTGCAGCCAGTCTGCCAAGTCAGTATCAACCACGTTACAGATCCTCCTTTGTATTTTGTCAAGAAGTCCAAGGAGAGCAGCAGGGGCACCCAACCAAATATGGCAGCAATATTCAATACACGGGCAGATGGTAGATTTGTATATGTGCAGAATAGATTCAGATGGGAAAAACTTCCGGGCCCTGCACAGAGAACCAACTTTCATAGCAGCAGATTTGGCAATAGATTCGATATAGTCATTCCATTTGAGGTCCACCGAAAGTGTAAGGCCAAGGAGGTGTAGTATTTTACTCTCTGGGAGGCTAGCCTGTCCCATGCTAATGGGAGGTAGATGCGATTGTCTATGGTGGTTAGTTGATAACAGCTTCGTTTTAGAGGCATTGAAATTTACCAGCCATTTCCTACCCCAGGCCACTACGGATTGGAGGTCCTTTTCAAGTACGGCAGCGAGGTTCACTTTGTCGTCCACACCTGGTTTTTGATCGATGCGATATATAAAAAAATTATGTACATGTTCAAAAATATAATTTATAATATACACACACACACATATATATATATATATATATATATATATATATAGAGAGAGAGAGAGAGAGAGTAGATAGATAAATATGAAAATACTGAGTAGATAGATAAGCATGCGATGGTTAAATTGTCTGCCATTTTATATTTTTAACTTCACACGATGCACTTTGTATGTTTTTCATTGACTGCATAGTAGAATCAGTTAGGCACCATTTGTGTGAAAAAGAGCACCATGATGCAACTCACTCAACAAGAAATTTGGAAATGACATGATGTACTGCTTGACATTGACACCAGAAGCTTCAATACAAACATTTCAGAGTCATTAGGTGTCAACAAAGATGTTTGGAGTGACCACAAGTGATGACAACATTACGTCGCCATTCAGTTTCTCACAGGGACTCAGATTCAATACAAAAGCCTACATCAAGTGTCTTGAGGATGTAGGTGCTGCCCTGGTTCAAGAGGGTGGCTGCTGGAAGACTCCTTTTCTTGAATAGGACTCTACACCATGCCACATAAGGAGGAGAACCCAGTCATGGTTGTCAATTTCTGCAACCTCATCATCCCCTTACATCTACCTATACTGCAGCCCCCTTAATTATTATGCATGAGGCACTGTTGAGCAAGAGACCCACAAAACTCTTTATAAAATCAAAGATGAACTGAAGGCAAGGATTATGGTTCATTATTATTATTCCCCAACTTAAACAAGGAAACTATCTCGAAGAGGAAAATACAGGAGAATCCAAAGCCGTCTGGAGGCCGTGGTTGAAGCTAAGGGCGATTTTATTGAATAAATTTACTTTTTAGTATTTCAAGGTATTTTTGTGTAATTTTGGTAAATCTGTTAAAAAAAAGATGTCAGTATTATGTTCATTTTTGTGTCATTTTGGTGACAATTTATGTATTGCACACTGTAGATCTAAAAAGACTGAATAGATAGATAAATACAAAAAGACTGGATAGATAGATACAGAATATATATATATATATATATATATATATATATATATATATACATTCTATGCACCCATGGCTTAGTCATTAGGAACTCTGACTGATACCAAATCGGTCTAGTTTCAATCCCGGCTGAAATGTAGATGTCTAACTATACTGATGAGCTGTGATACAGCAAAACAAGCTTGTATATGGATAACTAATATATATATATATATATATATATATATATATAACTTATTTATATATTTATAAATACTGAGTAGATAGAGATGTAACAAGTAGATAAATATATATGAACAGAGTAATATAGACAAACAGTTGCGAAAAGACTGAGTAGATAGATGGTAGATAGGGATATAAATAAAACAGATATAAATTATTATGAGGTTTCATAAAATACAGTTTATAATTAAGTTAGTTATGAACCTAAAATACAGAGCTCATTCATGAAAGCTGAAATAACAACTCACCAAATTTGAACTAATCTTCTAACAGGGAAGGCATCCAACATCAAATCCAGACATTATAAAAAATGCATCTAGCTAGAGAAGACTGCATATAGGAAATGGATCTCACAAATGGGACATATTACATAAAGTAAATTAAGAGATGATGTTAATAAAAACTAAATGACTGAATTACAGGAACTGGTAATTAAAACGACAAATTCTGGTTCAGCTTCTATTGTTGATAAGTTTAGAGTCTAAGTTCTTTTGCTGCTGATTGGACAAAATCAGAAGTATGGGAATTTATGACTGTGGGAATTAAATGTGTCCACTGGTTGATTGACTTAATGATTATTACTCTATCATAATACCCATCAAAAATGGCAGAATTATCTGTTACTTCTACCAAAGATTAGTATAGTATTAATAAGCTTGGCCTAAGTTAGTATTTTCAAGTTAATCTTTCTGTGTTAATTATGCAGCAGAACATTGGCATGATGGATACAGGATCTGTGTATCTCTGGTTCAAATATTCAAATCAAGGAAAGAGTCACTTATTTTTTTATTTTTTAAAATCATTTCACCCCGGGCAAGGTGTAAATACAACTGATGTGCGGGGCGCTACATAACTGAAAGAAAATTAATTAGAGGAGGAAGAAGAGGATTACAAACCAATTAGAAAGAAGCAATAGAAAGATGAAAATGCAGGTGTAATGACAGTTGCAAGGGGGGAGAGAAAGGGAAGGATATACAGGGTGGGGGAAGGGCTAGAGTCAAGTGGTTAGTAGATGAGTATTGACATTGCATTTAAATTTCTGGAGGTTGTATCCATCAGGAAAGCAAGAATATGGGAGTGAGTTCCACAGGCGGGAAGTGCAAGATTTCTTATATTTATTTGCTTTAGCAAAGACAAATAGAAAAAGTTACACTATTCATTATATAACTAGAGATATTCTAATCTCTCCATCCAAGTTGGCTTATATCTACAAATACTCAATACTGAAGGATAGATTTTATAACTCAGTTAAGTGCCATATGTGATACATGCTTAGGTAATCATGTCTTGAAAGAGACATGACTGACTGGACAGAAGATTTTCCTGCAGTAGGTTGCCATTATTTTCTGCCATAGACTGGTTGCCAGCCAAGACTATAGAACCCAATCTGTCCTGATATAAGGCATAGCTGGAGGGAAGAGACAGATTAATACCTTTCAAAAGGGTATTTTGTAACTAGTTGTTCATAATGAATTGTTGTCTCACTCTCTCCCATTATGAGATATGCTTGGGTGAGCATCTCTCTTTCCAATTTATGATTAATTTGACACAAGAATTCCTGCAGAAGGCCGTCAACCAAGGCCACAGGACCCATTCTGTCTTGCTATTTAACTCAGAATTGAAAGAAGAGATCGATTCACATCTTTGCTCAATGGTTTTTGTACATGAGTGAATGTAACAAACTAAAGTAGAATTCAAACTTGGTACATAGATTTCTCATTCAGAACTGTTACCTATCACACCACCCACTTATCCAAGCTTACAGCATCTAGCATTTCCAAGCACTCATCCATCTATTTCAACATTGCTTAACTTTCAATGATAGGATGAGAACCAGTGTTTGAACATGATAAGCAGATAATGAGTATTTTTTTTCAATGCACCTCTGCTGACACTAAGTATTTTTTCAATATGTCGTGCTGACACTGTGTATTTTTTCAATATGCACCTAACAACACTGGGTATTTTTCAATATGCCTCTGCCAGCACTAAATATTATTTTCATTTTTTTTTTTGTTCAACTAGAAACTGAACTTAAAAAGAGTCATATGAGTAAGTGCATTTTCCTGTATGTAAAAGAGAAAGAAAAGGGGGAAAAAAAGGGCAAATCTTTTATGGAAAAGTATTGAATGTGCACTGTGGTACAGTGAATATCAACTCAGAATGACAAATCAGGGTGCTGAATTCAAATTCTAGTTGAATTCCTTGCATTCACTTATGCATAAATACCCTTGGGAAAGGTAATAATCCATCTCTTCCCTCCAGAAATGGGTTAAATAATAGGACAGATTGGGTTCTATAGCTTTGGTTGGCAATCAGTCTACCACAGAAAGCAACGGAAACCTACTGCGGGATAATCTTCTGCCCAGTCAATCATGTCTCTTTCGAGACATGATCACCCAAAACGTGTATCATGTATGGCACTTAACTGAGTGAGAGACACAGGATGAAAGTGCAGATATATTGGCTAATCCTGAAAATGATACACGACATATTTTTGTCTCAGGCTAAATATTTCCAGTTCATTCTAATGAGATTTTATTTTACAAAAGCCTTTTTACTTATCAGCTTATGACTATCACAGTTAACCTATACCGAACTACTCATAACTTTAAAATAAATCAAATTCTATGCATGCATGGCCCTTCACAGTTTCTCTGTAATATTTCAGTGTTGCCTTTTCCATTCTAGAAGCTTTATATTCAACATTCTCAAATTGAATATATTTGCTCTACTAAGTGTGGGTCATGTGAAAATGGGAACAAGACGATAAAAGGATCATCATTACATAAGACCTTTACATTTATTGTTTTTTAATGAAAGGCTTCAAAGGCAATAATGAAACGAAAATCAACAGAGTCTCATGAACAGCTGGTCTACATGACAATTATTGTTTTTATCTGACATCAAAAATAGATCAGATTTTGTCAATAAATTACACAACATACATTAGATTCTCAGTGCTTCTTCTCTTAGATGTCATGTCTCTTCACAATGGGATGATCATGGTTCTCCACAATTTCCTAACTCTAAATGTTCAATTTCCTTATTTACTTATACTAAATTTATTATACCTAAAATACCTGAAGTATTTTAAGTTTTTAGTACTTATTAATTCCATATTCTGAATTTTTATGATAGATTCAGGGTACATGTCATCACAAAAGGCTCATCTTGAATTCTACTTCATGGAATACTTTGTAGAGGGCGTTATTTTTTTTGGTTCCAAGATCATTTTTATTCCAACTATGAATACCTATGTTGTCATCATCATCATCAGTAGATTGTCTTTGAGAGGGAAAGCAGGAATGCTTAAATGATCAGTGCCCATCTCTTCATATCCGTGTTTGTATAATGACAATTAGAAAGCCTAGTCTAGCGAGTGATGTAATAAATTAGGGCTCTCTTTTCCTCGTTGTTCAACTCCTGATCAGATTAAAAATTTTTGGTATTGTGGTCTTCAGACATCTACAACATTTTGGACCCATATAGTTTCATTATTAGATCAAGATATTCTGTGGATGTTAGAATTTGAAACATTGATTTTAATGAATAAAAAGAGGAAGTCTCTAGTGATGTGGTCAATTACTGTTGTGATGTTAAAATAGTAGATATACAATGTTCTATTCAATTAATAACTTGATGAATTATATATATATATATATATAATTAGTTAGTTTTGGGTCATAATTAAATTAGACCAGTATGCAATGTTGCATTAAAAAGTGTTCTATACATTTATATTGTAAAACTTTCGAATATTTTTCATCTGAAAATGAGTTCTTTCCGCAACCTAGCTTCTAACCTTTCGTTATCATCAGGTGATTTACAATAACTGATTTTTTCATTTTTCAAATGCACGAACTGGGGTTTTTTATGAACATGCGACTGGAATTTTCAAACAACAATAATTTTCAAAATTAGGGAGGAGTTATTCAAGAATCTTAGAACACTTTCATCCACATTTGTATGATCCTAGTATGATTACATACGGTCATAATTTCTGATCTTTGATTTAGTAACTTTTTTTTTTTCTGGAGACAGCTAGGAAGAAAAGTTAGCTATATATATATATATATATATACACTATTGTTACACTCTTACCAGAATAAAAAACAAATTAGGTCATTAAGAATTTAATTTTCTTAGAATGATGAAAGCTTAGTTAATATAATATTCATTTATAATCACAATGATTCTAATTGCAATACCTCTGTACATGTAAGGGCATTAAGGACAAGCATTTTTCCAGAGCATATTAACCCTTTATCATTCAACACAAAAACCTGCCCAGTAAATAGCTCCCAAAGTTTCACTATAGCAAAGTATACATGTGGTAAGTTACAGTGGGTTGAACAGTGAGGGCTAAAATTTACAGGAATGGTTTGGGTGGACTGAATGCTGAAGGGTTAATGTATGGTATACCTCAGGGCTTTGTGATGTTCTTCTGATTCCAGGCTTTCTTGAAACAGAAACATTTTTCTCTATATTAAGATGAAGTGAAATTAGTTATAAAAAAATAACGGTGAAAATGCTTCATCTAAAGAAATTTCTCGTTACTTATTTGCTAGAATTTTTTTTCATTTTGCAGATAGCCATTCTTGCAAACGTCACAAAAGCATGCCATATTTTTAAATAACAACTGTCCATGACCATGACAAATACTGCTAATTCTTAAATAGCTTAATCTTTTTCTCACAAGGATATTCCTGTTAAGTATCTAAACTTATTTATAAATGGAACTTTGTCTGTGTGTGTGTATCTGTCTGTGTGTGTGTATCCATTACCTATAGACTCCAAAAGGGCTGAACCGATTTTCTTGAAAATTTACACAGTTGTACTATAAGCATCTGCGAATATTCTTAGCTAGATTTTGTGTCGAGGTACCCCCCCAATAAATATTGAAAATCGAAAAAACTGGGTTATAGAAGAAGTGGTCCAATTTTAATCAAATTTGATACACTCATAGACAAAGACATAAGAAACGATATTCAGAAGTTTCAAGGTTGCAGTTCTTACAATACTGCAGAAAATATATATATATATATATATATATATATATATATAAAAGGCAAGATGTTTGTGTGTGTATCTGTTTATCTGTCTGTATGTCCTTTATATAAATCCACAATTTTTATCCGATTCTCACCAAACTTCACACAAATATTCCTTAGGCTGAGTCTGAGCTCCAGGACCATGGATTAGTTTTAAAGCTTTCATTACACCCGAGCAACGCTGGGCTATACTGCTAGTTTATTATAATAAAATTTTGAAACGTTTAAGTGTGTGTGTTTTTACTATAAAAATTGGTACATGTTGTTGGTAAATGATTCTATAGATAAAACACACACAAGAATAATATCATAAAATTTATTTCTTTGAAATCAGAACCATGGACCCATAATTCAATTTGACCATTTTGTAAGAATTTCATTCAAACACTAATTATCAAGATATATCAAAAGTTCTTATATAAATATAATTATGAACAAATAATTTTAAAATCTGAAAAAAAAATTCTTTTAACTATAATGATCGTTATTAATTGAATTTTTAATCAAGCAACTAATCTGGACAGTTCTGTTTGTGCGCATAAATTTATGCACCAATTAAATTTTTAAAATTTATATTGGATTCGTGAGAGTCAAGTGTACATTTCCAGTTTTTAATCCAATTAAAGTACACTTACAAAAACACACTGAACTTTTTCAGGAAGTTTTCTAAAAGAAAAAAAAGATCATAACAATACATTATATGGTAAAATTTACTTTGTGATGAGAGACACTTCTGTTATAAGACCAATGCAAATTCAAATCTTATGAGAAAGAACTTACTTCTTCCAAATTGCAAGCCATTTCAATTACTGGACAAAAACTATGTCACCCTCTGAGATAGAAAGTAAGACAGATAAGAATTAGTCATAAATTATGAAAATGAAAAACAATTTTATCAAGAAATTAAAATGAAGTAAACTTAAAAAAATAAAATTATAGATGAATTTCCTTGAGCCACAAGATTAGCAATTAGGTCCCACCCTTTTACTGTGAAGCCAATAAATTGTAAACACAAGTTCTACTTCATCAGCTTTTCTCTCACTTTCCGGCTGTGGAATTCTCTTCCGCATACTTGCTTTCGTGACAGTTACAATCTCCAATAATTTAAATGTAAAGTCAATAGTCATTTCCTGTCACAGTAACTTACATCCTCTCTCTCATGCTTTTCTACATCCACCCCACTCTCATCAGTACTCTCTTCCCTCTCCTACTCTCTTCCTGACACCCCCTGCAATCTCTCACTCTTCATAACATTCCTCCTATGTAACCCCCTGCACAACAGTGGCTGTAAAATGCCTTGTTTGGGGTGACACGATTAAAAAAAAAAAAAAAAAAAAAAAAAAAGTTTTACAAAAACACTGTATAAAACAAGTCAGAAAATAGCAAGAGAAAAATAATCCATCAAAAAAAAAAAACCCTCAATAACATGGATTGTTGTTGGTTAAATGCTTTTGTTTAGTAGCATATCAAATTCTATGGGATATTTAAATACTGAAATCTGTATATATTTTTGGCCTGGAGATAGCAATAAACTGGATGTGTGTTGTGCTGCAATGGATTATTGCCTCAGTATAAGCAATGGATTATTGCTGCAATGGATTATTGCCTCAGTATAAGAAATCTGAGAGCAAAGTTCATATTCCAGTTGAATTCATTACATTCACTGATCGTCTCATCTCTCCAGCTATGGGTTAAATAACAGGACAGATTGGGTTCTATAGCCTTGGTTGGCAATCAGTCTACCAGAGAAAGTAATGGCAGCCTACTGCAGGAAAATCTACTGCAGGAAAATCTTCTGCCAGCCAGTCATGTTTCTTTCCAGACATGATTGCCCAAACATGTATCATGTATGGTACTTAACTGACAGATATCAATAAACTACATCCGGTTGCAAAGCCTCTGATTGGGAGGTTGTGAGGAGCATGGAACCACCTCTTGATTGCTGTTGTTCCCAGATCCACTCTGATCCAGGGTAGTAGCACCTGTTAGGGTCTGAGCTATAGGCAAATAGTTAAACACTAAACTGTAGTTAAAACATTATGAAAGTATAGAAATAGATGTTTATAGTTAAAATAACAGCAAAACATTTAACTTTCAACAAAAACCTGCTTTACTAAAATAAATCAATGAAACCTGACCTACAAACTGATTTCGTACAAAGAATACATATTCTATGTACATGAGCCTAACCTAAAAGTCTTGTCAGTATTATATAACCCATTGAGGTTGATATGCTATAAAACAAAATCTAAATCTAAACTTATTTATAAATGGAACTGTGTGTGTCTGTGTTCGTTACCTATAGACTCTGAAATGGCTGAACCAATTTCCTTGAAAATTTACACAGTTGTACTATAAGTGTCTGCAAGTGTTCTTAGCTAGGTTTTGAGTTGAGGCACCTCCAATAAATATCGAAAATTGATAATCGAAAAAATCGGGTTATAGAAGGAGTGGTCTGATTTTAATCAAATTTGATACACTCATAGACAAAGACATAAGAAACGATATCCAGAAGTTTCAAGGTTGCAGTTCTTACAATAGTGCAGAAAATCGATAATATATATATATATATATATATATATATATATAAAATAAGATGTTTGTGTGTGTGTCTGTGTATCTGTCTGTATGTTCTTTATACAAATCCACAATTTTTATCTGATTCTTACCAAACTTCTCACAAATATTCCTTAGGCTGAGTCTGAGCCCCAGGACCATGGATTAGTTTTAAAGCTTTCATTACACCTGAGCAATGCCAGGCTATACTGCTAGTAAAAAATAAAGCAAAAGCATATATTTTTTGCAAATATTTTTGAGATAATGTTTTTAGTGATACAAGTTTTACTAATTAACTCGTAGCTGGGGAAAGAAGGAGGAGTTCATCATTTTTCCAAGAGTATTTGCATGTAAGGGAACATAACAAATCCAACATAACAAACCCATAGTTTATTACTTTAAACACAGTACTAGATTAGCTCAGCAAGGTCTCATCATTTTACGGTTTAAATGGCTAAGTTCTATGTTAAGAATTTCTTCTATAACACTTCTTGCATGTGGAACTCTATTCCGGCTCCTTGCTTCCCTGCCAACATTCATCTTCAAAAATTTAAATGCAATGTCAATCATTATCTTCTGCTTTCTTAATTTTTGTTCTTTTATTGTCTCCTCTCCTTAATACTATGTTTTTCTCATTCTCTAGCACTCAGTAACCTCCTGCGTCTTAGTGGCTTCATTGTCTTGCTTGGGGTAAAACAATTAAAAGAATGAAAAACAGAATTGGAAATCAGCTCTCTGATTAACAATAGCAAGTCATTATCTTATTAAACCACCCACACATCCAAGATTACAACATCTGGTATTCCAGTCACCCCTCTAGTTATTGACCAGGCTCAATGTTGCTTAATTTTTATAGTTTGAAATTGGTAATAAAAGCATAGAAAGGAAATATTATCGTAAGATTATTAAAAAATTATTAGCAAAAATCTTTTCTGTAAATTCCTTTTTTTTTGCTTTATCAAAAGGCAAACCAAATTTTATTAAGAAGTCAACATTTGAACAGCCTCAATAATGAATAAATAACCTGACTCCCAGTTTTATTGAAACTTGTTTTGCATGAACTTCTTGTGAAACATGCTAACCTCTAAAATATGTCTCCTCTGTCATTAGCTGGCCATATTTGCCCTTTGCTTGATTTCGGATTATTTGTTTTTCTTATCATTCAAGCTGTTTGATATTTGCTCTGTCTCGTTATCATTTTGTTTTTATCTCTCTGTATAGTAAAAATGCTCAATAAGAAATGAGTCCGGTTCATTTCCACCAAACCTCTGACTGATACAGAGGACACAATAACACCACTGGATAAAGTGAATTTGTAGCTACAAACACTATTTTTCCATCACCATTTGCTATACATTTTTACCAGTGACTATAACACATAATAATGTAAAATATATTATTGATATATAATAATATGGAGAGACACTTTAAAAGTAATGCCCCTATTTCATTCCACAGAAATTCTATCATATACAGGGAGTACAATCACACCATTAGAAAGTACAAGTTTTTATTTACAAACATTATTTTCCACTTTGTCATCTGCGTTGGAATGCATTACCCCACACTAACTGTGCTCAAATCCATTTTATGGTCTCTAAAAACATGTTATAAGTGTTGATGAATATCATTAGTCGCAATTTTTTTTCCACATGGTTAAATGTTATTCCATTCCTCTGCTTCCACTGCACTTTCAAGCTGGATGTCATGTTACCAACCTGTTGATCAGCTTCTATCGTTAGCAATGAAAAAAATTATAGATTACTGCTGAGAAGGTTCAACGTCAAAAATCATGCAACCAACACCTGCAGCTGACATCATGAGTCTACATGATGAAATAAGAGGCATCACTTTTCCAATTTGTTATACATCTTTCCTCCAAAACTGTTTGTGATATACAAAAATTTATATATCGTTATCTCATATATGCATATGTATAGGATGCAAAAATTATATAAAAAATTGTATAAAAAATTGTAAAAAAAAATTGAAAAAATTGTAAAAAAAAATTGTAAAAAATTGTAAAACTTAAAAATTTTAAAAATTGTAAAAAAAAATTGTAAAAAAATTTGTAAAAAATTGTAAAAAAAATTGTAAAAATAAATTAAAAAAAATTGTAAAAAATTGAAAAAAAAATTGTAAAAAAAAAATTGTATAAAAAATTTTATAAAAAAATAGGATGCAAAATTTATATATCGTTATCTCATATATGCGTATGTATAGGATGCAAAATGATCAAAATAAAGGGCACAGTTGAAAATTCTTAGTATATGTCAACGACCAGAGCATACAATGGAAGAAACATTGTGATCATGACAATAAAGATGAGGACAACAGTATGAACAGTGTAAATAATGTAAATAGTACCTCATCTCAGAAGTATAGATAAATACCAAATAATACATCTCTGAAAAATGTGATAAAAAGAAGAAATAACAAAAACAACAAAAATATACATAACAGCTAACATATAAAAGAAATCCCTGAAATGCTTAAATGAACTATTAAAAATAATCTATTCTGTAATAAGTATATAAATGCCTACAACATGTACTAGTGGTAACACCAGCTCTTGACTACATTTCCAAAGCTTTATATGTTGCTATTCATACTAGTTACAATAAACTTTGTGTTCGTTTAAGAGCAAATAAAAAGACATTAAACAGGACTTGGGAAAACTATTGTTGAGATTGAAGCAATTAAATTGCATTAGGACTATAAGGCAACAATGGCTCAATAAAGACAGGCAACGAAATACAATGATTTACAAAGCTACCAACAGGCCATAAACGAGCAATGTGTGTGTGTGTGGGTGTGTGTGTGTGTGTGTGTGTGTGTGTGTGTGTGTTTGACAATGTCACTAAAAGAAAGGTTAATGAACTTCTTGGCACACAAATATATATGAGGGCAAGACTGACAAGTTCTCAGACCAACCAAGAAAGGATTAAAAACAAAAAAAATTCTGTTCATTCGGTAAGGTTTTGGGGAGATTCATGTAGGTTAAGTGCCATATATGATACACGCTTTGGGCGATCATGTCTCAAAAGAGACATGATTGACTGGGAAGAAGATTATCCTGCAGTAGGTTGCCATTGCTTTCTGCGGTAGACTAGTTGCCAGCCAAGGCTATAGAACCCAATCGGTCTTATTATTTAACCCATAACTGGAGGGAAGAGACAGATTGGGATTCTTTCATAAGTAAATGCAAGGAATTCAACCAGAATTTGATCTCAGCACTTTAGGGAGATTACCACACCAAAAATGTTTAAGAACTGCCTTGTTAATATACTAAATGTAGAATAAAATATGTTGAAAAAATAGAAATCAGGGTACATCTACATGTCTTGATGTATTTTTGCATTGAGCACCATTTTAAATTAATGTTTTGAACATTGCAATTTTATTCTCTGTTCTTCTTCATTTGGATATATGTGTACGTGTGTGTGTGAATAGAATAAGTAAAGAACAGGTAAAAAAAAAGTGTCTTTAATCTAAAATTTCATTTTAATAAGCATCTTCAGAGATTTTTTTAAGATGATTTAAATTTCTTTATAAATTTTAAAAAATGGCTAAATAGTATGTTAATTGAGGTTTGATTTCATTGGTCAGATATGTGTCACATGTAATAAAGCAACAGATGAACATTTACGTTAGTACGTGTATGAATCACAAAGCAAAGTACATTTTAAATTTTCATTCACGCATATACTATTGTTACTGACATATAAACACACTTACTTCGTCTATAGTTTAAATATGCTTGACACATACATTATTTTTGCATACATACACTTACATTTAAAATAAGCATCTATTGCTTTTATCACACATGACACACATATAAACAGGCATAAGTTTTTTCTACACTCAAAATGTAGATTAAAGACACTTTTTTCCTACTCATTTCTTTACTTATTCTATTCATCTTGTCAGATTTCAATCCATGTATTCAACTTATATATATGTATATACTAGCAGTATAGCTCAGCGTTGCTCGGGTGTAATGAAAGCTTTAAAACTAATCCATGGTCCTGGAGCGCAGACTCTTTGGATGTTGGCACGAAAGACAAAAAAGCAATAGTTGTTTCCAGTTAAAGCGAAACCGTAGACTGAAAGAAAAATGAATGGATGTAAGTCAAATTTTGATTTCCTGGTATCAATATCAAATAAGTTTTTTCGTCGTAAACTGAATTTTGAAAGCTAAATAAGTCCTCTGAGTAAATGGTATCATGGCTGAGACTAAGAACTACAATTATACCTACTTAGAGCCAAACCCGAAGCAAAAAGTAAAATAAAAGGGGCTGAAAAAAATACAGACATACAGGCAGATAATTAGACACACACACAAACATCTTGCCTTTTATATATATATATATATATATATTATGGATTTTCTGCACTATTGTAAGAACTGCAACCTTGAAACTTTTGAATATCGTTTCTTATGTCTTTGTCTATGAGTGTATCAAATTTCAGCCGTTTCGGAGTCTATAGGTAATGGACACACACACAAAGTTCCATTTATAAATAAATTTAGATGTGTATGTATGTGTTTTTTAGAAAGACTAAAAGGCAATACTTGTTTCCAGTTAAAGCAAAACCGTAGACTGCAAGAAAAATGAATGGATGTAAATCAAATTTGGTTTCCTGGTATCGATATCAGATTTTCTGCACTATTGTAAGAACTGCAACCTTGAAACTTCTGAATATCATTTCTTATGTTTTTGTCTATGAGTGTATCAAATTTCATTAAAATGGGACCACTCCTTCTATAACCTGATTTTTTCGATTATCGATTTTTGATATTTATCGGGGGTACCTTGACACAAAACCTAGCTAAGAACACTTGAAGACGCTTATAGTACAACTGTATAAATTTTCAAGAAAATCGGTTCAGCCGTTTCGGAGTCTATACACACACACACACACACACATACACACACACACAAAGTTCCATTTATAAATAAGTTTAGATACTGCTCCCATATCATTAGTTATGCGAACAAAAAAAAGTTTAATTTTAAAAGCAGCACTTTTTCACTAAAATTGACCAGATTTATTTAGACATCAAGAAAAGCATGAAACAAATGAACAAAAAATCAAATAGAATCATTATCATAAAAAATACAAATCTTGTTTTCATGTTGATTTTCAAACAAGTGAAATTCAATGCATTATTTACATTGTTCGGACTTTTGTCCTCATTTTTTAGTGCCTTGTTCACAATGTTTCAGCCGTTGTACAGTCTGGCCTTCATCAGACGCAGAAATTTTAAATCGAACGCTTTATTTTGATCACTGAGGGATATCATTTTCATTCTTTGCGTGATGCCACTTCCAGATGCCCTGTAGTTATCTTCCTTTAACTCAACTCTTTAAGTCATTTGTTAAATATCATAAACATGGCAATAAAGATGAGAACAACAGTCGAATAATGTGAATACTATCTCATCTCAGAAGTACAGACAAAGTGAAATTCATTTTTGAAATATCTGGTAGAAAGGGCCATTAAAACCCAGTTTAATAATTCCCCCAGAAAGAGTACGAGTGTTTTAAATAAAACTTTGAATTGAGTTAGATTAGAAAATACATTCCTACAGACATAAACTATCCTAACATTTGGCCAACCAAAGGTCACAGATGGATAAAATTTATAAACAAGAAAAAATCTCATAATGTTATCATTCAAATGATCTATGAACTTTAAGAAAAGTCACATGACACCTTATGAGTGTGGGAGGTACACACAAATGATATAGACAACAATTGGAAGTAAAATAATAACTATAATTAAGGAAGCAGTATAGCTAATAAAGAAAAAAAGACAAATTCTCACATCAGACCTCAAGTGGAATGACTATATAGAATCCATAGCTAAATCTGCTGCTAAGAAGGTCAGTTCTCTGTGCAGGGCCAGGAAGTCTTTCCCATCTGAATCCATCCTGCACATATACAAATCTACCATCCGCCCGTGCATTGAATACTGCTGCCATATCTGGTCGGGTACTCCTGCTATCCACCTAGAGGTCCTTGACAAAATCCAATGGAGAATCTGTAATGTGATCGATCCCAACTTGGCAGCTTGGATACAGTCACTTTCTCAACCCCGCAATGTGGCTTTCCTGTGTCTCTTCTACAAATACTTTCATGTCTTTTGCTCAGATGAACTTGGCTCACTGGTACAACACATACATGAATTTGCTCAAGCCACAAGATTAGCAATTAGGTCCCACCCTTTTAATGTGAAACCAATAAATTGTAAATGCAAATTCTACTTCATCAGCTTCTTTTCTTGCACTTCCCACCTGTGGAATTCTCTTCTGTTTATTTGCTTTCCCAACAGCTACAATCTTCAAAAATTCAAATGTAAAGTCAATAGTCATCTCCTATCTCACTAACTTGCATCCTCTTTCTCATGCTCCTTTTTTCATCCACTATACTCTCATCAGTATTCTCATCCCACTTCCTGACACCCCCTGTAACCTGTCACTCTTTCTCATAATTTTCCTCGTATGTAACCCTCTGCTCGACAGTGGCAGTAAAATGCCTTGCTTGTGGGGCGATATGATGATAAAAAAATAAAAAAAAGAGAGACAAAAGAAAGATGGAAATATCAAGACAATGTAGAAATACACAAAGTCAATAAATAAACAAAAAAGAAAAAATATAAACATAAATACTAAGAGAGGAAAACTGAAGAAGCAAAAAAAAAAAAGATCTATTATCTACTATCCGCTCATGTATTGAATACTGCTGCCATATCTAGCCGGGTACCCTGTTATTCTCCTCGGGGTTCTTGACAAAATACAACGGAGAATCTGTAATGTGATCGATACTGACTTGGCAGCCCGGCTGCAGTCGCTCTCTCACCGGCGTGATGTGGCTTCCCTGTGCCTCTTCGATAAATACTTTCAGGGCTTCTGCTCTGATGAACTTAGATCACTGGTGCCCCCTAGATATGAATTTGCATGAGATACTAGATTAGCAACTAGGTTCTACTCTTTTACAGTGAAACAGATAAGATGTAACCGCAATATCTACTCTAACAGCTTCTTTTCTCACACTTCCCTACTGTGGAATTCCTTTCCATATACTTGCTTCCTCGACAGCTACAATCTCCAGGAATTTAAATGTAAGTTCAATAGACACCTCTTATCACACTAACTCGCATCCATTCTCTCAAACACTCTTCTCATTTACCCAACCCCCATCCTCAGTATCCTCATCTGTCTATCACCCTCCTTCCGACATTTCCTATAACTAACCACTTTTTCTCATCATTTTCCCTTTGTAACCATCCGCGCAATAGTGGCAGTGGAATGTCTTGCTTGGGGTGAAATGATTTAAAAAAAAAAAGAAAAGAAAGATGGAAATATCAAGACAATGTGGAAATACACAAAGTCAATAAATGAACCAAAAAAAAGAGAAATATAAACATAAATTCTAAGAGAGGAAAACTGAAGATGCCCTATAAAAAAAAAATAACAAAACAACCAAGACATTCTACACTGTGGATTGTCCCACGAGACAATAGCCTAGTACCTTGGTTCCCAACCAGAATTTCAAGAGGTCCAAATAATTCTAATTCTTTCTGGCGTTTACGCATAATGTGCTAGATGTGTGCCGCACACCCTATAATTTTATCCCTAATTTCAAACTTGCTTTCTTCTACTTGTAAGATGCTTCTTCCCATTGGCAGTGAAAATCTCAACGTCATCAATAAGATGAATGAAATATCATATACAGTTGTATCAAATGAAGTAATGCTTACAACACCTACAACTATAACAACGTTAACATAACATTTTTACTAGGTGTTTTACTTAAATAAAGGAGGGCTGAATGAAATGTTTTTTGATTTTATATGAGTAAGTTTAAAGCTTAATCAGCATAATAATGCAGGGCATTTTACATGAATATATATTTTTTTACAGAATAATCTTTTATTTTTGCTGGTTTAACTTATTCCGTTGTAGGGGTCCACAAATGAATAATGAACTGGAAAAGGGGGAACAGGACAAAAAAGGTTGGGAACCACTGGCCTAGTGGGATTTTTTTAAATTGGTAATTGTAATACCAATAACTGTAATACTGAATTCATTCCCCAGGGTCGAGCTGTGTGTTTTGATTCAGCGAAAAGAGGGTGAGCAATAACTGAGCTTAAGTAAAAAAAAAAAAAAACTAAACACGTCATCTTTTGACATAGACAGTATGACAACCTCCATAGATTACATAGAGTTCAGTTTGAAATCAAGGTTACCCAAATCAAAACATCTGATGAAGACTGACAGGTACAATGACAGAAACGTTGGGATAATAACAACAAAGATGTGCATAATAGTCTAAAGTTAAATAATACAAGTACTTTTCCTCTGATAAATAAATTATATAAATTTAAATTACATTTTCATGTTTGTTGTTGTTATCACAAAGTTGCAGCTGTTGGGCACTCTGTCCTTTATCAAGTGCAATGATACTGTATGTTAATATGGGAATTAAATATGAATCACAACCTAGGAGTACTATGCAAACCAGCATTTAGAAATAAAAACACAACCAACAGTCACTCTGACGGATACTAACAGTGTTTCTGAGGTTACAACTAATGAAATCAAATTGGGAAATGAGGCAGAGCACTAGACAAAGATGGCACAGTCACAGACCTTTTGAAAGATGCAAGAGTTTTAAGAAAACTTTACAATACACAGTGTATACAAGAAAGAAACATATCTTAAAACTTTAACAAGTAATAATAATTCCACAAGAAAGATAATAAAGACCATGAAAACTCTTGTCCTATCACAATACTATCAATGTGTATGTGTGTGTGTGTGTGTGTGTGTACTGTGGAATATACAAAAGCAAACCAGTAAATACCATTAGGAAATGTGGTGCAGTGGATATTGGCTTGGGATGAGAAATCAGGGAGCTGAGTTCAAATTCCAGTTGAATTCCTTGCATTCACTTACGTGCAAATTCCCTTGGGAAAGATATTAATCTGTCTCTTCCCTCCAGTTATAGGTTAAATGATAGGACAGATTGGTTTCTATAGCCTTGGCTGGTAACCAGTCTACTGCAGAAAGTAATGGCAACCTATTGTGGGATAATCTTCTGCACAGTCAATCAAGTCTCTTTCGAGACATGATTACCCATGTGTGTATCACGTTTGGCACTTAACTGGCTGAATTGTAATACCATAAATGAAAATCAGCCATGAGCATGTTTGAAGAATGTCCACAATTGGAGTAGATAGACTAAACTACCGCCTGGTTCACACTCAACCCACATCTACTGAACAGGTGAAGAGGCTCATCCCTTGTTTCCTGTTTAGGATGCGGTTTCCGGTTTTCTCTTTTCCAATCTTCTCACTTTTTTTTTTCAATTAGAGTAGATAGATCTATCTATCACCCGGTTCACACTCCACCCACGTCTATTGAACAGGTTAAGAGGCTTTTCCTTTGTTCCCTGCTTAGGATGTGGTTTCGGGCTTTTTCTTTTCCGATCTTTTCACTATTACATAGCCCCCTGCACATCAGTGGCGTTACCGCCTTGCTCGGGGCGAAACAATTAAAAAAAAAAAAAAAACTCAACAATAGAACCCCTACAAATAATAAATCAATTGACTTAAAAAATTATTACATAATATTTTGGTTAACTTTGACTGACTTTGAAAAACAATTTTACTCAAAGGAAAGTATGACAGGCTTTAACTCACTATGAGATTTAGATATTAATGTAAAGTACTATATTAGCCTTTGCATAAGATGTGTATTTTTATTTTTAAATGTAATACAAAACTGCACTGTACCTAATACAGCCATATTATGGATGGGAGAAAACTGCATGCTGTACTGGTAGGCCATTGCAATGGATAAGCCTGAGTCTGCTTGGCATAAAAATTCTTAGTATTACATATTTTAGGTTTTTTGCTGCTTACTATATATGGTAGTACAGTCTGCTGAAGAATGCATTCACTTTTTGCTCTTTTGCTTGTTGTATATTTTGCATTGTCTGCATGTCATCTAATTAATTATAAGAGATTGGGATAGAGTTTTATTTAACGGCATATCAACCTCTGTGGGTTATTTAATGCCAAAAAGATGAGGTTTTAAGATTGTTTTTTTTTTATGTTCAGTTATAGCGAAAAGGTTGATTTAGTCAAATTTTAATGAAAATTATTTGTTTTTATTCTTTTTTATTTTAGAAAACTGAAAATGTCATTTAGTTTTATATTTAAAGATTTGCTGAGAATAATTTTTTTCCTTCAATAATGTGTAATGAGAATTTTTTCTTTAAAAAAATCTATTTTAGGTATATATTTCTATAAAAGTCTATTTTTATACTTTCATAGTATTTTGCCCATAGCTGGGACCTTAACAAGTGCTACCACTCTGGGTCAGGGTGGACCTGGGAACAACAGCAATTAAGAGGTGATTCCATGCCCCTCACAACCTCCCAATCAGAGGCCTTGTTGCTGGATGCAGTTTACCATCATGCCCAGGACCTAATTAATTATAAGAATTAATAAACATTTATTGTACATAACTGATTGCTTGATCTGCATGTACTGTAATTATGCGCAGTGGGTTACAAAATAGGAGAGTGAAGAGGGAGGAGAACAGGTCACAGTATGTGTTGGAGAATGGATAAAAGAAGGATGGGAACATTGGTGTGAAGAGAGCTGGGTGAGAGGAAAGTGTAAACGAAAAAGATATATGAGAGTCAAGGTGATAAGAGATGACAACTGATGTTGCATTTAAACTCTTGGAGATTGTAGCTAACAAGGAAACAAGAATACAAAAGGGAGTTCCACAGGTGGGAAGTGTGAGTAAAGAAGCTGATAGAGTAGAAACTGTGGTTACACTTAACTGTTTTCACAGTAAAAGGGTGGGATCTTGTAGCCAGTCTAGTAGCTGAAGTATATTCACAAAAGGAAGGGTTACCGAGGAGCTAAGCTCGTCGTAGCAGAATTCGTGAAAGTATTTGTAGAAGAGACAGAGGGATGCTATATCTCAGTGAGAGAGAGACTGGAGTTGGGCAGTCAGGTTAGGATCAACTACATTGCAGATTCTTCTTTGGATCTTGTCAAGAACCCAAAGATGAATAGTAGTGGTGCCCGACCAGATATGACAGCTGTATCCACTGCATGGGCAGATGGTAGATTTATAAATGTACAGGATGGATTCAGAAGAGAAGAACTTCCTGGCCCGACACAGGGACTCGACCTTTTTAGAAGGAGATTTAGCTATCAATTCAGTGTAGTCATTCCATTTAAGGTCAGCTGAGAGAGTGAGGCCGAGGAGGCGCAGTGTATTGCTCTCAAGGAGACAAGCGTGATCCATGCTGATGGTAGGTAGGAAAGATTGTCTATGGTGGTTAAAGGATAGCAACTTTGTTTTGGAATCATTAAAGTTTACGAGCCATTTCTTACCCCAGTCTTCCACTGACTAGAGGCTCTTTACGAGAACAACCACAAGGTTTGTTTTGTCTGCATCAGCAGAGGTGGGAGTAAGTGGTGGTGTCATCAGTGTAGACGCCTATTAGGAATCTGATTACATCAGGGAGATCATTGATGAAAATCAGAAAAAAGCATAGAACCTAGGATAGAGCCTTGAGGAACACCCACATTCGTATGATAAAATTTGGAAGTATGCCTGTTGAATACACCTTTATTACGTGATTCGATAGGAATGATTTAAGTCAAACAAGCATTCAGATATACTACAACATTGTAGCTTGCGCAAAAGGCCAGTGTGCCAGACCCTGTCAAATGCTTTGAAGATATCCAGGGAAACAACACGAGCTTTGATGTTCTCATCAAGAGCCTGGTATATGTACTTAGTGATAGTGCTTAGCATGTCAGTGGTTGACCTGGTGATGCAGAAGGCATACTATCTGTTGGAGAACAGGCTATGAGATGTTGAACCATTTCAGCATTGATGATGGTCTCGAACATTTTGCCAAATATCGGTAGGAGGCTGATAAGATAATAATTGGAGGGATCTGAGGGTTCTCCTGAGGTCTTAACCGGAAACACAGATGAGGACTTCCAGCACAAGAGCAAGAAGTAGAGAGACAGTAGTTGTAGAGTTTGGAAAGAAGAGAGGAAAGTTCAGGGAGCACATTTCTTTAAGACTATGACTGGGATTCTGTCACCTCCACCCACCTTATGGGGTTTAAGTTTCGAAATTAGAGACTAGCGTGGGGTTAATTTTGCCGATTCCTTTGTTTACATTTATTATCTATATGGAGATATGTAATTATCTATAAGAATTCATTCCCATTTTTGGTACTTTATGGATTGCTTTCTCTGCATATACTCTAATTAACGATAAGAATACATTCACATTTCTTGTACTTTACTGATTGCTTTATATCAATTTACTAATTCATATGTGCCAGGACTCACTGATACAAATGTATCAGTATTTCCGATTTGGCAAATATAATTTAATTTCCATTGACAGTTAAAGTTACATTATATGATTCTGTACTTTATTTCAGTCTAGAGTAGTGTGTTGTGGTACATTGAACATCAGCTCGGAATGAGAAATTGGTGAGCCAAGTTTGAATTCCAGTTAAATTCATTGCATTTACTTACATGCAAATACCCTCAGGAAAGGTATTAATCAGTCTCTTCTCCCTCCAGCTATGGGTTAAATTGCAGAACAGATTGGGTTTTATGGACCTTGGTTGGCAACCAGTCTACCTCATAAAGTAATGGCAACCTACAGCAGGAAAATTCTCTGCTCAGTCAGTCATCTCAATTTCAAGACATGATTGTTCAAGTGTGTATCACATATGGCACTTAACTGACTGACTGTTAGAGTGGTAAAGTAACTAGTTCAGTAAGTTATTAAATTTAAAATAATAATGAAAAACACTAATATATAAGATATATATAAATGCAGGAAGCAAAATCTTTCAGCTTGACCCAATTTCTAAATTTTAACCAAACATCAGACAAAGTTTCTCTCTTAGGAAGAAGTTACTGGTTGAGCTGAGAACTTTACAATAAAGTATCCTCTCCATTATAATAAAAACCATTGTGTGGGGAAATATATATATATATATATATATATATATTTCCCACCTGTCACACTCATAGAGAATGAGACAATAGCAAGACAGTGTGTCGGCTCTGTTCATATTTTTACTGCCAGTTATTAAACTTTACTACCAGTTATGAAAGCTCTTGCCTCATGTTTTCTCTTTAACAGTGCCTTAATATTTTGTCTGTGTTGCAATAATAATGTTGTTGATTAGTGAAGGATATATATATATATATATATATCCTTTCTATTATAATAAACATTGTTATATATATATATATATATTGTAATAATATACTCAGTTTTAATCCGAGATTATGGGCAGTATGGTTAACTAAAATAAAGACAAGAGGAAAACTGTATTTTAAATCGCCTACGCGTTTCATCCGTGATGGACTTTTTCAAGGCAGAAAGACGAAATGAGCTTTATTCTAAATTACGTATCTATAAACAAAATTAGTGTTGGTAACCACATATATATATATATATATATATATATATATATATATATAGATATTTTTTTTTTTGCTTCTGCCCTTTGGATTACATAGTATTTTGGGTTTTTTTTATGTCTTAATGTAATAATAGGTACATGAATATATAAGCTGCCGTCATTTTAGATAGCATATCAATATAAATATTTTGCCTTCATTTTTTATGGCACAGGCCCACTCTTAAAAGTAAAATATACTTAATTATACTTTTAAGTATAAAATAATAATTAAAACTGGTTTTGCTCCCAAAGCAAAGTCATTTATCATTTTGGCTTAACATAGCTGTTACTAACAAGGGTTACATACTCCCCCTTGACAAAGAATGTCAGCTGAGTGAAGCAGATCTCACAAGAACCATGTCAAACAACCATGACAAAAAGGGTTAGCTGGGTGGAGCAGACTTGAATGGCTTTTTTTAGACAAAACCTGACAGAACAAAGAGAGCTGGTCATCTATATGACAGTGGTTCCTAGTAGCCTAAAGTAGAGGATCACTTACTCGCCATGCAAATTGAAGGACACACCCGTTAAACTCCTCATCTTGGCTCACCTGTCTACAACTGACCTTATGAAAAGGTTACAATACAATAAAATTTACTGACTCCTACAATCTCATCTCATGGTTTTATTTTGTGAGTAACAGCCAAACAATTATTTTCCTTGCATTAAACCACAAGTGATCAACTGGAAGAAACCTCATTGTAAGTACAAACCTCATATTTGGTCTCAGCTGCAATGCTACAAGAGATTTTCTTCTCTAAAGCTATCAAACTCAATCTACAACCAGCCAAAGTTTTAATCCAGTTTTCTTTGTCCTAAACTGACTGCAAGGAAAGAGAACCCAGTTTGCTTTGCTATTTAATCCATATCTAGAAAAAGATGATTTTTTTAGAAGGCATTATTATGAAGTGTATGAAATAAACAGTTTGACTAATATACTCATCTTTGTTGTAATTATCATAATGTTTTGTAAATAACGTAAATAAGATAATGCTTCCTTCCAAAAATTCAGAGAAAGACAGTCAGAATTTAAACTTGGCATTCCAGTTTCACTTTGTGAACCTATAAACATTATGCTAACTGCACATCTTCAAAATAAATAAACTCAAGATATTTGCTGAGCATTTAATAATTTCTTTTAATGAGAAATCATTTTAAGCACACAAAAATTTTATGACATATACTTTATATTAAAACTGAAAATATATTTAAATTGATTATATGTTGTAGGACAGCATACGAATTTGCTTGGTTTCAGATCTATTCTGATTATCCACTATCTACTCTGTGTGTATCATCCTCAGCGGATGATGTGAGTTCAATCCTCAATGAATGCTTTTCCTAATACTTTTCAAGGCAATCATGAGCAAATCTTACTAAACAAACAGTTCTATTTCATATCTTCATCTTCTGAGTGATTTTCCTACTGAGCATTAACTAACCAACCTTTTGCTCCATCTGTTAACCTTTCTTCTGATTATGTGTTCCAACTATCTTTCATTATTTTCTACATTTATTTATTTTTGTTCTACTATATAGAAATGGATAAATTGCTTAAACTTAGCACTAAGGTAAATGAATAGTAATTTTTTAAATTTTGTGTTCATGAAACAAAAATTTAAATATTACCATTATTTTTTATTGCTATGAGCAACTGCACAATTAATGATGTAGATGTCTAACAATTATCAAGATAGAAAGAGGAATTAGTGAACAGAGTTTATATTCTTGCCAAGTCTTTCAGTATGGATTAAACAGCAGGATAGATTCAGATCTTTAGCCTTGGGTGATAATTCTGAATTCTAAGCCATGGAAAAAGCAAAAGGAAAACACTCCACTATCTTTCCTAAGATATCATGGCAATAATAAAGAAAAGAAATCTGTGGAAAGATATGATTGCCTATGCATGAAAGGTTTTGCTTTAAAGTTTAAAATCAATCACTGCTTCAATTGTTTTTTCAACTCTTAGTATTAAAAATATCTCTTTATTCCTTGTTATCACAATTTACAAAATGGTAACTGTGAAACTGCACGAAAACCGAATGCATGGTCAGCAGTAAAAAGGGCAGCCCAAAATGCCAAATACAGGTCGGGGATATCAGAATCAAGCAGGTACAAAAATTTAAATACCTGGGAAGCGTTATAACAGAAGACGGAAAGTGCAACACAGAGATCCTAAGGCAAATTGGCATGGCAAAAGAAGCATTCCAGAAGTTAAGTAAAGTATTAAGAAACAGGACAATTTCGCTAGAAACTAAGAAGAGAGTACTGGATTGCTATTTGATGTCAGTTCTTCAAAATGGCAGTGAATGCTGGACAATATCATCAAAGATGAAGGAAAAACTTGAAGCAACTGAAATGTGGTTCTACAGAAGAATGCTGCGAATATCATGGATTGAGCATGTGAGCAATGATGAGGTCTTGGAAATGATGGAAACAAAACAAAAAAGAAATTAATACTGAGCATCAAGAAGAGACAGCTGAAGTTCCTGAGACACACAATGAGGAAGGAGAGCTTGGAGAATCTGATACTAACAGGCCAGATACAGGGAAAAAGAGACAGTGGAAAGCAATGGATAACATATTTGAAGGACCTAATCAGGTGGATGACGAAGTAAGAATTGCATGGTGTAACAGGAAAAGGCGTGCTCAAAGCCACCAGGGATAGGGAAACGTGGAAGGCCATGATCGCCTACGTCCTGAAGGGACAAGGCACATAGAAGAAGAACTGTAGTGTCTCATTTTATGCTTGAAAATATGGTAATTATATTTTTGTTTGAATAAATGCTAGATGTTTCCTTATAAGGAAATGGTTAATCTTTTATTACTATTGATAAACTTAAGAAACATCAAACTATTTGTCTTCATTCTTTTATTAATGAAAATGTCAGATTTGATTCTTAGTGTCCAGTTACAGAATATTTACTAAAAATTTGACAATCTTCCTCCTTTGTTTATAGTTGCATTTATTTAAAATGTGAAGGACAGATATTGTCATGGAAAATGGAACTGAAGAGCCAGGTTCAAATTGCAGATTAATCTGTTCCATTCACTTTTGCATAAAAGCATTTGCAAAAGTATGAATTTATTTCTTAACACATCACTCAATAAGTCCTGGGCCTGACATATAGATGGCACCACTAATAAAAAATCCATATGAATTTTATGAAGTACTAACCTTCAAATGACACATGACAAAATTTAAGCCCAATTGAATTATTAGTTTACAAATTACAGTTATTTAAGTAAAGCTACTGTTGCAAATTTTTCAAAACAATGAAAAAATCTTAATTTCATGTGTTGATAAAGCATTGCTTTCTGATAGTAAAAAATACCATTCAAGTAAAGCAGTGGCTTTATAAGTGTTATTCGGACTCTGCTTTGTCAGAAACAATGCCTAAGAGGTGGCATGCTGACTTTAAACATAGTCGTGCAAATACAAATGATGCTGAACGCTCAGGTCATGTAAAATCAGCAGGTGTCCCAGAAAACACCAAAAAATACACAAATTTATTTTGGTCAATCATAAATTGAAGCTGCATAAAATAGCAGAGGATTTGAACCTATCAAAAAGCAGTGTATTCACCATTTTGTATGAGCATTTGTCAATGAGAAAGCTGTGATCAAAGGGGGTTCCATGTTTGCTCACAGTCGATCAAAAACAACAATGCGTCGACGATTCAGAGCGTTGTTTGCAAATGTTTCAACATAACAAGAAGTAGTTTTTGCATATACATGTGACAATGAATAAAACATGGGTTCACCACTTCACCCCAGAGTCAAACCAGCACTCAGCTGAGTGGAAAGCAGAAGGTGAAAGCTGTCCAAAGCGACCAAAGATGCAAACATCAGCAGGCAAGGTTTTGGCCTCTGTATTTTGGGATGCGTAAGGTATTTTGTTGATCAGTTACCTTGAGAACGAAAGAAACATCAATAGTCAACATCATATAGTATTATTGGTGCATTTGAAGAAAGAAATTGCCAAAAAACAGCCACAAATGAAGAAGAAAAACGTGATCTTTCACCAAGACAACATATCATACCACAAGTCAATCGCTATGATGGCAAAACTACATGAATTGTATTTCAACTTGCTTCCGCATCCACCCTATTCTCTAGATCTGGCTCCCAGTGACTACTGGCTGTTTGCAGACCTCAAAAGAATGCTTCAGGGAAAGAAATTTGGCTCCCATGAAGAAATGATACCAGAAACTGAGGCGTATTTTCAGACCAAAGACAAATCATTCTACAAAAGAGGCATCGAATTGTTAGAGAAGCATTGGAATCAATGTATCACCTTAGAAGAAGACTATGTTGATGAATAAAGTTGAATTTTGCCTTAAAGTTGTTGTGTTATTAGTTAGGCAGAGACTTACTGATTGATGTGTTATAACCTTGAAATACGAGCAAAAGAAAATTCTAAAAGGGTATCTAATGTCCACAAAAGGATGTACGTTGTGGTGTAGTGGATATCAGCTTGGAACGAGAAATCGGAGAGCCGAGTTAAATCTCCAGTTGAATTCTTGGACAATCTCTTCACTGATGAAGAAGAGATGTGAAGTAACAAAAATGTGTTTCTACAGAAGGATGCTGAGAATACAATCGACAAACATGTAAGAAACAACAAAGTTTTAGAGAAAATGGAAACAAAATTTGTTGGATTCACTTATGCACAAATATCCTTGGGAAAGGTATTAATCCATCTCTTCCCTCCAATTATGGGTTAAATAACAGAACAGATTATGTTCTATGGCCTTGGTTGGCAACCAGAAAGCAATGGCAACCTACTGCAGGATAATTTTCTGCCCAGTCAGTCATGTCTTTTTTGAGACATGGTTGCCCAAGCATGTATTACATATGGCACTAACTGACTGACTGAATGTCCACAAAATGACAAAAGAATAAAAAATGATTGCCGCTTTTTTTTTCTACTAAAATATAGCAAGTAATCTTTTACTTTTTAATATTGAAGCCAAACAGAAGAATGCTGGTCATAAATTAGATTTCAAAGTCTCTAAATAATAAGTCATCATTAGTCTTGTGAGTGGATGTAGTTGTAGAGTTGCAACACAGCTGATCATCTAACCAGCTACTGCCACATGTCTTATGCCAATGCCTGATTCTCTGGAGCGTATCATCTGTTCAGCTAGTAATGTTGTCATTCCATTTTCCCCTTCTCTCTGCCTTGTTTTCTTTTGCCTTTATGTTCTTGTAGGAAGACATGGGAAAGATTGTTGGCTCTTATGACATGTACATACCATTTCAACTTTCTCTTCTTGAAAATAAATAGAAGAACTTCCATTGAGACTGTTTCTGGTTTGATGGCATCTCACATGGCATCATTTCTGGTGCAGTCTATGCAGAAAAAATATCTGTAAAATCTTGTTTCTATTGCTTGATTCTTCATGGTAGTTCTTCTGTTAATGTCCAAAATTCACAGGTGTAATCAAAGACTGAAAGATTTAATACAATCTCATTTTTTTCTTTCTGGTAGATGTTCTCTTTCAGGTAATTTTGTGACAGCTACCATTGTTTCTAAAAATATGCATCGTGATGCAGTGGATATCAACTCAGAATAAAAAATTGGAAAGCTGAGACTGAATTCCAATTGAATTTTTTACATTCACTTATGCCCAAATATCCTTGGGAAAGGTATTAATTTGTCTCTTCCTTCCAGCTATGGGTTAAATAACAGGACAGATTAGGTATTTGTCTATTTTTCTGAGATGAGGTATTATTTACAGTATTTACATTATTCGGACTATTATCCACATCTTTGTTGCCATTTGTACAATGTTTTGGCTGTTGTACACTCCGGCCTTCTTCAGGTGCTAGGAATTTCGAACCAAAATGGCAACAAAGATGAGGACAGTTTGGGTTCTATAGATTTGGGTGATAACTAGTATATCCCAGGAAGTGAGCGCCCACACACATATCACATATGGCAATTAACTGACCATTGTTTGTGCTACTCTTGAGATTGTTTCTAAGACCTATTTTGCAAATAATCAAGCCAAAATTAATTCACTATTTTCAGGTCTCATCTTGGTTGAAAGCTCATAATAATCAAAGTAGTAATAAAAGAATGGTTAAATAAATCTGATATTTTTAAAGAGGAGAATAAATCAGATGAAAAGAGGATAATTAGTATAAAGGTTTTTAATACTGTATAAGCTGTTAATCTGAATATAATCTAATAAAATTAAAGTAAATAAAAAATAAAAATAAATAAAAGTGAAGTTTAACCTTTACATATTAAAAGCAACATCAATAAGGATCAGGTTGCAGGGAGGGCATCATGGGAACCTCACTAATACTTCTTAGAATCTCAGAAATTTTTTGAATATATTGAACATTTACATTTAACCCAAATATGTGAGCATCAGGGCCAGTCTGTGCTACCATGACCCCGCAGAACTGGATGGGTTCCTAAACCTGATTGAGGGCCCTGGGCATTACTTTGGGACCCTCTCTATCTTATCAACATTTGCTTTTTTTCTACCTAAATTTATGTACTTTGCAAATTAAGCTAAATACAACTGACTGTTAAAGAATGAAAAATGTTTGCATATTTTGATGTCATTCTGTGGTCTTTTTCTTTTCCATGTAAATCTGTGATTTTCTATGATGCAAGCTAAGTCTCAAAAAACAACTCACTATTTTTTATTCATATTTTGAATGTGTTAAAACTATTCAACATAACAAGAAAAATCTCAAGTTGATGTTCAAAATTGCTGCAAAACATTGTTGATTTATTTAAGATGGAATGATCTCTTATGACATGTCTCTAATTTGTTTTTAGATACACTGTATTTATTTTCAATTTTTCTAGTTGAATTGTTCACCAGTATTGTATATGATCTGTTATTGTACATAATTAGATAATAAAATTTGTATTTTATATATGGATGCTTGTGAAGATTGCGATGTAGTATAGCAGGAGGCCCTATATCATAGATTAGGGGAGTATGAGAGCCTTGTACTGGAGCTGATGAGCATTAATATATTAAGGATTTCTAAAATTATACAATAAAATCAAGTCACAACAACTAAAAAAACATATCAACCTCCATAAAAGAGAAAGCTATGTTCAAAGTCAGAAATTATAACCAGCTCTGCATTCAATATGAGACAAGGACACTTGTGTACCAGACATTTGCATCCCATACAATTGTGTATCGAACAATTGCATACAAGGAGCCCGTTGTGTCCCTAGACAAATGTGTACTTTGCATAATTTTCTGAAGCCTTTAAAAACCACAAATTTAAAAATAAATAAATAAAGGAATAAAATTTTTAAAAAATTACAAATTTATTTTTGTTATAAATGTAATGACAGATTAACAGTGTTTAAGAAAATATTTCGAAAATGAAAATTACTGCAGTTTTATAAATTAATCAAAAGTTATAAATGTTGTTAATTATATCTTTTAAAAAATTTATCTTGTTTTCAGGCGTATACTTATCTAACAGTGCTATGATTCTCTTATTTGAAGGTTTAGGGCTATCATGTTGAATACACCAGTTCTCACTCGATCACCAAAGTTAAGCAACATTGAGCCTGGTCAGTACTTAGATGGGTGACCGCTTGGGAATACCCGGTGCTGTAAGTGTTTAGTGATGGATGTGCGTGCTTACCGCCTATCACGTTGAATACACTGGTTCTTGCTCGATCACCGAAGTTAAGCAATGTTGAGCCTGGTCAGTACTTAGATGGGTGACCGCTTGGAAATACCAGGTGCTGTAAGCATATAGTGACAAATGTGCATTGTTGTGCAGTGGATATCGGCTCGGAAAGAGAAATCGGTGAGCCGAGTTCGAATTCCAGTTAAATACCCTGCATTCACTTAAGCACTGGTACCCTCAGGAAAGGTATTAATTCGTCCCTTTCCTCCAGTTATAGGTTAAATAACAAGGGTAGGACTTGGGAACCCTGCTCTTAAAAACAAATCCCAATGAATCTTGGTACTCGAAAAAAAAATGTTGTAAAATAAAATAACCTTACCCAAAATTCATTGGTTATGACCTTAAATGATCCCATAAGGATTGATAGGTCGTTAAACCTCGAAACAAACAAACAAACAAACTCTTATTTGAAATCTCTATTTTTGACAACAGAGTTGTCATGTTAACTATCTTCTTGCATTTTTAAAATAATTAATAGTTGGTTTGCAATTAGCAACTCTTAAGAAAATATGGTAACTTCAAAAAATTACTAGATGTACACAATTACAAAAAGACACATTTGTCTAGGGATATAAATGCCGCAGAACGCAAATGTTTAGGATGAAACTGTCCGCCCATTCAATAAGTACATAGTTTTCTTCCAGTAACCAACTTCAGAAGTCAACAGATTGTCTTGGGCAATGGACAATGCTAAGGACTTGCAGCAAGCAAGTTAAAATAAGTAATATTATAACCAAAATAAGTAATATAACACATGCAACATCTTTTGAAACATCAAGGTGCAAAAAAATATTGTAGAAACAATGACTCAATGAACTGGAAGCCATTTTAATATTTAAGCACAAATTTAAAAAAAAAAATTAACAAATCCTATTTTAAACTTTTCATAACTATTCAATTATAACTCACATTATCCCTCAGACATTCAGTCAGTCAGTTAAGTGCTGTACGTGAAACACGCTTAGCTGATCATGTCTCGAAAGAGACATGACTGACTGGCAGAAGATTATCCCGCAGCAGGTTGCCATTACTTTCTGCAGTAGACAGGTTGCCAACCAAGGCTATAGAACCTAATCTGTCCTGCTATTTAACCCATAACTGGAGGGAAGAGATGGATTAATACTTTACCCAAGGGTAATTACGCATAAGTGAATGCAAGGAATTCAACTGGAATTTGGACTCGGCTCCCTGATTTCTCGTTCTGAGCTGATATCCACTGCACTACACTGCACATCCATCTAACCTGCCAAAATCAGCCCCACAAATATCAGCTCTCAATATTCAACCCACCCTATGTATACTTTGCCATAAAATGTGACAATATCATTGCAAATAATGAGACTTTGATCACAAATCTACCATCCGCCCATGTATTGAATACTGCTGCCACATCTGGTCGGGTGCCTCTGCTATTTTCCTCGAGGTTCTTAACAAAATACAATGAGGAATCTGTAATGTGATCGATACCTACTTGGCAGCCCAGCTGCAGTCACTCTCTCACTGGCATGATGTGGCTTCCCTGTGCCTCTTCTATAAATACTTTCACGGCTTCTGCTCCGATGAACTTAGATCACTAGTGCCCTCTAGGTATAAATTTGCACAAGATACTGGATTAGCAACTAGGCCCCACTCTTTTACAGTGAAACAGATAAGATGTAATTGCAACTTCTACTCTAACAGCTTCTTTTCTCGCATTTCCTGACTGTGGAATTCCCTTCCATATACTTGCTTTCCCGACAGATACAATCTCCAGGAATTTAAATGTAAAATCAATAGACACCTCCTAACATACTAACTTGCATCCATTTTCTCAAACACTCTTCCCATCTACCCAACCCCCATCCTCGCTATCCTTACCTGTCTATCACCCTCCTTTCAACATTTTCTATAACTAACCACTCTTTCTCATCACTTTCCCCTATGGAATGCCTTGCTTGGGGTGAAATGATTAAAAAAAAAACAAAAACAAAAAACAAATGCTAAGAATTTGAGAGCTAATATTTACGGGACAATTTTGAGTGTGTGAAATGCTCAAGAGTTAAACAAGATTAAAGTCATAATTGCTGCTATCAAGGCTAACTTACCTAAGTAGCTATTTGTACTATTTGATATTTAATCTTTGGATACTAAGAAAAGGGTGAACTGCTATGTAATATCTAATCTTTTATATGGCAGTAAATGCTGGATAATCTCCTGACAGGTGAAGAGATTTGAGGCAATCACAATATAATTTCATCTATGGATGTTAAGGATATTGTGGACAGTACATGTGAACAAGAGTCATAGATTGCTGAATTTTTTAGGAAAATGAGAAAAGAGGGTTCGGAAAAAACCTTGCAGTACATAATGAAGGCAAGAGAAGCAAATACATAAAACATTTGTGTGCAGAAACAGGGATAAAGTTGGCATGATTGAAATAACTCCGCTAAGCTAAGTGACAAACTTATTATATATAGTGTGTGTCTGTACAAGTTTCACTTTTTAAATTGCATTAATTTAATGAATGGAAATAATATAAAATTGATTTTTACATTCTTAAAGCAGATTTTTAATGTCAGCTTTAAAATCTAAAATTAACTTTGATGGCTACCATGAGAAACCAAAATCAGTTTGTGGATTTTTTTCCCTTTAGAAACTGCATATATTTCTTATGTATATCGGCTCGGAACGAGAAATTGGGGAGCCAAGTTCGAATTCCAGCCGAATTCATTGTATTCACTTACACGCAAGTACCCTTGGGAAAGGTATTAATCCATCTATTCCTTCCAGTTATGGGTTAAATAACAGGACAGATTGGGTTCTATAGCCTTGGTCGGCAACCAGTCTACCGCAGAAAGCAATGGCAACCTACTGCGGGATAATCTTCTGCCCAGTCAGTCATGTCTCAAAAGAGATATGATCGCCCAAGCGTGTTTCACATATGGCACTTAACTGACTGACTGAATTCCCTGTTCTGCTATCCATTCATATAAGCTTGTCAGGTAGGTGGTCCTCAATCAGGGAGGCATTGTTTGATTGAAAGGGTTTGGCTAATTTTGAACCTTTTAAAATTCTTCAACTTGAAATCAGTACCTTAATTGATAAGACACAAGAAGTGATGAAACAAAATAGCTACTTTTGTAGTGATATTGCAACATACTTATGTTATAAATTTTATATATATATAAAATAAAATCCGTTCATACTCACAGATATCTTTCATGTATTACAATCAAAAGATGTCAGAAATGAGCTGTAACATTGACGGATGTTATTTTTATTCATTTTTAATTAATAGAATCAGCTATGAATACTGTAGTAATTTTGTAAAATGTTTTTAAAAAGAACAGTTTTTTCATGCTTTAACACGTGCATGACCATGACATTACGACCTATAAAAAACATTCTATTTTCGATAATTTTCATGTTCTAATGAACGCTAGCAGTTTGTCAACTATTATATTTAAAGCAAGAAAAAAATGTACAGTAATTTTTAGCAACACAGTTTTCTGGTTACATTTGTTACCATAACTCACACTCATGAAAATGAGCTCAGAAAGAGGTTGAAAGTACTTGGGTACCTTAAGTAGTTATTAAAAATAACATCTTTCAATGTTACAGCTCATTTCTGACATCTTTTAATTGTAATAGGTGAAAGACTATCCGTGAGTATGAACAGATTTTATTAAAAATAAGCAAACATATTGTTTGCAATTTATTTAATCTGGCATATATATATATATATATATATATAATTTTTCTCCAGTTTCTGAAAGGATTTTTCTGTTGCTGAGGTGATGTGTTGTCCCCTGTGGGGATCTTCATATCGAAATGGCCATTCAACATCTTTGAATTAATCCTTTTTTAATATATATATATATATATATATATATATATATATATATATATATAATTGTGTTTATTTAGGTAGCAAATGTTCTTTAAGGTAAATGATATTAAAGAAAACAGACATTTTGTATCAATTCATTTTATCAATCAACTTTTTCAGATTACAATTTTTCTCAAATGAAGATATTCTGTCAGAAATTGATAATATATTGTAAAAAACATAATCTCTGCATGAAAAAAATAAGTCAATGATATAGTTACATTGGTTTTGCAATCCGATCATGCCTCATTTCCAAATTCTAGAAATATGAGTCTCGTTAAAGAAAGCTAAGAAAAATGTAAGGACGGTATTTCAGTAATTGGACTACAGAAATTGTTTAGGATGTTAAAATCAACAATACTTTTTTGTTCATAGAAGGGGAAAAATTTGTTGAGCCAATTCTTATATGATGAAAAGAATGGATTACTTTCTTTCTCTCAAGATTTTTTTAAATGATGGCATAAAAAAAATATGGAAGATAAAAATTGACACATTGGTCATCAACAGAAAAAGAACATTTTGTATGATCTTAGTTAAGTGGTAAAATAAGTCAATTTTACACAAGCCTATCTGTCTGTCTGGGTAAATTATCACACAAAAGGTGGTTTTTTGAAATCCTAACTAAGCAATTTACAATTCAAAATTTCTTTTGCACCAATTTCACTAAAATACTTGATACAAGTCTATCTTTTCACTGGTTACTGTCAAGATTAACAACAGCTGCAGAAGTTTTTTTCTGATATTGCTACAGATAGTAAAAGTATTATGGGAAAATGGTCTACCCAAATGGTCTACCCAAATGCGCATTCATCTACTTTCTGTCAATGATAACTGAAAATACAATATAAAAACAGTGGGTAAAATGAATACATGACTTTGCTAATAGCATCTTCTTCAAGTGCCATGTCCCTTCAGGACATAAGCAATCATTGACATCCATTTGTCTTTGTGCCAAATTGACTTGCCAAAGAGAGGAAAAAAGGTAAATATTTTAATGTTTTCTTTTGAAAATCCTTATGAAAATTTGAAGTCATATTCGTGTTAAACTTTTCTACTGACAACGCATACTAATCTTGGGATTCTGTATTTTTTCCTTCTCTTTTTAGTTCCGACTTGACTCCTCTTTAATTTTCATGTGTTTTTATATGTTTCTTTTTTATTTTCTTTTAATGTTTCTCTTTCAGATGAAACTTTTTTTCTTTGTGACAGTTTCTTGCTTAAATTGATGAATTGTCCATCTTACTTTTACAATTTTACTCTTTTGTACTCTTCCATTCTCCCTTGACCACTACATTTTTACCCACCTACCCTGAGTCTGGTAATGGCCACACACACACACACACACACACACACTCTCTCTCTCTCTTTTTTCTCTCTCTCTCACTCTCTCTCTCATGTGAGTGAACATAAAGAAGCCTAAATTAAAATTAGCATTTTACTGATTTCAATTTACTTTTATTTACTCTATTATCCTAATTTTTGTTATTATTATCATAACGTTTCAGCCATTGAGCCCTTCAGCCTTCCTCAGGTGCTCATGGATCTGAAATAACCTTCAAGGAATCTTCAGCCTTCCTCAGGTGTACATTGATCTGGGTAACCTACAGGGAATTCTGAACTGAACCCTTTATTTATTCTCTGGGGGTAGACTGTTTGCATTCCACTGTTAATACTTAGAAATATCCTGTAGATCTTATTTTTATCTAGTACTGTTCAGTCATTGCTTAACCGCTTACATTTTCAGTTGAAGACTTACTGTTATTTGGCTTCCACTCTTTATTAGCAGCTTCCATATTGCCACCACCATGTCACCAATTTCACAAGCCAACACTTTAACCCACTATGCCATTGTACCAAAGAGCAATTTGCTGTAGTAAACTTGGAGTTTTAAACTTATCCTGGCTGATTAGGTTACAACTGCTGCTGTTACTGGCTATCATATTTTGACTACTGTTGCCTATGTTTAGTTGATACTGCTGCAGTTAATGGCTGTCATATTTTGCAATCACAAATGCAACATCACATTGCAGATTGTTGGGGTGGTATATATATATATATATATATTAAACAGTTATTGATTAGAGTCAAATTAGACTAGTAAAAAGTATTCAAAAGTGCTCAATACATATTTAAAGAAAAAAATAAAAATTTAAAATGTGGAGCTTTTATATATTCAAATTAAGAAGACCAGCTAATTTTGCTACCATGGTTTCATCCTTTTGGTAACATCAGGCATTATACAATCGTATAATGATGGTATAATCACAAATCAATATTCAAGCTGGAAAGCCTTAAAAATTGTACCAAGCTAGCCAATTATGTGTGGAAATAAAAACAAAGTGGCAAATATTCTTATGTAACCTGAAGTATATTAAGAAAGATCAGATCTTGCAATGGTGGTGATGTCTGTAGATGTTACCATGAAAAAAAGTTGGCTATAGTATCACTTCCAGAACAAGAAAGGGTTGCTAAATGAAAGGTCCGGATATAAACACCTTAGAAAATACATTCTGGCCTTGTACAAACCCGGATGAAAGTGTGTACAATATTATTTTACTAGTCTTGACTAACTTCTCCCTTATTTTAAACTTCCTGTTATGAGTTCAATAAATCTTTGGCTAATCACTTAATGTATAACACCTGATGATACTAAAAGGTTGAAACCATAGTAGCATAATTGGTTGATCTTTCTAATTTTTAATATATATATATATATATATATATATATATATATATATATAAGAAAAATTAAGGCAGACATGTTATTTCATGGTAAATTGGAAGTATGGGCCTATTTCAGGTGAGCCATCATCAGCTTGTCTTTATTGTACAAAAGATTTGTGCAAAATCCTTTGTACAATAAAGATGGAAGCTGATGATGGTTCGCCTGAAATAGACCTATACTTCTGATTTACCATCAAATAACATGTCTGCCTTAATTTTTCTTATATTTGCTCTATATGTATTTATATACATATATGATTTGAGCTCTCTTAGAGAGTTATCCTAACACTGTATGTACAGGATACTCCTTTGGATTCTTCTATACTCACACTGCATGCTCATATATATGTGTGTGTGTGTGTGTGTGTGTGTGTGTGTGAGATGAAAAATAAAATAAATATTTGAGAAACAACAAAATATGGATTTATTTTGGGATAGACAGCGTTATAATGTTTTTGTTGTTATAACCATCATCAGCGTTTATATTTTTAGTAGTGTGAAGTTTTTTGGTGTTACAACCTGTGAATGAATTTTTAAATGTGGTAAAAAAGTTCAAATATATATATATTCATATTTATAATTTCATCTCAATGACTATTTCAAATATCAAACTGTTATAGTTTGTGACTGACATCATTGTTTTCTTAAATTCTTTTTAACAGCCTTAAATATTTGAACTTTTTTATCACGTTTTACTCATGCAACCAGACTGGCAACACGGTCCCACCCATTTACGGTTAGATCAACCAAATACAGCTGATAATTTTACTTCAGAAGCTTCTTTTCTCGCACTTCCCACCTGTAGAACTTCCTTCCATATACTTCCTTTTCTGAGGGTTACAACCTCCAGGAATTCAAGTGCAACGTCAATACCCATCTCTTATCCACTTGACTCCAGTCCTTTCTACATCACCTCATATATCTTGTTCTTTTCCTTTCTCTCTACCTTTGCAACTGTCTTCACACCTGTATTCCCATCCTTTTCTTGCCCTTTCTCTGACATACCCTATAACTAGTTCGTCTTTCTCTTCACTCTCCTCCTGCCTAACCTTTTATTCTTTTATGTAGCCCCCTGTGCATCAGTTGTGGTACAGCCTTCCTTGGGGTGAAACAAAAAATAAATATCATAAAAAAAGAAGCAAAAATATAAAATGCATCTTTAGACTCATGATGAACACTCATCAGTGTCAACAAGACATAGAACCATCATTTATGATTTATTAACATTAAGCTAGATGTTCTAATATAAAGGTTCATCACAAATGTAACAAACACAGTATAATTAACATAACAGATTATTCGGTAATCTTACAGTGGAACTAACAAATACAGGATATTTATTTCTTAAATAATAGCATTTAGAGTTGAGAAACGAAAATGCAGATGGACAGATCCAAGCTTAAAAAATAAAAGAGATGCATTTAGGTTAGCCGAAAGCTAAGAGCATTTTGAAAATTTAAAATGATTCATAAATATCTTGTCGTGCGAAAGAAAAAGAATTACTAAGATTAGTCGTTCATATTCTTCAAATTTTGCTAATCACGGAAAGAAGACAAGACAAAGAAAGAAGTTAAGGAATAAAGAGTGAAACAATATTTGCAGGTGAAAAGGTGATTTTGAAGGATTATTTCTGCTTTTTGCTTGGAAGCCATAACTCATGCATGAAATAATTCAACGATGTTCAGTCAATTTATTAAACAAATAAAATTTGTTCATGAAGGATTTTACTTAAATTCTGAGATGAGGAATTATGGAGTCAGCCTAGAAATGGGCTGGTTTGGTGAATTTTAAGACACATCAACCAATGTTGGGACATTTAATGTTTGAGTCTATAGATTAAAGATAGTCATGTTGATACTAGTGTGTGTGTGTGTGTGTGTAAGCATTGGTTTTCACTTCAACCTGTAGGCAAACATTAGTCAGGTTTATAATTGAGCCTGTAGTTGAATATAGGTTAGGTTTATAATTGTATTCTTAACCAGCAACTGTTACTGTTGTCATATCTGGTCAGGCACCCCTGCTGTTCATCTCAGGGTTCTCGACAGGCTCAAAAGGAGAATCTGTAAGGTGAATATTTTTGGTTCTACTAACGAGACAATTTGGAAATGATCCCGCGCTTTAATATTAGTATAGCTCCTAAGACTCTTCAAAATACTCCACTTGAAATCTCACTCCTTTTACATTTCAAAACAGTCTTCTTTAGAAATAGGTGTCAACTTCATTAGTTTCTTCACTATCTATATCTATAAAAGTGATGAGGGTGGACGTTGTCTGAGTATTTGTTTGTTTGATAGATTCAACTTAGCATCTGCATTTTGCGGTCTAGCTTGATGGGAGTTGTGCTTAGATGTAGATCAAAATTTTAGAACACTAACAACATCTTGAAATTTTTCAGAAAGTCAAAATTAGGGTTAGAAAAATATATATTATCACCCAACAAAGTCAGGGATCAGTTTATGTATTGATTATAATATAGAATCGATCACTCCACTTTATATTATCTATATCTATATATGTTGCCCCTCCTTCTCTCACCCTAATCTAATAGTGACATTCTACATTATTATCTATCTCTATAAAAGTGACGAGGATGGACATTGTGAAAGTATTTGTTTGTTAGATAGATAGATAGATAGATAGATAGATAGATAGATAGATAGATAGATAGATAGATAGATTCGACTTAGCGTCTGCATTTTGCAATCTAGCTTGACAGGAGTTGCACTCAGATATAGATTAAAATTTTAGAATGCTAACGACACCTTGAACGTTTTCAGAAAGCCAAAATTAGGGGTAGAAAAATATATATTATCACCCCACATTATATTATCTATATCTATATATGTTGCCACTCCCCCTCCCACCCTAATCCAATAGAGACATTCTACATTGTTATCTATATCTATATAAGTGATGAGGGTGGATGTTGGGTAAATATTTGCTATGTAAATTCATCAAATGTTTTTTATTCTTAATATTCCTTAAACTACCCAAGTGAAACCGGGCTAAACTGCTAGTCTTGTCTATAATCTGAAATCTCTATTTTTCCAGGGTGGTTTTACTTCAAGAAAAGCAAGAAGTTGCAAGAAGCCAAATATGAATTGAAGTTTTAGGGACACTGACAAGCCTGGGTGAGGCAATGTTTTGCTAAAATCTATATGCTTAGTTATTGTGAATGTGATAGTTATATAGTACAGAATATTAAAAAATGATTGTAACTCTACAGAAGAGTGTGTGTTCACATATGCACAGTAATGTTCCCAGGTTATATGCAGACTATTCAACCAGTGCCCAATATTCAACAAGTTTTCCAGACAGACTTTGTATTTCACAGTTAACTGTTTCGATTTTCATACTTACAAAGTTATTGACCAGTTTATTCTCTGACCATCTTCAGCTATCTTTTGTATTCAGTTCAGAAAATTTTGAACAAAATCCTTTATTCAATTGACAGTAAAGATTCTTCTCATTTTGCAGCCCATGCTCAAGAGAACAATCTTCCCCTGTGGATTGAATGAAGGGTTTCATTTTTAATTGCAAAAAGATTATTACATATAACAAACGCTTGAATCAGAATAGTGGTGGGGGTGTACTTTCTGGTACATTCTTTCTCTTGGTGTTCTAAGCATCCTTATTGGTTGCTATCATCAGTATATAATCTTGACATTACAAAGCCAACAGGGAACAGATAGAACGTCAGGAAAGGGAAAAGTTTAAAATTAAAAATTCTTTTTTACATATTATAATCATGAACAAATATATGAATCTTTAGAATTAATGAATGACACATTCTGTAATTATGAAATTCTATGAAAACAAAAGCTAACTTTGCAAATATTAAAGCATAATAGATGCTTAGTGAATCACCATAGGATACATAAGGAAAAGCAGTCATACTGAAGAACTTACAGAGGAGTGCTCATTTGGAAAGTGCTTAATGTAGCTCTCTCAAGAAGAATCTATTTTGTAACATGAAACCCAATCTGACACAGAGTCCCATCTACAAATTTACACATCCTTTACTGATTGTAAAAGGAATAATAGTCTTTATAAACATGAAATCCTTTACTGATTGTAAAAGGAATAATAATCTTTATAAACATGAAATCCTTTACTGATTGTAAGAGGAATAAGAGTCTTTATAAACATGACTATCACAAGTCGAGTGACCCACGAGATTCATAAGTGTACCAATTCATGAATATTCAGATTGACAGTGAATCTCATGGGTTATAGGACTTGTGATAGTCATGCTTATGAAGAAACTTCCTCTTAAATTAGTAGAGGATGTGTGAATCTGTAGATGGGACTGTGTGTTAGACTGAGTTTCATGTTACAAAATAGATTTTTATTGAAAGAGCTACATTAAGCACTTTCCAAATGAGCACTCCTCTGTAACTCCTTAGCATGATGGCTTTTCCTTACTAAGCATCCATTATACTTTAATCTTTGCCAAGTTAGCTTTTGCTTTATTTTCATATGGGCTTGAACCAATTTCTTAAATTTGATCAAATGAAAACAATTTTTTTTTTGTTCAATCCCTTTTCGGTTGGAACTGAGAACTTTTCAGCACCTTCTCCTAGCTATTTTGAGCAAATCATTAAAAATGAATTTACCTCAAAGAATAACTTCTATGTAAAAACTAATTGCAAAAAACAAAACAAATCATTAATCTGACTCATGAGTCTCCTCCTACTTCAGCAAAAGAAATTACTGCCTTTTATGAAAAAAAAAATCCTTACTGTCGTCATCAGATTCATAAACATTTTATTTAACATTGATCTGCTTAGCTACTCGTGACTTCATTACTTTAATGTCACTACTATTGCTGCTGTTATGTTCTTATGGGAGGGTGCTGAAAAGTTCTTTAAAGAACTAACTTCCTAAAACCTGACGAACCAACAATTTGTTTTTTAGCATTCAGAATTACTATTTTGAATGTAAACTTGACTAACTCCTAAGCTATGTATTAGGTAAGATTGAGTATAAAAAAAACCAAAAAAACTATGCATTAAATATCAAAGTATAGTAGGTTAGCTAGCCTTGGTTGGCAACTAGTCCAGAACTATGCTGTATTAATAACCATGTAGAAGTCAGCAGAAACCAAACTCCTGTCTTTTTCAAAAATAGTTACAACATCGTATATTTCAAGAATTTTAGTGAAACTAATACTAAACCTGGCATTATACCATCCTGCAATTACAAATCCAAAGAAAACTGTCAGGTGGAAGGTAAACGTAGATCTACAAATGTGATCTACCAAGCTACCATCTCCCCTAAAGAGAACAAGGAAAAGGATAAAATGTATATCGAAATTTCTGTAGGGGTTTGAAAACAAAGATTTTATGCTCATAGGCACTCTTTTACCAACCCTAAATTAATATTTCAGACAGCCCTCTCCCAAAAATACTGGGAATTAAAGGAAGAAGGCCTAAGCCCACAGACAAATCGGAAGTTAATAGGCTCAACTCATACTTCCAATAGACTAAGATAAATCTAACCTGTACTTAGTAAAAAAGATAAGGATTTTAATTGGAAAATACCAATGTCGGAATTTAATTCTTGATCAACATAACAAATTAATTAGCAAGTGTCATCATCAAAGTAGATTTAAACACCCTTAATTATACCCTTACTTTCATTGATTCAAATGTTTAGCCTTTTACAAAGTTTAGAATTTAAATTTAGAGAACCTGAAGTTTTTCCTACCAGCTACAATATCATCGAAAATGAGGACAAAACTTGAAGCATCGGAAATGTGGTTCTACAGAAGGATGCTGCAGATATCGTGGACTGAGCATGCAAGCAATGATGAGGTGTTGGAAAGAATGGCAATGAAAAGGCAATTAATACTGAGCATCAGGAAGAGACAACTGAAGTTCCTGGGACATACAATAAGGAAAGAGAGCTTGGAGAACCTGATACTGACAGGCCAGATGGAAGGAAAAAGAGACAGAGGAAGGAAGCGGATAACATATTTGCAGGGCCTGATCAGGTGGATGACAGAACAGGGGTTGCGAGGTGTAACAGGAGCAAACATACTAAGAGCCACAAGGGATAGGGAGACGTGGAGAACCATGATCGCCTACGTCCTGAAGGGACAGGGCACATAGAAGAAGAAGAAGAAGAAGAAGTTTTTCCTACCAGCTAGTCTTGACCTCACAGGCAAATTGCTTGATTTCCACTCACCCCAAAAGAAATTACTGCTATATTCCTCATCTCCTCTTCTTGACCTTTTCTCCACAAACCTTCCTTACAACTTCCTTTACTAACCTTTTTCTCTTACCAGAATTTTCTTCATTTTAAGGTCCACTGGGGTTGACAATGCCTGTCTCTAACAGGCATATTGAAATAGCTATCCCCCATATGTAATCTGAATTAACAATTAATATTTGCTCTGTAAATTAAATTTACATCCTGCTCTCTTGTGGATCAGTTTTCATATTTAATCAATATTACTAGGATCCTTTGGAATTCTTTACCAATCTTCTCCTGGATTTTTTACTGCTATATAAAAAAATATATATTTATTAATGTGTATTTGGACAGCAACCTTTCTTTCAAACATCTTTTAATGAATACAGTCAACAAGGAAGATTTAATTTTTAAATTTCTAATTTTTTTTCCATTTTGTTGAAGATAAGGAAGTTAAAAATTGTCCATAATTTTTGTAGTCCCAAATGTTTTCGACCACTTCTCTAACCATTTTCAAAGGTGTTTATGTCCCCTATGTTATTTTTTCTACATGTTTTCAATGTAACATAGTAATTTATTTTGTGTTTTTAAGGATATATATATATTCATTCGTGGCTGAGAGGTTTAAGACACGCCAGATCACTTGGTGGCTTTCCCTATGTGGATAGTGGGTGCAGGTTTGAATCCTGCCAAATGACACACATTTTCATAACAAAAATTCATCGTAAATAATCAGGCCAGTAGAAATAAATATATAATACTGTTTGATTATAAACAATATCTTAAATACGAGTCTCAATCAAAAATGATGTTAAAAAAGTCATTACATATATACATATACTAGCAGTATAGCCCAGCGTTGCTCAGGTGTAATGGAAGCTTTAAAACTAATCCATGGTCTTGGAGCCCAGACTCTTTGGATGTTGGCATGAAAGTCTAAAAGCAATAGTTGTTTCCAGTTAAAGAGAAACCGTAGACTGAAAGAAGTCAACTTTTGATTTCCTGGTATCGATATCAAATTTTTTGCACGACTGTAAGAACTGCAACCTTGAAACTTCTGAATATTGTTTCTTATGTCTTTGTCTATGAGTGTATCAAATTTGATTAAAATTGGACCACTCCTTCTATAACCTGATTTTTTCGATTATCGATTTTTGATATTTATCGAGGGTACCTCAACACAAAACCTAGCTAAGAACACTCGCAGACGCTTATAGTACAACTATAAAATCGGTTCAGCCATTTCGGAGTCTATAGGTAACAGATATACACACACACACACACAAAGTTCCATTTATAAATAAGTTTTGATATTATATATATATATATAGTAGTAGACAGGGAAGTCAACACTCAGTAGCAACATTCTCCCTCATGATTAAACACAATATTATATGATGCTTGTCAGTGGTGTATTATGGGTAGAAGGTTTATTATCCTAACAGTTATTGGCTGAGTAATAACATCCATCTTTCAAATACAGGGTGTTGACCCAAGTGTGCTCTTTTATATTTACGTCTATTTTATACCTGGTATTAAGCTTTTTAGCCAATATTCTGTCAGTTAATTGCCATATGTGATACATACTTGGGAAATCATGTCTTTCTCAAGACATGACTGACTAGGCAGATGATTTTCCTGCAGTAGATTGCCATTACTTACTATGGTAGATCAGTTGCCAACCAAGGCTATAGAACCCAATATGTCCTGCTATTCAACCCTTAACTAGAGGGAGAAGAGGTGGGTTGATACCGTTCACAAGGGTATTTGTGCAAAAGTGAATGCAATGAATTCAACTGAAATTTGAACTCAGCTCTCCAATTTCTCATTCTATTCATTACTCCATAGCATGCATCCAATAACAAATATGGCGTACCTTAAAACTATTTTTATCTTTGGCAACTGTTGTGTTGGGGAATCTACCTAATTCTTCATTTTTGCTACATTTTCCTCCACACTTCCATTTATTACATCTCGCAAGTGTTCAATTTTTCTAACCGTCCTTCTTCATAATGTTTTTCAGAAATTTAAACTCCCTCTTCCTGATTTTAAGTATGAGTGTATTTATAATTCTCTTTTCCCTCGAACAATCTAAGTGAGAATGCATTCTTTACATAGTATTGAGTAACCATCTGTAGAACCATAGCTCTGTTGTGTCAAGTCCAGCATTTACAGCCATATAGAAAAATAGATATGAAATATCAATTCAGCACTCTTATCTTTGTTTCCAAAAAAATATTTCTATGTGTCATAATATTTTCCCTTCAAACCTGTATTTGCTTATTTTATAATTGTTGACAATTCTGAGAATGCTTTTCTTAGGGGACATCTGGCTTGAATATATGTTTTGTCTTTCCAAAATATGACCAGTTCTGAGAGAAGAAGATGCAAAAATAGCTCTGATGTCTTTTGCAATATTTGTGGATGTTACGCTTTACCTAGAGTGGGAAACAGAAAAATCACAGATGTTGTGAAGAAAGTTTACTTTACTTAATTTGGCATGAAACCGAGTGATGAAGACAAAACCCAATAAAGTGTGTAAAAAAAAAAACATTGAAGCATCGAGACAGTGGAAGAAGAGAAAGAGAAATAATTTAAGCTTTGCCATTCCCATGATGTGGAAGGAACTACAAAATCATCATGACAACTGCTACTTTTATGATCCATATCCCTGGCTTCAATTCTAATGTTGTATATCAATAAACAACAAACACGTCTGTATATAAAAATATATCAAGTGATATTTTTATTAATGAACGATGGACCATGTAGCCTAGGGAACAGAGAGCGAGAGCGCGCTTCTAAGGGTTGACGGGGTGGGTCGTCTGTTGCTCCTCTGGTCTGGTCTGGCTCTCTCGTCTGCCTCTGTCTCTCTGCCTCTGAAATCCGTGCGCCGAGGTCTTTTATAATCTCCAAACCGGTACTTCCGGATTTTGCCTCGCCCACGCACGCCCACGTAATTCTCAGAGACACCTGTTCTGTCTGCCTCTTGTAGCCATTTCCGCTACTGCCGGAAATAAGGTCAAACAAACATCCGTTCCTTTCAACGACCGGAAAACACCCCCGCTTGCATCAGCCTTTCCTCGGGTGGGGCGGGATTGTTATATTACACTAAGACTGAATGCTGCATCATTTATCCAAACCTGTTATTGAACCTGTACTTCACATGAAGGATTTGCAACCACCAGAGTTCATATCCTTTGCTGATGATAGTGACAATGAGAATGTTATAAAAATATCAGGATAATATTCATGATATAGAATTGCTTCCGAGATATTTAAAAAGAACTCCCTTTTCACTGGGAACCAACTACACTTTTTATAGGCACTGAGAGAATGATTTATTTCTATTCTTTAGCATGGATGATGATTTTGTTTATTGCAATGATGTCAAAGGTGTCATGGCTGCCATGAAAGGTGAATACGACCCAAATGATTGGTGGCTTTTCAAAGACAAACTCAAAAGCTAGTGTTACTGCATAATGACATTGTATTTGCTTGTTTACTGTTGGAACAATCTGTAATGCTAAAAGAAAACTATGACTGTATGAAAATAGTGCTTGAAAAGATGTGGTATGAGGATCACAAGTAAACTATATGTGGGGACTTGACAATCATTGGATTGCTTCTTGGTTTAGAATGTGATTGTACCAAGTATTCTCTGCTTTTTGTATCTTTCAGACAATCAAGCATTGGATGTGAAAGACATAACCAGACAAAGAAGTTCAAAATTGGAAACAAGAATGTTTTAACAGTAAGTCATTATGTGAGAAGTGTGTGTGTGTGTGTGTGTGTATTTATATATATAGTCTTAACAAACAATGAAAACACTATAAAACTACAGTGATCAATAGTGTGTGTATATATATATATATATATATATGCCTGTTAAATTTGTAATGATGTTGAGGAGCTTTATTGCTGTTTGTTTTTCAGTAGTTTACTGGTAGAAAGGCATTTTAGGCAAGCAGGTTTGTTTGCCATAAAGATAGAGATAAAGCCTTAAGAAGTGGCTTGTAAATTTCAATGCATCTAAGACCAAACTGCTATCTGTCAATCATCCTTTCTCTCCACCTTTGCAACTGTCATCACACCTTTATTCCCATCCTTCTCTTGCTTCTTTCTAACTGGTTCGTCCTTCTCTTCATGCTCCTCTAATCTTTCTCTCTTATGTATCCCCCTGCACATCAGTGGCATTACTGCCTTACTCTGGGTGATATGATTAAAAAAAAAAAAATTAGAATTAATGTGGAAAAATTTGTCACTTAAATGAGCAGTATTATTTCAGTCATGTTAATTTTGAGGTTTCATGAACACACACACATACACACGTGGGTGTGCCTGCGTGTGTGTGTGAGTAGAGAGAGAGAGAGAGAGAGAATGATACACAAAATAGAATATATTAAAAATGGTAATTAAATTTTGCTGTTTCCTGCAACTTCAAGTTTTATGTGCAGATGATGTTTATTTGTTTTTGGTCCCATTCATGCGATTGAAAAAGACAGGAAACTCAACAGCAAAAAATATCACAACATTTTTAGATGTCTTCTTCCATCTCCTCAGGATGTGAGCAATTTCTTATACGTAGCTCTTAGCAATGTCTGCTCCCTTACTGTCCTTCCCAGTCCGTGTTCTCCTGTTGATTTACACAAGTGACTAGGTATCTGCCTTTCTTATCTTCATTATATCCTGTGAGTGGGCTTTTTTGTTTCAAACTTCCTTAAAACGTCCTCATTGCTTACAAGTTCCGCCTATGCTCTTAAACGTTTTTTATATCTCTGTTGCCACCAGTCTTGTCATCATCTGTGAGGAAATTGTTCAGCATTCACTGGCATGAGAAAATGACCCTTAATCCATGATTGGTTTTGTAGATAACTTTTTTAAATATGTTTCAATATATATATATCTATAAAAAAATTTGTTTTTATAATTGTCTTCCATGATGTGCATAGTGATGCAGTGAATATCAGCTTGGAGTGAGAAGATGGGGAGTCGAGTTGAATCTGATGCATTCACTTACGCCCAAATACTCTTGGGAAAGGTATTAACCCATCTTTTTTCCCTCGAGCTATGGGTGAATAAGCAGGACAGATTGGCTTTTTATAGCCTTGGTTGAAAACCAGTCTACTGCAGAAAGTAATGGCAACCTACTGCGGGAAAATCTTCTGCCTAGTTAGTCATGTCTCATTTGAGACATGATTGTTCAAATGTATTATGTATGGCATTTAACTGGCTGACTGACTTCCTTACTTTATAGAAAAAAGCCCAACGCAAGTGATCAGTTGTTGAAATTATTTTAGTTTAATATTCAGGAACTATTTACAAAACCAACCATGGATTAAGGGTTATTTTAGCATATTTATTTTTTTCTATATATTGAAATATATTTAAAAAGTTTATTTCAACTGTTGATTGGCCTTATTATTACCAATTTCCCTTGCGTATATTGTTTGTTTGCTTTATATAATTTTTCACCCTCGTCTTTTCTTTTTCTTGTTATTGCTTTTTGTAAACTTTGTCAATTCTGTATTTTGAACCGTCAGTGAGATATTTAAGTGCCATATATAATATACACTTAGGCAATCATGTCTCAAAAGATACATGACTGAGGCAGAAAATTTTCCCACAGTAGGTTGCCATTCTTTCTGCAGTAGACTAATTGTCAACCAAGGTGATAGAATTCAATCTGTTCTGCTATTCAACCCATAGCTGGAGAGAGAAGAGACGAATTAATGCCTTTCCCAAGGTTATATAATTGGAGTAGATAGACTAAACTATTGCCCGGTTCACACTCCACCCACAATTATTGAATAGGTTAAGAGGCTCATCCCTTGTTCCCTGTTTAAGATGTGGTTTCCGGCTTTCTCTTTTCCAAATCTTTTCACTCTTTTCTTTTTTCTTTTTTTTCAAGTGGAGTAGAAATTGGAGTAGATAGATCTTTAATTGGAGTAGATAGATCTATCTATCGCCCAGTTCACACTCCACCCATGTCTATTGAACAGGTTAAGAGGCTCATCCCTTGTTCCCTGTTTAGGATATGGTTTCTGGCTTTCTCTTTTCTGATCTTTTCACTATTACGTAGCCCCCTGCACATCAGTGGCATTATCGCCTTGCTCAGGGTGATACAATTAAAAAAAAAAAGAGACTAAACTATCGCCTGGTTCACACTCCACACACAACTATTGAACAGGTGAAGAGGCTCATCCCTTGTACCCGGTTTAGGATGTGGTTTCCAGATTTCTCTTTTACGTAGCCCCCTGCACGTCAGTGGCGTTACCGCCTTGCTTGGGGTGATATGATTAAAAAAAAAAAAATTTGCACGTAAGTGAATGCAATGAATTCAACTGGAATTTGAAATTGGGTCTCCGAGTTCTTATTCTGAGATGATATCCAATGCACCACAAAGCATATATAGTTCTACTATTTATATTTTACACTTAATGATGACCACTGACTCTACAAATGTAAATGAGAAAAGACAGAGAGTTTATGATATTTCACAAGTACAATGTAATTGAAAAATTAAGTAAATATTGTCGCCAAACTTTTGATAGCGGCACAAGTAAACCCTTTAGATAAACCATAATATAACAAGTATGATTTATTAAACAAATATGTCAAAACTTTCATTTGCTCTCATTATTATTATGTTGTTATAAAGTAAATTATGGCAGTAGGTCAAAAGAAAAAAAGAACTCATATTAATGGTTGTAGGTTAGCGCCAGCTGCAATTGATTTAACTTTGTCACAACCTTTGTTTTGGTTCATTCATTTTTTTTTTTTCATGAATAAACATAATTTTTTTGTTAAAAGCACAGTAAATAATATAACAACCATGCAATTTTTGCATTTCTTAATTAACAATTTTTCAGTAACTTTCAATATTTTTTTTTTGCCTAAAAATTTCACCCCAAGCAAGGCGGGACTGTCACAAGTGCGCAGAGAGTTACAATGAGAAAAACACTCAGTACAGGGGTAAACAAGGAAAAGATAAAACATGAACAGGATTCAAGAAAATAGATGGCAATTGATTTTGCAGTTAAATTTGTGGAGGTTGTAGCAGGGGAGCAAGTTAACAGAAGAAAGTTCCACAGGGAGAAAATGCAAGAAAAGAAACTGTTCAAGTAAAAGTGGAGGTTAGATTTAACAGTAAAAAGGTGGGACTTAACTGCCAATCTAGTAGTATGCTTAAATTCACATGATCAGGGAAGAAAAGATAAAAGATCAGAGTAGTTGCAATGAAAATGTTTGTAAAAAAGACAGAGGGAAGCTATATCACATCAGTGAAAAAATGACTGGAGTCGAGAGGCCAAGTCAGAAACCGTTACATTGTAGAGCCTTCTCTGGATTTTGTCAAGAACCTCAAGATGAATAAGTTAATCCGTTTTGTTTTTTTTATTGGTCTGTTTTTTACAGATTAACATATCTTTATTGGTTATTTAAAGTCAGGAAATATTTCTAGATTGTAATAAGTTTTTTTGTTTTTTTTTAGATAATAATGATTTACTAATTAACCCATAGATACAGAGAGAAAATATGGGTCTATACCTTTCTTAATGGTATTTGTGCATAAGAAAATATTAAAAAAAAACAATGGGAATTAGAACTTGGCTCTCTGGTTAACAATTTAGCATACAGATTTTGATTGTGATTAATACATTACAGCACCAACACATCCAAACTCACAGCACCTGGTAGTCTCCAGCAGTCACCCAGCTAGGTATTAACCAGGTTCAACTTTGCTTAACTACAATGATTGTTATTGTAACTGGTGCTTAAATGCTTTATGATCATAAGCCAGTTAATCTGTATGTTGTGCATTTAAAGTATAAGAAAAAAAATTGTCTCAGTACCATGTTGGGGCCTTTATAAGATTTTCCAAAACACTGGAAGAATAGAGTTTTCCTAGAACTTAGTAAAGTGTCAAGGCATCATGTTGGGTTCATTATGAAATTTCTCAAAGTTAAACTTAAAACAAGATTATATTCTCTTTTTATAATATATTTTGATATTGTCGATAGTTCTAACTTAAATAGTTTATGACCTGTGATTTACAGATTCTGTCAAAATTTATGAAAGCAATTTCAACTGGAAAATGATTTGTGTGCTAAAGTCTATTTCAAAGGAAGAGAAATTAACAAGAACATGTTTGATAAATCATGAAATGAAAATTTTTCTAATTTCTTATTTTTAAATTTTGAGATCATCAAGTTCTGTTTTGTTATTGTAAGAAAATAAAGTTTATAAGAGAAAATATTTTTATCAAACAAAGCTGTGAAATGTAAATATTACATCATTCAAAACCCAGAAATAAAGGCTGTTTTATGCAAAATAGCCAAATAAGGTTTCCCTGCTATAAGCTAAAACTGAAACCAGAAAGAAGGGTAGAATCCTCAATGGACAAGAAAGAAATTATTTTAAAAACGACATAAAAAGAAAAAGACACATATTTCAAATCTGAAATGCTATGTGAAATGTTTTATGTAAATTTTCAGAAATGCAAAGCCAGAGGCAAGAGCAGTTAACATAGTTTGAAGTTGTTGCATATTTTGACTGATGCAACTGCTACTAAAATATCAAAGTTCCCAAATATAGCATATAACCATGTTTTATACTTTTTTTACTCTTTCAGTTCTCTTTTTTTCCAATTCTTTCTTTCTTATTCTTTCTCTTCTGTTAATGATTCTTTCTTATTTTTCTTCTACTGCTTCTCTTTTAACTCTTTTCTTCTATTCTTTTTTCCTCTTAACTTTCTTTTCTATTTTCTTTTTCTTCCTTTCTCATTGCTTTTCCTCTTCTTTTTTATCTTTTTGCTTTTTCTCTTGTTCATTCTCTTTTTCTTTTTCATATTCTTTTTTCTTATTCACTTCTTACTTTTTATTTATTCTTTCTTGTATTTCTTTTTTTACTTTCTTTCTCTCTTCTTACTCGTTTTCACCCTTTTCTTTTCTTTCATTCTTTCGCTTATAAAATACTTTTTTTAATTTCTCTTTTCTTTTTTTACTTTTTTACTCCTATTCATTTTTTTTTTTTTACTCCTATTCATTTTTTTTCACTTCATTTCATTTTTTTTTTACTCCTATTCATTCTCCTTCCTCTTATTTTTTTTTAATTTTCTTTTTCTTTCATTTTTTCTTCTTCCTTTAAACAACTTTTTCTTTTCTTTTTTGCCTTCCATCATCTTTTTTGCAGCATTTTCTTCCTCTTAATTTTTTTTTTTACTTTACATTTTAAAATTTTAAAATGACTCATTTTGCTGACATTGCACAATTTCTATACATTTTCTCCTTATTCTTTTATTTTTTCTTTCATTTTTCTTTTCTTTTATACTCCTATCATCTCTCTCCCTCTCACACACACACACACACACACACACACACACACACATTTTCCTCAATTGAGCTACTGCTTATTTCTGGGTGTTTCTTCCTCACACTACCTTCTCCTCTTCCTTCAACTTTCCTCTCCCCAAATCCTTCTTTCTCCATTTTGTAATGATCTATATGTGCCTCTCTTTCTTTTGTAGTAACTATATACTCTCTATCTCTCTCTCATTGAAAGAGACAGAGAAACGAGAGAGATTAATTGCTTGCTTTGTCTCTCCATTTTGTAATTATCTGTAACAGACTCTCTTTTTTCTCTTTCTCTTTCTCTCTCTCTCTCTCTCTCTCTCTCTCTCTCTCTCTCTCTCTCCAATGAAAGAGAAATAGATAAAGAAACAGATTAATTGACTGCTCAATATAAAACCTAGCTTACTGATTTGTGGGTGTATAGTTGGTTGGCCAGCTATCACGTGTCTTCCATGGGACTATCACGTGTAGCATCAACAATCAAAGAATCAATAACTGTACAGGTGCTGGTGCTTATTAGTCCATGTTAGTACGGACAGCAGTTGGTGGGGTGGCGCAAATACATAAGGAAATTCTTGTTACAAAGAATAACAAAAAATAAATCTTAAAAGAACACAACGATTTAAAACTGCAAACCAAATTAGAAAAAAAAAAGGCAGTAACGAACAAGATAATTTTTAATTATCTTTATTGGTTAGATTTAATATCTCTTCTCTTATGTGCCATATCTTGTCAGGACAAGGGCAATCACTGCTCTTCACAACTTTCTATCTCTTTCACTCCATGTTCTGCCATCCATTTACATGAGCTTGTTAGATAGATTATCCACCATTTCTTTCTGCCTCTCTATATGTCCTGTGAGTGTCAAACTTTCCAAGCCCTCTCTCTTTGTTATGTGTTCTAGAAATTTCAACTATCTCTTTTGGATCTTACATACAAGTGTTACTTGTGTTTCTATTTTCCTTAAAGCTTCACATTTTTTGTACATGGTATTTTCAGCATTTCTCAGTAGAAATCACGCATTTGTTGCCACAAGTTTTCTTTTTGTTTATTTAAAAATTGTCCAGTATTCACTGCCATGGAGGAAGATTCATATTACATAGCACTTTCAGTAATCTCAAGACATATTCCTGTTTTTAAGTACATTTTTTTAGCTTTTGGCAGGCATTTTTTCGTCAGGCTGAGATTAATGATGGAAAGTTTAACAATATTTATTGAGTCCTTGAGAATCATTCTTGTTATTCAATCCTTATTTTATGACTTGTCTTCATCTTTCTTGCTTTCTAATGTTTCAGTCTGGTCCATCCTATGTTGTTTGGTGAATGTGGCTTTGTGCTAAGCTCTGTGGCTATGATCTTATCATCCAGTTTTTAGACTATGCCTCATTGGTCTAAGATCTTTTAGTTGTACTCAAGAGAATGAAATAAGTCAGTAACTGTGGATTATGTGCCATAACAAAGTGACAGAAACCACATACAAAGTTAGAATTACATTGGCTTCTTTGATTTTATGACATTTAAACTCGTGTGTGGTTATTTAATGTAACAATCATATTTGTAGTGCAACTATAAACATTTGGTTGAAGGATTGTTTATATTTGAGTCTGGAGGTAAATACTGGTTGTTTATATTTGAGTCTGGAGGTAAATATTGGTTGTTTATATTTGAGTTTGGATGTAAATATTGGTTGTTTATATTTGAGTCTGGAGGTAAATATTAGTTGTTTATATTTGAGTCTGGAGGTAAATATTGGTTGTTTATATTTGAGTCTGTAGGTAAATATTGGTTGTTTATATTTGAATCTGTAAGCATTTACTTGGTAAGTGGGGGTTTTACTTCTTTGCAGAATATATTGTAGGACCTGTTATAAGTCAGAAGCAAAATAATTAAATAATACTAATTTTTGCCACTTTCAATTTGAAAAAGAAAATTAAAAATAAATTGAACCAAATGAATTTAACCAGATCCAAAGTTAACTGCCAGCAACTAAATAAAAAGGATATTCAATTAATCAAAATGCAATTGGCACTGGTTTATTGATGAGGTTCAATTCTAGTTCATGACAATGCTCAGCTTCATGTTGCCAAAATGATCTTATATTCGTGTAAAGACTTTCAGATACAAGACTTTGTCACATCTCCCATATTCTCCACTTTTACAAACATCGTGACAACATTTTTTAAGCCAAAAGACATTCTGCTGTAAAGATGTAAAAACTGCATTCAAAGTTTTCTTCATGTCCAAATATTTATTTTATTGGGAAGTCATAAAATAACATGATGGCAGAAATGCTAAGAGTTCCCATTTTAACAGATTTGGTCAGTCAGTCAGTTAAGTGCCATATGTGATACACGCTTGGGCGATCATATCTCTTTCGAGACATGACTGACTGGGCAGAAGATTATCCCGCAGTGGGTTGCCATTGCTTTCTGCAGTAGACTGGTTGCCGACCAAGGCTATAGAACCCAATCTGTCCTGTTATTTAACTCATAACTGGAAGGATTAAATGGATTAATACCTTTCCCAAGGATACTTGCACGTAAGTGAATGCAATGAATTCAGCTGGAATTCAAACTCGACTCAGACAGAGTTTAAATAAATTAATTAGAGAGTAAAAGTTGATCCTAAAATCAAGTATTATTTTCTGAACTCCCTAACACACACACACACACATATATATATATATATATATATATATATATATATATATTCCAGGACATGAGCTTGGAATAGCTTGTAATTATTTTGGTTGAAAAAAGAAACTACTTCACCTTCCATGATGAATTTCGTCTCAACATCAAAAAACTAATTAGACAATGTGTGTGTATAAGTCTGAAGGATGTCAGATGCAAAATTGTTTAAAATAAAATTAATCCAACAATTCCAAAGATGGATATCCCCCCAAAAAATGTTTAAAGTAATAAAAATCTGGTATTAAAAGTAATACCATTAATATATATATATATAGTTTTGTGGCAATTAATTTTACTGATCAACTTTTCGAAATTATGAAGAAATAATAAGTAAAATGATTCAACACAAACTTTTTTCCAACATAATCAAGGGATTTAAAAAAATAGTTTGATATTTGGTCAGATTTTGTGAAGTAAGTGGGGCCAAGAACTTTTCAGCACCGTTGTGTGTGTGTGTGTGTGTTTACATTGAGTTACCCAGTGGCACTTGACCCCAGCCATATTTTGAGTGGGGAAACTGTTGCTTGTGATTAAAATAATTGACACAGTCTATAAAGGCATTAAGTTCTTCCAAGAACATACAATGAGTTGGGCAAATAATGTCAAGCATGCTGCTAGGGAAAGGAAAATCTTTGATCCAGCAATCCAATAATGTGCATACAATGACTGAAGCAAAGTACATCACTTTAATTTGATCCTCATTAGCCAAAAGTAGAGTCATATTGGTAAACCTCTGATGAATTACGTTCAGTACTTTGCTAGAAATAACTTAACATGTGAAATGTGTCAGAAAACCTGCAAAAAAGTTTTTGGTCAGACTCATCACTTGAAAACCCACAACACAGAACAAATTAGTTTACGGCAACTACAAGAAGCTTTGAAAATCATTTGCTGGTTTCGAGAACCATTATCATTTACACAAGAACTAAAACATTGACAAAAATTTGTCAGCAATGGTTAGACTCAATTTAACAGTCATGTATACATGATGTGTCAAAAGTTTGGACAAAACTTCTGGATTTTGAAGAATCACCTAAAAATTAATAGTTGCATGTTTTCAAAACTAATTTACTAGATATCTTCAGGCCAGAAGGACTTGCTCTTTTTGAAGGGTTTTATCATCTATTGAATAATAATAATAATAATAATAATAATAATAATAATAATAATAATGAAATTAGTCCATTACTGTAAAAAGTTTCTTTAAATTCTTAGCTCTTTTTGGCTAACCTACCTTTCTGACTAATGGTAATCTTAGGGCTGGAGAATTTTAAATTTTAGGTAACCCCTGCACTAATTGGTTAAACAGTTTTAGCATCTTAGTTGAATTGGAGTTAATTAAACCAAAGAAGATATGGAACTTACTAATTATTAAATCAAGAAAGAGGTTTCAAACTTTGGGGATAAATATATTTCTTATTGCTGTAAATATGGATGGGCGTTGTAGTACAGTGGATATCAGAAAGAAAACGGAGAGCCAAGTTCAAATTCCAGTTGAGTTAATTGCATTCACATATGTGCAAATGCCCTTGGGAAAGATATGAATCTGTGGCTTTTATCTCCGGCTATGGGTTAAATAGAAGAACAGACTGGATTCTATACCTTGATTGGCAACCAGTCTACCACAGAAAGTAATGACAAGAAAATTTTCTGTCGTGTCTCTTTTGAGACATGATCACCTAGAGCATGTATTACGTATGGCACTTAACTGACTATTAACATTAATTTTTAGTCAGTACACATTTTTGAGCTGCTACATTGGACTTTTTTATATAATAAAACAGTAAAATTAATAACAAGCAGCCTGGATCAAGATGGCCTGCCAAAGAAAAATTGGACCTCCTGACACAAATTGAACCTGTATGCCTCAAACTATTGGCCAGTAGTGTGTATATATACATAGTGTTTACATCTTACTCAGATAACAACTACTCCCTCACATCACTTTTAATAGCTTTTGTCTCATTTTGGCATCCATGGATACTATGATGAACCTTGAGACCAGCATATATGTACACACATACATACATCAACTCATATATGAACATGCAAGTACATTAGTTTATCAAGTGAATTAAAGTAATTTCAATAATTTACAAACATCTCTTAATAAAAAGTTTTTCCAATCAGTGAATTTGTTTAATCAAAAAATAGGCTCTCAAACTTCTTTGCCTATTAAAACAGGATTCAGAGGAATGGCTCTGACCTGGCCTCTCAGCTTCAGTTACTTTACCACTACTGAAATTTGGCTTCCCTCAGCCTTCTCTATGAATGCTTTTATTGTAATTCTTCTGATCAGCTTTCCTCTATGGTACCTAAATTGTATGACTGTAAGTGCAGTCCTAGATTGGTGGCAAGGTTTCATCATTTTACAGTTGAAATGGCTAGATGTAACCTTCCCTAAGAATAATTTCATGATAATTGTTCTCATGAACTTTCCTCTATGGTACCTAAATTTAATGAATTTAAGTGCAGTACTAAATTGGCAGCAAGGTCTCATCGTTTTACAGTTGAAATGGCTACATTCAACCATAAGTTCTTTGCTAAGTTTTTTTCTGCAGTATTTCACACCTGTGGAACTTTTCTGGTTTCTTGCTAACCAGTCAATTTTGATCTTTAGAAACTTAAATGCAATGTCAATCGTTATATACTGTCTTCTTGATTCTTTTTCTTTTATTTTTCTCAGTCTTTAATAATCTTTTTCTTTTTCTTATTCTTTCAGAATCAGTTTGACAATTTCGAACTAAGAAACCACAATGACTGCAGAGAAAACAGATCCAATGGTGCAAAATGAATGACCAGGTAATAACTAACACCTGGTTTCAAGAATACCCAAGACAATTATGGACATGGGAAAGCCCATCAGGAGAAACTGAAGCAGCCACCTCCCACTTATATGAAAATTAAAGATGAAATCTCGGAAACTGAAGAAGCCTAACTCAGCACTCAGACTGCAATACAATAGAATCATGAATAACCCAAACCCACAGGAAAAATATAGAGACAGAACGAAAAGAAAATACAAAGGACAAATTGGAAACAAACTTGAAATGGGATGCACTCCAAAATGTGTGTGTGTGTGTGTGTTATGATATATGTGTGTGTGCGTGTGTGTCATGATATGTGTGTGTGTGTGATATCATCTTTAGTGACATCAGCAAACAACATCATCCCAAAGGAAAAAGGACGTAGGAGGAAAAATGAGTGGATCCCTGATGAGATTCTTGACATGATGCAAAAAAGACATTCTCATATTCTCTCACATTCAGTAACGTCTTGCATTTTAGTAGCTTTATTGCCTTGCTTGAGATGAAATGATTAAAAAATACAAATTGACCCTCTTCAAAAGAAAGATAATTTTCAATGCTTAATTACATAAAAAAGAGATCTTCCAATGAAGTGAGTTCATTAACTTGATATATGCCCATCTGCTCTCCTGCTAATATGCATCAGGTGATACTGGGTGACATGGTACAATCAAGGAACTTTCCCTTACCCCAATTTGATCTATTACTAAAATTAAAGACCAGGGGTGAATGCTCAATAGAACAAATCCAGGAACAGCTCGTTGACTGACCATGTCTTCAGGAGTGTAGCCATACTTACCAGGTTTGGCCAATTGTGGGTTTGGGTTAGTGAGGCTATTTAACCCATAGGTAAAGGTTTTGAATTTGAAATTGTTTTTCTACTAGACTGGTTGCCAACCAAGCTTATAGGATATAGTCTGTCCTGCTATTTACCCATTGTTGGGAGGGAGAAGAGATGGATTCATACCTTTCCCAAGAGTGAATATAATGAACTTGATTGGAATTCAAACGGGTTTCCAATTCCTCAATCAGAGCTGCTATCAATTTAAGGTAGAGTAGTGCATGGGTGGTGCAGTGGATATTGGCTTGGAATGAGAAATCAAAGAGCAGAGTTTGAATTTCAGTTGAATTCGTTGCACTCACTTAAGTGCATAAGCTCAAATACCATTGGGAAAGGTATTAATTCGTCCCTTCTCCCTCCAGCTATTGGTTAAATAGTAGAACAAATTGAGTTTTATAGTCTTGGTTGGCAACCAGTCTATCACAAAAAGTAATGGCAACCTACTGTGGGAAAATCTTCTGGTCAGTCAGTCATGTCTCAAAAAAGATATGATCATCCAAGTGTGTATCATGTATTGCACTTAACTGAATTAGACAAGGAGAAAAAGTTTTCTCAAAAGCTATTTCAACCCTGGCAATGCTGAATAACCTTGACAAAAAAAGGGGAAAAATAGAATCAGCAACAAAATGTGAGGGATTTTAATGCAAATATAATAGAGAATTAGCTAGGAAATAAAAGAAAGAAAATATTTACTGGATACGCATTCAGGTGTCATTTATTTCTTTGCATTTGGGACAGAAAATTTGTAACTCAGGTTAGATTGACATTTCAGCTAATGGTTATGTTAACAATAAACAAACAAAAAAATCTCTCCCAATTTATTTTGAGGATTCTATACCCAAAGTTATTAACATGAAACTGCTTGCTGGAATCAATGAATGCAAGGAATCAGGTGGGGCGGAGAATAAGAGTTGTTAGATTTAAAACTTTTCTATAAGCGGGGGCCAGAGTTAAAAGAAGATAATGAAGCAATCCTAGGAAGATTGTGGAAAATCCATAATTCGATCAAATCGATAATAAATTTCTCACAACTTTTACAAATATATATAAAAACAGAAATAAATCTCGACCCATATCCCACATTTTATTAAAAATTGAGTAACATATTTATGAATCTCTTTAAACGCTTCTGATTGAAAAAGGATACGCATGTCCATACAGCTGTCCATATAAAAATAATGTGTGTGTGTGTGTATATATAAACTTGATAGAGTCAAGATAAAGGTAGGAGAGTGGGGAACCCAATAAGAAAATTATTGATCTATGACAAATTATCACATATATTATATGGTAATTATATAGGAAAAAATTGAAAGAATTTTACTTTGACATGTTTCACCAATGATCTGTTGTCATCAGACAAAATTTTTATTTCAGAAAATAAATTTATTTTTCTGATGATACCATCATTCCCATCCAACTTTTAACTAATTTTAAATAGACCCCACAAGAGGCATGGGGGATTAATGGATAGCAGTTCAGATTGAGGAAAAGTATGAATCCATTTCTTCTCCCCTTAGCTATGGGTAAAATAGCAGGACAGTCTGGATTCTATAGGAAAACTCTGAATTTAAACCAGCCTGGAGAGGGTCGGGTTCCATCAGGCTGTCTGTGCCCAAAGAAACACCACTTCTACTGTGGTTGAAGCACATGTGGTGCTTCTACGACTCTAATGAGACATGGCATGTCTGGATCTGGAAATGCACTACTCATAGACATAAAAAATATCATATTATATATATATATATAATATATATATATATATATCATCACACATACACACACACACACACGCATATATATATATATATATATATATATCTCATGACACACACACACACACACACACATATATATCTCATGACACACACACACATATATCATGACACACACACACATCATGACACACACGTATATCATGACACACACACATATTAAAGACAACAGACTTTTTGCATTGACTAATTTTACTGATCAACACTTACAAATTATTAATGTTCTTTCTTAGGCAAGGTAGAAGTTTCATCAGAAATTGTCTGAAATTCATTTCAGAAGAAATATTGTCTAAGCTCTTGACTTTCTTAAATGATCATCAGTTCAAGGTCAGACAAATGACAAATATTGTAACATAGGCAAAGAGTGATGTGATGTGAGAAGATGTGACTCGTGTGAATGCAGGCTCTTAAATTGCAAATGTTTAAATTATAAATGTTTTTATTTATAGATGCTTGTTTTGTTATACAAGTATCACTTCAAGGATCACAAGTTTGTTTTTACTATTTGATTTGGTTAGTAATTTGTAAAAGTTCATTAGTAAAATTAATCAACACAATAAGTCTATTGTCTATAATAATGTTTACTATAAAGAACAATAAAAAATATATATATATATATATGTGTGTGTGCGTGTGTGTGTGTGTATGCATGTGTGTATATAACACACACACACACAAAAAAAATGTATACACACTTCAGAATAGGAAAAACTTGTCTTTCATAGATTTATCAAATTATGTAACACTGTCATGTGCGAATTTTATATAAATGATGATTTTTTTCCTTTTATTAAGATGGTGCACCGTCATATTACGAACAAGACACACAAAGATTATCTGAATGAGAATTTGCAATGAGACTGATTAGGATAAAGAGGTTCAATTGAGTTACCCTGAAGTCATTCCAATTTAATACCCGCAGACTGTATTACCTATAGACACTATGAAGGATGTTGTGTATTCAAGGAAAAAGATTACATTGGTGGACCTTAGACAAGAACTTGAAAATGCATGCGCAGCAATCCGACCAGACATTTTGGCCAATGTTGTCCAAGCAGTGGTTTTCCATATTAATAAATGTCTGGAAGCTAAAGGCCACCATTTTTAGCATCTCTTGTGATTGTAGAATCTAAAGGTAATTTGTATTAATGTCATGATTTCTAAATAAATTTAGTATTAGAATAGCTATTAAATTTTTCCTCTCCTGAAGTGGGCATACATTTTTTTGGCAGATTGCATTTATGATCATCTCTATTCTGAGTTTCACAGAATCACATTCACCCTTCAGAAGATTTGAGGCTAAATATCATTATTAAGACTACTGCTTAATTTGTGTGTGTGTGTGTGTGTGTGTGTGTGTGTGTGTTGACAACAAATAAAAATGCAAAATCTTAGATTTTGACTTGGGTATGGTATATGTATGCTATGAGATAATGGATATTCTTATAAATATTTCATCATTTAGCCATCTACTAGCAAAGTACCATTCAAAGCAGTATACTGTTTGTGTTTGGACTTTAGAAAGTCACTTTAGTATGATGCATGATGCATCCAGTACAAACAGATGTGATGTCATTGGAGACATGTTTCTTTTGTTCAATTAAAATTGTTTGATACAGATTGTGTACTTTTTAGTCATTTGATAGCCATTTTGAAGAACTGCTACCCATGTTCAGAATTATATTTCTGTGGTGTTTCAATGTTGGCAACAGTGGTCACAAAAGCATTCTTATAGTTCAAGTTCTGGAAACTCACTTTAAATCAATGCACTATAAAAGCAACAGTAGAAGCCCACACAGCTTCCTCAGAGCAAATGAGACCTCCATGAGTATCAAACAACAAATAGAGTAAACAGAGTAACTGGAGAACTTTATCTGCGAAGAGGGTCTACAATGACAAGTGAAGAAAGCATGTTGCAGAAACTGGTCTTCAGGAATGCAATATACTGACAACATCAGGGCCATCCAGAAGACGTGTTATTTTCTATAACTAATTATAAAAGTTAGGATGTGTGTTGTGGTGCAGTGGATATTAGATCAGAACGAGAAATTGGGAAGCTGAGTTTGAATTCCTTACATTCACTAATGTGCAAATACCCTTGGAAAAGGTATTAATCTGTCTCTTCCCTCCAGTTATAGGTTAAATAACAGGACAGATTGGGTTCTATAGCCTTGGCTGGCAACCAGTCTTCCGCAGAAAGTAATGGCAACCTACTTCAGGATAGTCTTCTGCCTAGTCAGTCATGTCTGTTCCGAGACATGATCACCCAAGCATGTATCACGTATGGCACTTAACTGACTGACTGAATTAGAAAAGTTTAAGTATCAGATCAGCTGAATACATATCTGCAGAGAAGCAAAGTTGGTCCAACAGACAATTCCAATGAAAACATCACACACAGAATTCTTTCTCTGTTGAGATTCAAGAATTTTTCAGAAGTTTTATTTGTAGAAAAGTGTACCATTCCTGTGTTGAAATACTCTGAAAAGATGGATTATAACAATATTGAAATTCATACAAAAGATGTATTAAAAATAAATATTGTTTGTATAAAATAAATGGTTTTATCGTTATATTAGTGGCTTATTGACTTGTATGAATACAAATGTGTGGGTGGTGCAATGGATAGTGACTCAGAATGAGAAATTGGAGAGAAGAGTTCAAATTCCAGTCGGGTTTATTATATTCACTTATATGAAAATACTCTTGAGGAAGGATCTTTTATTCCTTCAACTATGGATTGACTAATAATACTTATAATTTGAAAAAAAAATCATTATTTTCAGAAATCATTAATACAATTTTCTTTTTCAAAAAAAGAATTATTCTTCAACATATGTCCATGTGAGGTATTGTAACTATTTACACTATTTGCATAAAGAAGGCTGGAATGTACAATGACTGAAATATCATGAATGTGACAATAAAGATAAAAACAACTGTCCAAACAATATAAATAGTGTAAATGGAATTATTCTTATAATCTTGGCTTTAAATAACTCACAAAGGGTTGATAAATCATAAAGAACAAATCAATCTATCAAAACCTATATGAATGATTCTTGACTATATTTGAAATAAAAAATTAATTATTCTGTATTTGAAAACTTTGATCACTTCAGAAGCTAACAAAAATGTGAAAGAAATTAGGGGTTTTGAGGAGAGTAGAACCACCTCTTAATTGCTGTTGTTCCAAGACCAACCTGACCTAGGATGGTAGCACCTGTTTGGGTCCCAGCTATGGGCAAATAGTGAAATCCCAAACAAAAACAAAACACTATATATGTATAAAAATACTTTTTTATTGTAAAAATACCAGCAATTGATTTTATATATAAAAAAATTACCCACAATACATTTTATCTACAGTTGAAAGCAATGCATTCCAAATATATTTAGTTTGAGTAATAAACTTGTTAAAAGCATTTAGATTTCAGTATTAAATAAGCCATTGAGGTTGATATGCCACTAAACAAAATTATCCAATCCTGTGACAGGTGTGTACACTTTGATAAGAATAATTAAAAGTGGAAAGGGATAAACGTTAACTGAAAGAAGACAGAGTGAATGGTTGCCAGCAAGAGAAATAACCACAGGTGTGAACAACAAATTAGAAATATCAAAGTCAAACAAGTACAAACACGTAAATATCCAAAAAATCTTTTGACAGAAGACAGAAAATGTAACAAAAAACTTTGAAGCCAAAACAAAAGTTGCCTGACAAAAGCTAAGCAAAGTATTAAGAAACGGGAAAATTTCATTAGCAACAAAGGAAATAATGCTAAACTGCTATGTAATATCAATCTACCAATATGGTAGTAAATGCCAGACAATCTATGCGCAAATCAAGAAGAGACCGATGCAAGAGAAATGTGGTTCAACAGAAGGAGACTCAGAATATCGTGGACTGATCATGTGAGTAATAATGAAGTCTTAAGGAATATGAAACAAAAAAGAATACTTGTACTTAATACAAGAAAGAGAGTTGAAATATATAAGATACATAATGAGGAAAGAATGCTTGGAAAATAAGGCACTCATAGGATATACTGAAAGCAAGAGGGTAGAGAGAAACAGTGAGTAACCCACCTAATAAGCTTTTATAAATCAACGGCAGAACATGGAGTGGGAGGGATAGGGAAACGAAAAACCTTGCTAAGGGCTACGAAGGATAGGATGTTGTGGAGAGCCATGGTAAGTCTCAAAGAGACATGACATAGAATAAGAATATAAAGTGATAACAAGAGACTAGGTTCAGGAAAATAATCGTTTCCCTTGCAGTGATACACAGGAAAGTGTCAGTGTACCAACTCACAGCTCATTCCTTCATATGAATGGCTTCTTCTCAGAAGGCACGGCATGATTAAAGTACTAAGTAACAGGACAATTTTGTTAGAAGCAAACAAAAGAGTACTGAACTGTTATTTAATATTATTCCTTCTATATAGCAGTGAAGGCTAGAAAAGCTCCTCATAGAACACAGAAATCTGGTTCTACAGAAGGATGTTGAGAATACCATAGATGGAGCATACACACATTGAAAATTTTTTAATTGAAATGAAAAAATAACTTTTTATACTCAGAATAAGAAAGCAATGGACGAAATTTTGGGAGGGGAAACATACCGTATCTATCGGCATACAAGGTAACCTTTTAACCTTCAAAAAATTTACTCCAAAATAGCTGGCCATCTTATACTCTTGGCATAAATTGGGAATCTTTAATCTTGCGCTTTGCTTTATGATAAGTTGTTAGCATGGAAGATCATGTTATCATTGCCAGGTAACAAGAAACATACCAGTAGATTATGGTAGGGGTAACTGTAAGCGTAGATTGTGGTAGTTAATTGAAAATATTTTGCCTTCTTTTTTGTTGATGATGTTGAACAATAACACAACTGGATGTGTGTCTCAGCAAGCCATTTAATGATCAAATTCGAAAATGAGTAGATGGTTAGTGGGGAGCGGTCGTTCAGCCTACTGAAAAAATAACACCTACACTTGAGGTTTGTAGATTGTGGTAGCTAATTGACAATATCTTCCCACCATTTTCTCATTAGAATTTGTGTAAAAAGAATGTATATAGTTACCGAATTTATTTAATAAATTCAATAAAATACATTTTAAAACATGATTTGGGAGGCTCATCTTGTACAGCAAAAATAGATTGAATGCTACATTTCTAACTTGAAAATTTGAGGATCATCCCATTCGCCCAGTTAACTTGTACACTAACAAATATAGTAATGGGGAGAATTTGTCACTCACAGAACATATTGAAGAAATAAGAATGATGAAGGTAGTGGACATCTTACCTGACAAGCTTGTATGAATATGAATGAATGATTGAACAGATACTGCACTCTAATCCTCAGTAGAAAAACAAAGAACATACAAGTAGAATGCAAACAAGTAGAATGTATCATTGCAAATTGCTAGGTCTACTGGTCAGAAAGTTGGTTCACTGTGTTGTGCAAGACAGTTTTTCATGCCAGAATCTATTTTACACATTTATAAATTTAATATTCAATATTCAATATTGCTGCAAAATCTGGTATGATGCTTGTTATGAAATTAGAGATTCTTGATAAAATCCAAAGAATCTGCAATGTTATTGGTCCTGACCTGTCATTTGGCTTCAATTATTTTCTCACTGTCATAAACAAAGCTTCCCTGTGATTTTCCATAAATATTTTCATATTAATAGTTATGAGATTTCAGCTTTGCTGTCTCAACTTTATGAACTTAAGCACAATACTTTAGCTAGTTGGTTTCATCATTTTACAGTTGAAATCACAAGATGAAACCGTACGCTCCGTACTAACAGTTACTTCTCACTTGTGGTATGCTTTACCAGCTTCTTGCTTTCCAGTCAAATTTGATTTGTAAAAATTAAATTGCAATGTCAGTCATTATTTTCTGTTTCATTAATTCCTCTTTTATTTGCCTCTTTAATATAATTTTTTTTCTAAGATTTTTTTTTACACTAAGTAAACCCTGGTGTGTTAGTGGCTTTATTACCTTGCTTGATGTAAAATGATTCAGTCAGTCAGTAATTACCATTTGTGATACATGCTTGAATGATTATGTCTTTTTTTAGCCACAAAGATTTTCCGCAGTAGGTAGCCATTACTTTCTGCTGTAGACTAGCTGGCAACTAAGACTAACAAACCCAATCTGTCCTGCTATTCAACCAATAGCTGCAAGAAGAGATAGATTAATAACTTTCCCAAGGCTATTTGTGTGTAAAAGAATGAAACAAATTTGACTGGAATTTAAAGGAATATAAACGATTCAGTCAGTTAAGTGCCATATGTGAAACATGCTTGGGTGATCATGTCTCGAAAGAGACTGGGCAGAAGATTATCTTGCAGAAGGCTGCCATTACTTTCTGTGATAGTGTTATGGTGAAACACACCTAATCTATAAGAAATAGACGCTCTCACCTAATTTAAGTAGAAGTAGTAAGAGGAACAGGGATCAGTCGATGTTGGATGATAGAAGACAACAGTTAGTCAAATACAAAAGTAGTCAGGGACCTGGCAAGATTACACTGCGTAATATTATATAAAGTTCTTAACATTTTGTACGTCAAACCTATTAAGACCAATTTTAGCACAAATACTAGCCTCCACTGTGAAAATAACTCCACAACTGGTAGACTGGTTGCCAGTCAAGGCTATAGAACCCAATCTGTCCTGTTATTTAACCCATAACTGGAGGGAAGAGCTGGATTAATACCTTTTCCAAGGGTATTTTTACATAAGTGAATGCAAGGAATTCAACTAGAATTCAAACTCAGCTCCCCGATGTCTCATTCCAAGCCGATATCCACTGCACCACGATACACATCCAATTCGAAAATAGATAAATCATGACAGTTTCATTCCCAGGCAAATCCTAAGATGGAGACAGTATTATTTTTGAGAGTAAAAATCATAAACAGTGGCAAGAGAGAGTTTGGTTTATATTTAGACAGAGAGAAGCGTATCAGTTTCCAGCAACACCCTTCTTCCCTACTCTGCCAGTATGTCTTCCCACTTTGTGATGAGGGAAAAAAGTAAGAAAGCTAAGGTATAGAACTAAACAGATGGCATGAAGATATGCTGACAATGTTAACAGATTCTATTTTAAGTCCTCACCAAGTGTTTCAGGAAGCGATCTTTCCAACTATTCTCATCAAATTACGAGAAAGAAAAAATTGTGGCAATACAGGAATGAGGAATAAAAATCAAACCAAATCAAATGCCTTAAGTCAAAATGCTAATTGGATCACTGATGAATGACCTATTTGTAAAAAAAAGAAAAAATTAAGATTCTGGGTTGAAATATTTCTCATTTGTTATTAATTTTTTCACTAGTATCAGTTCTGATATATGGCAGTGAATACTGGAGAATCTCCTCACAGATGAAGAGACTTGAAGCAACAGAAATGTAGTTCTACTATTTACATTGTTCAAATTCATCTTTATTGTCATCTTCAAAACATTTCCCAGCCTTCTTAAGGTGATATACATTGGAATTACAAACTGAATCCTTTATTTCATCCACTGGGGTAAATTGTTCTAGTTCCACGTGCCATTTCTGTTGCTTGAAATCTTTTCTGTGGTTTAAAAATTTCAATTATTTTTTTTCATTATAAGTGTTCTTTTTGTTTCTATTTTCTTTAAAACATTGTTGCTGCCTACATATTCAGTAAGAAAATTAAATATTGACATTAAATGACCCAATGAGTTGATATGCTGTAAGCCAAACCAAACATGTCCAAACAATGGTATTCCCAGGTTCTTCAAAAAGAAAATCTCAAGAAATGTTAATGTGCAATTGCAGAAGGTTACATAGGAATGTTTTGAGAAGGAGTGAGAGGTTATAGGGGGTGTCAGGAAGTGGGTAAAAGAAGGATGAGAATACTGATGAAAGTGGAGTTGACGGAGAAGGGAGCATGAGAGAGAGGATGCAGGTTAGTGAGATAGGGGATGACTATTGACTTTACATTTAAATTCTTGGAGGTTGTAGCTGTTGGGAAAGCAAGTAAACAGAAGAGAATTCCACTGGCGAAACGTGTGAGAAAAGAAGCTGCTGGAGTAGAATTTGTGTTTACAATTTATTGGTTTCGCAGTAAAAGGGTGGGACCTAGTTGCTAATCTTGTGGCTCAAGTAAATTTATATATAGGGGGTACCATTGAGCTAAGTACATCGAAGCAGTACCATGAAAGTATTTGTAGAAGAGACACAGGGAAGTCACATTGTGCCAGTGAGAAAGTGACTGTATCTAAGCTGCCAAGTTGGAACCTATTACATTACAGATTTTCGGTTGGATTTTGTCAAGTAAATAAATAATGATAACTCCTCAACCCAGAATTTCAGTCAGAAATCACTATTGAAAGAGTAAAAAATTAATCTTAACCTCAATTTGTCATCAATATGTTCTCTTATTTAAGTCAAAAACTGATTTAAAATATGTAAATACTAAGTTAAATATCAGAGGTTTTTCAGAAGAATAACAATTTAAACTGATTTATTTTGAGAAATAAAATAAGTTACAGAATGTAAAAAATCTGCTTTATTTGTGCCTTATAGCACTTCATGTGCACAATTTTTCAAATAGCCAAACATCCTATCAATTGTGTAATATGCATCAGTACTTCATATCTTTCTTATCTTTTACTAACAGCTTGGTATTTTCTTATTTGGCCAAAGAACTGATGTTAAATGCTCACCCAAACTGATAACAACGAAGACTTTGTGCCCATTTCCCAAAGTTGTAACAAACCAGGCTTACACACAGCTGAACATTTAGTCTGGTTCCTTCTAGAAGAACTTGGTGATTCTCAAAGGTTCTTTCATAGAAGCATTTACATGTTGGATACTTCTCAAATTTGGAGGCTTTTCAATGATTGTCAGAGAGAGAGAGAGAGAGAGAGAGAGAGAGAGAGACACACACACACATACAGACAGGCTCCTCTTTATGTGCATGTCAATAAATTATTACCCTTTCTCACTGGGCACACTTGTGTGTGTGTGCCTGTATCTATCTATGTGTGCCTGTGTATGTGTGTGCATATATATATGAAAAATTATTAAAAAGTTGTGAGTTTAAAAATGTATACATTTTTAAACTCACAACTTTTTAATAATTTTTCCTATACATATTAAGACAGTATATGTGGATCATCACTATGTTTTATATATATATATATATATATATATATTACGAAAATTAATGAAGATTAAGGAAATGGTCTTTAAACAAACGACAATTTTAAATTATTTGTTTGAACATAATTTTTGATTGATACTTATATTTAAGTTGATATTCTGTTTATAATCAAACAGTATTCCATATTTTTTTTCAAATCCTGCCGAATAACACACATTTTTGTAATAAAAATTCATCATAAATAATCAGGCTGGTAGGAATAAATATATAAATATACTGTTTGATTAAAAACAGAATATCTACTTAAATACGAGTACTGACCAAAAATAATGTTCAAACAAATCATTTCATCTATATATATATATGTGTGTGTGTGTGTGTGTGTGTGTGTGTGTATAATATATATATACAGGTAGCCATGAACAATTTGTCATCTAAATTATGCAAAAATAAAAATAACACTGACATATCATTTTAACAGATATATTTACCAACATTGCACAATAATATCTTGAAATACAAAAGACTAAGGCTTACGGCCATATCATATTGAATACACCAGTTATCGCTCAATCACTGAAGTTAAGCAACGTTGAGCCTAGTCAGTACTTAGATGGGTGACCACTTGGAAATACCAGGTGCTGTAAGCGTTTAGTGACGGATTGCGTTGTGGTGCAGTGGATATCGGCTCAGAAAGAGAAATCGGTGAGCCGAGTTTGAATTCCAGTTGAATACCCTGCATTCACTTAAAGCACTGGTACCCTTGGGAAAGGTATTAATCCATCCCTTCTCTCCAGTTATGGGTTAAATAACAGGGTAGGACTGGGGGACCCTGCCCCTAAAATCAAATCCCAATGAATCTTGATACTCTAAAAGAAAAAATGTATTACTAGACACAAAACTTATATAAAACAACAATAAATTGTTGAAAGAAATAAATAAATAAACATTTAGTTGGCAATAAATGACCTGCCAAGGTTGATATGCCATAAAACAAAACAACCAACCAACAAAAGATTAAATTTATTCAATAAAATCCTCATTGGCTTCAACCTCAGCTTCTAGGCAACTTCTGAACCTCCTGCATTTCTTCTGGATGGTCTCCTTGTTTAAGTTGGTCAATGTTGCCATTATCCTTGCTTTCAGTTAATCTATAGTGTTATATAGAGTTTCTTTTGGTCTCTCGCTTAACTGCAATACACACATTATAATCAAGGGGGTTATAGTCAGGGGAATTAGGTGGTCAGATGTAGGGGGTCAAGTGGTTGCAGAAATTGTCTGAGAGCCATGACTGGGTGCTCCTGCTTGTGGCATGGTGCAGAATCCTGTTGCCAAACATAGGTTCTCCCAGCAGCTACCGTCTTGACCCTGCACAGCACTACATCATCAAGGCACTTGATGTTGCTTTTTGTGTTGAGTCTGAGGCACTCACCAACAAGTTTGGGAGTTCTTTTCATATAAGAATGATCAGAGAGAGTTTTCCGAGCTGCTGTACCTTCATAATCACCATTAGACTCATCCAACTCTTTTTGAACTATCTGCACTGTCCTCAGCTTGACACCCACACATTCTGAAATGTTTATATTAGTTTCTGGCACAAATGTCGTGCAGTACAGCATGCCATTGCCAAATTTCTGGTGCCGTAAATTGCATTCTGGTTCACTTTTGCTCTCAGACAGTGGCCAATTGACAAAATCAAAAATAAACAAAATGCACGTGCAAAATGAAAAATATAAAATAGCAATAATTTATCCATTACACCCTATATATGTGTGTGTGTGTGTGTGTGCGTGCACATAAACAGAATTATTAAAAAAAGAATGAATAAATTTCAAAAATTTTATAAAAACACATGCTAAGAGAGAGAAACACATTCAGCACATTACTAGATAGAAAAAAAGTTAATAAAAATATTATTAAAATAAAGGAACATTTTTTTCTGACTTTGTTTAAATGCTTCTTCTTGATAGTAATGTGTTTCTGTCTCTTAGAATTTGATTTTTGTAACACTACTCTTTCTTTTTTAAAAACTCTATATATGTACACTACCAGCCATAATTATTAAGTGACCCTAGTGTTTTAAAAAAAATTATGTATTTCATACTATTTTTTAGTATTTATTGCCAAGAATAATTGTAAATGAAAATAGAATAGTTCTTTTGTTAATACTGCACAATAACATGCATTAATAATTTCTAATATTGCAGTTTCATCAATAAAGAATGAAGAAAATTTAGGGTGATTTGATTCTTTGTAAAATTCTGCAAAGTAATAATAACAAAAGAACCATTTTATTTTTATTTAGAATAATCCACTTAAAAATAGTATGAAATACATCATTTCTTTTAAAACACTGGGGTAGCTTAATAACTATTGCCTGTAGTGTATATATATATATATATATATATATATATCAATCTCCAAGTGAATAGAACCAACACTTAGAGAATTCTGAATTCTCTAGCATTTACTTTTTTAAAAAACTGCTCAAAGCAACATATATCATAGAGCATAATATAATTTTAATTAAATTTGTTTTTTTATTTAAAATTAATTTCATTTAAATTGACACAGAAATTTCTATGTTTTAAGACATTACCTTGTCATCAGGTAATGTTGACTTCTTGTTGTAAAAATGATTTACATGTTTGTATTTTCAAAAGATAGAAATTTCCATGTTGCAATGTAAATTAATTTTAAACAAAATAGCAAACTGAATTATATACATATGCATATATATATATATATATATATATATATATATATATATATATATATATGTTATACAATATTGAGCACTGTCCTATTTACACCAAATAAATATTTATGTATATTGATGTGTATATATATATATATATATATAGGCAATATTCCTTCTTTAAATATGTCTCATTTAGGTCGGGGATACCAGAATCAAGTAGGCATAAAAATTTAAATACCTGGGAAGCGTTATAACAGAAGATGCAATGTGCGACACAGAGATCTGAAGGTGAATTGACATGGCGAAAGAAGCATTCCAGAAGTTGAGCAAGGTATTAAGAAACAGGACAATTTCACTAGAAACAAAGAAGAGAGTACTGGATTGCTACGTGTTGTCCTTTCTTCAATATGGTAGTGAATACTGGACAATACCATCAAAGATGAAGGAAAATCTTGAAGCAACTGAAATGTGGTTCTACAGAAGGATGCTGCGAATATCTTGGATCGAGCATGTGAGCAATGATGAGGTCTTGGAAATGATGGAAACAAAAAGGAAATTAATACTGAGCATCAGGAAGAGACAGCTGAAGTTCCTGGGACACGCAAAGAGGAAGGAGGGCCTGGATAACCTAATACTAACAGGCCAGATAGAGGGAAAAATAGACAGGGGAAAGCAATCAGGTGGATGACAGAATGAGGATTGCACGGTGTAACAGGAGAAGGCGTGGGTCAGAGGCATTAGGGATAGGGAAACGTGGAAAGCCATGATCACCTACGTCCTGAAGGGACAGGGCACATAGAAGAAGAATAGAATGGACTGTGAATATCTGTTCAAGTTTCTCCACATGTCCAATGTGTGTTCTATTTAGCATTATGCGTTGTTGTGAATTGTTTTTTTCTCTGTTTTAATAACCAGGGCATAAAACATCTGGTAAGTTCCTGGCTTTTAGGGCTGTTTTTTTTTTCTTATTCAACACCACCCCCTGTATTCTTGTATAGGTTTCCTTGGTTTTGCTAAATAATTTTCAGTTTTTCTTTTTTTTTTTAGTATTTTAGTCACCAGGCAGGATTTATGCTTGCTGCACAATAACTTTGGATTTTTGTGTGCGCACACACACACACACACACACACACACACACACACACACACACATATATATATATATATATAGGTACAAAGAGCTTATCTCTTTAATAGAGCAGATATTGGAGGGTTCATGAGGACATCATCAAACAGCTCTGACAAGTGAGAACATCATAACGATGTCTTCACAAAACTTTGAAGTCGCTACGAATCTGCTCTATAAAATAGACAAACTCTTTGTACTTATCAACACTTGATGTACGCCCTGATATCGAGCACTTTATGATAAAAATCCTGCTTGCAAGTAATAACGACTCAAAAATAACAACCTTGGTGCTAAATACTATCACAATTAAACATTATATAAGGAACATGGCAACAAACATGAGGACAACAGTCTGAATAATTTAACTAGCATATATGTGTTTGTGTGCGTTTGTGTGTGTGTGTGTGTGTGTGTGTGTGTGTGTGTGTAAATAAGAAACTGATAAAAGTTAACAGGCTCAACCAAGAAGTAATTACAAAAAAATTTGTTGCTTAATCATTTATTCAAAAGTTTTTCATCATACCATTATATATATATAAATCTAAAAGGAAGCAGTATGATGGTAAAATCCCTAAGGAGATCTTATTAATTTTAATTATTAAAAATTAAATGTTAAAGTGACCCAGCCAAAGATCTCAATGTAATTAAAATTATTTATTTAAAGGGATATTTTTTCTTTTGATTCAGTAATGAATTAGAAAACTCTTAGCTGCTGGCATATGCTTACATAGTATATTACACGCTAAAAATCTGCCTCCTTTTACCGAACACCCATAGCTCAGAGGTAGAATCACTGACTGATGTCAAATTTGTTAGGTTTCAATCCTGGCTGGAGGCAATCGGATGTCTAACCATACTGATGAGCTGTGATACAGTGAAACAGATCTGTCTGTGGATGACTATACACACACACACACACACACACACACACACACACACACAAATAAACAAGTTTGATTAAAAAGAACGGCAAGGTCTCTCTGTTTTTGGATAATGTGTTGAGTATGACTCCAAAATTTGAAAAATACAATAAATAATTAGACATCAATTTTTGGTTCTTTTTTAATCAAACTTGTTAGAATAAATACTTGTTATCTAACATATCTTGTGTGTGTGTACACACACACACATACAGGTATGAATGCTTGAGTGTATACACACTACATCAGTAAGTTTGCAATTTCATGATTTTACTTTACAAAACAAATATACAGTTTTTAATATGTTCTTCTCCTTTGCCAATGCACTTAAATCAGATGTGAACATTAATTACATCTCTTAAACATTATACAATAAAAATTAAATATAAAATCTCAACTAATGTATATGTCAGGCTACAGAATTATTCAAGTAACTTTGGTGCACATGCACACACACAAATATGTATATACATATAAATATGAGAGGGTTGTGAAAAATTCACAACACAAGTTATGTATTTGGGCAGCAACCCCTATCTAATAAATGTTCCATTAAAAATAACTGACTGTTATATGTATTTCTTGTCTGCAACAAGATATTTCTTTTTTGAACAGAGTGTAGTTGACACGGAAAGAAAACTACACGATCTCCTAAAAAAAGTAGATGAAGAAAGTCAAAAGAAAGGAGAACAAATAAATTACAAGAAAACCGAATATATTGTCATCAGCAAACAGAGGAGCCTAAAATTCTAATGACAGATTGGGGATACTAAAATCAAGCAAGTACAAAAATTCAAGTACTTGAGAAGTGTTTTAACAAAAGACAGAAAGTGCAACACTGAGATCCAAAGGCGAATCAGAATGGCCAAGGACACATTCCAGAAACTGAGCAGAGTATTAAGAAACAGGAAAATTTCACTAGAAACAAAAAAAAAAGAGTACTGGATTGCTATATGATGTATGTTCTTCAATATGGCAGTGAATGATGGACAATATCATCAAAGATGAAGGAAAAACTTGAAGTAACTGAAATCTGGTTCTACAGAAGGATGCGGCGAATATCAGGGATCAAGCATGTGAGCAATGATGAGGTTTTGGAAAGGATGGAAACGAAAAGGAAATTAATACAGAGCATCAGAAAAAGACTTGAAGCAGCTGAAATGTGGTTCTACAGACAGATGCTGCGGATATCATGGATCGAGCATGTGAGCAATGATGAGGTTTTGGAAAGGATGAAAACGAAAAGAAAATTAATACAGAGCATCAGAAAAGGACTTGAAGCAGCTGAAATGTGGTTCTACAGACAGATGCTGTGGATATCATGGATCGAGCATGTGAGCAATAATGAGGTTTTGGAAAGGATGGAAACAAAAAAGAAATTAATACTGAGCATCAGGAAGAGACAGCTGAAGTTCTTGGAATGTGCTGAGGAAGGAAGACTTGAAAAACATGATACTCACAAGTCAGATAGAGGGAAAGAGAGACAGAGGAAAGTAGCAGATAACATATTTGAAGAGCCTGAACAGGTGGATGGCTCAGCGGGGTTTGAGTGGGGTAACAGGAGAAAGCTTGCTAAGAGCTACCAGGTATAGGGAGACGTGAAAAGCCATGATCGACTACATCCTGAAGGAACATGGCACATAAAAAAAAAGTATGTACACACATTTTCAAATGATTATTTTTTTTGAGCAATTTCAGTCAATCTGTTAGCCATTTTCAAAGATTTGTTCTGTGCTATTAAAAATGGTGCATAGGATGCTGGTATGTAGACGTTTTTAATTCCTAAACACAGCCACTATATTATGACCATATTCATTTTCAATGTTGCAAAATATTTTTTTAATTTTCTTTTTATCACTGGTCTTTCTATCATCATTTATTTGTAAACAAAATGGTAATAAGCTTCATGAAACAATAATATAACAGCTCCTCCAAATCAAAAGAATATATCAACAGTACACATATAAGTACACTGTATATCTCATATAAACCCCATATAAGTACGCTGTATATCCCATATAAACCCCATATAAGTACGCTGTATATCCCATATAAACCCCATATAAGTACGCTGTATATCCCATATAAACCCCATATAAGTACGCTGTATATCCCATATAAACCCCATATAAGTACGCTGTATATCCCATATAAACCCCATATAAGTACGCTGTATATCCCATATAAACCCCATATAAGTACACTGTATATCTCATATAAACCCCATATAAGTACGCTGTATATCCCATATAAACCCCATATAAGTACACTGTATATCCCATATAAACCCCATATAAGTACACTGTATATCTCATATAAACCCCATATAAGTACGCTGTATATCCCATACAAACCCCATATAAGTACGCTGTATATCCCATACAAACCCCATATAAGTACGCTGTATATCCCATATAAACCCCATATAAGTACGCTGTATATCCCATATAAACCCCATATAAGTACGCTGTATATCCCATATAAACCCCATATAAGTACGCTGTATATCCCATATAAACCCCATATAAGTACACTGTACATCCTCCTTGCATCAACACAGGCTTATACTCTCACATGCACTTGATCCTTCAGATGTGAATACCATCATGCAGTTCACTCCTACATATACCCTTTGTCTATTGACTCATAACTGACCGAGTCAAGCATCATCTCATTGTATCTGATGTATGTTCAATGGGAGATAGATAAAGCAATCTAAGAATTAGCTACATAATAAGTTGTCTCACTTCAAGCAGATGATTCCACCTAATGGACAAATAGTGAAACAACATTAGGAAACAACAGAGAATGATGTCTATAGGAGAAAATAGTAATAGGAAGGTTCAGATCCAAAAAAATCCAGGGTCATAAAAGTCTCACAAGTCCAAGGTGAAAAATTGCCAGGAGATGTAAACCAAAAGGGGTAAAAAACGAGGTGTAAACCAAAAGGGGTAAAAAATCAGCATCATAAACTTACAATGCATGACTACCTTCTTCATTCACAAAGAACAAGTCATTCAAAGCAGCATTCTTTTATGGATTCAGAAAGGTTGTGATTAGTTGAGACTCGTATAAGCGCTAACAATTACCATATCTCAAGGCCTACTAAAGTGAACCTAATCCTTTTTTTTATTTACTTTTTGTTATGGAGTTATTTTCGCAGTGGAGGCTAGAATTTGTTCTAAAATCGGTCCTAATAGGTTCAATGTACAAAACGTTAGGAACTTGATATAATATTTATCACGCAGTGTAATCTTGCCAGGTTGCTGACTACTTTCGTATTCGACTAACTGTCAACTACTATCATCCAACATCGACTGCCCCTCGTTCCTCTTACTACTCCTACTTAAATTAGGTGGGAGAATCTATTCACTACAGAATAGATGTGTTTCACCATAACACTTTTTTGACAAATAGCAAATAGGACTCAGATTCTTTTTTAAATAAGACTTTTAACATTATTTACACTGTTCAGACTATTGTTCTAATCCTTATTGCTATATTCACAATGTTCTGGCCATTGTATGCTTTGGCCTTCTTCAGGTGATACAAGATGAAATTTCAAACCAAACACTTTATTTTGTCCACCAGGGTAGGTTGTTCTAGTTCCACATGCCATGTCTTTTCTGCAGATCTCAATTTTAATTAGTTCCCTTTAGTTACTCAACTCTCCCAGTTTTTTGTTCACTCTTGCTGTGGCCAGGGATTGAACTCACAACTCTTTTGGGTCAAGTGAATGGGTTACTTCAACCAATGCTTTTATCTACTTGGCCAAGTGTTCTTTAGTAGAATGGCTTAAACATTCTGAATATGATAATAAAGATGATGACAATAGTCCGAACAATGTAATTGGTGTAAAGCGTTACAATACCATATCTCAAAAATATCGACAAATTTTGGTGAGGGCTGAAGTGTAGAATGGCTGAAATGCTATGATTATGACAATAAAGATGAGGACAATATTCCAAATAATGTAAATAGTTAGAATAAATCATCTCAAAAATATAGACAAATTTTGATGAGGGCTGAAGTGTAGAATGGTTGAAATGCTATGATTATGACAATAAAGATGAGGACAATATTCCAAATAATGTAAATAGAATATCTCATCTCAGAAATATAAACACAATGTCAGAAGGTAGGAGCAAAGGAAATACTCCAGTCAGTTGCATGCAGCAAAATTCTTTCATAATAATCAAATTTTAAGTTATGCTTATTGTTATCAAAATTGAGTTAAAAGGATTTCTTATTAATTTTTTTTTTATCATACAAAGGTTTTAATGTTTGGATTCTTTGCTGAAATTCTTCTAAATCCCAACAAATAGAAATGAGATTCTATCGAGAATCTTAGCCCTTTATTATGACTTCTATCTTATGTCTTGTGACCACAAGTGACACATTGCAAGAGACCCTAAAACAAGCCCACTGTAAAATCACTTATCCATTTTTTTGCCTTTTTTTTATCTGTATTATGCCATGCAAAGCAGTAAAGCCACTAAGACACAAAAGGTTACTGGGTGTGGAAATATTAGAAACAGAAAAATTACTAAGGAGTGTCGGATATTGGTTAATAGCGAGTGATTTGGCACATAAGTAGATTGGTGTAGTCAGTCCAAATGAAAGACCAAGCTCTTGAGTGATCTAATGGAGAGATATATATGAGTGACTAGAATCCACTCATGCAAATGTGTTGGGCAGGTCCATTATAGTAAAGTGGACTAACCCACCTGCTTCATTAGATACTCTCCTACAAATGAGGTGGACAAAAAGAAGGCAGCCATGTTAGACGGTAACTTATTTGATTTCTATAAGGGGCAAGAACAAAAAAGGTAATCAAGAGAACAGTAGATAGAAATTGACATTGCATTTAAATTTTTGGAAATTAAAGTTGACTGGAAAGCTTGGAACTGAAAGAGAGTCTCACAAGTGACAAATGCAAAAAAAGAACCTGTTAGAATAGATTTTACAGTTACATCAAACTGTGAATTGATGAGATCTCAATCCCAGTTTAGTACAGCTCTTAGGTTTAGGTATCACAGTGAAGAGCTCATCTGAACAATTCGTATGAAAGTTTTTATATAAAGGACAGCCATACAGCAGTGAAAAAGGGACTGAAGCCAAGCTGCCAGATTAGGACCGATAATATTGCAGATTCTTCTTTGAATTTTATCAAGGAGCTTAAGGTAAATAGCAAGAGTACTGGACCATATGTTGCAGAAATATTCTAAGCATGGACAAATAGTAGACTTAGAGATATGTAAGATAGATTCTGGAGAGAAAAATTGTCTCACTTGACCCAGTGAAACAGATGACCTGGAAATGGATTGAATACAGTCTTCCTACTTCATGTTATAGAAATGAATACTGCAAGGTGACTGTCACTTTTCACAATACAAGCAATCCACAGTCACCCTTCAGAGGTGCTCTCTCTCTCTCTCCACACTGTTTTAATTTATTTATCCATACGTGTTCTTTGTTCAAGGATATATTTCCTGCAAAATAAATATACTCTTATTTTCTTCATACAAGCATGTATTTTACTACAGAGAATGAAGTTTGCATAAGCACACTCTTTATGTTTGTGTGTGTATATATATATATATATATATATATATATATATGGTGGCTTCCCCTATGTGGATAGGGGTCGCAGGTTCGAATCCTGCCGAATGACACATTTTCGTAACAAAAATTTATCAAAAAATAATCAGGCCAGTAGAAATAAATATATGATACATTTTGATTAAAAACAGAATATCTACTTAAATATAAGTATCGATAAAAAATAATGTTCAAACAAATCATTTCAAATTGTCGGTTGTTTATAACCAAGTTTTATTAATCTTCATTAATTTCCGTAACATGTTTACATTTGTTGACATTACGATACATTTCAGAGCAGAGATGGATATTACAATGAATTCAAAAATTGTGTTATAGACTTAATTTGATTTTGTTTAGACTGATTGTCATTTGTGGTCGAGAGGTCTAACATGTGGCATATATATATATATATATATATATAATGAAAATAAGTTGGATGTTTTTATAAATCCATTAGTAATAGCTTATTTTGTGGAGCTCTTACAGACCGCTCTTCAGACTGAATTTTTCATTATAATACTCTGTTAAATTCTAACATTGAATTTTCATCGGATTTAAATCCCCTGTGGAATTAACCTTAGCAAATACCAAGGATACTACTTATATATATATATATATATATATAAATTATGTTTTAGAACATGTACATAATTTTTTCTATATATGTCCTCAACTATCATATGGTTGTTTCGACATTGGGTGTTCAACGTCTCATCAGGAGGAATGAGCAAAAACTGAAATCATCTGCTGTCTATATTTGGTTCATTGTTGTTGTGAGGTTGGGTGGGGTTATATATATATATATATAAGAAAAACTACTAAAAAGTTGTAAGTTTAAAAATGTATTTTTTTGACAGTATTTATTTCTATTATTAGATTTGATATTTCAGACCGTCCTCGTTTTTCCTATACATATTATTAAGACAGTATACGTGGATCATCACTATGTTATATATATATATATATATATATATATATATATATATATATAGAGAGAGAGAGAGAGAGAAAGAAAGAGAGAGAGAATTTATTTTCTGAATACAATTTTCTGCACCAAACAAAAACTCTGAAGAGGAACGTCATCACAATAATGTCTTGACAAAACTTTGAAGTCGGCATGACTAAAACAACACTGTTTAGTTAAGGCAAAAACCTCTCCACATTAATTCTATTAATGTTCTATCACCATATTGAGCTCTTTATGCCAAAAAACCCAAACTACTGAAAAAAATGGCAATTTTGGCTCTTAGACTCATTACAAATTCAGACTATATATATGTATATCTAAACTTATTTATAAATGAAACTTTGTGTGTGTGTGTGTGTGTGTGTGTGTGTGTCTGTCTGTGTGTGTGTGTATCCGTTACCTATAGACTCCGAAACAGCTGAACCAATTTTCTTGAAAATTTACACAGTTGTACTATAAGCATCTGCGAGTGTTCTTAGCTAGGTCTTGTGTCAGCGTACCTCCGATAAATATTGAAAATCGATAATCGAAAAAATCAGGTTATAGAAGGAGTGATCCAATTTTAATCAAATTTGATATACTCACAAAGACATAAGAAACGATATTCAGAAATTTCAAGGTTGCAGTTCTTAAAATAGTGCAGGAAATTGATAATATATATATATATATATATATATATATATATATATATATATATAAGGCAAGATGTCTGTGTTTTTTGTCTGTTTATCTGTCTGTATGTCCTTTATACAAATCCACAATTTTTATCCGATTCTCACCAAACTTCACACAAATATTTTAGGCTGAGTCTGAGCTCCAGGACCATAGATTAGTTTTAAAGCTTTCATTGCACCCGAGCAACACCAGAAAATAAGGTATTAGATTAAATTCTCCATATAAAATGACCCCCTACTCCAAAGAAAAAATCCTATTGTAAAATGTATTTTATTGAATTTATTAAATAAAATGAAAAAAAACTGAGTAGTTATTGACAATTAACTATCACAATCTACAATATTTCATGAGTGGGTGATGTTTTCAGTAGGCTATTATGGTAACCTAAATGACTTTTCCCCTCTCTAACTATCCACTTGTTTCCAAATTTGATCTCTAAGTGGCTTGTTGAGACACACCTCCAGTTGTAGTGTTATTCAACATCATCGAAAAAAAGAGGTTAGATATTTTCAATTAACTGTCGTAATCTACACAGTACACTTACCATTACTAATTAATGAGAAAACAATCCATGATAACAACTCACCATAATCTACAGGATTTAATGTTCATAATTTATACCTGGTGTATAAGATGGTGTACTATTTTGTGAGGGGGATGTTTTAAGGTTAAAAGGTCACCTTGTAGACCAACATGTGTGTGTGTGTATATATATATATATATATTTGCATGCATGCACACACACACACACATATATACAGGGTACAACGGAATCATTGTCTAAATTGCATGAAAATGAAAATAACACTGACATCTCATTTTAAGAGATTTACCAAAATTACACAAAAATATCTTGAAATACCAAAGAGTAAATTCATTCAATAAAATTGTCATTAGCTTTAACCACCACCTCATGACAACCTCAGAATCTTCTCTAACTTTTATGGATAGTCTCCTTGTTTAAGTTGGTGAATGCTGCCATAATCTTTGCCTTTAGTTCATCTTTGGTATAACAAGGACTTTTGTGGATCTCTAAGTAATCAAAGGGGTTCCATCTTAGGGAGTTAGGTAGCCAGATGTAGTAGGTGATGTGGTTGCAGAAATTTTCTGACAGCCATGACAGGTTTCCTTTGCTTGTGTGGAATGGTGCAGAATCCTGTTGCCAGACATAGGGTATTGCAGTCTCTTGACCCAGTACAGCACTAACTCCTCAAGGCAATTGATCTAGGCATCAATATTAAGTCTATGGTAAGATGAATAGAGGCATAACGTCCCCCATCACTAGTGAGTACTTCAAACACAATGATGTTGACTAGATATATGATCCAACTCTTTCCAAATCCTCTGCACTGTCCTCAGATTGACATGCTGAAATGTTGATATGAAAGCGTCCATTTCAAATGACAAGCATTACAGCATGCCGTTTCTGGTGAAATTGCAACTTCTACTCTAGCAGCTTCTTTTGCTCACAATTCCCGCCTGTGGAATTCCCTTCTGTATACTTGCTTCCCTGAAAACTACAATCTGCAAGAATTTAAATGCAAAGTCAATTTCCATCTCTCATCTTCTTGACTCACATCCTTTCCATGACAACCTTTGTATCATATTCTTCCTTTCCACTCTACTCTCATGCAGCTCTCTTCACACCTGTATTTTCTGTCTTTTCTTACTCATTCCTTGACTTGTCTGTAATTTGTTACTCCTTCTCATCACTTGCTTCTTCTGTAACTCCATGCACACCAGTGGCAGTTCTGCCTTGCTTGGGGCAAAATGATTAAAGAAAGAAAAAAATAAGTGAATTGAGTCATTGTGCTTTTCTTCTCACAGACAATGCTTAACTGAGCCTACTATACTAAGCAGTCCACAAAATCAAAAACAATGAGCATGTGCAAAAATTAAAAAATACAAAATGGTGATAATTTACTCATTGCACCTTGCATATGAATTGGACTCTGAAAAAAGAATTTTCATTATTATTTAACTAGCTGTAACCATAAACAAAAGATTCAGAAATGTCATGGCTCAATACAATACATCCATCCAAGTGCTAACTGTGGAAGCAACCACCTTCCAGTTATCTGCAAACTAATGGCCTCAACATGCAACAAAAATACACTGGCAGTGTGAGAAACAAATATGAAGAACAAATGGGAAATGGAAATTTGAAATGGGATGCACTTAAAGAAGTGCTAGTGACATAAGCAAACAACATTGTCCTAGTGAAAATCAGACAGAAGAAAAAAAAAAGTGGATGACTGAAGAGATTCTTGACATGATGCAAAGGAGATAGAAAACTATGCCAAGACATGGAATTGAATACAAGAAACTACAAAAGAAAATAAAGACCAAGTACAGACAGGCTAAAGAGGAATGACTCAACAACAAATATGCTGAAGTAGAGAGATTAAGCATGGAAGAAATACATAAAGAAATAAGGGAACTGACAGGATAAAGAACACGCTCCTCAACAGGATGTATAAAATCCAAGAATGGAACGATTATATTAGAAAAAAAGAAAATACGCCAGTGATGGGAAGAATATTTAAAAGATCTCTTCCATGACAAAAGATAGCAACCGATAGTAAACAAAGATGCTGACAGACCGGAAATACTAAAATCCGAAGTGAAAGCTGCAATGGCCAAACTGAATAGGAACAAGGCAACTGGATCAGATGTCATTGTAATAGAGATGCTGACAGGCTTAGAAGATTTTGGCATAGAGAAAATTATGAAAATAATAAATGAAATCTACAACAGTGATATAATTCCAGATGACCTAAGCAAATCAATTTTCATAGCTCTGCCTAAGAAGCCAGGCACAATTGAATTCAAACTCCACTGAACAATCAGTTTGATGAACCACATAACGAAACTAATGGTTCAAATCCTGATGAATAGAGCATGAAGCAGAATCAGGCCGCAAATAGGACAAGAACAGTGCTGTTTTGTCAAAGACAGTGGAACAAGTAATGCAATATTTATGCTTAGGATGCTCTCAGAAAGGGCGATACAAATGAAAAAGAAAGTTTAACTGTGTTTTGTAGACTATACCAAGCCTTCAACAAAGTATATCACTAAAAATTGATAGAAATGCTCAGCAACCTCGACATATTTGGTAAAGAGATCACAGTAATCAAGAACCTCTACTGGCAGTAAACCACCTGCAGAGGGACAGGAAACGAATTCAGCAGATATACAACGATAGAAATGAGCGTAAGACAAGGATGTGTCATTTCACCGGATCTCTTCAAGTTTCTGCAACTATTCTAAGGACCCTAGAATTTATGCCAGGATTCGTCATCAGCAGTTACAATCTGAACAACATAAGATACGCAGATAATACAAGTACTGATAGCTGACACAGAAAGAAAACTACAAGACCTCCTAAAAAAGATAGATGAAGAAAGTCGAAAGAAAGGACTACAAATAAATTACAAAAAAAAAAAACAAATGCACGATCATCATCAAAAAGAGGAACCTAAAATGCCAATTACAGGAAAGGAATACTAACATCAAGCAAGTACAAAAATTCAAGTACTTGGAAAGTGTTCTAATGGAAGACGGAAAGTGCGATATTGAGATCCAAAGGCGAATTGGCATGGCAAAGAACGCATTCCAGAAGCTCAGCAGAGTATTAAAAAACAGGAAAGTTTCACTAGAAGCAAAGAAAAGAGTACTGGATTGCTATTTGATATATGTTCTTCAATATGACAGTGAATGATGAACAATATCATCAAAGATGAAGAAAAAACTTCAAGCAACGAAATGTGATTCTACAGAAGGATGCTGCAAATATCATGGATCGATCATGTGAGCAATGATGAGGTTTTAGAAAAGATGGAAACGAAAAGGAAATTAATACTAAGCATCAGGAAGAGACAACTGAAGTTCCTGGAACGTGATGAGGAAGGAGGGCTTGGAGAATATGATACTCACAGGTCAGATAGCAGGACAGAGAGAAAGCAGCGGATAATTATATAATCATATATATATATATATATATATATATATATATATATATATATATAATTTATGTGTTTGAACTTCATTTTTAATTGATACTCGTATTTGAGTAGATATTCTGTTTTTGATCAAACAGTATGTTTATATATTTCTTTCTACCAGCCTGATTATTTCCGATATTTTTTTATGAAAATATACCTCACTCGGCAGGATTTGAACCTGCGACCCCTATCAATCCTACCAAGTGACACATAGTTTTGTAACAAAATTTGTCATAGATAATCAGGCTGGTAGAAATAAATATGTAAATATATTATTTGATTAAAAACAGAATATCTACTCAAATTCAAGTATCAGCTAACAGTAATGTTCAAGGAAATAAATTAAATATGTCAGTTGTTAAAACAATTTTGTTAAACTTCAGGATTTTCCATCACACACACACACAAACACACACACATATATATATATATATATATATATATATATATACATATATATATTGTGTTTTTGAATAGATCGGATTATATTGCAAAGATGCATAATATATTGGATGATCCATCTAAATTTACAGTTATCAGTCCAGCCGATACTCATGATAATACCGGCAAAACAGAAGCCAAACTTCAACGTTGGCTGTTGTCCAAGTATAAGGACAAATTAATTTCTAAGGGCATCTATAGTAGTATCAGACACGTGGGCTCGCAACGCCCTAGAATGTATGGCCTTCCAAAAGTTCATAAAGACGGAGTCCCACTCAGACCTATTTTGTCTATGGTGGGCTCCGCACAACATGAGTTGGCTAAGTGGTTGGCTGAGATTCTCCAACCTGTGTCTTTTGCTCTGTCCGCGTACAATGTCATCGACTCCTTTAGATTTTCTAGTTTCATTAGAAACTTAGATTTTTCATCTAGGGATAAATTTATGGTCTCCTTTGACATTGTCAGTTTGTACACAAATATTCCATTAAACGACACTATTAACATTTGTGTAGACATGTTATATAGAGGGAGTTTAGATGCTGCAGCAATTCCCAAGGATTTATTTCTGGAATGTATGCGATTGGCAACTGAGGGGGTTGAATTTAGCTTTGACGGGACAATGTTTGCACAGACGGACGGTGTTGCTATGGGTAGTCCTTTGGGTCCTGTCCTTGTGAATATTTTCGTGGGATTTCATGAGCGTCTTCTATTTGAGAGGGTAGCTGAACCTTTGATATATCAGCGATATGTTGATGATACCTTCTCTTTATTTGACAGCACCAATGATGCTGAACATTTTTTAGTTCAGCTAAATTCTTTACATCCTTCCCTTCAGTTTACCATGGAGATTGAAAGGGATAGATGTCTCCCATTTTTAGATGTCCTTGTTCAGCGGCGGGACGGTGCTTTTGTGACTTCTGTTTTTCGCAAACCAACTTTCACAGGTTTGTATACTAATTGGAAATCGTTTGTCCCTAAGTCTCGTAAACTGGGTCTGATAGAAACCTTGGTTCACCGTGCCTTGAATATTTGTTCTCCTGAATGTTTAGAAAGCGAATTAATTCACTTGCAGGAGATTTTCGAAGGCAACGGGTACCCAGTTTATATGGTGAAACAGGTAATTGATCACAAGATCAAACGTTATAAAGAACCTAAGGTTGAAGGACCTAGCCACTGTCCCTTGTATCTGAAAATACCCTGGCTTGGTAGAAGATGTCAAACTGTAGCCAACAGAGTTTCGGCATGTATTTCGTCCTGTTATTTTGCGATCCAGTTACGTGTTGTTTTTCAGACTAGACCTGTGTTTCCTTCCTTCAGTAAAGATAGGTTGTCCTATTTTCGAAAAAGTTCCATTGTTTACAAATTTAAATGCTGTTGTGATGTGGCATACATAGGACATACCAATCTGAGATTGGAGACGTGGGTTTCACAACACGTCCCCGCTAATATACGTTCCAGTGGCTCTCTCAGACCTATAAGAACAACACAATCTGTTCTGGAATCTGCTATTAGCCGACATCTTTTGGGTTACTATCTTGCACAGCGCTCGGTCTACACATCATCTACATATTTTGGAAGCAATTTGCTTGAAAATTCAACAGCCGAGCCTGTACAGACAGAAAGAGCGGTTTTTACGCTCCTTACAATTGCTGGTGAGTCTGTGAGTGGAACATTTTTTCACTTTTAAACTCTCTTGTGGAATTATATGTGTACACCCCCCTTACATTTTATGTTTTTTTTTTTCAATAAATTTATTTTTAAGCGAGTTCCATCATCTCCCAGCATTGTAAGTAATTTAATTTATTTTGCCTTGTCCTTTTCCTTAATTCCCTTAAAATTAAAGCCAACAAGAATCTTTGATAAGAGTTGGCCGAAAGGTTCCTTGGGTTTAAATAATATGACGTCTGTTCTTTTTAAAGCCATTAGTAATTTCTATGGGTACAAATCTCTCTCTCTCTCTCTATATATATATATATATATATATATATATATATATATATATATAAAATAAAATAAATTCTGATGTTCAAATCAGTTGTATGGCCATTTCTACGAGAAATTCCTAAAAGAAATCTCACATATCATCAGCAACTCTTTATTACAAAATAAACCAAGATATTTTACTGGTGGAAGTTAAAAATAATATTCATCACAGAAAAAATTAAAGAGGTGGGATTAATAAGAAAGCAGACAGAAATCTATGTCTATTTTTATTTTTAGATTTTTGGAAACCCTTATTTTAAACTGAGTTAAGATTTGAAAGTGAAAATTTAGCTTTGTCTGACTCTAAGAAATGGAAACGGGAAGAACAAAGGAAAGAAAAAAGTAAAGGGGGAAGTAAAAAAAGTGGGAAGGAAGGGGTGATTGACAGGGAAGTAAGCTAAGAAAAGAAAAGAAAGAAAAAGGAAAAAATTAATCTTCAAAGAAAAGTTAACAAACATGTTGACAAATAAATCATGGCGGTTTTTGGTTTAAATAAATAGGATGAAGTTATTAAAAAAAAAATTGGGGGGAACCTTGACATATAATTTAAATTTAAATATAAAATATAAAACTAGATTTAAATTAAAAAATAAAATTTATAGAAAATTAATAAAAATTAATAAAACATAGAATAAAATAAAATAATAAATATAAAAATAAAGATGAAAAAAATTTTTACTTAAGGAATATATTAAATCAACAAGTGTACATTTACACATACACATAATCATATATATATAGATAGATAGATATATTCAACACATATACATATATACATATATACACATACAAATATATACAAAATAACATACTACACACACACACAAGCACTCACCCAACCACACACATATAAAAGACTACACACATACATTCATACACTTATATATATGCATACACATTCCTGAATATAGATTACTTAAAAAAAAATTAAAAACTAAAGGATAATCGCAACATGAATTAAGATCAGTTCTAATTATATTTGAAAATTTTAAGAAACTAATTCAAAACAGATTGGTACAAAAGGAACAAAAAATTTTCTTTATTTATTATATTTTATTAAATTAAATTTAATGTAAGGGCACTGGTAAAAAAATTTTTTCAAAAAAAATATCTAAAAAATTAAAGGTGCAGGGAAAAAAATATAAAGGTGCAAGAAAAATTGGGGGTTAAGTTACTCTAAGTATCCTTACTTGTTAAAAAGTAGATATTAATAGGTGAAAAGAAAAAGGAATCTGTGAGGCTGGGATCAGTCATTGATAGTGGGGTTCAAATTTAATAGTTAAAATTTAATTAATTAATCAATTAAAATTAATTTATTTTCCTAAAACTGAATTTAAAATTTAAATTTTAAACGTTCAAAAATTTCAACTTATGGCGGCATTTACTAATGAATTCTTTCCTTAAATTCAAGAGTAGGTGCTGATTAGGGTACTTTAATATTTGTATTTTTTCCTGTAAACACAGATTGCATTTTATTTTATAATTGACTCTGTAATTTAAATATAAATTACATTGAGCCTTCCACCTTGATCAGTTTTAATATTAACGTAATTAATATTAATTAGGATTGGGTCTTTGGGATTTACCTACCTGCGTTTCCTTTTGGATTAAAGTTATATATTTAAAAAAAAAAAATATATATATATATATATATATATATATATATTGGGTGTAGGTGGAAATAGAAAAGAAAATTCCTATCCTTACTGGACTGCATGAACATACTCTACCATTTTATAAGTTCATAACAAAAGAAAATTTGTTTATGCTACTTATGCAAAGACAAAGAAAAACTGTTTCAGTCATAGCATATAAATACTTGAAATTGTATTTATAATCAAAGAACTTATATAGATAAACATTATAGTGACAGAAAGACAATATAGATGACAGACGAATATTATCATGATAGATGAACATTATAGACAACAGACAAACATTATAATGACAGATGAACATTATAGGTGATAGATGAACATTATAGACAATAGACAAACATTATGGTGATAGATGAACATTATAGACAATAGACAAACATTATAGTAACAGATGAACTTTACAGACAATAGACAAACATTATGACAGCTGAACTTTACAGACAATAGACAAACATTATAGTGACAGATGGACTTTACAGACAATAGACAAATATTATAGTGACAAATCAACATTATAGATGATAGATGAACAATATAGAGATATATACATAGTATGTAAACTGAATTTCAAAAATGAGAAATTAAGTAGAAAGTTATGAAGGTTACCTGTACTCTTGTCCAAGCTAAAGACAACAAAAACTGCCGTCACATCCCACACATCACCTTTGACAGAAGATCCCTTGTGATGGACCAACAACATCAAATTAAATATGGTAGACTACTGCATCCAATGAAAACTGAGCTCCAATCAAATGGGAGGAGCTCCAATTAGACAAATTCTTTTTCATCTTTTGTTAAATCACCTCAAGTTATAATTACTGATTCTTTCATTAACTTATAATTTTTCATCTGACAGTGAAAAAAAAAATTTATTCATACAACACATATTTGATTATGTAAATATTTTTTTAAAAATTCAGAACTCGGGATGAGCAAGTCTTTATATCTGATGAGATAGTGAGGTTAATGACAGGGTTGTTTAAATGATCAACAGTCACTGTGGCTGCGTATCTTTTCGTTGATTGAAAAAGGAGGATGGGAAAAATAACATCTTGTTAAAATCAGGCAAGTAGAAATCTTCATTTCACAATTAGATATTTACATAGTAGACAAGATTGAATAGTTTTTGCTAGTAACTGCCAGTCCTGTTTGATAGCTACTGCTCTACAGTAGGCGCCTTTAGATAGATGCTCTGCTTAACTGTGAGTTAAAATAGTTTCATCACTCAGTGAGAACCAAGCTCACCACATACAAAAACAGTATTGTCATTCTGTTCATTTATTTTCTTTTTTTTTTATAACCATTTCAGCCAAAGCAAAGATGAAATGCCGCTAGTGTGCAGGAGATTACAGGGGATGTCAAAGAAAGGATAATAGATGAATGGGAATAAAGTAGATAAAAGATGGCAACTGATGTTGCATTTAAACTTTTGGAGATTGCAGCTATCAGGAAATCAAGCAAAGTGAAGTGAGTTCCACAAACAGAAAGTGCAAGAAAAGAAACTGTTAGAGTAGAAGAGACGGTTACTTTTAAGTATTTTGATGGTTGTTATGGTGAAACACAACTATTCTATAGCGAATAGACTCTCCCACCTAATTTAAGTAGGAGTAGTAAGAGGAACAAGGTTCAGTCAATGTTGGACGATAGTAGTCAGCGACCTGGCAAGATTACACTGCGTAACACATAATATATCAAGTTCCTTTGTATGTCAAACCTATTAGGACTGACTTTAGCCCAAATACTAGCCTCCACTGTGAAAATAACTCTACAACAATGGTAAAAAGTGTGGGACCTTAAATACATGTGGTCAGGGTAACTGGGAAAAAAGTCTGTCAGAGCAGTTGCCATGAAAATACTTGTAAAAAAGACAGAGGGATGCCATATCCCATTGGTGAGAAAGTGACTGAAGATGGACTGCCAATATAATTATAGAATCATATATGTAATGCTTCATTTCATGAACAGGTATTTATTAACCTTTACTTTAAACATTCTGGTAGTGTAATGGATATCAGTGTGGAATCACAGTGGAATAGATAAACTGAGTTCAAATCCTGGATTAGTCAGTTACTTTCAGTTTCACACTAATGACTTTTAGAAAGACAAGTGCTTATTTCTTCTTCTTTCAGCTATGGATTAAATTTACTATTGGGACCTGCACATTTTGGTGCTAACAAGCCTCAAAGAAAAAAAGTATCTGAATTCCCAAACTGTGGAGAATGAGAAGTTAATGAGGAAACTAATCCACTGTTTTTCCAAAAAAAAAAAAAAAAAAAAAAAAAAAAATGGCACCAATACATAGATAATAAAGAAAAAAACACTGTGGAGAGCCATGATCATTTATGACCTGGAGGAACTTGGTATTTAAAAAAAAAATCAATTTGTTTGAGTACACACCCACATCAGTAAAGCACCTAGTGAGGATCAATCTGACTACAGCAAAGTTGGTTCACCGTGTCATGCCAGACAATTTTTCTTGTCAAAATTCAACTTATACATTTATGATTCTACCATTGCCTGAGCATTGAATATTGCTGCCATATTTGGTCTTCTGTTCTACAATATATCTTGAGATTCTTGACAAAATGCAAAGAAGCACTGAAATTTAATCAATTCTGATCTGGCATATCGATTTCATTTACTTTCTCACTAATGTAACATGGCTTCCCTCTGTCTTTTCTACAATCATTTTCATGGCAACTGTTCTGATTAGCATTTTATTCCCTGGTGCTTTGACTATGTGAATTTAAATGTGCTACTAGATTGACTATTTTACTGTTAAACTAGCTATATGTAACTGTATGTTCTATTCTAATAGTTTTTATGCCCAAATATCCTTGGGAAAGGTACTAATCTGTCTCTTCCCTCCAGTTATGGGTTAAATAACAGAAGAGATTAGGTTCTATAGCTTTGGCTGGCAACCAATCTACCCACAGAAAGCAACGGCAATCTATTGCAGGATAATCTTCTGCCCAGTCAGTTGTGTCTCTTTTGAGACATGATCGCCCAAGCGTGTATCACGTATGGCACTTAACTGACTGACTTTTCTTTTAATTCTTGCCTGTGGAAATTGACGCAAAATTCTTTCTTCCATACCACCTATGATTTTCAAAGATTTAAATGCATCATCAATCGCCATTCAGCCTTCATGTTTTTTTATTATCCATTCTTCTCATTAAAGCCTCCCCATTCTCTTTCCCTCCCAGTAATCTCTTGCATCTTAGTGACATTATTGACTTGCTTGGGGTGAAGTAATTTTAAACAAACTAACCCGGAACTTACAAAAGTGAAGTGCAGTTTAGTTTAGTCATAGGCTAAAATAGATCAGATGCCCAGCAACAACCAAACATACCTTATATAATAATTGGGTTGCCTAAGTTATCTCAGTATACAGTAGAGGTTTATGTTATTATAAAAGTCTATATATATATATATATATATATTTTTAACAAAGAAAGATTACAAAATAGGCAACAGCTCGACTCTGTTCAATTGATAGAATATACAAACCAAGTATAAAACTACTATTGTTTCATGACAGCTCAGTATTTTCTTTATCTAAATGCACATTAACATGTATGATAAATATTTAAATAAACATGTAAACAGAACAACAGATGGTGTGACCCCAGAAAATGCAGACATGTTAACTTGGATGATTCAAAATAACAATGACTTTCAGTAACACTGAATTAACTATTTGTTAAAATAAAATTGAACACCAATTTCTTCATTTTTTAATATCTACTTTTATATATTGTGTCCCTTCAGGATGTTACTGATCATTTCCAGTCCTTTGTAGTACTCAATAAATGTTGCCTTTTTGTTATCTCTCCTAAACCATGCTATTCTGTTCATTTACACATTAGGTAACACATGTGACTAAAAAAAAAATAATATAATTGAGATATCAACTTTCCACAATAGCAAAGACAATGCTTTAGATGGAAGCTCCCATCAGAATTAGAAAGAACAATAAAAGTTAGCAAACTTACATAAGTCTATTGCTAACATTATTTATGTTGTTTGAACCATTGTTCTTGTCTTTATAGCCATGTTCACAACATTTTAACTATTATATGCTCTGGCCCTCTTCAGGTGACTGGAATTTCAAACCGAACCCTTTATTTCAATCACCGGGGTATATTGTTCATTGGTTGATGACATTGTTCATTAATAACATTTCTTCTTACTTGCGGAACTCTCTTTCGGATTCCTGCTTTCCAGTCTAATCTGATATTCAAAAATTGAAATGCTATATCAACCGTAATTTTCTGTTTCTTTCATTTCTGTTCTTTGTTTTTTTTTTTTTGTCCTCCCTCCTTAACAACATTTTTTTTTTCTCAGATTCCTTAAAACTCATGTCTTAGTGGCTTTATTGCTTTGCTTGGGGTGAAATGATTAAATACAAAAAAAGATTTTAGAAGTATAAATTTCTGAAAAACCATTTTAATAAAATGATTTTATAAAGTTCAATGGAAAGCAACATTGACTGTTCAGTCAATGAGTAACAAACGTTTCCTGTATAAAAACTGAATTTTACCATTTCCATTCCCAGAAGAACATTTTTCTTAAAACTTACTTGTTTACATGCTCTGTCTATGGTATTCTTAGTAATCTTCTGTTGCCAAAATTCACCTTTCATCTGTGGCAATAATGTACAACATTCATTGCCATATTGGAAAACTGATACAACATAATAGTTCAACACATTTTTTTCTTTGTTTTTAACAATATTTCCTTGTTCTTAGAAGTATCACAATCACAAGACCTGTCACTCATTTGAGTCATAGGGTCACTACATATGCTGCAGCCACAGTAGCAGAGTGTTTCCTGGGTGAGAAAAACTGACAGAACCTAACACTCTACAGGCTGATTTTGAATTCAAATTTTTTCCTTCTCATAGACTGGTTTCCACACAAGGATATAGGACCCAGTCCATCTTGTTATGTACTGATAGCTGAGAGGATAAGTGATGGATTCATATCTTTCGCAAGTGTATCAGTACATAAGTAAATGTAATGAACTCAACTGGATTTCAAACTTGGCTCTCTAATTTCTCAGAGCCACAATTCATTATTCTCCAATACCAATTCAACTGGAATTCAAACTCAGATCTCAGATTTCACAATTCAGGTTGCTATCCATTACTCCACCATATCTAAAACTTTGCCAAGATGATCACTTAGAAGTATAGGTTAGGTTGTATGATTAATTTAAAGAGTCAAAATCTAATCAAAATGTCCCACATTTTCTTTCTGCACAAATATTTATGTCAGCATATTGATTTAAAATCACTTTTTTGAAGAACACTAAAGAAGAACATTGAGAACTACAAGTGTCAAGGCTGATTATGAAAGAATGATGCTAGAGCCTACATTAATTTTAACTTTTCTCATTGTTACGTGTTGGAAGTTGTAATAAAAAAAAATGATTTACCAAAAAACACAGAACTAAATCACAAACAAATATTTAATTTACAAAAACACAATAAAAATATATACAAATATACAATTTTAGCATTCAAAACTGAAAACAGAGTTTACTGCTGTTCTAGGTCTATTAGCAAAGTGTTACGAGGAGAAGTGGGTGTGGGTCAAGTATGTTTTAACATGTTAGGGCTAGCAAAGTAGTCAAAGTGTTATACTGGAAATCTTCAAATATATAAAGATTAACTTTTAGTTCAGTCAATTAAAATATTCAAAAATTCTATTTACCAGATTTGTTCCATGAGGTTCTACTTTTTGGGTTTTTGTTGGTCAGCAACTTTTCACAGTGATTCTTTCAGTTGAATATAATAATCCGCGAATCAAGCCAGAATTGATAATGCCAGAAATTCCTTTGGTACAACTGACAACTCTTTTCAAAAAATCTTATTTTTATAGGGGCTAGCACCTAATTAGCATATTTCTCGATGTATCTCGAATCAACTAGATTTTTCTTGAATATACTAGAATGTTCTATTTCTAATTTCTCTATTTAACAACTACTTCTTGAATAAAAGCTTTTTTGTATTAACAAGTAGGACTCAGTAGAATCCCTTATTATAAATTTTAAACTTTTTGTAGACTTTATTAATATTTTTTATATATAAATGCATCCTAGTAACATCATTAACAACTGCATTGTTTCTTTCCAGTTATGAGGTTGGGAAGAAAAGTACATAAATTTTTAGCCACCGTTGATTACAGCAATTTTGGCTTTTGTAATAACGTCTCTTTTTTTTTTTCAGACAATACTGTGTTAGTATCAAGCTACTCTCATTTATGAACAATAGTTGACATATATTTTGCAATGAAAGTTCATAGACGTAACAAAATTGGCAAATTTCAATGAGGTTAAATAATAGGATAGCATCAGGGTGGCAAGTCGAAAAGAGAAATTGACATGAATCCAATATAGCACGTTTGGGAGAACCTTGACCAAAAACATTGAGAATGTGCAACCAAAATAAACTGAGAAGTGACTGTTCAAAGAAAACTTTAAAAGTAACTAGTAATGACTTCTCTTAAAAATGGACAAGTAACTAGTAATGACTTCTTTTGAAAATAGACAAGATTTGGCATCGTGATATTAACAAGCACCTGCAGAAAAAAGGTTTAGCTCCTAAGAACGTTCATGCTGATATGTTTGCAACATTAGGGGATGATACTCCAGCTTTATCAAAAGTACAAAAGTGGCAGCTGAATTTAGAAGCGGAAAGGTGTTGATCAGTTGCAGAGAGGCTCATATCTAAACATCCCAAGTTGTACAGCTGCTAACAGAGAAAATCCACATGTAACTGGTGTTGACAAACATGTCAACACGTGAGGTCTCTTTTGTATCCGTATACTCATTTGTCACATCCAATCAACAAGAACAGAACAAATGTTAAAAATAAAATAGCAACAGGAATTTATTAAACATTGAAGATTATATACAAAAATATTTCATTCACCCAAAGAAGTTTGGAGAATTAAAATGCTTAAAAAAATGCTGATATGAAAAGAAGAAAAAGCCATGTAATAATAAAGAGATTCTTTTTTATTTTATTTTTTTATTGAAATATTTTAGAAATATTATCCAGTCAATGATTATGGCTATTATCCAAATAGACAACCATTGTGAGCAGTAGGTATACAGTTATAAGTTAAAAGTATCTTTGTTCTCTTGTCAAAACAAAGAAAAGCAGGTAAGGCAGGTGTGGGGGATGTCCAAATAAAAGAACTTTGATTTGGGTGACTCAAAGTACTCAACCTTTGACACTTACTGCCAAGTTAACATGATTACCATTCAGGAACACAAAATATTTCTCATGGAAATCACTGTAATATTCCAAACTGCTGAATAGTTATACTAATATTAAGAGAAAATTTATGATATAAACTTACTCTTCTTTTTTTATATTTATTTATTTCTCCAAAAAATTTACATTATTATTTTTATGACTGCAATTTTATCATGTTTTGGCAAATACATTATTTGACCTTCCTCATTATTTGTAATTCAGAGATGTGTCTTAGTTATTATTCCATATGCTGTTCAGACTAGTATTTACACCATTTCAAATTTATCACTAATGACCACGCCTCAAACACCGGATTACATTTTTTGACCTTACTCTTTTTTTTTTTTTTATCATCCAAATTGCAGTGATAAAATAGCAATGGTGGAAGTCTAAAGAGCACATGGAAAAATGACCATGTGTCATCTTAGAATTACAAATAATGAGGAGAGTAGAAGAATATAATTTAGTGATGAGGCTTGCTCATTAATCTACGTGTGGTTCAGGCCAGTATTTCCACCATTGCTATATGATCACTACTTTTTGATTGATATATTCTTCGACCTTCCTCATTATTTGTAATTCAGAGATGACTCATGGTCATTATTCTATGTGCCGTTCAGACTAGTATTTCCACCATTGCTATATGATCACGACATTTTGGCTGATACATTCTTCGACCTTCATCATTATTTGTAATTCAGAGATGACTCATGGTCATTAATCTATGTGCCGTTCAGACTAGTATTTCAACCATTGCTATATGATCACGATATTTTGGCTGACACATTCTTCGACCTTCCTCATTATTTGTAATTCAGAGATGACTCATGGTCATTATTCTATGTGCCGTTCAGACTAGTATTTCCACCATTGCTATATGATCATGACATTTTGGCTGATACATTCTTCGACCTTCCTCATTATTTGTAATTCAGAGATGACTCATGGTCATTATTCTATGTGCCGTTCAGACTAGTATTTCAACCATTGCTATATGATCACGATATTTTGGCTGATACATTCTTCGACCTTCCTCATTATTTGTAATTCAGAGATGACTCATGGTCATTATTCTATGTGCCGTTCAGACTAGTATTTCCACCATTGCTATATGATCATGACATTTTGGCTGATACATTCTTCGACCTTCCTCATTATTTGTAATTCAGAGTTGACTCATGGTCATTATTCTATGTGCCGTTCAGACTAGTATTTCCACCATTGCTATATGATCACGACATTTTGGCTGATACATTCTTCGACCTTCATCATTATTTGTAATTCAGAGATGACTCATGGTCATTATTCTATGTGCCGTTCAGACTAGTATTTCCACCATTGCTATATGATCACGACATTTTGGCTGATACATTCTTCGACCTTCATCATTATTTGTAATTCAGAGATGACTCATGGTCATTATTCTATGTGCCGTTCAGACTAGTATTTCCACCATTGCTATATGATCACGACATTTTGGCTGATACATTCTTCGACCTTCATCATTATTTGTAATTCAGAGATGACTCATGGTCATTATTCTATGTGCCGTTCAGACTAGTATTTCCACCATTGCTATATGATCACGACATTTTGGCTGATACATTCTTCGACCTTCATCATTATTTGTAATTCAGAGATGACTCATGGTCATTATTCTATGTGCCGTTCAGACTAGTATTTCAACCATTGCTATAAGATCATGACATTTTGGCTGATACATTCTTCGACCTTCCTCATTATTTGTAATTCAGAGATGACTCATGGTCATTATTCTATGTGCCGTTCAGACTAGTATTTCCACCATTGCTATATGATCACGACATTTTGGCTGATACAAATAATGAGGAAGGTCGAAGAATGTAATTCGGAGATGACTCATGGTCATTAATCTATGTGCCGTTCAGACTAGTATTTCCACCATTGCTATATGATCACGATATTTTGGCTGATACATTCTTCGACCTTCCTCATTATTTGTAATTCAGAGATGACTCATGGTCATTATTCTATGTGCCGTTCAGACTAGTATTTCCACCATTGCTATATGATCACGACATTTTGGCTGATACAAATAATGAGGAAGGTCGAAGAATGTAATTCGGAGATGACTCATGGTCATTAATCTATGTGCCGTTCAGACTAGTATTTCCACCATTGCTATATGATCACGATATTTTGGCTGATACATTCTTTCGACCTTCCTCATTATTTGTAATTCAGAGATGACTCATGGTCATTATTCTATGTGCCGTTCAGACTAGTATTTCCACCATTGCTATATGATCACGACATTTTGGCTGATACATTCTTCGACCTTCCTCATTATTTGTAATTCAGAGATGACTCATGGTCATTATTCCACATATTGTTAGCTTAATATTTCCCCCATTGCTATTTTTTTTTTTTTTTTTTTTAATCGTGTCACCCCAAGCAAGGCATTCCACTGCCACTATAGCACAGGGGCTTACATAGAGTGATTGGGTATAGGAAAGGTTAGAAGGAGGATGGTAGACAACTTAGGATGTACATAGGGAGAGAGTTGGAGAGAGTGGGTGTGAGTTAGGGTGTTAGGAGGTGTCTATTGACCTTACATTTAAACTCCTGGAGGTTGTAGCCATCAGGGAAGCAAGCATGCAGTAGGCAATTCCACAGGCGGGAAGTGCGAGGAAAGAAGCTGTTGGAGTTGAAATTGCGGTTACATTTCATCAGTTTCACTGTAAAAGGGTGGGACCTAGTTGCCAATCTAGTATCTCGTGCAAATTCACATCTAGGGGGCACCAGTGATTTAAGTTCATCAGAGCAGAAGCCATGAAAGTATTTATAGAAGAGGCACAGGGAAGCCATGTCACGCCGATGAGAGAGATATTATATTTTTGTACATGTACAAAAAGTACAAAAAATTATTTTTATGTGAAATAATAACTTCACCACTAAAAACTCCATTAGAGCATTACATGATTAGTGTTACTACTTGTATCTATGTACATGTTTTATATTATACTATTTTCAGACTATATTTTATTTATATAAAACTACCTCAGGGTATATATTATCTAAATCTAAACTTATTTATAGATGGAACTTTCTCTCTGAGTATGTGTGTCTGTGTGTGTCCATTACCTATAGACTCCGAAATGGCTGAACCGATTTTCTTGAAAATTTACACAGTTGTACTATAAGCATCTGGGAGTGTTCTTAGCTAGGTTTTGTGTCGAGGTACCCCTGATAAATATCGAAAATCGATAATTGAAAAAATCAGGTTCTAGAAGGAGTGGTCCAATTTTAATCAAATTTGATACACTCATAGACAAAGACAGAAGAAACGATATTCTGAAGTTTCAAGGTTGCAGTTCTTACAATAGTGCAGAAAATCGATAATATATATATAAAAGCTTTTATTACACCCAAGCAACGCCAGGTTATACTGCTAGTATTTATATAAAACAACTTTCAGAGTATATATGCAAGCTGTATTATGAAACATAAAATGGCATTGTGTTTATGCTAGGGTTCTATGCCCAAACTGAACCATTTGCTGTATACAAATTGTAATTAGGTATCAACTGATGGTGTCAGTGGAAAAAAGAAAAAATATCAGTATGCCAACACTAAGTTCAATCGCAGAACTGACGTGAACAGTCAAGCAGGCAATATAGTACAAAAATGGGGTCAGAAATCCAGTCTCCACCCGCCCCCCCCCCCCGTCACAACAGCAAAACGCACTTTCACTCACCAAAATCAAAAATCATACTTCCTCTCTTGAAGCTCAGAAAATCATTTCTGCTGGTAAACAAAAGCAATGGGCCTTATTTGCCGAGCGAATTTTCTGATTGGCCACACCAGACAGAAAAGAAAAAGACAGTAATATATCTTCTGATACTTATGGCAGGTCTTCTTTCAGGTAGATGGTTTTCTCTTTCGTTACCCAAATTAAATAGCATGTATTCCAAAATCTGAAAAAAAAGCATGTATTGAAAACCAAAGCACTTCCGGCACCAAGAATTTCAGATAAAGGATTCTCAACCTGTATCAGTAGAACTGCCAACATATTGATTGTTTACTCACATTACGGATTATAAATTTAAGTTCAGTAAAAAAATGTATTGGCAGACTTCCACATCTTGATAATCCAGATACCTGAAATTTATATATCAAATCTAAGAGATATCTTTTGAATCATTTTTTAGGGAGGGAGGAACAGGGTGGTCTTATATGCCATCAGATACATCTGATATCCCATATAAACTTAAATAATGAATACAAAGATGACCTGAAGGTACTTGGCCAAAACAAATGTGTCTATAACATCTACAATTATCAAGATGACAACAGTTAGAATAAATTACATACATTGACAATTCTTCATTTCAGAATAAAATAGAACAAGATTAGCAACTAGGTCCCAACCTTTTACTGTGAAACCAATAAATTGTAAATGCAATTTCTCGCACTTCCTGCCTGTGAAATTCTCTTCAAACCTGACAGCTATAATTTCTAAGAATTTAAATGTAAAGTCAATAGTCATCTCCTATCCCACTAACCTGCATCCTCACTCTCATGCTCTTTTCTCCATCCACTCCAATCTAAGCAGTATTCTCATCCTTCTCTTACCCACTTCCTGACACCCCCTATAACCTGTCACTCTTTCTCATAACTTTCCTCCTATGTAAACCCTGCAAAACAGTGGCAGTAAAATGCCTTGCTTGGGGCGATATGATGATATAAAAAAAAATCTATACTATTATAATGTGGATATGCAGTGGGGATCAATTCTACATTACAATCAATGTATAAACTGATCCCTCACTTTATGACCACAGTCATCCTTCTCCATCCACTCCACTCTCATCAGTATTCTCATCCTTCTTTTACTCACTTCCTGACACCCTCTATAACCTGTCACTCTTTCTCATAACTGCAAAACAGCGGCAGTAAAATGCCTTACTTGGGGCGATATGATGATATAAAAAAAAATCTATACTATTATAATGTGGATATGCAGTGGGGATCAATTCTACATTACAATCAATGTATAAACTGATCCCTCACTTTATGACCACAGTCATCCTTCTCTCATGCTCCTTTCTCCATCCACTCCACTCTCATCAGTATTCTCATCCTTCTTTTACTCACTTCCTGACACCCTCTATAACCTGTCACTCTTTCTCATAACTGCAAAACAGCGGCAGTAAAATGCCTTACTTGGGGCGATATGATTATGAAAAAAAGAAAATTATCAAAAGTAGTATGAGCTTACCATAACCAAATGTTGAAACCATCAAACTTGGAATTTTAAAAACTCCCGAAAACACACTGTTGCGATGGATATAGATACTGATTAAACATATGTTGCAGTGATCTAGTGCAAGTGTTGGCAACCTGTGGCATGCCAAGCAATTTCCAATAGCACACAAATTGTGTAAAACTTAAAGTAACAAAGTATGTTTCCAATATTGAGCAAATAGCTAAGACCATGCAAAGGCAAGGCTCCAATTAATAATAAAGTGTTGTATCCTTGAGAAAAGCACAGTAACAAATTGTTCACCCAAGTGGTAAACTACCAAATATGGACATCATAGAACAACCCAGATTATTCTGTATAAGAGTGTCACTGAGAGATTAGTCTACTGCAATATGCACTACCATATACACTCCTTACTAATCAGTAGCTATCACTCTCATATAACAGAGGGACTCATCCGTCCTATTGTATCAGAAAGGTAGCAGGATATTCTACTACAACATAAAGACTTAAAAAAACCTTTTAAAAACAGTTTATTTCTATTAATCTTGTGTACATATGATTGTATATATTCTTTGTCTATGTGCTGTGTCCCTTCAGGACGTAGGCGATCATAACCCTCCACATCTCCCATCCCTAGTGGCTCTTAGCAAGCTTTCTCCTGTTACCTCACCCAAACCTCGCTCTGCTATCCACTTGTTCAAGCTGTCAAGTGTTGTTTTTCCCGTCTTTTTCCCCCCTCTATCTAACCTGTGAGTATTAGATTATCAAAGCCCTTTTTCCTCATGAAATATCCCAGAAACTTACTACATAAAATATATTGTAAAACAGATATATTGACTTAGACTTGTATAAAAATACATATGCTGATGGCACACTGAATTATTTTAAAAGTCAAATTATTTTTAAAGTCGACACATAGTTAACAAAAGATTGCTAGCTCCCTGATCTAGAGGTTCTGAGTTCAATCCTTAGATCAGGTCAGAAAACAATATACACTCATTCAACAGAAACAGACAAGACAAAACAATATATAAATATATATATCTTATATTAGCCAAATAATTGTCATGTGAAGACGGATGGAGAATACCTGGACATAAAAAGGCTGTACATAAAAATGGAATTAATGTGGGATGAGACAGAGTTTTAAAGCAAAAACTTACTCACAAATCTGGTATTCTTTAAATTTTACAAAACTTTTGGTAAAGTTCCATATTGAAACATGTCTTACCTGTAAAAAAAAAAAAAAAAAAAGGTTATCACAGTCATTCAGGTTTTAAGATATAAGAAAACAAGTTTAGAGTTGATCAAAAACAAATAGGAGAAAAAATTCAGAAAGAAAAAAATACTCAAAAAATAAATATGTTAATCTCATATTTGGTATAAACAAGACATGAACAGAAAGCCATTAAACAAGACATGAACAGAAAGCCATTAAACAAGACATGAACAAAGAGCCATTAAACAAGACATGAACAAAGAGCCATTAAACAAGACATGAACAAAGAGCCATTAAACAAGACATGAACAAAGAGCCATTAAACAAGACATGAACAAAGAGCCATTTAACAAGATACCAACAAAGAACTATTTAACAAGATACCAACAAAAAGCCATTAAACAAGTCATGAACAAAAACCATCAAACAGGATATGAACACAAAGCCATTAAACAAGATATAAACACAAGGCCATTAACCAAAATATGAACACAAAGCCATTAAATTCAGAAAAATTATCATTTAGTGAACAGAATAAAAAAAAGTAACAAACAGTTTAAAAATAAGCTGGGTAATGGTAATATTAGCCATTTCCCTACAAGGAAACATTTGACATTCATTGAAATTTATAAAATATTTCTTTTAAAATAATTTTTCAGAAAAATAGACTTCTCAAGCCTAGTAGCTTTTATCACTCTTTCCAGTATTGATGGGGTCTTTCCTTCCTAACCGTTTGTTTGAACCATTGTGGTAGTTAACATCTTGATTATGTCATTAGGTTTTGTTTAAAAAAGAAAAAGAAATTAGTTAATGTCATTTGTCATGAAACGCACTTCAATGTGAAGTAATGGTCAATGAGCTAATCTAACAGACCACTAATATTGTAGTGAATTTTATCCTCACTGGGCACCCACACTTGTCATCTTATACCCATCTAAGCTAAACTTATCAAATACATTTGGAACCTTGCCATAAAGCAATAGTGATTTCGTCTAATAGTCCAGTATTAATATGCAATGGGTTTGATCATCACTTGGTGCCCATAATTACAGACTGACTAACGAAAGGTTATCAAATATAGTTGGTGACTTGTTCAGGGGGAGATATTAGAAGGGATACACTCCCAAACAATAATAAATGTGTTGTGATATTTTTTGAGTCTAACTGGGAGATCCCTGTACATAGCCTTGTACTGAACTTAGCTAAGCAAATACAGCGGACATATTGCCATGAAGTAATGGTTAGAAAACTAGCCGAGTAGACAATTACCACTTAATAGTGAATTTTATCTTCATTGGATACCCTGCATTAGCTAAGCTTAGTAAAGACATATAAATCTGCATGACCATCCATCTTCACAAACTCATAAGTCACTAATTTTAGCCACTATACACCTTTATGATGTAGGCAATCACAAATTACTGTGCTTTGTAGCTCAAAGCAATGTTCGACTTTTAATCATTCCTCCTTGATGGATTCAGACAAGAAAAACTACCTGCCCCTACACACTGAACAACTTTCCTAGCAGTAGATTTCACTATGGATTCAATTTAGTCATTCCACTTGAGGTTGACTGATAGAGTTAGACTGAGGAGGAACAATGTCTTGCTTTCAGGAAGACTAACTTGATCCATGTTGTGTGTGTGGGGTGTGTGGAGTGGGGTGGGGTGTGTGGGGTGTGTGGGGTGGGAGCAATTCTCTATGGCGGTTAAAGGATAGCAGCTTCAGTTCAAAAGCATTAAAACTTATAAGACATTTCTTACCCCAGTCAAGCACAGACTGGAAGTCCTTTTCAAGTTCAGCAACGAGGTTCGCTTTGTCAGCCTCAGCAGATTTCTTATTGCGACAGGAGTAAATGGTGCGGTCATCAACATAGATGCCTACTTGTTTTCAACTTCTGTCATTATACGACCCGTATGGTTCAATTTTTCTACTTCCTTGATTCTGGCATCTCCACTTCAAGGCAACAGTCACTATTGCTGACAACTTTTATTTATTTTTTTTTTTAATCGTGTCACCCCAAGCAAGGCATTCCACTGCCACTATAGCGCAGGGGGTTACATAGAGGGATTGAATATGGGAAATGTCAGAAGGAGAGTGATAGACGACTTAGGATGTACATAGGGAGAGAGTTGGAGAGAGTGGGTGTGAGTTAGTGTGTTAGGAGGTGTCTATTGACCTTACATTTAAACTCCTGGTGGTTGTAGCCGTCGGGGAATCAAGCTTGCGGTAGGGAATTCCACAGGCAGGAAGTGCGGGGAAAGAAGCTGTTGGAGTAGAAATTGTGGTTACATTTCATCGGTTTCACTGTAAAAGGGTGGGACCTAGTTGCCAATCTAGTATCTCGTGCAAATTCACATCTAGCGGGCACCAGTGATTTAAGTTCATCAGAGCAGAAGCCATGAAAGTATTTATAGAAGAGGCACAGGGAAGCCACGTCACGCCGGTGAGAGAGATACTGCAGGCGGTCAGCCAAGTCGGTATCAATCACATTACAGATTCTTTGCTGTATTTTGTCAAGAACCCCGAGGAGAATAGAAGGGTCACCCAACCAGATGTGGCAGCAGTACTCAAACTATACATTCTGCTTTTTTACTGTCTTTTCTACAAGTATTTTCATGACTACTGCACTGAAAAGCCTTTCTTTTCCTGGTTCCCCAACCACATGTATTTACTCATGCGACTAGATTAGCATTAAAGTTGGTTGGTTGTTTTGTTTTTATGGCAAATCAACACCTCGGTGGGTCATTTATTGCCAACTAAACTTCATTTATTTATTGCTGGTAATACATTTTCTTTCAACAATAAATTGTTGTTTATATAAGTTTTTGTGTCTAGTAATACATTTTTCTTTTCGAGTATCAAGATTCATTGGGAGTTGTTTTTAAGGGCAGGGTCCCCAAGTCCTACCCTTGTTATTTAACCTATAAATGGGGGGAAGGGACGGATTAATACCTTTCCCAAGGGTACCAGTGCGTAAGTGAATGCAGGGTATTCAACTGGAATTCGAACTCGGCTCACCAATTTCTCTTTCTGAGTCAATATCCACTGCACCACAACGCACATCCGTCACTATACGCTTACAGCAATTGGTATTCCCAAGTGGTTACCCATCTAAGTACTGACCAGGTTGAACGTTGCTTAAGTTCGGTGATCAAGCGAGAATTCAACGTGATAGGCCATAAGCCAAGCATTAAGGTTCCACCTTTTTACTGTCAAAATAGTTAAATATAACGGCCTCTTCTAACCTAACAGTTTCTTTTCTTGCACTTTCCATTTGTTTCTTGCACTTTCATTTGGTTGCTTCTGATAGCTACAATCTCCAAAAGTTTAAATGCAATATCAAGTGCTATCTTCTATCTACTTGATTCCAATCCATCTCTTATCCTTTCTTTGACATCCTGTGTACCTTATTTTTTCTTTCACTGTAAACCTCTGTGTACCAGTGGTAGTCCTGCTATGCTTGGGGCAAAAGGATTATAAAAAAAGAATTCTAATTAATAATTATCAGTAAAACAGCATTTAATTAATGAGAATACCATAAAATGCTTTCAAAACAGAACACTAAAAATTATTTTTGTAAAGTCACATATATTAGAAGTTATTTCTAGTATATGTGACCTTTGAAGAATACAGTCAGACCTTTTTTTTCTTTTCTACCTTGAATGCTTATTATGCACACACACACACACACACATATATATATTATTTTTATAATGTCACATGATTCCAACAACACAATTTTTCTAACTGCATCAAAACAAGGTCAACTATTTTTGTTCTCTGACGAACTGTGTTCAAACTCAAATGCAGGTAGCAACACTTTATTCATACATGACAAAAGCAAAAGCAAATGTTTAAGAAATGACAGTTATTGACCACAATTCAAACAGGAAACCCCAGATATTAAAATGTGAATAGGTTAAGGGCAAAAATACTTAATTGAAAGAGGTTCACTTCGTATAAAGATTTCCTGCCTTTCAAGAGAGTAGACAAGCAAATCGTATATGGATATGAAACTGCTTAATTACCATCACATCAAGCTGGCTTTTTAAATTTACATCAAACTATAAAGAAGCAATTCCAATGACTTCAAAACTTTATATCTTATTATTTGAAAAGTTTTATTAAATTTACGCTTGGCAAAAATATTAAATATTTTATTTAATCAACTTTAACTATATATATATATATATAAAATTATTCAAAATTAATTATCAAAAATTGCCTGAAAACACCACTCATGGTAGAAACCAAGGTAGTGAAATAACTTGTTTAAAAATGAAAAATATTCAAAAGTTATACAATATAATTGTATAGAACACTTTTTAATACAAATGTGTACTGGTCTAACCCTATTAGGACCAAAAACTAAGTATTAAACAATCAATATATATATATATATATATATATATATATATATATATTTATTTATTTATTAGAACCTTGAATAAGTTCTCAATGATTTTTCATGAAAAGTAATGTTTTATTTACAAAAATTAGTAAGAAACGTGTTATTAAAAATATTGTCTATCACTAGCCACTACGTTTCCCATTTTTCTGGCGATATTTGAATTCAATGTCAGAAAAACGACATGTCTTTTGAGGCTAACCACGAGTCGACCAATTTTTTGCATCTTCATAAGAATAAAAATGCTGTTCAGCCAGGCTGTGTGCTATCGATCAGAACAAGTAATAATCAAATGGGGCAATACAGGGGAATACAGCAGTTGGGTTAAAACTTCCCATTTAAGTGTCTCTAAGTAGGTTTTCACCTGTTTTGCAATAAGTGGCCAAGTATTGTCATGTCGCAAAATGACTTCATTTTGTCTGCTTGTATAGCAGCTGTTTTTTCTTTAATGCTCAGCTCAAATGCATCAGTTATAGTCAACAGTGATCACCTATGTTGGTTTTCATCAATTTAAGCAGCTCATAATAAACTACACCCAGTTGATGCCACCAAATGTAACAAAAGATATGTGAAATTGAAAATTATATTTTTCAATTTGCAAAAATCATGTATTGTTAAGAGTATATATATATATATATATTTGTGAAGACTTAGTTCACATAAAAATACAAAATGGAGGAATTTAAAACAGCTATAATGAAATATATAACAGCAGCAGCACCAGCAAAAATGTTATAAACAAATACTTGAAAAATTCAAAGAAAATGAAAACAGAAAATGTTAACCAGTAACATCAACAAAGATTCGGGTGCTTTTTAACAGCACAATATTGTAAATGTGATTGTGAAATTTAAATACATGCCAGAAGAAGAGGTAACATTTTTGTCATATTTCCGTAGATACAAAGACATTTACAAAACAGACTGTGAAAATTGGTCCAACCACAAAAAGGTCAGACTTGTGTTAAGAAAACTAGGCGAACACACAATGTTTCGTAAATTACATATTACCTAGGCTTACAGCCTATCACGGTGAATACACTGGTTCTCACTCGATCACCAAAATTAAGCAACATTGAGCCTGGTCAGTACTTAGATGGGTGACTGCTTGGGAATACCAGGTACTGTAAGCGTATAGTGACAGATGTGCATGGTGGTGCAGTAGATAATGGTTCGGAAAGAGAAATCGGTGAGCGAGTTCGAATTCCAGTTGAATACGCTGCATTCACTTAAGCAATGGTACCCTTGGGAAAGGTATTAAGCTGTCCCTTCTCTCCAGTTATGGGTTAAATAAGGGTAGGACTTGGGGACCCTGCCCTTAAAAAAACAAATCCCAATGAATCTTGATACTCGAAAAAGAAAAATGTATTACTAGACAGAAAACAACAATTTATTGTTGAAAGAAAAAGCTATTATCAGCAATAAATAAAGTTTAGTTGGCAATAAATGACCCACCGAGGTTGATTTGCCATAAAAACAAACCAACCAACCAACCAACCAACCAACCAACATATTACCAAAGGAAACTAGCAAGCTAACATTTAAAGAAACTGTTATTTTGCTTTCTGAAGTGTTCAGCCTAAAGATATCGATGTTCCACAAAAGATAGAAATGCATGAATTTAGTGAAAAAAGATGAAGATTTCACAACATTCACTAACATTGAATCCCTTATGTTGATCGTTCACAAACTAGCAGAATTAAGCTATGACAATTTTAAATGCCTGATATTTGTTCAAAGTTTGGCGTCGAAATCAGGAGAAGGGTTTTAAACAAACTTTAAAATAAGCCCAATCTAACTTTACAAAACCTAGCAGAAGATTGTCCGAGGTTTAGAAATGCTAAGGATATCGAAATAAGCGGTGTGTCACACATTAAAAAGGTGCACAAAAAAAAATAAAGTGAAGAAGAAAAAACATTTCCCTTAACCCCCTGTTATGCCTGCGGAAAACTACATTTTTATAATGATTGTCCATACCAAAATAAAGAATGTTTTCATTGCAAAAGAAAACTCACTGTAAGACAAAAATAAAAAAATTTAGTGAATAATTACATTAAAGCTACTAATGCAGAGGAACTTGTCAGTTACAGCATCAGAAAATCTGTGCAGGTAAAAATCCTTAGCAAAAATATAAAGTTACAATTGTGTAGCAGATTTGACTTATGTATAATAAATGTACATACATGGAAGAATATTGGAAAACTAACATTAATGGTTACCAAGAAAATTGCTTATAGTTTTAGAGGATAAAAAATAAAATTTGAAGAGGAATTTATTACAAATGTGATGTTGAACAAAAAAAACATTGAAACTAAGGCTGTCGGTAATGAAAAATACAAGTAACCTATTTGAGATGGATTGGATGGAGCAGATTAAGTTATGGGACGGTCCAATCAATTTGTTTTGCCAAAAAGTTAAGTTTTATCAACAAAGCAGAAAGTTTAAAGAAAGAATTGAAAATTCTGTGCCAAGCCAGGAGGTTTCTCTTGTTAGAATCCATTTTGCATTTATTTTTTAATCATATCACCCCGAGCAAGGCGGTAACGCCACTGATGTGCAGAGGGCTACGTGAGAGTGAAAAGATTTGGAAAAGAGAAAGCCGGAAACCACATCCTAAACAGGGAACAAGGGATGAGCCTCTCCACCTGTACAATAGATGTGGATGGAGTGTGAACCGGGCAATAGTTTAGTCTATCTACTCCAATTGAGAAAAAAAATGAAAAAGAGGAGAAAAAAAAAGAAAAAGAAAAAGACAAGTGAAAAGATTGGAAAAAAGAAAGCCGGAAACCACATCCTGAACAGGGAACAAGGGATGAGCCTCTACACCTGTTCAATAGACGTGGGTGGAGTGTGAACCAGGCGATAGTTTAGTTTATCTACTCCAATTGAGAAAAAAAATGTAAAAGAAAAAAAAAATGAAAAGTGAAAAGATTGGAAAAGAGAAAGCCAGAAACCACATCCTGATATTTATAAATCTATCAATCCGTGCATTGAATACTGTTGCTATATGCTATTCATCTTGGTGTTCTTAAAATCCAAAAGAAGATCTTCAATGTAATTGATCATGACTTGGCAGCCAACCTGCAGTCAATTTCTCACCGAAGTGATGTGGCTTTCCATTGTCTTTTCTACAAGGATTTTTATGGCTACTGCTCTGATGCACTTCTTTCCCTGGTGCATCGATCACATCTGTTTATGCGTGCTACTAGAGTCACATCAAAGTCCCAACCTTTTAGCATCAAAATAATTAAATATAACCATCTCTTCTACTCTAACAGCTACTTTTCTCTCACTTCCCAAAAGTTTAAATGCCATTTTAATGGCCATCTTCTATTTCCTTGATTCCCATCTTTCTCTTATACATTTTTTGACATCCTTGTAATGTATTTTTTTTTAATATCTCTTACTAGAACCCCTTGAACAACAGTGTTGCTTCAGCCTTGCTTGGGGTGAAACAATTATAAAAAAAATACCTTCCCAAAACTTTGGAGTCACCAAGACTGAAAAAACACTGCTCAGCTAAGTGACAAACTTCTCCACATTAATTGTATTAAAGTTCTATTTCTATCTTGATATCAAGCACATGATGGCAGGGAAAAAAATGCTTGCCTAAAATGCCTTCCTACCAGTAAACTACTGAAAAATCAGCAATTTTGACACTTAGCATCATCACAATCTTTGCAACAGATGACATTCCTAGAACTGTTATTATTACTTTGCAAAATTTTAAAATACAAGGAATCACACTAAATTTTCTTCATTCTTTCATTACTGAAACTGCAATATAGGTAATTATTAAATATTTATAAATTTATTTGATGCACATGTTATTGTGCAGTATTAACAAAAGAACCATTCTATTTTCACTTACAATTATTCACTTGGCAATAAATACTAAAAACTAGTATGAAATACATTTTTAAGATACTGGGATGGCCTAATAATTATGGCCAGTAGTGTGTCTGTTGCTGAGGTGATGTGTCGTCCCCCGTGGGGATCTTCATATCGAAATGGCCATTCAACATCTTTGAATTAATCCTTTTTTAATATATATATATATATATATATATATATAGATAGATAGATAGATAGATATACACTCTTCATGATACTTGATTGGAAAATATCCACTCATATACATATATAACAAAGATTTTGTTTCACCACAACATTTTTTCATTCAATTGAATTCCTTGCATTCATTTACGCGCAAATACCCTTGGGAAAGGTATCAATTTGTCTCTTCCCTCCAGTTAAATGGGTTAAATAACAGGACAGATTGAGTTCTATAGCCTTAGCTGGCAATCAGTCTACCACAGAAAGTAATGGCAACCAACTGCTGGATGATCTTCTGCCCAGTCAGTCATGTTTCTTTTGAGACATGATCGTCCAAAGCGTGTATCACGTATGGCACTTAACTGCCTGACTAATCTTGAAGAGTGGATATAAAGTCAATAAGGGAAGGAACATAAAATAAATTAAGATTTTCCCTGGTTTCTTAAAGATTTTGTACGACTGATGATGGAATGGAGGATCAGCCAACATTGAGGACACAGAAGAAAATAAATAAAATTGGGAAAATGATCAGCAATGAAGATTGAAAAGGATAAGAAAAGGAATGAAACGATAGAGACAAAGAGTGAAAGAAGACCAGAAGTGTGTGTTGATAATCTTACTAATGAAAAGCTATAGAATTTTCACGAGTCCTGCTGGTTTCAAACATTTCCTCAAAGATGAATTATAACTGGAACCTATTTGAAAAAATACATTAACCTTTTCTTCGATACGTGTCATGGTCCTGCACTCGCAAGCCATTGCTAATGAGTCCAATTCTTACAGGAACAGATTTCTTGCTAAAATCAGTTTAACAAATATCTATTGTTTGAGAGAAAAATATCATTGTGCTTTTGATAAAAAATGTAAATTCAACAAGTACATGGTAATGATGTTTCCCTATAAGGAAACATTTGGCATTCATTGTTGGTAATGTTTTCAGTTGAAATTTTTAAAATCTTTCACGTAAAACAATTTTTCAGGAAAATAGTTTTCTCAAGTCTATAGCTCTTTCCAGTTTTGTGGAGATTTCTTTCCTAGCCATTTATGTGAAGTGGTGTGGAATGCCAACATATTGATTAATTCATTATTTCTTTTTTGAGATATAGGTGGTATCTTTTTCTTCGAGTTACATGCATTATCCATTTTAGTTGTTGCTGCTGTTTATAGTCCTCAAATGACACAGTTTCTGTTATTCGGTACAGTTCTTTGTGATTCTGTAGCAACAATTGACAAGGTTTAAAGAAGAATGGTCTTTGCCAGGACCACCAAGCTTTACTTCACTCAAAGCCCTTTTTTCAAATGGCAGTCAAAACAAGATTACAGAGTCTCACAATTATTCCTAGTTACAAATAGCAGAACATTACATAAATCAAATCTCTTAAAAGGTTCTGGCTTTGCTGCTATTAACATAACAAAAATCCACCATTCTTTATAGCAATTGGAATAAACAGAAGTGAAGCCATAGTTGAAAGAAAAAAAAGAGAATAAATCTTCTAATTTTTTCTTAACATGAGAAAACGAATTTCGTTAGTGTGATCTTAATAGAATTAGACTGAAAGTAATATAAAAACCTGTCAGCTAAGTAAAAAACATTGTGGTTGAGTCTAGGCACTAAGGGACATTGACAGAATTGTAGCAAAGATGTTTCTGAACAATCAATGAATTTATTTAACTAAGAAACAAAAAACCTAAAATGGTAATAAAAATCTAACACAAAACACTGACTAGTAAAATATGGATAATCACTGAGAATGCTTCATCTAAGAAAATCAGATAGACTAGGTATATATACTTTCTCCCTTGTCTCTTTAATTCATGATTGACTTGACAGAAACAATTCAATTTTTCATATATATATATATATATATATCCAGGTGAAGAAGACTCAAGGTTTTACTATTTTGAGTGCCCCAGCATTTATTTAATAATAATGAATATTATAGAGCTTAATATAATCATATAGTTATGAATTAATTGTACATTGCGACACGGAAATTTCTATATTTCGAGATAGATTCTCTTCATCAGGCAATGTTTGATGTTGATTGTACAAATGATTTTTCAGTGTTGCAATGTGCAATTAATTCATAACTATATGATTATATAATATCATCATCATTTAACATCTATTTTCATGCTAGCATGGGTTGGGTTTTCTTGATGGCTCCATAATTGAACCAGCTGCAAGCAGAACAAGAAATCTGTGAGCAAAGTTCAAATTCCAGTTGAATTCATTGCATTCACTTATTCACAAATACCCTTAAGAAAGGTATTACTCTTGCTGCCAGATATGGGTTAAATAGCAGGACAGACTGGATCCTATAGCCTTGGTTGACAACCAGTCTACTACAGAAAGTAATGGGAACCTACTCCAGCAACAACTTTTGCCCAATCAGTCATGTCTCTTTCTAGACATGATCACCGAAACATGTATTATATGTGGCACTAAACTGACTGATGCCCTTACTAACTTCAACCCATTTAGGAGACTGGAAACTCAGTATTTTTATCAAGTTACCATCTCTAAAAAGATTGCCTACCAAGGTTAGAGTGTTCTGCCTACCCTATTCTACACAGAGTAGGTGTAGAGGTTTTTATTTCCTTCACTTAGATAAGTTTTTATCCAAAGCTAAAGACTTGTACCCAGCCTAACTTTTTCTTTTTCTCTTAAATTATCCCTAGTATATATTTATTAGAGTGAGAGAGATATGATAAAAATAATTTTATGGTATGTTATATTTATGGGTTAAAATGGTCACAATCAGGGAAAGAGAATATGTAAATATAAGAGTGTACATTGAGGTCAACAGTGAGTGAAAACAGTCTATTTCATGCTTGAACACAATCTTCAGGCCATGTGTGTTGTGTGTTAGATTGACTATTTATATATGCTGGTCAACAGTCCATTATGAGTTGCAAGCTATGATAACACAGTACAGTTTGCTAGCCATAATGCACTGTTGCCAAGCACATATATAGTTAATGCAGCACACATGACCTGAAGATTGCATTCAAATATGAAACAGACTGTCGCCATTCATTATTGACCTTAATGTACACTTTGTGTGTGTGTGTGTGTGTGTGCGCGTGCACGCGTGCGTGCATGTGTGTGTATTGGAATAATTTTGTATGTCATAAATAGGTGAAAACTTTTTTGCTAAATACTCAAATTTGGACAAGGAAAAAATATTTGTGTGTTCTGAAAAAGCAATTTCATGGAACAATTTTCACCATTATTATAGTTTCTACTTTTCATTGTATTTTTGCATGGGAAATTTTCCAGGAACAAATATGTATTTTGTTTTACTTTCATCTACTATTAAAAAAACAAATTAAAAAAAAAAAAAGTGTTCATATTTGTGATCATGAAAACAAAACTTTGGCATGAATGAATAAATAATATCAAAAACGTTTAATTCACTATTAAGACTGTAAAACAGACATTTAATCGATCATAAATTTCATTTGATTTCTCGTTATGAAAGACTACTTTTCAGGTCTAACTAATTGCTTTATTGTCGTTTTTGAAAGCTTTGATCCAAATTAACTACCAAAGAGAAACTTTCCTACCTTCCATCAATATGGATCATGCTAATCTCCCAGAAAGCAATACATTGTGCCTCCTCAGCCTCACTCTGTCAGCTGACCTCAAGTGGAAAGACTACATCGAATCAATAGCTATATCCAGCCTTTGAGATTTCACTTGCTCAATCAACTCAGTCCATTACAAACTTAACTGGACGATTAAATTTTATTGCTTTACTTGTCTGTGGTCCATTAAAAATCTCTCAATGAAATGTGTCCCTTCAAATATAGAAAAAGGAAATCTGATTCCTTTTACAACCCAAAAGTATGCCATTGAAGATTCACAAGTTACTCAGAATGACCTACTATGACATTATTGAACTCTTTGGCATTATGCATGGCACCTGATTTATGTCGAAATGTGTGGTTAAACAAAAAATAGTGACATCCTGCAATCATCAAAGCAAGATCTGACAAATGGAATTTAAATTGACAAGCTCCTGTCTTGTTTTTATCGTCCATGTCAGTGTAAACATTTGTTTAATTAACGCTTCCAGAGTGGAGCCAAAATGTCTCTGTCACCCAGATTAAAGATGCTCACAGATTTTTAGAAACTCATTTGGAAAAATATTACCCTTGACTCAATGCCTATATTTCTTTCCCGCTTACGAAAAGTAAAAATGAACATTTGAAAGAAAGAAAAAAAATACACATACTTCTTTCACCCACACACCAAAAATCAAATTATACAAGTAATTTTTTTTATAGAACATCGTTGAGAAAATCAGATTTGTTATATTTTTATTTATTTATTTATTTTTTAATCACATCACCCCGAGCAAGGTGGTAACGCCACTGATGTGCAGGGGGCTACATATGCGTCAAAAGATTAGAGGAGAGTGAAGAGAAGGATGAACCAGTTAGAAAGGAGCATGAGAAGGAAGGGAATACAGGTGTGATGACAGTTGCAGAGGTGGAGAAAAAGGAAAGGATATGCAGGGTGGTGAAGAAAGAACTGGGGTCAAGTGGTTAAGAGATGAGTATTGACCTTGCATTTAAAATGGAGTTGGTCGAATAAAATGATTTTAGGGCGAGTAAATTTTCCCTAGCTTTCGACCACCAGTTGAGTGATTTCTTTTTCAAATCTCAAAGGCTGGCTACATCCACTAGGAAGGTTAGGTTACTGTGTCAGGCCAGGAAATTTTTTCTCATCAGAATTCATCTTGCATGTATACAAATCTACCATTCGTCTGTGCATTGAATACAAAGGAGGGTCTGCAATGTAATTGATCCTGATGTGGTAGCTTTACTTCAGTTACTTTCTCACTGACAGGATTCAGCGACCCTCTGGTTTTTCTACAAATATATTAATGGCTTCTGCACTGCTGAGCTTTTCTCCCTTGTGCCCCATCTACCCAAATTTAATTGAACTACTAGATTGGCAAGTAGGTCCCATACTTTTACAGTCAAAACAGTCAAATGTAACTGCCACTTTTATTCTATAAGTTTCTTTTCTTGTACTTCCCGCCTATGGAACTCCCTTCCATATACTTGCTATCCTGATAGCAACAATCTTCAAAAGTTTAAGTGTAATGTCAATTGTCATCTTTTATCTCCTTGATTCCCATCTTTCTCTTATTCTTTATCCAACACCCACTGTATCTTATTCTCCTTTTATTTTTTCACTCTCCACTCAAGTGCACCAGTGGCAGTACTGCCTTGCTTGGGGTGAAATGATTATATAAAAGAAAAGTTTTTCACTACTAAAGCTACTTTGGCTTATTATTTATAATGGAAACAGTGCAATAAATATTTTGAAAAGAAGTTCAACTGAATCATATTATAATGACTTCTTACATCATCTTATTATGGGTCTCACACAATCACCGAAGTAAAACAACCTCAAGCCTGGTCAGTACCTAGATGGGTGACTGCTTGGGAATACCAGGTTCTGTAAGCTTTGATGAGCGGGTGGTGATAATAGCTTGATCTTGTTAATCAAAGAGCAGAGTTCCAATTTCAGATGAATTCATTATATTCACTTACATACAAATACCTTTGATAAAGGTATGAAGCTATCTCTTCTCCCCCAGCTATGGGTTAATTAGTAAAATTTTTATCACTAGAACCATTATTATTTCCAAAAAATACAATAAAACTGCAAACAAAATATTTAGATTTTAGCATTAAATAATCCTTAAATTTTGATATGCTGCTAAACAAATAAAAATATCATTCTATCAGAATCAAACAACTTTCTTAAGAGCAACAAATTATCATTTGAATTTCTTTCTTTTTGATATCGACAAAGGAGATCAACATAATCCCATTTTAATAGCTTTTTTTATAACATCATATTAGAATCAAACAAACGTCTTGGGAACAAGAGAATTATAATTTGAATTTCTTTCTTTTTGATATCGACAAAGGAGATCAACATAATCCCATTTTAATAGCTCTTTTTATAACATCATATTAGAATCAAACAAACGTCTTGGGAACAAGAGAATTATAATTTGAATTAGGGATCAATTATTTTCTTTTTTCTTTCCAGTGTCATTGCATAAACAATTTTGAGCCAAACACTCTTCAATATTGAATTTTCCAGATCAAAATCTGGAGCAGAACAAAAGATAAAAACAAAATGAATAAACATATCATCTGCAAACTATTCACAATTATCATGTTGACAGAGGTGCCAGTAACGATTGATTGATTGATTGATTGATTGTTTTACCAGATGCTAAATTATTTAGATTGGATTGTAGTTTTAGTACATATTGGAGAGATAATTTTTCCCATCTCAGAGATTTAGGTGATTCATTGGCTTCTATATAGAGACTTTGCATGGGTGAGGTCCAGAAGGCTCCGAGACTTAATCTCAGTCCTTGATTTTGTATGGCTTGTAGATTTTTTTTTTTCTTTAGATAGGATTCTTTTGTTCCCAGACTGATTGACTCTACAGCCACTGCTTAGTAACTCTGTTTAATGTTTGACATGGTAAATGTAAGTGCAATTTGTTTGTTTTGTTAGTTTGACTTAGGACTTGCTGTAACCAACCAGTTGATTGGATTGGGCCTCTACAACTGTCTGTCTAGCTAAAGTAGGGTCATAGTAGTGTGTTGCAGTTTCAGAATACATATATAACCTAATTCCTAAAACCCTCAACCATCAGGATCCAATCCTTAAGCATCATCAGTTGCCATCCACGGTAAACAGGTGACCCCTTTGAGAGACTTTTACCCACTGCAGCAGTACAGTCAGCTTATACTGAAGCCCCACTGACAGGGGAGGAGGTGTGCCAGTCAGTCAGTTAAGTGCCACACATGATTACTTTCAAGACATGATTACTTGGGTAATCATGTCTTGAAAGAGATATAACTAACGGGGCAGAAGGTTTCCCCACAGTTGGTTGCCATTACTTTCTGTGGTCAACTGGTTACCAGCCAAGGCTAGAGAACCCAATTTGTCCTGCTATTTAACCCATAGCTGGAGAGAGAAACAATGGATTATTATTTTTCCATTGGTATTTGTATGTATGTGAATGCAATGAACTCAACTAAAATTTGAACTCGGCTCTGTTTTCTCGTTCTGAGCCAACATCCATTACACCACAATGCACATCCTGTGCCAGTAACAAATCTAATTAATCAATCAGTGATTGAGGAATAATTGTGTAGACAATCAGTTTATCAGAAATGTCGTTAGCTAATTAATTATAAACAGTAGTCAGTCATGTAGCAGTTAATGAAGCATTTTACTGAATAGAATATATGGCTACGATCATGATTATTATTTCAGCTGTAATAGGCAGAAGCCAAAAACTGACACCAAAATGCTAAGTAATAAAAAATAAAAATCAATTAAACTGTAAGCAGGCTTATGGCCACTTAACATTGAATCACTAGTTTCCCATTTGATCACCAAAGTTAAGCAACTTTGAGGTTGGTCAGTATATAGATAGATGTTGAATTCCAGGTACTATAAGAGTGAATGTGTGGGTGGTATAATGGATAATTGTTAATAAGAGAGCCAACTTACAATTTCTTTTGGGTTCGTTATATTCACTTAAGTGCAAATACCTTTAGAAAAAGGCATGAATCCACCTTTTCTTCCCCAGCTATGGATTAATCCATAAGATTTGAATCACTAAACCATCATTAACTCAAAAAAATAAAATTCTTATAATCTAAAAATATTTTCTGACTTTAAATAGCCTGCAAAGGCTTGATAAAGCATAAAATTGAATGGAGCCATCAATGAACAATAACTGTATACAAAGGGATTAAATGATAAAAAAATAATGAATAATACAAAAGAATGAGAGATGGCAAAGTACAGTTTATATGATATAGGTACTGTAGGTTAAAACTATAAATTAAGGTAAAAAGAAAACTCACAAAACTACATATGGCTTTGGAAACAAAGATTTATAATATATATATATATATATATATATATATATATATATATATACAACTGGCCATAATTAATAGGCAACCCCAGTGTTTTAAAAAAATGATATATATCATACTATTTTTTAGTATTTTTTACCAAGTGAATAATTGTAAATGAAAATGGAATAGTTCTTTTGTTAATACTGCACAATAACATGTGCATCAAATGAATTTATAAATATTTAATAATTACCTATATTGCAGTTTCATCAATGAAAGAATGAAGAAAATTTAAGGTGATTCGGACGAGTTCATCTTTGCTTCCTTGCCTTGTAAAATTTTGCAAAGTAATAATAACAAAAAAACCATTCTATTTTCATTTAAAATTATCCACTTGGCAATAAACACTAAAAATAGTGTGAAATACATTATTTTCTTTAAAAAACTGGGTTTGCCTAATAATTATGGCCAGTAGTGTATATGAGAGAGAATGCACAAAGTAATTGTGCAATTGTGAACAAAAATATACTTCAAATATCTGGGTCTATAGATCACTTGTAACCCATTTTGTATATGAAATAAGGAAACTGAACTCAGATGGATAGATTGCACCAGAGATACTGTTGTCTCACACTGTAAGATAGCACAAAAGCAAAATAATAATCTGAAAACTTGTGTCATTTTTTTAAAAATAGCCTCATCAGACTCTCATATGGATGTCATGCATGGGATCCAGCTTGTTGTCAACCACAAATTCTGTAACTTTTTCAGAAATGTCTAAAATATCAGCTGTATATGAACATTTTCTCAGATCAATGATGGAAAATAGCTTTAAGTGAATGAACCCCTTTAAGCCTTAAAGACAATCTTTCATCAGACTCTATAAACTGTGCTTACAAAATCACAAGTGTTTTACCAAATAACTGACTACATCATTTGTAGACTCCCAACAGAAGCAACAATAAAAAAAATTTAACAAATTTTTTTTCTTCTTTTTTTAGATAATCATTTCACCCAAACAAGGCAGTACTGCCACTGGTGCACAGGGGGTTGCATGAGAGGAGAGCGAGAAGAAAGAGGAACAAGATACAAGGCATATTGGAGAAAGAATAAGAGAAAGATGAGAATACTTGTGTGCAGGGCATTACATGAAAGTAGAGTGAGAAGGATGAAGAACAAGATACAAGCAGGTAAAGGATAAGAAAAAGATGGGGGAAAAAACACAATAAACTCCTAAATTCTTGGAGATTATAACTATCAGGGAAGCATATGGAAGGGAGCATATAACTAAAAGGGAAATAACGATATAATAAAGATGCTAACTTCCCAAACTAGTGAAGAGGAAAGGTTTGCCACTGGTGCACTCGAGAGAAGAGTGGAAAAATAAAAGGAGAATAAGATACAGTGGGTGTCAGAGAAAAAATAAAAGAAAGATGGGAATGAAGGAAACAAAAGATGACAAATGACATTACACTTAAGCTTTTGAAGATTGTTGCTATCAGAGACGCAAGTATACGGAAGGGAGTTCCATAGGCGGGAAGTACGAGAAAAGAAACTTATAGAATAAAAGTGGCAGTTACATTCGACGATTTTGAGGAAACTCATTAAACTAGAAAAAGCAATTACAGTTTATGATATTTAATGAATCTATTTTTCTGGAAAACTGTTTTAAGGAAAAAACTTGATAAATTCCAACTGAGAATAACACTGTTCAGTCAATGAATAGCAAATGTTTCTTTGTAAAGAAATGGCTAATCTCTCAATTATTTTATGCACACTATTTTACATTTGAACAATTGTCACCATCTTTGTTCTTGTTATCATTACAATATAAAAACAAAGATAGTCAGTAGAATATTTAATGAGAATCATTTTATAATTGTTTATTATACAAAGATTTATTAAAACTGGTATCCTCATTGTTATTTCTGTCATTCCATTTATATTGTACATACCAAGTTTTTGGCAGGTGTGTGTTGCACTTGGTAAACTTCTAAAAATTTCAAACTGCATCCCTTTATTGAATCCTTGTCAGTCAGGCTTCTCACCCCCACTGTCCATTCTATGGGATATTAATATTTCTAGTAAATTCCCTTAAAATTGAATATAATGTGAGGTTTTAGTAATTTTTAGTGTATTCACTTAGAACTGAATATAATGTGAGATTAGGTGGGTATAATAACATTTGTGATATAACAACCAAGATTTAAATATAAATAATAATCCTTCATTGGAGAATAGATGAAATGTTGTAACCAAAACAACCAAGATAGGGATAACAATTCAAATAAATCAGTGTTAATAATTCTTTATTGTAGAAATTCAAACAAAAAAAAATTTAATAAACTTCACCAAAATTCAATTTTCTGAGAATTTAATGAAGATATTTTGTAAGTCGATTTCTAGATTAGCAAATTGCCTTTCCTCAAGAACTATTGATATTAAGAAATCAATAAAATGGTAATTTGAATGATTAGATGCAGAAAATGTACAAGCAAATATGATGCTATTATTAAGAAACAAGAAATGTTTATTATAAATAAAGAAACAAGTAATGAACTGTTATGTAATTTCAGTCGTCCTAAGTCGCAGTGAATGCTAGATAATCTTATCTCGGATGAAGAAGCAACTTGAGGCAACAGAGATGTGGTTTTACAAAAGGATGCTGAAAATTCCATGGATTGAACACATGAAAAACAAATAAGTTTTAGAGAAATTCAAAATAAAAGAACACTAACAGTTAAAATCAGAAAGAGTCAGTTGAAATTTCTATGACACATAATGAGGAAAGAAGAGTTGGAGAATTCAACACTGACAGAAGAGATTGAAGACAAGAGGGATAGGGGAAAACAGTGCATAACATATCTAATGATCTTGTGCAAATGTCTAGCAGAACAGGGATTCATAGAACTAGAAAAAAAAAAAAAACTAACAAACAAAACTAACAAACTAAGAGCTACAAACAAAAGATAGAAAATTGTAAAGTGCCATGATTGCCTATATCTTTTATAGATGGAAGAGAAGAAAAAATTGAAAAATGTATATGAGAGACTCAGTTAAAAAAAAAAAATCATCATAATGCAATTATTAAGTGTGATAAACACATTTCTAAAGGATGTGTGTTGTGGTTGAGTGGATATCAGCTTGGAACGAGAAATTGAGGAGCCCAGTTTGAATTCCAGTTGAATTCCTTGCTTTCACTTACACGCAAATACCCTTGGGAAAGGTATTAATCCGTCTCTTTTTTCCAGTTATGGGTTAAATAACAGGAAAGATTGAGTTCTATAGCCTTGGCTGGCAACCAGTTTACTGCAGAAAGTGATGGCAACCTACTTCAGGACAATCTTCTGCCCAGTCAGTCATATCTATTTCGAGACATGATCGACCAAAGCGTGTATCACGTATGGCACTCAACTGAATGACTGAATATAATAATTGAAATCATGATTACGGCTTCTACTGGTCATAAAATGGTGGGGGGTCGATTTTCTTTTGTTATGAAGTAATAAACTGACCCCCCTACTTATTACTATGTAATAATATAATACATCTCTTCTCCCTCTATCTATGTCAAATAACAGGACAGATTGGGTTCTATAGTCTTTGCTGGCAACCAGTCTACTGCAGAAAGCAATGGTAACCTACTGCAGGATAATCTTCTGCCCAGTCAGTCATGTCTCTTCTGAGACATAATCGCCCAAGTGTGTCTCATGTATGGCACTTAACTAACTGACTGATCTAACAGAAAGTATCAACAGAAAAAATGCAATTTGTAAATATAGTTTTTTTGAATAAAGTTTGATTTACCTATTTAAGGACTATACAATTTTTCTCAAGGCTTCTACAAATCTATACCAGCTGGTTTTAGTTTTGTACCTAAATTGTAAACTGCAGTAAGTTTAAAATGGGATTTTTATCTAACATTATTTCTTTATTACTATAAAGTGTTATTTTTAGTGGGTTCACATATTTGAGTTGCTCTACTGTTTTCTTTGTTGAGGATGAAAAAGCCCTAATTCTAATTGAAGAAAAGAGATATATATTGAACAAGCATTTAAAATACCCACACCATTTCAAAAATATGCTTATAAAATCTACGAAACCAAAAAAGTGAATACCCTAAAGTATATGGGTAGGTATTTGAAGGCTATCACCATGTGTTTAGTAAAATAAAGGAAGGTAAAGAAGGTGTTGGGTATTATCTATTTATTATTCATTGATATTTCGAGATTAGAATTTCATCATCAGAATAGGAGGGCTTGATTTCACGTCCGCTGGTGGACTGTGCCTTTAAACGAACGGTCCTCTTTTGCTGCTACTGCTGTCATTAATTGTAGCGAGTATTAGTGCGTGTACCTGTAAGTGTGTTAGTGCATGTGTGTGTGTGTCTGTTTATGGTTTATATATGTGTACGTGGTAGTAGGATTTCGCTTTTTAGCATCTTTTTTAAAGTGATAGTGGATGCCGAAAATTACACAAATTTCATAATACTACCTTCGATATGAACTTACAAAATAAATTAGCTATCCCAAACACTAGAACCGTTACACCCACCTCCAAGACTATTGGTGATATTTTCAGATTGAAAAAGACACCAATCTAAATGCTGGGATTTACAAAATAGAATGTCTACAATCCAAAAATGTATACAGGGAGAAACATCATGAAATCTAAAAATGCAAATCTGCAAACACAAAAGAGACTTACATTTGAAAATGTTCTAACTCTCTTGTATTATATCAAAACAATGTAGAACACAATTTTGATTTCTCTAATGCTAATTAAAAAAGAACATAACCATTAAGAAGAAAGTACTTTGAAAACACTAATTGCATTACTACCAACAATAAACACTCGTTTAAAACATTATGATACTTCTGGATTTTCTACAAATCTATCAAAATATGTCTACCAATAAATATAATTAAATAATCTAAACATGATTCCATATATTCATAACTACATCCGGCAGCAAGGTCTCTGATTGGGAGGTTGTGAGGAGCATGGAACCACCTCTTAATTGCTGTTGTTCTCAGGTCCACCCTGACCCAGAGTGGTAGCAAGGTCTTTGATTGGGAGGTTGTGAGGAGCATGGAACTACCTCCTAATTGCTGTTGTTCTCAGGTCCACCCTGACCCAGAGTGGTAGCAAAGTCTCTGATTGGGAGGTTGTGAGGAGCATGGAACTACCTCCTAATTGCTGTTGTTCTCAGGTCCACCCTGACACGGAGTGTTAGCAAGGCCTCTGATTAAGAGGTTGTGAGAAACATGGAACCACCTCATAATTGCTGTTGTTCCCAGGTTCACCCTGACCCTGGGTGATAGCACCTGTGTGGATCCCAACTATGGGTAAATAATTTATCCCCAAACTGGGGTCAAAAGTAAAAAAAATAAACTTTTATATAAATATATACTTAAGAATACTTTTAGAAAAATATACATTTTTGAAGGAAAAATGTTACCAACAAAACATTTTAAAGGAAAAAAAAATGATTACCATAATACATTTTTGATTACAAAACTGGAAGATGACTTCAGTTTCCTAAAATAAAATAAAATAAAAATTTCTTTTCATCAAAATCTGACTAAATCAACCTACTCACTATAACTGAACATTAAAAAAATACCTTAAAATCCCTACTTTTTTGGCATTAAATAACCCACAGAGGTTGATATGCTGTTAAACAAAACTCACTCACTCACCCATATATTCATAACATTATAATACTGTTTTCTCTATTTGCACTACAGTCTATTTTACTTGATAATCTATTATAATTATATTTTCTCTCAATTATTTCATATCATTATATTTTTCTCTCTATTATTATACGTTACTATATTTTATTATTATTATAATTATCATATTTTTATTATTATATATCATTATATTTTTCTCTCTATTATTATACGTTACTATATTTCATTATTATTATCATATTTTTATTATTATATATCATTATATTTTTCTCTCTATTATTATACATTACTATATTTTATTATTATTATCATATTTTTATTATTATATATCATTATATTTTTCTCTCTATTATTATACATTACTATATTTTATTATTATTATCATATTTTTATTATTATATATCATTATATTTTTCTCTCTATTATTATACATTACTATATTTTATTATTATTATCATATTTTTATTATTATATATCATTATATTTTTCTCTCTATTATTATACATTACTATATTTTATTATTATTATCATATTTTTATTATTATATATCATTATATTTTTCTCTCTATTATTATACGTTACTATATTTTATTATTATTATCATATTTTTATTATTATATATCATTATATTTTTCTCTCTATTATTATACATTACTATATTTTATTATTATTATCATATTTTTATTATATATCATTATATTTTTCTCTCTATTATTATACATTACTATATTTTATTATTATTATCATATTTTTATTATTATATATCATTATATTTTTCTCTCTATTATTATACATTACTATATTTTATTATTATTATCATATTTTTATTATATATCATTATATTTTTCTCTCTATTATTATACGTTACTATATTTTATTATTATTATCATATTTTTATTATTATATATCATTATATTTTTCTCTCTATTATTATACGTTACTATATTTTATTATTATTATATTTTTATTATTATATATCATTATATTTTTCTCTCTATTATTATATATAACTATATTTTATTATTATTATAATATTTTTATTATTATACATCATTATATTTTTCTCTCTATTATTATACGTTACTATATTTTATTATTATTATATTTTTATTATTATATATCATTATATTTTTCTCTCTATTATTATACGTTACTATATTTTATTATTATCATATTTTTATAATTATATATCATTATATTTTTCTCTCTATTATTATACATTACTATATTTTATTATTCTTATTATTATGATATTTTTATTATTATATATCATTATATTTTTCTATTATGATGTCATTATATTTTATTATTATTATCATATTTTTATTATTAAATATTATATTTTTCTATCATTTATTATATATTATTATATGTTATTTATATTGCTTAATTGTAATACTGTAATGACATAATATGGTACTTAAAATAATTACTATTATAATACATTATACTTTAATGTATGTTTTGATATTCTAAGTATTACTTATATTACTTAATTATGGTATTGTAATAATTTTAATACATAAATATTTAGTACTTTAATACATTATTTCATTGAAATATTCTAACAACTTATTTTCAAAAAAAATTATTTATTTGTTTATATTTTTAATACCAGTTGGTAGGACGTGTGTTGTGGTGCAGTGGATATCAACTTGAAATGATAAATTCGGTGGGGCTGAGTTCAAATTCCTTGCATTCACTTATGCACAAATACCCTTGGGAAAGGTATGAAGCCATCACTTTGTTCTAGTTATGGGTTAAATAATAGGACAGATTTGGTTCTGTAGCATTGGCTGGCAACCAGTCTACTGCAGAAAGCAATGACAACCTACTGCGGGATAATCTTCTGCCCAGTCAGTCATGTCTCTTTCGAGACATGATCTCCCAAAGCATGTATCATGTATGGCACTTAACCGACTGACATTACCCGGTAGAACAACAATATTAATCACTTTCAAGTCTTTCCCCAACACCAATATTTCTTTGATAAGTTTCATAATAAAAGGCAAGAAATAAAAGATCTGAAACTGACTGCTTGAAATATAAAATGAAATGTCAGAAAAAATACTTTGTAGTTTTTCTATAATTAACACTTTAGATGGATGTAGCCATTTTAGTTTTATCTTTAACAGAAAAAATTGCCTCATGTACAGTGTTTTTACATGTCCCAACCAGCAAAATATAGAAAACAAAAAAATAATTCTCAAGAAATTAACATATGCATCAAAACTATGAAGGAAGGGGCATTGACAACAATTATGGTAACTTCTCATAATATGAAGTGTGTGTAAAATTTGTTATATAAAAACAAAAAAAAAACACACAGGAAACTTTTATGCACATCTAATAATAAGGCCAAATAGAAATGTGAAAAATACATAAGAATAATGAAAGATGTCTTCCAGAAATTAAGCAATGTATTAAGAGATGTGCATTGTAGTGCAGTGGATATCGGCTCTGAACGAGAAATCAGGGAGCTGAGTTCAAATTCCAGTTGAATTCATTGCATTCACTTACGCGCAAATACCCTTGGGAAAAGGTATTAATTCGTCTCTTCCTTCCAGGTATAGGTTAAATAACAGGACAGATTGGGTTCTATAGCCTTGGCTGGCAACCAGTCTACTGCAGAAAGCAATGGCAACCTACTGCGGGATAATCTTCTGCCCAGTCAGTCATGTCTCTTTCAAGACATGATAGCCCAAGCGTGTTTCACGTATGGCACTTAACTGACTGATTAAGAGATAGGAATTATGAGGAAAACAGACAGCAAGAATTTAACACTCACACCACATATTAAAGGCATGAGAAGCAGTGTGAAACAGGATCAGTAACCTACTGATCCAGTTTATGTTAATGAATAAAAAACAAAGAGATATTAATTGGTCAAAGGTTACTACAAGCAACAAAAGATAGGAAGCCGTGGAGAGCCATGATCCCACATCTTCTGAAGAGGCATTTCACATAAATATATAAAATATATTTTAAAGATGACAAAAATGGAAAAGTAAAACATATTTTAATGAAAGTAAGAATATATTTTTTCGAAACATGGCTTTCAAATATTTAATGGTATAACAATTCAATGTTGTCATAATTACTTTCATAGTTTTCAATTCAACCAAAATTGAGCTGATTAATTAAAAGTAAATTACCATCAAAATACCATCTTTTACCATCACATTACCATAAAAATTGAGATGATTAATTAAATCTAATTGGTCACTTGATTTCACATCAAATCAAATCAGATCTTAAAAACTCAAAATCTTCTATGCACATATATTAACCCATAAATACAGATATATTGCAAAAGGAATGTGTGCATGCATATATATATATATATATATATATATATATACATGCAGACATATGCACACTAACATATGTATATAATACAGTACTGTGCAAAAGTATTAGGACAAGAACTATTTTATCTTTTATGGGGCATCAAAATAAAGTTTAAAATTACCCCTGTCCTCACACTTCTGCACACTACCAGTACTTTGTAGTTTGGACATATTCTAAACTAATAATTAATAATAAATATTCATTGCGCTGTTTTTTATGTTGAGCACTGTTTTAAATGAATATTTTGAATGTTGAAAATATTTTCTTTGTTCTTATATATGTCATGAATCCTACCCTCCCCCCAAAAAAAAAAAAAAAACACAGCTTGGAAGTGAATCCCAAAGGATCCTATTAATATTAAATTTTTTTTTTAATCATATCACCCTGAGCAAGGTGATAATGCCACTGAAGTGCAAGGGGCTATGTAAGAGCAAAAAGATTGGAAAAGAGAAAGCCAGAAACCACATCCTAAACAGGGAACAAGGGATGAGCCTCTTCACCTGTTCAATAAATGTGGGTGGAGTGTGAACCGGGCAATAGTTTAGTCTATCTACTCCAATGATCCAGCTATGGGGCTCAATGTAATTAAATTTAGTTATTTACAGAACCAATATTTATTACATATAAAAAATATCTAAATTTTTAAAAATCTGATGGTCATTTTGATGAGTAAATTTAACACCCATCTCATCAGTGTGACCAAAACATTATTTAAACTTGTTTATAAATGGAACTTTGTCTGTGTGTGTCCGTTACCTATAGACTCCGAAATGGCTGAACCGATTTTCTTGAAAATTTACAGTAGTACGATAAGCGTCTGCAAGTGTTCTTAGCTAGGTTTTGTGTCGAGGTACCCCCAATGATAATCAAACAAATTGGGTTATAGAAGGAGTGGTCCGATTTTAATCAAATTTGAGACAATCATAGACAAAGACATAAGAAATGATATTCAGAAGTTTCAAGATTGCAGTTCTTACAATAGTGCAGAAAATCTATAATATATATATATATAAAAGGCAAGATGTTTGTGTGTGTATCTGTTTATCTGTCTGTATGTCCTTTATACAAATCTACAATTTTTATCCGATTCTCGCCACACTTCACACAAATATTCTTTAGGCTGAGTCTGAGCTCCAGGACCATGGATTAGTTTTAAAGCTTTCATTACACCCGAGCAACGCCGGGCTATACTGCTAGTGGGAAAATAAATTTGTTTGTGTATATGTAAAAAATGTAAGTAAAAGTAGAGGAAAAAAAAAGTAAGAAGGACTTTTTGGAAAAGGGACTGGCCAAAAAAGAGGAGGGACACTTTGGGACAGGGATTAAATGGAAGGGAATTCCACAGGTGGGTAGTGCAAGAAAAGAAGCTGCTGGAGTAGAATTTGCGTTTACATTTTATTGGTTTCACAGTAAAAGGGTGGGACCTAGACACTAATCTTGTTGCCCGAGTAAATTCATATATAGAGAGAACCAGTGACCTAAGTTCATCAGAGCAGAAGCCATGAAAGTTTTTGTGGAATACTTTCATACATACCCTAAAACCATGATCTACGACCTTCCAAATGCAGATGAAGACTCAGCCAAAAAGGATAATTTCAGGCCAGAATGCAAGACATATAAGAAGCACACTGGTTCCACCAAAATACCAGAGTTCATTGATGACTATGCTGAGGTTGTGAAAGAGAACCCCAGCAAAAGCATGAAACAAATCACCAAAGAATATGGGCAACAGCAGGCAAACAGACAGGCATATCGTCAAGGAGGATTTGAATTGTAAATAAACTCAAGAGGTGCAACTTGCTCCCATACTAATGGCCACCTGACTTATGGCTCCCACTCAGTCAGTCAGTTAAGTGCCATATGCGATACATGCTTTGGGCAATCATGTCTCGAAAGATACATGACTGACTGGGCAGAAGATTATCCTGCAGTGGTTGCCATTACTTTCTGTGGTAGACGGGTTACCAGCCAAGGTTACAGAACCCAATCTGTCCTAATTATTTAACCCATAACTAGAGGGAATAGACAGATTAATACCTTTCCCAATGGTATTTGATCCCAATCATCAACAGACTGTAATCCTATGGACTGTCGATCTAGCCATGGAGATACACATCATCAAGGAATTAGTGTTGATTTTCTAGACTGAATACCTAAACCTGAATGAAGATAAAAATTGAATCGAACAATATATTGAATATGTATGTGACATGATGGGCAATGCTTGAGTTATTCAGTTAAGCTATCTATATTCCTTATAGCATTGTGTCAACCGGAGCAAGAGAAACCTATTAATATATTGTACAATGATACATCTGTACAACCATATGCCTGTGAGTATAGATGCTTGTGTTAATGCTCAAAAAAGATATTCTTTTTCTATGTGCTATGCTCCTTCAGGATATAAGCAATCATGCTCTTCCATACCTTCCTATCTCTTAACAACACATTTTCTCCAGCTTCCTTACCTGAACCCTATCCTGCCATCCATTTGCTCAAGCCCATCAAGTATGTTATGCATTGCTTTCCCTTGCATTCACTGTCATACAGAAGGATAGATATCGCATCATAATTTAGTACTCTTTTCCTAGTTCTTAGCAAAAAATTTTTCTATAAATATTCTGCTTTACTTTTTGAGTACTTCCTTGGCTCCCCCAATATGCATTCAGATCTCGGTATTGCTGTTAAAACACTTTACAGATTTACAGTAAATTACCTAAATGGAAAAAAATCTCAAGGTAGGTTTAAAAATTAAAAGTGGTTCCATGCTCCTCACAACCTCCCAATCAGAGGCCTTGCTGCCAGATGCGGTTTACCGTCATACCCAGGACCGGTTAACTTTTTGTATGCACTATCATAGAACTTAGTTATAATGATTTTTTTCTCACTAAATTGTTTATTAACCATACAAGAAGAGAGATATCACATCATAGTTTAGTACTCTTGTCCTGGTTTCTAGCAAAGTTTTTTCTATTAATATTCTGCTTAGCTTCTGAAGTGCTTTCTTGGCTACTCCAATACGCCTTCGGATCTCAGTATCTCTGTTAAAACACTTCAGATTTATACTAAATTACCTAAATGGAAACAAAATCTCAAGGTAGGTTTAAAAATTAAAGGGTCAAAAACAATGTTCTACTGAAGCGCTTTGAAGTAAAAGCAAAGAGTTACAATTTGAAACAAATCCCAGAATACGTCTATTAAGTGCAGGTAAAAGAAAACCATGAAAATAAAATAAGCAAACGGGGGCATCGGAAAGCATTTAATAAAACTAGAGACGTAATTAAATGAACCTTATCAAGGTGTGTAATATACAAAGGATATACTGAATGTATTATGTCCGAAACTCCTTATTCTTGGAACCTGAGCACCAATTTATCTTTGATCCTTTACTATGACCCATTTATATTACCTGTATGGTTAATCTTAAATAAATTGTCTTATCTGAAGGTGAAGTCAGGTGTGGCACTTATCTGCAAGAATACCAGGTGCAATGCGTGCGTGAAAGGATAGGAGATAATATTTCAGCTGAAACAATGAATCGTTTCAAAATTTTTCATTTGTTCAAACTAAACCTATTCTAATATTGCGTTTGATCTTAGACAATTTACAGTGTTAAACATCAATGCAGATAAAGTATGAGTAAATGGCTGTTTCAATACAGGAGCCACTGGTTATGAACATCTAAGTGATCAGGACTTTGTCGAACTTATGACCGCACTAGAAAATGTTGAAGAGAAAATGGATGATAACGATATTTACTCAGGTTCAGTTGCTACTGTTAAACTCTGAAAGTGGAGGGTTGGGGTGGCAAATTAGGGGCCGAGATTTTTCTGAGGAGGGAGGTGGCAAACTCAAGCAGCATCTTCATTTTCATAAAACACTACTATCATATACACAACATGTATATATATATCAAGTTGGGAGACAATATTGTTTAATTAATGTCTGCTATGAAAACATGACTATTGAGTCTCTTTCCCTCTCTAACAACATGTCTGTTTTTATTTATCTGGTTGTTTTATCATGTTTGTTTTTCATTCAAACTAGTCTCTGTATGTGTCCTTAAAAAGTTAAATGAAAAAGAAAACACAGAGGGAAAAATGCTGAAGATCAAATCTTATCAAAATCAGAGACTGATCAGTTTCATAAATTTTTGAAGCTTATAAAAGTGAGGGGACCAACCAAGGGGTCAGCCAAAATTCTGGTGGGGCCTTGGTCCCTTCTGGCACCCACAAAGAATCACCACAGCTCATGTTAAAGGGTATTTGCGCATAAATGAATGCAACGTATTTCAGTTGAATTCATTGTATTTCAACAGATCAGTTTCCTAATTTTAAACAGCACAGCAATGATTATTTAAGCAAGCCAGCTCTTTTCAACCATTCTAAATATAAGATAAGATTACAGTAAAGTAGCTTCTGTGAACATTACTTTTATAGATATTTTAATAAAATTACACTCTGTGTTATCGTTATTTTATTATCCAATACCATTATGTTTGAAAACATTACTATCATTTCTAGTATGACAAACTAAAATTTTTCCAGGAAATCATAATTATCCTTCTGTGGAAATTCCACGGGTTCCACTAGTATTAATAATAATAGTAATAATAACTGCTTAGATGTATGCTGTAGTGTAATAGAAGGACTCTATATCACTGCAACTTTGTCAATACGCTTAATAGTTAAGCTTCTCTATGAATGGATCAGTCATTCTTCAATGAAAATTCCGCCAATAACTATGTCAAGCATATAGATTTCACTGTTTGGTCGATTAATATTTTATTTCATTTATCGATTTTTCAAATAATTTCTTTCACATCGGGTTTAAATTTAAGGATCAGTCAGTCAGGTGCCATACGTGATACACGCTTGGGCAATCATGTCTCGAAAGAGACATGACTGACTGGGCAAAAGATTATCCCGCAGTAGATTGCTATTGCTATTGCTTTCTGCGGTAGACTGGTTGCCGACCAAGGCTATAGAACCCAATCTGTCCTGCTATTTAATCCATAACTGGAAGGAAGAGACAGATTAATACCTTTCCCAAGGGTATTTGCGCGTAAGTGAATGCAAGGAATTCGCAAGGAATTCAAACTCGGCTCTCCGAGTTCTCATTCCGAGCCGATATCCACTGTGCCACAACGCAAATTTAAGTATAAACAGTCCAAAATTCATGTTCCGTCTTTTGAGTCCATTTGACCATCTATCTCAATCATAACTGAGAATGTTGTTAGTATCAAAGTCACGAGGTTTATTGGTTTAGCTACATACAAGTATTTTTTAGAATACTATATTTCAAATTTAATTATACAAGTATAGTAAAGGTACAATCATCAACAGATTCTGAATAAGTTCTGTCAAATGAATTTCACTCACAAGATTTGGGGCAACCCATTGTATGGTTTTCAAGCCCTTCCCAGGATGCTTTTTAAATAATAACTTAGAAAGTTCCAAACCATTGTTGCTGTAAATGAAGACATGTTCAGTTTTCACATGCTTATTTTTTTACATTCTTTGATTTATTAGATTTCAAACCCTTACCAACAATGCCACATGCTGGGTTTGTCTACTCAGGCCAATATTATTAAGAAGCCAACTCTTTGACAAAGTAACCATGGTGAAATTTATATTTGGTTCCCATGAGCAGGATACTAATATTCAAGGCACTCAGGTGGCTACATGCCCAGTTAAATGATTGATTTACTACCAATTAAAATAGTCACTGATTTTATAAGAGTCCAAGTGCATTTTGTGGTTTGAAATCTTCAGACCCCAATGCTATATCATGGACTGCACAAACAATAGGCAATTCCTTTTTCTTATCTTGCTTTATTATGTGTTGTGTAATAGATGTAGCATTGTCTTTAAGGAAAAAATCAGGAGGTTGCATATCATCTCTATGGCTAGGATTTTTTCACCATGTAGTGGCTAGCCTTATGAAGAAATCTAGGTGTGGGATTTGTGTTGACCCTTCAAATTCTAGCAACCATCTCCAGGTCTTTGTGCTTTTTTGGTCTTATATCATAAACTTAAATAAAATCTGCTCATCACTGTCATAATTCCACACCCATGGCATTTGCTGACTAGTAGTTTTCCATTCTGGGCCAGTCTGCACAATCTGTATTTCAATACCCTTTTATAATTAATGAAAAATGTATTAATTTATTTTGTTTTTTTTTGGAGGGGGTTGAGACAATAAAAGCTAAAGAATATAACATTTTAAATTTTCATTACTTCCTAAAATAGGATTTGATTTCCCAGCAAAATTTAATTAATGAAAATTTGCTTTTTGTTTGTTTTTGTTTTAGACATTTTTTTTTTTTAAATTTGAAAAAATATTTTAAAATTTCATTACTTTTAAAAATATGGACATAGCTAAAGGGTTTTCCATTATACAAGGGTTTTACCATCCACAGATAACAAGGCAGATTATATAACACTTGTCAATAGCATAATAATGGATGCTTAACCTGATTGGTCGCTGAGGTAGTTATATATTTTCTACATACATTGGCAGACAATTGATGGAACTTGGGCAAGTCCAACAATTTCAAATATTGGTTTTCAAGTCAGACAGAACTGCTCGACTTGAAAGACTGCAACAATATTATCTCTCTATTGTCTTTATTCCACACCACAATTATTCAATTTTTTGACTAAATGTTCACCAATAGAAGACTCAAGAGCCATTTAAGGTAGAGATTTATTGAATGACTTATTGCATGGATGTTAAAAGAGAAAGTTAGGGCAGATTATGAGGATAAATAGGATAGATAACAATTGATACTAGGCTTGAAGAGGTTAAGATTGTAGTGATTAAGGAAGCATCCTCACAGGAGCCTCTTCCACTATGTAATAGTTCTCAAGAAGCTACCTGAGTGGAATTTTTTTCTTTAATAATGGAATACCATGAGAATGAGGATAATTTGATTCTGTGTACATAGGATGTACGTGGGTGGTGCAGTTAATATCGGCTCAGAACAAGAAATCAGACAACTGAGTTCGAATTCCAGTACAATTCATCATATTCATTTATGTGCAAATACTCTTGGCAAATACTCTCTTCCATCCAGTTATGGGTTAAATAGCAGAACACAGTGATCGTAATAAAGGGTTCAGTTCTAAATTCCTAGCACCTGAAGAATGTTGGAGCATACAACAGCCGAAACATTGTACAAATGGCAACAAAGATGAGGACAACAGTCCAAATACTGTAAATACTACCTCATCTTAAAAATATAAACAAATACATAACAGAGTGAGTTCTATAGCCTTGGTTGACAACCAGTCTACTGCAGACAGTAATGGCAATCAACTGCAGGAAAATCTTCTGCCCAGTCAGTCATGCCACTTTTGAGATATGATTACCCAAGTCTGTATCATGTATAGCATTGAACCAACTGACTGTAAATGGAATGGTACTAGTTTCAGGAAAGATAGTAGTGTGGTTTCTCGTTACTTTCTCCACAGTTGTGCTATAAAATTGTTCTTCTCCTAGACTAGCTGCTATTCAAGGCTAAAGTAGCCCATCTGCTCTTTTATTTAATCCTATAGATTATAGAAGAGATGAGTTTGTGCAAAGAGATTAGTCTACAATGAACACAAAATGTCTAAGCTGAAATTTGCTTGTTGTTTCCATACTGCTATTTTGCTAGTTTTGCTATCTTAGTAACACCTTAAGTGCATGTGGAGGTGCAAAGGCAAATTCAATATCCCGTGCAAGATCAGGTTGGAAAAAATTTAGGGAACTTTTGTCTTTTCTAACATCTTGCGTATTTTTGTATAGGATGAAAGGAAAGTAATATACAGCTTATATACAGTTTAAATTCATGACATCACATTAGATTTCTAAAAGTCGTGAAAAACTGTCAAAGATATTCATTTTGGCGATTCTTTCCACCAATCAGTTGCTTATCTTTTTTTTTCGTCATAAATAACAAATTTACATTCTACAATCGTTTAAATATACCACGTTGTCTGAGATTAAGAGATAAATCTCCAGAAAGAACTTTTCTATGTGAACTGGTTTTATATATTTGGTTACTATGCAAATGAATAACCAGCTGGTAATACGCTTCGTCCACCAGAAGGACTTCATCAGACTAAAGTAATATATTTGATGGAATTATATATGTGTCGGAAGAGTTGAGAGAGATATGAAAACATGTGCCTTAGTTCGAATTATTAATCTATAGGAAATGCTAAAGATATTGGAATGCTGAAATTTTAAATTATTAAATTTTTTAATAAAATTGTCTTAGAATTTTGTTTAACCGATTCCTTATGCCTACTTTATTTTTCTAATGTTTAATTATTTCACCCTAAGCAAGGCAATAAATACACTAAGACACAAGGTGGGTACTGATTACTACAGGATTGGAGAAAAATATACAATTAAGACAGTTAAAAAACAAGAATAGGATAAAATGAAAGTAATGTACAGCTTGCGTTAGAAGTCTTATGCTATATGGTCGTGAAACCTGGCTGCTTAAGGAAGTTGATATTAGCAGAATTGCTTAAACAGACATACAAATGGTATGGTGGATGTGCAGTGTTAGTCTTAGAGATAGAAACTCATTAGAGGAGTTAAGAAATAGGCTGGATATTGCCAATATAACAGATGTCATGTGTCAAGCAAGACTTAGATGGTTTGGGCATGTTGAGAGAATGAACATAGAAAATCCAGTCAGCAATTGTAGGTTTATTGAGGTCAATAGACAAAAAGGGATAAGTAGACGATGTAAAATATTGACCCAGTTTATCAATGATGATTAAAGGGAAGTTGAGATTAAAGCCAGGCCTTACACAAAAGTGGGCGGCCTGAAAAAGAACCATCAAGAAAACCCCATCCAACTTATGCTAGCATAGAAACAGACATTAAACAATGATGATGATCAGTCTGTCCACCTCAAGTAAATATCTACTCTGGTTAACACATGCACATCTTCCAAAGAAAAGTGCATTTTTTTTTTTTTTACAATAAAATCATTTTTTTAATCACTTCCTCCTTAAACAAGGCAATAAAGCAGCTTAAAAAGGTACAAGGAGGATCTCTTGCACTTCTCAGTTATGAATCTCTCTTCCAACTCGTTGCTTTTCAGTAAACTTTCATTTTAAAAAATTTAAATGCAATGTCAGTCATTATCTGTTTTCTTAATTCTTGTTCTTTTACTGTTTTCTTTTTTTTTTTGGCTTAATAATGTTTTTTTTTCTCAAATTCTTTCACACTCAGCGACCTTTTGTGTCTTAGTTGTTTTATTGACTTGCTTAAGGGAAAATGATAACAAAAATAAAACAAAGAAAATTTCATCTCTCTCTTTGTAATTCTAAGTATTTGTCTTTTTTCTTTAAAGCTTCCTCATTGCTCACATGTTCAGTTCATGATATTCTCAACATTATTCTATAGAACCACATTTCCAGTGCGTCAATGCACTTCATCTGTGAGAAGACTGTCTAGGATTCACTGGCATAGATGAGGACTGATTTTATATAATATTTCAGTGCTGCTTTCTTTATTTCTGTTGCTTTGAGTCTCTCCTTCATCTGTGAGGAAATTGCCCAACATTCGCTGCCATATAGGAGGATTGATTTTACATAACAGTTCAATACTCTGTTTCCAACAAAATTTCCTGTTTCTTAATACTTTGCTTAAAAGGTATCCTTCAATGTATTTGCCTTTTTTTTTAATTGAAATTTTATTCTTTTGCAGAGGAAAAACTCCAGCAAACATTTTATTAGCAACTATCACAGTAAAATTATCAAGAGACAAAGGAATGTGCAAGCCAAGCCTAGACTAACTTATGTAGGAGTCATAAAAACAGCTTTCTTCTTTCTAACAAATTATGCCAATAAAACTAGTTAAATATTTCCCCAGAGATCCCAGCTACCATTATGGAGAATAGCAATAATTTCAACTTCTTTGATCCTGCAGACACCCAGGCACAAAAATTAAGCTTACTACAAAGAAACTTAGCTATGAAGAGATCAAAATAGATAAGTAAATCTTTCCAATTCATGTTCTATTTGTAAAGAGGATATTCCACTCAACATCTTCCCAAAAACTGTTACATTGTGGAACAAACTCCCAAGATGATAATGCCTTGATCATTATGATCTTAACCTCTTCAAGTCAAAGATCAAATGTTATCCATCCTACATAATCTCACTCCTTAACACATTAGCTCCTCAAGCCTCATTTTTCTTATTTTCTACAAAAATAAAATGGCAACACCTTAAAAGATCAATTCCGACTTGATTACAACCATCCTGTATCACTCATATATTTTGAATATCCACTGGGTATCAAATTTCCCACAGAACTCAAGTGGAACTTATTTTTGATGATCTATTGCTAAAGATGCTGGTAAAATGGTCAGTTGCTTGTACCAGTTTCGAAAGTACCAGACTCTTCCTGCCATGTTCTATCTTTACAATAGTCAGACCAGATCAAAAATGGAGTACAGCTGACACTGGACTGGAGTTGGCAAACCCTTACTTTCTAACCATAGTAGAATTCAAAAGTATTTACACAGACTTGTGGGTGATGAATTATTTTCTATTCTACAACTCTTTTCCCAAAGACAAAATATTGCAAAACTTCTTGCTACTCCATTGCTATTTCAATGGCAAATGTTCTGGTAAGCTACAAAAAAATGTCTGAAACCATTAAATAACATGATAAATATCAATAAATACTGTATTTTCCAGCTTACAAGACACTGCAAATTGGAAAACACACTCTACTATTGGAAAGAAATTTCTAAGAAAAAAAAAAGTTATTCTCATACAACAACACATTCACCGTGTGTCTCTCACATATTGCCATCACATATTGTTTGTATTAAACACTCATCTGATTTTCTTTGTATGGCAATGACATACCAGTTGGTGGTTAGTAAATATACTATACATCTTTCATTGTCCAAGGGTGGTTTTATTTTCATAAAAATGAATTAAAAATTTTAAAATATGCATGTAAAAATATAAAACAAAGAAATTTTATTCATTCTCAAATCTCAAAAACTCATCATTGCTGGATTCATGTGAAAAGCTCTAGACTATCATCTACAGAGTCATCACTACTGTCAGTCATGTACAATAAAGGATCCTCACCAACATCCATACCATGGTGGTAACTGATACATTCATCTTGGAAGATGCACACATATTTTTCAGGGTATTTTTTTTGAGAAAAAAAGTGTGTCTTGTAAGCCAGAAAATATGGTAGTCTTAGAACTGTTTCACAAGTTGTAATGTGTAAAACGAAATTCTCTGATGGAAGAAGTAGACTGCACATTGCTTAGAAAATTTTGAGATCTCATTAAAAATTCGTTTTTTTTCTAATATAGTGCAAGAGTTTCTATTTATTCATTTAGCATCTACACAAATATCACTACCTGTACTTAGTTATTAGTTTTAATTATTTTTCTTTAACCAACAAGAGTCTTTTTATGAAGATAAATTTTTGAATTCAGTAGAACCAAGTGATTGCAATCATTTTTATATGATCAAAGTCCAAACATCTTCAGACAGCAATGCATTAACACTGTATACATATTCAGTAATAAGTGCTAAGGTAAACCAGAAATTTTACGATAAATGACAGATTATTCTGAAACTTATTTACGTAAGTATCAATATGCCTGTCTTAAAGTTTCTTCACTGTCTGCAATGACTTCAAATAAACCAAACATTAGGAATATGGTTAGGTTTTGAAGGCTGTCACAATGCATTTAGTAAAATAAAGGCAGGTAAATAATTTATTGGATATCACTTATTTATAATAAATTAATATTTTGAGATTAAAATCTCATCTTCAGAATGTTAAAACGATTGTGTTTGAGTCCGAGATGTTCAACAAATGGTCCTTCCTGGCTGCTACTGTTTTTGTTGTTGTTGGTGGTGTGTGTGTGTGTGTGTGTGTGTGTGTGTAAAGTGTTGTTCTGCTTTATGATTCATTTCCTCAAAAATAGTTAAAAAGAAAGGTTTAAATTATAAAGAACAAATTTTGAATTCATTCACTAGATTTAGTGAATGAATTCAAAATTTGTTTAAGTAAAAGTATTAAAATATAGACATAAGTGATTATATGTGATCACATTTTAAATTACACAAAAATGTATATAAAATTTGGGGCAAAAATGGAACTTTGTTTGAGTTTTGTTTAATGGCATATCAACCTCTGTGGGTTATTTAATGCCAAAAAGGTGGGGTTTTAAGGAATTTTTTTTTAATATTTGGTTATAGTAAGAAAGTCAGATTTTAATTATATTTTTTTGTTTTTATTCTTTTTTATTTTAGAAAACTGAAAATGTCTTCTAGTTTTATATTCAAAAATGTTTTGCTGAGAATATTTTTTTCCTTTAAAAATGTGCTATGGTAATAAATTTTTCTTCAAAAATATATTGTTCATAATATTTTTGCTTCAAAAATGTATATTTTTCTATAAAAGTCTATTTTTATGTATAGATTTCTATAAAAATGTGTTTTTATACTTTCATAGTGTTTTGACCCCAGTTTTGAGGATTAACTATTTGCCCATAGCTGGGAACCTAACAGGTGCTACCACTCTGGGTCAGGGTGGACCTGGGAACAACAGCAATTAAGAGGCGGTTCTATGCTCCTCACAACCTCCCAATCAGAGGGCTTGCTGCCAGGTGCAGTTTATCGTCATGCCCAAGAAAAAAAATGGACCTTTATACCCACAAAAAACAGAATGCTAAAAGAATAATTTTTTTTCCACTGACACTTCTATTATTTTAACTACCCTCACTCCTTGGCAACATTTATTATTTTAAAATGCAATTCCCCAATGTTCAGCATAAGTGCCTGAAAAGTCAACCAAAGTCTTGTGAGCAGTCAAAAATGTATGGAAGCCAGCAATGGCTGTTCTACATCATAACCAGGGTTTTGAGCATGCTAATAACACCAGATTATGTGCTAACTCTCCTAGAAACTGTAATAAAGCTCTATTATTATTATTATTATTATTTTAAAAATCAGTATCACCCTATGCAAGGCAGTAAAGTCACTAAGACACAAGGGTTACTCGGTGTGGAAGAATTAGAAACAGAAATATTAATAATGAGCAGGAAGAGGAAAGAGTAATCAGATGGTCAGTAGATGGCGATTGACATTGCATTTAGATTTTTGCAGATTAAAGTTGGCTGGAATGCATGGCATTAGAAGGGAGTTTCACAAGGAAGAAACACAAGAAAAGAAACTGTCAGCATAGAATTTACAGTTATGTCTAGCCAATTCAACTATAAATTGATGAGATTTTTGGGCCTTGTCAGTGTTGAAGTAACACAACGTCACTGAGAAGATATCTGTAACAGGGATTACCTAGCCAGTCTAGTAGACAGGTGTACTTGAAAATGACCAGCTAGCCATTGTTATATATATCATTTATGCATAAAATTATTATAGGTTTAAATTGGCGATTTAGTGATTATTTTGTTAATGTGATTGAAAAGAACAAATAGAATTAGAGTATTTAAGATTATTTTGTAGCACATAAAGTATAAAACTAAAATTATTAACTAAAATATTTAATATTTCCAAAAACATTTTTTAAAAATATTTTTTATTCCAACCCATCATGGGGTCACTGGGTGCTAGCAACAACAGGCATATCAAGGGTAAGATAACCTGACATGGCCAATCCCACACTTCAGACTGATTTTGAATTCAGAGTGGACCTCACACTAAGAATCTAATCTGTACTTCTATTTAGCAGGAGGTGGGGGGAGGAGAAATGCTGTATTAATACCTTTCCCAAAGGTATTAGTGTGAATTAAATGCTACAGCCTGGTGAGTCATGGAAATGCCATAAAATTTGTTTTTTTTTTTAAGTCTAGAATTTCTTTAACCTAATGCACTTGGTATCAGTTTATATTGATGCTGCCTTCTCTTTTATTGTGACCATTAGTATTGGATTTTCCAACATATTTCAAGGATGCATTTATATATATAAAAATAATAATAATGTCTAAAAAGTTGTAGTAATGGATTCTATTGAATCCTACTTGTTATTCCAAAAAAAGTTTTAATTTATGAAGTAGTCTTAAAAATAAGGAACTAGAGATAGAACATTTGGAAGGTACTAGAATGATTAAGAAAATTCCAGTAGATTTGAGAGAATTCAAAGTGTTCTAGAAATATGCAAATTAAGTGCTAGCCCCTATAAAAATAGGTTTGGGGCAGAGAGTAGTTAGTTGTGCTGACATTATCAACTCAGGCTTTGATTCAAGGATTTATATCCAGCCGAAAGAATCTCATAGAAAAACTGTATATTTGTAAATATTTTATTTGGTGTGTTTTTGTAAATTAAATATTTGTCTGTGATTTATCTCTGAGGTTTGGGCAATCATTTTTTTTCTTTTGTTACACTTAACATGGAACATCATGAAAATTTTTTACTTCACCATATTATATATTTTAATTATAATTTAGATACATGGTAAAGAAAAAAGTGTAAGCTTAAACTGATACCAGAAAGATATGGGTTAAACAAATCTGACAGAATTAGAAATTAACAATTTTTAATATTATTTGAATTTCTGTCCCCACCCTGCCTTTTTTTTTTTCTTTTTTGTCTTTCAATACCTATATTTTTGTCAGCGGGTTGTTATCACAATTTCCAGGTGTTTGTTAGTTGTGATAATCTATAGAATGTTCCAAGTACTCCACTCAGAATTGTCTCATGGGAAATTATAAACTAATCCTTGAGTTTGGTGACATCATAATTCTGAGTTCATTCCCTAAGCAGGGTAGTATATACTTGGACACAGTGGAAACAAAATAAGCAATAACAAGGTCAGTACTAAATAAGAACTAGATGAGCCATCACTAGACATGGGCAGGGATACAAGTATCCAGTAACTTAAATAAAAGATTCAGTTCGAAATTCCCTAAATGTTACATGGATCAACAAGCACCTAATGAAGACCGGAGAGTGCATTGGCCGAAACATTGTGACAATAACAACAAAGATGAGGTTAATGATCTGCATGTACATGTATCATATCAGTCAGTTAAGTGCCATACATGATACGTGCTTGGGCAATAATGTTTCTTTCGAGACATGACTGACTGGGCAGAAGATTTTCCTGCAGTAGGTTGCCATTATTTTTCTGCCAAAGCTATAGAACCCAATTTGTTCTGTTATTTAACCCATAGCTGGAAAGAAGAGATGGATTAATACATTTCCCAAGGGTATTTGTGTGTAAGCGAATGCAGTGAATTCAACTGAAATTTGAACTCGGCTCTCAGATTCCCCATTTTGAGCCCATATCCACTTTACCACAACTTACATCCTTCCTGTATGTAAATAATCTTTGAGAAAATACATCAACTGAAATACTCAGTTATAATCTGAGGACAGGAAGATTCTGATGAAATAAATAAGACAAGAGGAAAACTATTTTTTTTTTTTTTTTTTTTTGCCTACATGTTTCATCCACTGAGGGAGTTTATCAAGGCAAAGAGATAAAATGAATTTTATTATAAATACTGTACCTAAAAACAAAAAATTGTTGGTAACTAGAAAAAACACTCATACAATATTTATAAGATCAACTGAAATTATCAAACATTTAAAAAACATCATAGTTCATATATAATCAAGATAATTTTTTCATGTGTTCTTATGAATATTTCATAAACATTTTTTCCAGTAACCAACAACTTTTTGTTCATAGAAACTTAATTTAAAAGAAAATTCATTCATCTCTTTAACTTGGTAAAGTCCGTCAGTAGATGAAACACATAAGCCAAAAAAGAAAAAAGTTTTCTTCTTGTTTTCTTTTTTAACCATCAATTGAAGTGCCAACAATTGAAAAAGTAACAGTAAAAAAAAAAGAAAAAAAGAAAAAAAGCAAAAAAAAAAGCAAATATGCTTATTCTATTTTTATTTAACTGACAGACTGATGATCTAATAGAGGTAAATGTTGTTAGTGAGTTATATTCAGTAACTTGGTATTCAAGAGTACAATCCCTGGAATGAGTGGAAGTATTAATTGCAAGAAGACAGAATACATGGTTGTAAGCAAAATGAACAGCCCATCAAACAAATTACAAATTGAAGATAACAAAATCAAACAAGTAGAACCATTTTAAATATCTGGGAAAGTGTTTTAACAAAAGATGAAAAGTGTGACGCCGAAATATGCTAAAATATGCAATGACACAATATTTGATAGCAGATAAGGAAAGCGAATAACAGGGAACTTCTACAAAAGGCAATGATGGATAATGAAAAGAAAGGATTTAACATCAATTACAAGACGTAATACACGGTTGTTAGAAGTAGGAACAACCCAAAATTGAAATTACAAACTGGAGATCTCAAAATCAAACAAATACAACAATTTAATTATCTGGGAAGTGTTTTAACAGAAAGGGCAACACTAAAATCCAACGGAACACTGGCATAGTGAAAGATGCCTTCCAAAAAGCTAAGTAAAGTATTTAAGAAACAAGCCCTTGTTCCCTGTTTAGGATGTGGTTTCTGGCTTTCTCTTTTCCATTCTTTTTACCCTTACGTAGCCCCCTGCGCATCAGTGGCGTTATCGCCTTGCTTGGGGTGATATGATAAAAAAAAGAAAATTTTATACGAAAGAAAACAGTACTGAACCCAATGTAAATCTTTCTATGTCAAAGTGAATGCTGGACAATACCCTCACAGACGAAAAAGAAATTTAAAGTAACAGATATGTAATTCTACAGAAGGATGCTGAGAATACACTGAACCAAACATGAAGTTTTAGAGAAAATGTAAACAAAAAATACACTTATGAATGACATCAGAAAGAGAGAGTTTACATTTCTTGAATTTTATTGAAGAAAGTAGACTTGGTAAATTTGATACTCAAAGGACAGGTTGAAGGCAAAAGGGACAGAGGAAAACATATAATCTACCTAGCAAGCTTGAGTAAATAAATGTGAACAAGATGAAGGAAAGATAAGGAAGAGAGAAAATTTTATAAGTGTTAGAATGGATGGGAAGTTATGGAGAGCCATGATTACTGCCATCTTGAAGAGACACAGTACATAGAAGAAGAATATAAGATATCCCCTAGCATGGACAACATTATGGTAATCTACAGTGTGGACTGAATAAAGAGTCTGTTTCTGAATTCCCAAACAATTATCAAATATGTCAGAAGACAGAGGATATCACATCCAAAACATGATTCCTTATAAGAAAGAAGATGAACTATTTATTTGAATAAATCTATGAATACACGGGAAAATTCTTCACTGAACATTTCATTACGCAACAAAGAATACCTCACCTCAGATGCATAACAGTCAAACTCTTTGAATCTTAAATATACATCTGTCAGTACACCACTAACTTTCAATCTATTTCATGAGACAGGAGCTTTATAATGGACTAGGAGCATAGATTCTCCAAGCAATTCCTTCAAATGAATTCTTTTATATAAAACTCAATTTTCCAAGCATTCACAAAGTGACCTATCCTATCAGCTACTGGCTAAATAAAGAAACTCACAGAATATTGATAAATGAATTATGACCCAACAACTGACAAATGGGCGGGGCTATATGAGACCGGAACTCCAGACATTAAGTAAAAAAGACTTGACTAAAAATAACACAAAGAAATAGAGGCTGGCATCGCAGCTAACATGGGTATTCTATTTATATCACATAATTCAGGAAGGGAAAACACAGTTGATTGCCATCCAAAAGAAGCTTGCTTGTTTTTTCTTTTCATTTTTATTATATATATATATATATATATATCTATATAATAAAAACATGGAATTGAGGAGTGTTTCAAACATAAGAAATGTCAGCATTTTAATTGTCATATAGCTCTGATTCAATGACATAAAAGGTTAGCATTTTAATTGCCATGTAACTGTTTTGACGACATGAAAGGTTAGCATTTTAATTGCCATGTAACTGTTTTGACTACATGAAAGGTTAGCATTTTAATTGCAAATGTAACTGTTTTGACTACATGAAAGGTCCGCATTTCAATCACTATGTAACTTTTCACTACATGAAAGATCAGCATTTTAATGGAAGTATATTTCTCTGCTTTGACCAGATAAAAAAAAAAAATCTCTCTACTTTGATTATGTGAAAGGTCAGCATTTTGCTTACTTGTGTCAAGAAATTCTCATTAAACTGTAATTTATTCAGCACACCATGACCTATTGCATAATGATTCTTGAATGCATCTCCAGTTTCAAAACTGAAAGTTTATCCTTTCATTAGTATCAGGTGAGAAAGTCTAGCTGTGACTTAACATACATTTTTATCAGCATGAAGAATGAAATAAGCATGCTAAGTTTGAATTTCTTTTGAGGCTATTTGCATATGCTTAACACTGATACTCTCATAAAAAGCATATACCTTATCACAAGATACTTTGACAAAATCTCATCACTGGCATGCAACGTCTTTTGGGTGAGCGTGTACTTTGTCTAACCAGTTTTCCATAAGCAAATCTTAGGCAGTAATAAACCCTATAAAATCATTACACTTATTGTCAATCTTGACAGTGACTAATATAAAAAAAAAATCAAGAAACCTATACAAAAACAATGAAAAGTAAGTTCATGATAGATTTGATTTGTTTTGTTTTACGGCATATTAACTTCAATGGGTTATTTAATGTCGACAAGATTTTTATAATAGAGTTGTATGAATAGAATATGTATTCTTTATAAGAAATCAGTTTGTAGATCAGGTTTCATTGACGTATTTTTGTAAAGATGATTCTGTCAAGAGTCAGATGTATTACTGGTATATATATTTTTTTCTTCAAAAATATATTGCTGTTAATATATTTTTCTTTTAAGATGTATTGTTGGTAATAATTTTCCTTCAGAAATATATTGTTGGTAATATTTTTTTCTCCAAAAAAGTATTGCTTGAATTTTTGCCATAAAAATCTATTTTTATACCTTCATAGTGTTTTGACCCTAATTTGGGGGTCAACTATTTGCCTATAACTGGGACCCTAACATGTGCTACCACACTGGGTTAGGATGGACTTGAGAACAACAGCAATGAAGAGGTGGTTCCATGGTTAAAACTTCCCAATTAGAGGCCTTGCTGCCATATACAGTTTAACATCAAACCCAGGACCCAGATGTAGTTTACCAGATGACACTTCAGGCAGTAGTTCATCCAAGAAAGAGACCTTTGTTGTTCCTCTTCGAAGAAGTACCTGACAGAAGAGACCCGCCCCGGGATGCAGCACCTGTGATCAGGAGATCATGGGGGGAGTGTGGCGACAGCAAATTGGTAAGCATTGGTCAGATGGAGAATCGGATAGCAATTCGTGGTAAACAGAATTGGTGTCACTTGTAGCCGTTTATATTTCCTGTGCTGAGCACTCATTGGCTGAGTACTAGCCAGGTCGAGTGCATAAAATGTGGTATGCTCATTTTGAGAGGTGTCATTGTTATTCAAGCCGTCGTTCGCGTGAGAATAGCATTTCGGAGATTAAGGCAAGATGTGTGGATTGTGTTTGCCTGGTTGAAATATTTTCCTGTGGTTACTTCCTACCAATACATTATTTTTTCTTTTCTTTTTTCTACAAAACTACTGTTATCAATTTAAGAAACACTATTTACATTACAAATACTGAAGTTAAGAGACTATTGGCCAACAACCAATCACTATAGTTACTACAGACAGTATTATATAATTCAGGTCTGGGCTTCAGGTGCTGTTACTGAAATTAGTACTTCTTAATTTGTTACTGTGACAACTGTCACCTCATAACCAGTTGCTTTAGGTAAATGGAGCCCAAAAACCTAGGAAGGTGGTTTCTCTAGGGAAGAAAAAAACCCTGATTTTAAACCTTCACTGCCTTGCAGTTGTATCTAAACACAGGTAAAATCCAGGCAAAAATCCCCAATTGGGGCCCCAAAAGCAGTTGAGTGTCAGCATTGATAACCTTTGGGCAATTCTGCCAACCCCAAATATAAATTCCTTTGCATCTTGTCAGTATAGTTAAGAGAGGGTCATGTCTGAATAGTGCAAGGTATCCATATGCTATCATCTAGGCCTGCAGCCTGGAGAGGTCCTACACTCTCACCATCAAAGGACCGAATTTTAACCAAATAGGTCACTACCTTTATCTTATAAGATAAACAGATGCCTACTGAGTGTAATTACCTTGTTAATACTTCTACTGCTAGTTAAACTATCGATTTAACTGTTTGTATAAAATACATTTCAATGTAGTTAATATAAAACCTTCAAACACACTTTAATTCCGTACTTAAAGGGTTTCTACCAAAAACCTAAAATCAAATTCTAGATTATTTATGGAGTTTTTTTTTCTTGTCAATAAGTTGATTTTTCAAGATCTTTTTCTGACCCAAACAGCATATTTAGCTTCTCAGGTTGACCCCTTCCAGTTAAACTGCATAATCAGTTGGGCTGACAAAATTCAGCTATTTCAATCTTGATGGCATCACAGAAAGAAAATTATCCCAAAACAAATTCAAGCAAAATGACTGTATCTTTTACTCAATAGCACAAACTTGTTGCAAAGGATAATTATTTATATGAAAACTACATAGTAATATTTTAAGGAAATACAAGTACAAAGATATTTTTATTTTTTGTCCCCTCCTTTTTTAGATGTCTTTCAGGCTTTCTGTGTGAACCTAAAGCAGAATGATCCATATTTCCAATATCAATAAACCCCGTATTTTTTTCTTTCTTTTAACAACGCAGTCATCCAGCAATACTAGTTTTCATAATCCATATATTGTACAAATCATTTGTCAGCCATCTTGGACTTTTAGAATATATTTTTTGATGGATTATGAAGTTGATAAGTTAGATAAGTCTATAAAATCTTCATAATTTCTTCCATTCTAAAGGGATATGGCAGTTTTGAAAAAAGTAGAAGAAAGAAGAGTAAACAAAAAAGAGAAAAAGAAAGAAAATAAGAAGAAAAAAGAAAATAAAAAAGAAAGGACAAAAGAAAAAAAGAGGAAAAGAAAATAAAGTAAAAACCAAAGATGGGAAGAAAGAAAGTAAAAAAGAAAGATAGGGGGGGGACAAGGAGGAGGGGAAAAAAGAAATGGAAGAGAAAATGAAAGGGAGAAAAGAAAATGGAAAATAGGGAAGTTTCTAAAATTCGTTTATTTCTCACTATGCGACGACAAATCAATCAAAATTATATTTACTTAATATAAAGATTAAACTCATTACAGCAATAATGGTAACCATGATGGACTTGTAAACCAGATTCACAAAAAAATGCATCTTACCTTAGTCTGACATAAGACCAATAAGGGTCAAATTTAGTACAGCAATAGTCATCTGAAAGATGACCTAAATAACCACTATTCTATAACAAAGCAGTAATTTTCAATTTCAAAACAAATTGGGAAAAAAAATTTTTTTTTAAATTTGTGAATATTCTTTTGTACTTGACTTGTAAACAGGAAATTACCAATCATGGATTTCAATGATGGAACAGCTGCACATTGGATAATAAAGAAAAAACCGAAAGTGGCTCCAAGCAGATTTCTACATAATGTGCTTAGCTTCCATCATTGTAAAACAAATAAAGCTTCTAAGGTATATCAGCCATTGGAACTATAAGGCATTTAAAGAATTGTTTAAGACTCAGTCAGTTAAGTGCCATACGTGATACACGCTTGGGTGATCATGTTTCGAAACCAACATGAGAGACTGGGCAGAGGATTTTCCCCACAGTAAGCTGCCATTACTTTCTGTGGTAGACTGGTTGCCAACATTTTTTTATAATCATATTACCCCAAGCAAGGCAGTTTACTGCTACTGATGTGCAGGGGGTTACATAGGAGGAAAGAGAATGAGGGACAAGTTATAGGGATATCAGAAAGTGGGTAAGAGAAGGGTGAGAATACTGATGAGAGTGGAGTGGACGGAGAAAGGAGCATGAGAGAGAAGATGCAAGTTAGTGAGACAGGAGATGACTATTGACTTTACATTTAAATTCTTGGAGATTATAGTTGTTGGGGAAGCAAGTAAATGGAAGGGAATTCCACAGATGGGAAGTACAAGAAAAAAATGCTGCTAGAGTAGAAGTTGCATTTACATTTTATTGGTTTCACAGTAAAAGAGTAGGACCTAGTTGCTAATCTTGTGGCTCAAGTAAATACATGGGGGCACCAGTGAGCTAAGTTCATTGGAGCAGAACTGTGAAAGTATTTGTAGAAGAGAAACAGGGAAGCTACATTACGCTGGTGAGAGAGCGACTGCAGCTGATCTGCCAAGTCAGGATCGATCACATTACAGATTCTTCATTTGATTTTATCAAGGACCCCTAGGTGGATAGCAGGGGAACCAGACCAGATATGGCAGCAGTATTCAATGCATGGGCAGATTTATATATGTGCAGGATGGTTTCAGATAGAAAAAACTTCCTGGCCCTACACAAAGAACTGACCTTCTTAAGAGTGAATTTAGCTATGGATTCGATATAGCCATTCCACTTGAGGTCTGTTGTGAGTGTTAACCCAAGAAAGCACAGTGTTTTGCTTTCAGGGAGTAGAGCCTGATCCATGCTAATGGAGGGTAAGAGCGATTGTCTGTGATGGTTAATAGATAGCAGCTTCGTTTTGGAAGCATTAAAATTTACAAGCCATTTCTTACCCCAGTTCATCACAGATTCGAGGTCCTTTTCAAGCTCAGCAGCGAGGTTCGCTCTGTCAATCTGTTATTGAATCTTGAAGCTAGAGTTTTAGTTTTCTTAAAAAATTTCAAAAAGTTTTCACAAAAAAAAAAAACCTAGGCTGTAGAACCCAATATGCCCTGCTATTTAACCCATAGCTGGAACAAGGAGCAACAGATTAGTACCTTTCCCAAGGGTATTTGTGCATAAGTGAATGCAATGAATTCAACTGAAATTTGAACTTGGCTTTCTGATTTCTCATTCTGGGCAGATATCCATTGCATCAGAATGCACATCATAAGACTTGATCTCATTGACTGTTTAAGACTATTGATCACATTCTTTTCGTTAATAATATATTTTGGTTAATCTATTCTGCAACCTCCCTTTCCTGAAATACAATCTGCATAGAACATTTTTTTTATATGCCAAGCTTCTTCAGGACATGAGTAAACATGACTTGCCACAATTTTCTATCCATTGTAGCTCTTAAAAAATTTTTTGTTAACTATACTATGGACTTTTTGTTCTGCTATCCATTTGTATAAATTCATTCTATTTCTTTCTTTTCCTGTTGCCTTCAGTATGTCTTGTATCAGATACTCCAAGATTTTTGATCATCTTCAAAGGAATCCTTATCATTTCAGCAGTTAGTTAAAACTCATTCTCTAAATAGGTTTTGGTGCCATATTTTGATAAATCATTTCTGCAGCCTTTCCTTAAAAATGATTGCAGATTGGCAGCTGATCTTTCATCTGATCAAACTCTAAAATATCAGTGGCGGGAAAGTGTAAGAGCCACAGCAAAATTTCTTTAAGTTTCGATGTCCACTAACACTCACTCGTAGGTTGTAAGACCCACAGCAAAATTCCTCCCATCAGGTTTCAATTTAAAATCACACTTGCTCCAGTCATATCTTTTTCTGGCTGCTCTGTCTTAGGCGATGCTGAGTTATATCGCACAAGGTCATTTTTGATTGGCTGGTCAAGCCAATCAGCACAAGCAACCACTCATATAGATGGAACATGCCTCAGGGGAACCTCTTTTTTGTCACGTCTAATCTTGTGAGAGGCAGCCATGCTTCTTTCTCTGCCATCTTGGTAATACTCACCTAAATTATGGATCTACACGTGAGACAAGTCCTTGCATGCTTTGCTCTATGAGGTAAGTCTCTTCTTTTGCCATAGAAAGACTGGCTGGTTATATACAACACCTTGAAAACAAAACTAGTTACATTCAATCATCACCCAAAATTACTGCCAGGTACAATGAACAGATGACCCTGCAGTTAAGCTCCATGCCTTGAGAGATTCATTTATTCAGTCAATTGAATACCATATGCCATACACACTTGGGCGGCCATGTCTCTTTAGATCCATGACTGTCTAGGCAAAAGATTTTTCCCCACAGTAGGTTGCTATTTCTTTCTGCAGTAGACTGGTTGTCAACAAAGCTATAAAAACTATTGTCTTGTTATTTAACCCATAGCTGGAAGAAGAAGAGATGGCTTAATACCTTTTTCAAGGGTATTTGAATGTAAGTGAATGCAACAAATTATTGAGCCTTAAACTCACACCTGGAACTCTTGTATATGATCTATTGATAACAATGCTGCAAAAAAATAGTCGGCTCCATGTACCTGATTCCTTGTGTTATGTTCTACCTTAACAACCAGATAAGGCTGAGAATGCAATAGTGTTGTCATAATTTGGGAAGAAGCTGCCCAGTCCTTACTATCCAGTCTTGATAGAGTTCTAAAGCAGAGTCCTTGTATGTGACAAATTATTTTCCACTCACCAGCCACTCTCTCACAGGTGGGACATGGCAAACCTCTCAATGCCCTATCACTACTTCCATTAAAAGTGGTTAGACGAACTACCTTACTTGGTTCCAGCAGTTCTAACTTTCACAGCTAGGACCCGCCCTGCCACTTACATTGTCGCAAACCACCCACATTCCATATGTATTCCATCAGTGAGAAGTTCCACTCAAACAAATTCATCCTGCAAACTGCTACTCTGTGGAACCAACTCTCAAAAGGTTGCTTCCCCAATCTCTACAGTCATAACTTTTAGGATTAAGTGTTATTTTTCCACATATTCCCATAAACGATTCCTCTTACTTTGTAACCCTCTACCCGCTTTGTGGAACCAACTTCCAAGAGGATGCTTCCCCAATTACTACAATCTTAACTTTGTTCAAATATGTCAACCATTATCTTCCCTTCCTAACCACATAAACTGATTCTTAATGTAATCCTCTACTTTGAGTGGCTCTCAAGCCTTGTAATAAATAAATAATCTGTATTTCTGTTGAGGCTATGTGCACCAATATAAACTAAGGGAAATAAAAGAAAAATAAAACAACGCATACCTCTTTTTATCCTGACCTGGCATCTTAGCTTCAGTTACTTTCCCACTGCTATAAGATAGAATCTGCAAGGTTTATGGTCCTGAACTGGCATGCCAGCTTCACTCACTTTCCCACTGTCATGTCACTTCTCTTTTACCTTTTCTATAAATCTTTTCATAGTAACTGTTCTGATGAACTTTGCCCTATCGAACCTTTATGAATTTAAGTGCAGTACCAGATCAGTGGTAAAGTTTCATCATTTTACAGTTGAACTGGCTAAATGTAACCATACGTTCTATAGCAGCAGTTTCTTCTATTACATTTCTCAATTGTGGATCTCACTTCCGGCTTCTCAGTCAACTTTGATCTTCAATATTTTAAATGTAATGTTAGTTCTTATTTTTGGTCTTCTTAAATCATCTTTTATTGTCTTCTCTCTTTAATAGTTGTTTTTCTCATATTCTCTAACACTGAGTAGGCCCTTGTGTCTTAGTGGCTTTATTATCTTGCTTAGGGTGAAGTGAAAAAAATCTTAAGGTCCAGATATTTAATCAGCTGAAACATTGTGCTGATAAAAAAGAAAGTTATTAATAGTTAAAAAAAAACGAAAATCAAAATTATAGAAGCTTTCTTTCATATGAATTGAACACCTGAAAAAGAATTTTCATTATTATTTAACTAGCACAGTCAGTCAGTTAAGTACCATACATGATACACACTTAGGCGATCATGTCTTGAAAGAGACATGACTGACTCGGCAGAAGATTCTCTCGCCATTACTTTCTACAGTAGACTAATTGGCAGCCAAGGATATAGAATCCGATCTGTTCTTCTATTTAACCCACAGCTGGAGGGAGAAGCAACGGACTAATACCCTTCTCAAGGGTATCCAAACAGCTCTCTCTAGCACAATATGAAGCAAAAAATAAGATTATATATATGATGGCAATTATGCCTAAAATCAGTAAAGTATCTGTGCACTTTATAAAGTTCCACCTACGCACATGTGTATTGTCAAGCAGAGTTCAAATTCCATTCAAATATCTTTCTTTCACTTCAGGCTAATGCCTGAAGAGAAAAGGCATGAACCCATCTTCCCCCAGCTATGAGTTAAATAGCTAGGCAGACTGGGCTCTCTTGCAACCCATCTAGAAGAAGCAAAATTGAGTTTGAACTTGAGGTGGAGGATTGTTTGGAAACTTTGTGGAACACTGCGCTATCTCTTTATTATTTGTTCTTCTGAAACCTCTAGTACTAAAATATGTGTATGGGTTGCCTAGTTGTAAAACCAAAAGGTTTGGCTGTCATACATCAAAATAAATGCAAAGAGCCACTCAAGGAAGATGGTCACAGAGTTAGAAGCACACTTTATACAGATTAGGGAAAGATAATGGTTAACCAGTGACTTGATCAAGAAAGCATCCATTTGGAATTCAGCTCCACAAAACAGCAGTTTGCAGGAAGAGACTGCTCAAGTGGAAATTACATCTTACCAATGGAGTACAAATGGAAAGAGAATGGTTCACTACAATGTGCAATGCATGGTATGTCTTATCCTTAAAGGTTAGTAATAGTGGAACTAAGGAGTGTAGTTCATCCATAGAAATAACAAAAGAGCAGCAATAAGCTTGCATTGTTTCATCTGTGGGGAAACAGGTTATAAGGTGGGAAATAATTTATCAACTACAAGGATGCAGAGATGCTTTCGAACTCTATCGAGATTAAAAAGTGCAAACTAGAAAGCTCCTGCCCATATATGGTAACAGTACTTCATTAAAGGATGTGCGTTGTGGTGCAGTGGATATCAACTCGGAACGAGAAATTGGGGAGTCTAGTTCAAATTCCAGTTGAATTCCTTGCATTCAGTTATGCGCAAATACCCTTGGGAAAGGCATTAATCCATCTTTTCCCTTCAGTTATGGGTTAAATAACAAGATAGATTGGGTTCTATAGCCTTGGCTGGCAACTAGTCTACCGCAGAAAAAAATGGCAACCTACTGCGGGATAATCTTCTGCCCAATCAGTCATTTCTCGAAAGAGATATGATCACCCAAGCGTGTATCACGTATGGCACTTAACTGACTGACTAACTTCATAATAGGCCTAATCTGGCTCTTAGTGGCATTATCACCTTGTTTGGGATAAACTGATTGAACAAAATATAGGTAATTAAGTACAAAATTAGTTCCCAGTTATTTCATATCTTGATATTTTTCGAGAGATATACATGCCCAGAAAACTATAGATATTATAAAATAACAATCATATAAATCATATATTGATTTCCTAAATGCAGCTTATATGTGGCCCAAGGCTGAAAATATGGGATACCCAGTGAGGATCAGACTCACTTCAGTAATAATAGATTCTAATGAGACAAGCTTGCTAAACTTTACACAAGATCAAGATGCCAAAAATTATATAACAAAAAAAAAAAAAATCAGGTTCCCAATTGGTTAATCAGTCTTTCATATTGTATTAATAACCTGCTCCTTTTGAAAATAATGGTTATTACTTAGTATCAAAGAACAACAAAACTCTGGTAATATTGAAAATGTATACTTTATTTTTCATGTACAAAATGACACAGAAAATAAGGTTTTGCTGATTAAAAGAGCAGATATCTGTTTCCTTTCTAGTAAGCTTTGTGTTTGTTTTTTGTTTTTTCTTTGAAAGTCATCTTCATTAAATTTAAATGTTTTCAATTATGGATTAATTTTTTACTGATTAAAAACTTTAATCATTTTCTTTGTTGGGCTTCTTTGTAATTAAATGCATCCATTACTTATTGGATCTTCAGGGTCACAAAAATATTTGCTTCAGAAAAACAAAAACAAAAGATAAGATATTTTGAAGTTTGTTCTCATGATGTACAGTGGTGAAAATGGGTTTCCTCCAAAAGAAACAGTTCTCTTCAGCAAAAAACATACGATAAATGCAAAGTTAAAATGATTATACAAGTCGTAGGGTGCTCTTCGCAAATTTTTTCACTGACCATGTTGAAAACAATGTTCACAGATGAATAAATGATTTGGCTCTTCAGACAAAGATATCATGGCTGTGCATGTAGCATAATAGATATCAGAACAGAAAGGGAGATCAGTGAGCCGAGCTCAACATGGAGTCAAAAGGCGAGCTCAGCGTGGAGCCAGAAAAACAAGCTCAGCATGGTATCAAGTACCAAATTCTGAGAGTGTTATGCTCACTTTCATACAAAAAAAAGCATAAATCTGTTTCTTCTCCCCTCTCAAACACTAGCTATGGGTCAAACATCAGAATAGACTGTAGCAACAAGTTTAGGAGAGATAATAAAGTTCAAAACCAAACTGAAGAGAGATGAGCTCTATTGAGCTATTTTGACCTAAACAAACTGCTTCTATAGCTACAATACATATGATGTACGAATGACCATGATGGCATACAGGATTTGTTAATGATCAGTTTTCATGCAGAACATGAAAAAAATATTTGATAGTGTTGTAACCCTAAAAGGGTTACTGTGTAAGTAATCACAAAACTTGAGGTTGGGAATAATAGTATCTAAACTTATTTATAAATGGAACTTTGTCGTTGTGCATGTGTGTGTCCGTTACCTATAGACTCCGAAACGGCTGAACCAATTTTCTTGAAAATTTACACAGTTGTACTATAAGTGTCTGCAAGTGTTCATAGCTAGGTTTTGTGTGGAGGTACCCCTAGTAAATATCAAAAATCAATAATCAAAAAAATCGGGTTATAGAAGGAGTGGTCCGATTCTAATAAAATTTGATACACTCATAGACAAAGACATAAGAAAGGATATTCAGAAGTTTCAAGGTTGCAGTTTTTACAATAGTGCAGAAAATCGATAATATATATATATATATATATATATATAAAAAAGGCAAGATGTTTCTGTGTGTGTCTGTTTATCTGCCTGTATGTCTGTATTTTTTCAGCCCTTTTATTTTAGTTTTTGCTTCAGGTTTGGCTCTAAGTAGGTATGATTGTAGTTCTTAGTCTTGGCCATGATACCATTTAATCAGAGGACTTATTTAGCCTTCAAAATTCAGTTTACGACGAAAAAAACTTATTTGATATCAATACCAGGAAATCAAAATTTGATTTACATCCATTCATTTTTCTTTCAGCTTACGGTTTTGCTTTAATTGCAAATAACTATTGCTTTTTAGTCTTTCATGCCAACGTCCAAAGAGTGAGCTCCAGGATCATGGATTAGTTATAAAGCTTTCATTACGCCCGAGCAACGCCGGGCTACACTGCTAGTATCAACATATACAAGACTCGCATGCTGTATAAAGTAGATACACTACTAGTTAACTGCTAGTCAGTATAATCACCCTCTCTACTCCAATAGTGTCCACATATTTAAGAGGAAAGGAACATCCTATTCTTGTATATAGGTAGGTATATAACACATAGTATATACAGAACAAGCAACAAAGATCCTAATATTTCAACAAGGAATATTAAAAAATATTTAGAGTATTAATGTATATATGTACTTTGTATAATAGACCTGGGGAATATTTTTGGTAACATTTTTAACATGAAATAATATATATTACATGTGTGTGTGTCTTATATACTGTCAAATATTCTCAGATTCTTTCAACACAGTTGTGGGATAGAAAATTAAGAATTAAAATCAACCTTCTTCACTTTTACAAAAATTTACAATGATGTGTGAAATCTTGTTTTTTCCCCAAATAGAAAAAGGATTGATCATGTGCTTAAAGAAAAAGTTAAAACTGGATTTCGAAAGTAGATGTTAAATTGATTTTCTGACCAATGGGAAAGATTTGCGAGACCTGGAAGACTTAGCGATCCAGTGCGAAAAATCTAAATGCTATAAATACTTCGGTCAGCATCAGCCTGACAGATATGGAAGAAGGAGAGACAACAAGCTAAAAATGTAACAAGGCAGAAATTTCAAATTGATCAGGACATAAGGTCGCATCGCACATCGTCCTCTTTCTCATATGCTGATGCATTTTACTTCTCCATTCAAAGACATTCCTATCAAACGAACGCTCATAGTACGTACGCATAAACTCTTTCCAATAAATTACTACTACAAACATTTCTTCAACTCTTGATACCTTCAACTTTCTTATTGAACATTAACTACTACCTATTCTTGTTATTCCTTTCTTTTAATAAATTTCTATTTTAACATACAAAATGGATATTCTGTTCTTACATTCCACACATCCAATATTCCAACCTGCAGCCAATCAACCTTTTGATAAATCTGAATGAAACTTGTAAGCTGTAGGGAGCTTGGTTAAGTATGACACAAAGCCAAATCAAAGAAAGATTAACCATCTCTCTATAGCTTCAGTCGATTTCCATGTTTGCACATTCGCACATCTCTAGTCAATGATTCAGGCAAAGATAAAAAAAAATTTTTTAAATACTTCAAAACAAATTACATAAGATGGAATATGTAAAAACAAGTTGAATATTTTTTTTCTGTTGCCAACATTTAATAAAAACATGAGAACAACAGAAAAAGTTAAAAAATCATTACCATGGCAACCTTGCTACTTAGGAACACTAGTTCTTTAGAAAATTTAACAGTTCATGAAATTAAAAAATAAATATTTGTAAATAGAATAAATATTCAAACAAATCAATGAGACTTGTAGATAAGAAAATGTTAAAATAAATGTAAAATTATAAAGATTTAATGTAGCAAAACTAAAGAGTTACGATAAGGAAAATAACTCTGGGTAAATATACCAAGAAAACACATGAAGAACTTCTAAAAACTAAAATATTCTGTTAATTTTTTTAAATGATTTGCGAGCGTCTTTGTGGGTGCCAACATTGCTTATAGATACATGATTTAGAATAAAGTTCATTTCGTCTTTTTGTCTTGATAAAGTCTATCACAGGACGAAACGCGTAGGCGATTTAAAATACAGTTTTCCTCTTGTCTTTATTTTATTTAACCATTCTGTCCTTAATCTCAGATCATAACTGAGTATATTTTTACAAAACAGTGAATACATATAACTCAAAACATAAATTATGATTTGATTCTCACATGAAGGAAAATATATAATCAAATCAAAATACAAATTTATAATGATAAAATGTTATTGAAATATCTGACCATATCTATGTTAATATTATTTAATATTATTTAATATTCAATAATAGTTAATATCTTAGTCTTCAGTTATAAGTAACGCCTTCAATGAAAGCACAGTGTAATGGATAACATCTAGAATTAAAGAATTTGAGCGCCAAGTCTGAATTCTACTCAAATTCATTATATTCACTTACATGCTAAGACCCTTGAGAAATGTACGACTCCAACTCTTCTTTCTTTCTTCTTTTTACTATTCAGTCAGTTAAACGCCATACATGATACACACTTTGGGCAATCATGTCTCTTTCGAGACATGACTGACTGGGCAGAAGATTATCTCACAGTAGGTTGCTATTGCTTTCTGCAGTAGAACCCAATCTGTTCTATTATTTAATCCATAGCTGGAAGGAAGAGACGGATTAATACCTTTCTCAAGGGTATTTGCGCGTAAGTGAATGCAAGGAATTAAACTAGAATTTGAACTTGGCTCCCCAATTTGCCGTTCCGAGTCGATATCCACTGCACTATTTCTTAAAGTTAAAAATTCAGAAAGACTAACAAAATTTTTACTTTTGTCTATAAATACTTGTTGTATATATATATATATATATTTTTTTTTTACACACACACACACACACACACATATATATTATGGTCACATGGCCGAGTGGTTAGAATGTTTGCTCTCTGACCATGAAGCCTGATTTTAAATCTCACCAGGGTCGATTTGTTATCGGTCCGGAAGAGGTGATTCCAGCGTGCAACACCTTTGGAAAGTGCATGAAAACCATACTACAAGTTAACCTAAGCCTTGTGAGTGAAATTGGGTAGACGACTCCCTTTGAGGAGTCATCAATGGTTGTGCTAGCTTGAAGTCACAAGTCATTGTGACCAAGGGTTTGAGCATACCAGCCTTGTTCAGACTGTTGTTCTTGCTATATAACATGCTCTCCAGAAACTGTAACTAAGGTCCGATCAGCATAGTTTGTTTTTTTTTCTAATCATTTTACCCCAAGCAAGGCAGTGCAATGATGCACAGGGGTTACATAGGAGATGAGTGATGAGAAAAAGGAACAAGTTACAGGGGGTGTCAGAGAATGGGTAAGAGAAAAATGAGTGGTGTGAAGAGGACTGCATGAATGTAGAGTGGAAAGGAAGAAGAACATGATTCGTTGACTTTTTTTTTTTTTTACTAAGACAGAAAAAAGAAACGAAAAAAGAACCACTGACTGTTTTGTGGATGATCTACAACTAAATATAAAGACAAAAACATAAAAACCTGAAGCCAGAATTTGCATCTCGGGTTTTACTTGATTGATTGGTTTGTTTTATGGCAAATCAACCCTTTATGGGTCATTTAATGCCGAAACATTAGTTGTAGTATAATGGGTGGAAATTAAATGTTACTTATGATTCAGAGGAACTTTTTGACTATATCTTGTTGTATAGTTTCATCTCTCTTAGGAATCTGAGAATATTTTTAGGATCAACCTTGTTGAAAACATCCCTTAGATTATTTTCTTAAAAATGTTTTAGTCAGATCTGTTCAAGGTCTATGCAGTTTGTCAGTATATAGCGTACTGTATAGGGTTCTTGGCATGGGGGTTTTACTTGAAATATGAACTAGATGTAGTCCATTCCTAAACAGCACAAGTGGCAAGAGCCTACAGACATGCAGTTTTTAGTTTAGATCTGTGAACCCAAGTAAGAAAACAACTTTTTTTTAAATCATATCACCCCAAGCAAGGCGATAACGCCACTGATGTGCAGGGGGCTACGTAAGGGTAAAAAGAATGGAAAAGAGAAAGCCGGAAACCGCATCCTAAACAGGAAACAAGGGATGAGCCTCTTCACCTGTTCAATAGATGTGGGTGGAGTGTGAACCGGGCGATAGTTTAGTCTATCTACTCTAATTGGGAAAAAAAAAAAAATAAAAGAGTGAAAAGACTTGAAAAGGGACAACCGGAAACTGCATCCTAAACAGGAAACAAGGGATGAGCCTCTTCACCTGTTCAATAGATGTGGGTGGAGTGTGAACCGGGCGATAGTTTAGTCTATCTACTCCAATTGGAAAAAAAAAAATAAAAGAGTGAAAAGACTTGAAAAGGGACAACCGGAAACTGCATCCTAAACAGGAAACAAGGGATGAGCCTCCTCACCCGCCCAATAGAGGTGGGTGGAGTGTGAACCGGGCGACAGTTTAGTCTATCCACTCCAATTGGAGAAAAAAAAATAAATAAATATAAAAAAAAAATATGAAAAAGAAAATTTAAGAAATTAATAGAAAGGCAGTAATTCATCCATTTTGAGGTTAATTTGATATCTTAATTGCCATTCCAGTTATCTTTCTTCTGCATGCTATTGTGCTTAATACCCGCTTTTCAGTGATGCTATTTAAGTTTTGGGAAGTCCCCATTGTTACATTCTTAGCTTTCCACACATTAGAAAAAAAAATTGTTACACTGAATATGTCAAGGATTATCTAAATAAGCTGAGAGAAATTAATTACCTGATTCATGACAAAAATGAGAGGGGCTAACGGCCATATCACGTTGAATACACCGGTTCTCGCTTGATCACCGAAGTTAAGCAACGTTGAGCCTGGTCAGTACTTAGATGAGTGACCGCTTGGGAATACCAGGTGGTCTAAAAGTAGGTGGACAGTAAATGGATATTAAAGGGTGGTCTAAAAGTAGGTGGACAGTAAATGGATATTAAAGGGTGGTCTAAAAGTAGGTGGACAGTAAATGGATATTAAAGGGTGGTCTAAAAGTAGGTGGACAGTAAATGGATATTAAAGGGTGGTCTAAAAGTAGGTGGACAGTAAATGGATATTAAAGGGTGGTCTAAAAGTTGGTGGACAGTAAATGGATATTAAAGGGTGGTCTAAAAGTAAGTGGACAGTAAATGGTCATTTAATATGAGATTACATATAAAATTATATTTACTAATACAATTATTACATTGACAAATTTAATTATAAAATTTAAAATAATATAGTAGAAATAGCGTAGTTATAAAAAAAACATAACTGTGATAGTATAACTTCTTTTGTTTCCTTATAAGAAAATAATTAAAATAATTAATATTGCTATTACAATTTATATGCTGTGAATTTCTTTTTTGCAGATAAATTTTGCATTAACAATTTTATTGATAAAAAGATTTTTTCAAATACAAGTCTTTCTATTTAATCCATATCTGGGGAAGAATAGATGAATTTGACTTACAGCGATGTAGTCCAATGACCCAATACACATGAAAATGCAGCCACTTTACAGGGTGGTCTAAAAGTAGGTGGACAGTAAATGGTAACATTTAATATGAGATTACATATAAAATTATATTTACTAATACAATTATTACATTGACAAATTTAATAATTATAAAATTTAAAATAATATAGTAGAAATACCGTAGTTATAAAAAACCTAACTGTGATAGTATAACCGATACACAAACCTATTCCACTTACTGTCTACCAAATTTTGGACCACCCTGTAATGTAAATTCAAAAACCAGCTTCAGATAAATAAATAAATGCAACTCATGCACTCAATGAAATTTTCCTGACACAAAAGGGACACAAGTTCAAATCCCACCAAGTGCTTATTCTTTATTTCTGATACAGTGCTCTTTACTCATTCTTGTAGATTAAGAGTCAGTGAGTTAAGTGTCATACATGATACACACTTTGGGTGATCATGTCTCTTTCAAGACATGACTGACTGGGCAGAAGATTATCCTGCAGTAAGTTACCATTGCTTTCAGCAGTAGACTGGTTGCCAAACAAGGCTATAAAACCCAATCTGTCCTGTTATTTAACCCATAACTTGAGAGAACAGATGGATTAGTACCTTTCCCAAGGGTGTTTGTGCATAAGTGAATGCAAGGAATTCAACTGTAATTTTTGACATCTGGCATTGTTGCGGCTTGGCAGCAGTTTCGTCCCAAGAGTTGAACTGACTCTATATTAAAAATTTGTTGAATTTGTCATCATTGTTTTAGAAAGGAGAAAAGGCAAATGATCATTTATTAATTTTACCTTTAGTTTAATATTCAGGAAATATTGAACAAACTTAAAATGCAAGTCAAAGATTTTGAGCTAAGTACAATGTTTTTTTAATCATTTCACCCCAAGTAAGACAATGGAGCCACTAACAGGCAGAGTATTACTGACTGTGAAAGAATACAAGAAAAACATTAAGCAGCAAGAACAAAAAAAAGACAAAAAAAAACAAATAGAATTTCAGAGGACAAAAAATAATGATTGACATTGCATTTAAATTTTTAAAGTAGAAAGCAAGAAGCCAGAAGAGAGTTCCACAAGTGAAAATTGCGAGCTAAGAAACTGTTAGCAGAGAACTTACTGTTACATGCAGACCTTTCAACTGTAAAAATGATGAGGCTTTGCAAGGGAAGCAAGAAGTCAGAAGAGAATACCATGTGAGAAATGCAATAGAAGAAACTGTTAGCAGAAAACTTTCAGTTACATTTAACTATTTCAACATTTAAAATGACGAGACCCAGCTGCCAATCTAGTACTGTGCTTAAATTTATAAAGTCTAGGTACCGTAGAGGGAAGTTTGTTGGAACAATTAAATAAAAAACAAAATAGCTTAATGTTTACCATATTTAAGAAGACAGATGCACGTGCTACTACCAGCAAGTTTAAAATTCTTTTATACTTTTGGTAACAGTTTTGGTCAAGGGTGTTAATAGGGTGGCCAATGGCCGACCAATGGGGAAAGGAAAGGAAAGAAGTAAGGAAAGAAGGAAAGAAACAAACAGCATTGCAACAATGAGAAAGTGAAAGAAGTCATGATGCCAGGTCGAAACCAATAGCAGGAGCACCAGACCATATATGGCAGCAATATGAGTTTGAGTTTTGTTTAACAGCATATCAACAACTCTGTGGGTTGTTTAATGCCAAAAAGGTGGAGTTTTAAGTTACTTTTTTTAATGTTCAGTTATAGTGCGAAGGTTGATTTAGTCAGATTTTGATGAAAATTTTTTTTTATTTTAGAAATTTGAAGATGTCTTCTAGTTTTTTATTTAAAATGTACTGTTAATAATAACTTTTTTTTTTCAAAAATGTATTATGGCAATAATTTTTTTCCTTCAAAACTATATATATTCTTATAAAAGTATTTTTATGTATATATCTTTATAAAAGTCTATTTTTATACTTTTTTTTTATTATTATCATATCACCCCAAGTAAGGCATTTTACTCCACTGTTTTGCATGGGGTTACATAGGAGGAAAGTTATGAGAAAGAGTGACAAATTATGGGGGGTGTCAGGAAGTAGGTAAGAGAAGGATGAGAGTGGAGTTGACGGAGAAGGGAGCATAAGAGAAAGGATGCAAGTTAGTGAGATAGGAGATGCCTATTGACTTTACATTTAAATTCTTGGAGATTGTAGCTGTCAGGAAAGCAAGTGAATTCCACAGGCGGGAAGTGTGAGAAAACACTTTCATAGTGTTTTGACCCTAGTTTGGGAGTTAACTATTTGCCCGTACCTGGGACTCTAACAGGTGGTGAGAGTGGACCTGAGAACAACAGCTATTAAGAGGTAGTTCCATGTTCCTCACAACCTCTCAATCAGAGGCCTTACTGCCGGATGCAGTTTACCATCATGCCCAGGACTGGCAGCAATATGCGAAACATGGCTGAATGATAAGACACACACACACACACACACACACACATATATATATATATATTTCATTTATAAACGAGTTATTTCGCTATATTAGTTTTCACCACAAGTGGTTTCATCAGGTGATTTTTTAATAACTGGTTTTACCTTTTACTGTTTTTCTTTTTAAGAACGCTCTTGTAATGGTGTTTTATTTGAACATTCACGTGGCAAAGAATTTTTGACTGCGCATTGTTTAAATTCAAACGAATCATGATGTTTTCATCCATGGTTGTATGAAGCTAATAGGTATTTCTTAGTATGGATACATTTTGTCATAATTTCTGTTCTTTCATTTAACAGGTCCTCTTTATTTTGGTTTGTCATAATTTCTAATTTCACCTCCAGGCACAGTCCACCATTTTAAGGCTTAGCTGTTTTTACAATGCCCCACGTTATGGGTGGATCTTTATTTCGCTACCTTTATTTCCACGTGGTGGAAATAAAGGTAGCGCAATAACTCGAAAAATATTGAAAAATATTCAAAAGTTCATAATGAAAAATATTCAAAAGTTCTACAATATAATTGTATAGAACAGTTTTTAATACAAATGTATCTTAATCTAACCCTATTAGGACCAAAAACTAAGTATTAAACAATCAATCAATATATAATGAATGAATAACAGGAGCAATTGACCAGATATGGCAACAGTGTTCAATGCACAGACGAATAGTAAAATCATAAATGTGCAAGATGAATTCTGACGGGAAAATCTTTCTGGCACGACAGAGAGACCCAACCTTCTTAACAGTAGATGCAGCTATAGATCCGATATATTCGTTCCACTTCAGGTCGGTTTAACAAATGAGATCCAAGGAGAGGGGCGAAGAGTGTTGTTCTCAACGAGAAAAAACGTACATGACAAAAACAGTTTGTCAAAAAAAAAAAAAAAAAAAAAAAAAAACGGGTTTTCTCTTGATACCTCTATTCGTGTATTAAACAATAACAATTACCTTGGTAATATCTGTTGTTTAATATATATATATATATATATATGTTCATTTTTTAACGAGTTATTTCACTACCTTGGTTTCCACCATAAGTGGTTTCTTAAGACGATTTTTAAATAGTTATTAAAAATCGCCTGAAGAAACCACTCATGGTGGAAATAAAGGTAGCAAAATAACTTGTTTGTAAATGAAAAATATTCAAAAGTTCTACAATATAATTGTATAGAACAGTTTTTAATACAAATGTGTACTAGTCTAACCTATTAAACAATCAATATATATATATATATATATATACAAGATAGATTCTGGCAAGAAAATCATCTAACATAGCACAGTGAACCAACCTTATAAAATTACTTGAATCTGCCAACATTATTATTATTATTATTTTGATAGCACAGTTAAAAAAGTATAAAAATCTAACAAACAGTTAGAAACAAAACAGTGATTACCAGAATTTACGTCATGCAAAGAGTAGACGAGAAATGCTTGCAAATAAAAAGCTTTTATCGATTTTCCTAATAAGCTAAATACAGTTTTTCCAAGTAGATCCTATTTTTGATAAGAATCAATGTATATTTTTATAAATTCCCCTTACATTCATATAGGTGAAGTGTGTCAGTATATAAATACATACATACACACATCTATATACAAGTACTATATACACTTTGATATGTGTAGGCATTTCAGTCTGACACAGTACATATTTGTGTGAGAGTATGTTTGCATAAAGAAAGTATTTTTCTCAAATTTTTTTTAAAAGTTGTAAGAACTTTAAAAATAAAACTAACACTTGTATTGAAAATATTCATAAGTGGGCTTTCACCCGACTTAGTGTTTATTGATTTATTTCTCTTTATGGATTATCAACCCTATCTGGGTTACTTAGCTGAAACATTTTATGGATTGTAATTAATTTATTTTTTTTGTAAGTGAATTTTGCATTAACAATTTCTTGGGGAGAAATAAATATTTTTCTAGATACAAGTCCTCCTATTTGATTACTATATTTTAAATATTTTATTTGATGAAAAAGAACTAAAATAATTAAAATTACTAATAAAAAAGAAGCTGCTTTGTTTTTATATTTTCAAATTCTCCACCAGAAAAAATACATTCAACCTCACAAAGTCTATCATTAAGAATTCTTTTCACCAAAAATTCCATGCATAAAAAAATAATACTGAATTATGTGGGCTTTGGTTTGAACAAACACCCATTAGATGACACTGTTCAAGTTCTATAAATGATTGATTTCCACCAGTTCAGACACTTATAGGACTCAACATGCTACTCCCACAGTGGCAAAATGCCCTCATTTCTTTTCTGTTCCTGAAGATAAGTTCCACTCAGCATTTTTCCCAAAAAACTGCTAGTTTGTAGAAAAGACCACTGTATAGGTGCTTCCCTAAATATGACAATCAATTTTATCTATCCACCCCTACCTCATAATCTTCACTTCTTACGACCTCCCTTTTTTTTAAAAAAAAAATCATATCACGCCAAGCAAGGCGATAATGCCACTGATGTGCAGGGGGCTACGTAAGAATGAAAAGATTAGAAAAGAGAAAGCCGAAAACCACATCCTAAACAGGGAACAAGGGATGAGCCTCTACACCTGTTCAATAGGCGTGGGTGGAGTGTGAACCGAGCAATAGTTTAGTCTATCTACTCCAATTGAAAAAAAAAATAAATAAATAAGAAAAAAAAAAAGAAAAGTGAAAAGATTGGAAAAGAGGAAGCCAGAAACCACATCCTAAACAGGGAACAAGGGATGAACCTCTATATCTGTTACATTCATATCACACCTCATTCATTATAAACTACCTTGGGTGACTCTTGAGGTTTGTATTAAACAAATCTTAGTATACAAAAAATATATAAACAAGAATTTCAAGTTTTTAGCAGAAAAGATCTATATCAAAATTCATAATAGAATTATTTAACTTTTAACATTCTGGAAATGATTTTGGTCACAAAGAAAACAATTTATTCTGCCACTGCCAGTGAATCAGATGAATGCACGAGAGCGCATTTGAATTTTGCGGTTGTGTTGACATATGGAAAATGATCATGTCTGTAAATTAGTAGTGCTGTAGGAGAGCCTTGTAAAACAATGCAGTGGAAAGGAAGGTAGTGAATTATGCAGTGGGGGTTAAAGGTTAAAAAGAAGAAAAAAAAGGCCAGACAAAACTAACTATTTAAAAAGCTTGTTTATTTGCCTGCACTATCTAGCCAACTTCAAATTGTTTATCCTGCCACCTGGTGCACCCACCCAAAGAAAAAGAAATTAGCATTTTATTATATATAATTATCCTATATTGATTAGTGGAGGCATAACTAAATTTACACTGAATATATATAGACTTTGGCTATATTGTATTGAATACACCGGTTCTCATCTGATCACTGAAGTTAAGCAACATCGAGCCTGGTCAGTACTTAGATGGGTGATCGTTTGGAAATACCAGGTACTGTAAACGTAAGGACCAAAAATGGTCCACAGGTCCTCCAGGTTTGGGGGTTGGGTGCAGGGCTAACAACCCTGCCTCATAAAAAAGTTTGTTATGGAAACAGTAACAAAAGGTTGCTGCCCTACACACCATTGAGTGTAACAGGTGAGATGATGAGATATATATATATATATATATATATATAAAAATGGCTGACCGTTCAAATCTGAGTATACCTGTTTGCTAAAGCAGCTTGCGAATCCCTAATGTAGATTCCCGCCCAAGTACATTAGTGTTTGTTCAATACAGACAGTGCTTACCTGTGGTTTATACTGCAACTATGCTGAGCAGTTCTTAATTAAAGGTTAAATTGTAGTTTCTGGGAGAGAGCATAATCAACAGTCTGAATCCTCGGTCACGATCATTTGTGACTTTATGCAAGCATAACCATTGATGGCTCCCAAATAGTCCTATCTACCCAATTTCACTCACAAGGCTTGGGTCAACCTGTGGTATGGTTTTCAGGTACTTTCCAAAAGGTGCCGCATGCTAGGGTAACCTCTACACAACAATAACATCAAGAAGTTACCTTCCTGACAAATCGACCATCATATTATATACATATATATATATATATGTATATTAATCCAAAAGGATGATCAGGTAGGTAAATCCCAAAAACCCGATCCTAATTAATATTAATTTCATTAATATTAAAATTGATCAAGATGGAGGGCTCGATGCAAATATTATATTCTAATTACAGAGTTCGTTTTTCACCGTTGCTGAGGAAACGGGAAAGTCTCCATAGTAATGGCTATTTAACAGATTTAAACTTCAAAAACAAATTCAAAACTCCTGAGATCATATAGCCATTTCAACGGGTGAAACTAACCCTGTATCATCGGCGATCATAATCATTAATATTAATAGGATCTCCTTTGGGACTTTATCAAGCCACTTAGAAATTTACAAAACTGGCATTAGACAACATATTTATTTGTTTGAATTTTTTTATTTTTCTAATGAATACTCATATTTGAGTGGATAGTCTTTTTTTTTCTATAATTAAACAGTACATTTAAATATCCATCAGCCTAAATGAAATCTTGTTGGAAAATTATCTACCTTATGGCAGGAATTTGAACTTACATACTTTCATATACCAAGGAAATGCTGTCATTAGATATGATGTGCCTTACCACTTGACCACAGAAGATATCTCAGCAGATAGGGTCTAAATTAAACCTTAAATACATATTCTCCTGATTTCTTTTAGAATATCTATCTATACTTGGGATCATATCTTAATATAAGCAAACACAATTGAAGACAATATTAGGAAATTACATGGAAATTTATGAAACTTGGCATTAGCGCACATAAAAATAATAAATAATGTCCAAACAAATAAAATTAAGTCAGATCTAATGACGACATCTCCCCAATTATATCAGAGTGTGGGGAGGTTTGAATCCTGGCAGAATATAGATACTTTCCAAACATGATTTCTTGAACATTGTTGTGGAGTAGTTTTCGCACTGAAAGTTATAATCGTGCTATATCGGTTGCTAATCAAATGTTAGAAACTTGGTAATCTTCCACTGAATGCTGACTCCTTAGTATTTGGCTAACTGCAGACTAATATCAGCTGCCTAGTAGTTCTACTGAACTCCAATAGAAGTCTAAAGAACTCCCATGAACTTCCTGTTAACTCTTATTAATATAGGAGGGAGAGTCCATTATCTGAGGAATTGCTGTGTTTCACCATAACAAACATTTAGGCTGATGGATATTTAAATGTACTGTTTATTTATAAAAAAACAAACTACCTACTCAAATATGAATATCCATTAAAAGAAAAAAAAATAATGTTCAAACAAATAAATTTAAATAAGTGTGTGTGTGTGTGTGTGTGGATAATATATAAATTTTTATGTATCAAGAACAATTATATAGGAAAGATGTATGACAAAGCAGAAAAGTTTTTGTGTGACGTTTCATTCCTTAGGATTTAATCAGACTAAGTCGGTTTACACTAATGCAAGCCACACACACACACACACACACACACACAAACAAGAGATGCTGGGAAGTTTAAATTCTAAATTTAAAAAAAAAAAATTAGTTTTTCATGATTTTGGTTTATAATCTTGCCAATTTTATTTAGATTTGTTTTCTTCATCTTTGTTATTAAATAACGCCATTATATATATATATATATATATATATATATATATATGAAGTTCAATTCAAAAGAAAAAAAAAGTGTTTTATTTTTTATTGCATTTTATCAATTTTTGGTGTTGAGTATTGTGCTTGAAATTGGGAATAATTTCAAAGTTCATATTTTGTTATTTTTGTAAAGGTACTTTCGATTTTCATGGTCGTTATCAAGAACAAACATGGTGTCTGTGTGGCAATTAGAATTCTTTTGTCTGCATCCTGGTTTTCTTTGGAAAGTTGGACATTTGAAATGGTCTAGCATGACATCATGTCTAACGGCTACTGCGAACAAGGCTGCACAAAAACACTGCGACTTTTTTTTAATTTATGATTTTTTTTATTTTTATTTTAGAATAAAATATGTATGCACATTAAGTCATATGCACTTAAAACATGCCTTTCCTTGTGTAAAATGATATTTTATTTAATGTGGGGGCTGTTTATTTTGTATAATAATAGCTTCTAGAGTTTGGAGTCTTTCCTTGAATTGGGTGCTGTAGAGTATGTTAATGTTATCTGAAAGTATTTGTCTTATCTCGAGAATTGTACAGTTTATCCATAACTTAGAGCACAACACTCAACACCTTATCCAAAAATTAAAATAATACAATAAAAAAAAATTAAACAGACAGACCTTGTTGGTTCTTTTTAATTAAGCCTGTTTAAATGAATACTTGCTGCCTATATAAATATATATGTGTGTATATGAGAGAGTTAAGTAGAGAGATAGAGAGTTAGAAAGAGTTAAGTAGAGAGAGAGATATAGGACATAGAGACAGAAGAAAGAGAAAGAGACGTAGAGAGAGAGAGAGAGAGAGTGGTAAGTATTTTAGTTACTATGATATCAATAGTGGAGTTGCTTAAAATTTAGTCCAATAAGTTTGTTTATAAATGAGTTGCTAAAAATATGTATATAAAAAAAAAAACACTTTTCTATTTAAATAAATTAAAAGATGGATTACAAAGTAGTAAAAAATGTTTTTTTTTCTAAATTTTAATGTTTTGTTGATAAAATGCAACTAGAAATAACTATGCCATTATAAATTGTGTCCCTCTCTTTCTGCATTTGTACCTCCCTGTCGTTACTCATTTAGCAGATTAGACAACAATAACAGTCAGAATAATCATTGCTATTCATTGCATTGAATGATGACGGCTCCTTTCAATGACTCGTGCATACATGAATGGATTTTCTTTTAACATGACTAACGGGTTGCACAGGTCTAAACCCACCCTCTTAACATCACCCCCAGAAGTGAATGCAAGTTTAGTGACAAAATTTTAATTTAAAAAAACAAAAAACAAAAAGGAAGTCCTTCTCATACTGCATAGTACATCTATTACCAAAAGGTTTGAATTCAAAGTTCTTCCTTCTAGACTGACTCCCATCTAAGGATAAAGAGCCTGATCTACCCTACTATTTAACTTTGTGGGTGATGAAGTAGAGATAGATTCATGATTTTCATAAGATAAGGGGTTTGGTGATAAGTGTCTACATTTGTTTTAACTTTTTTTTTTTTAGCATTTCACCCCAAGAAAGGTGATAATGCCCCTAAGCCACAAAGAGCTACTTACTGGGAGTGAAAGAGAATGAGAAGACTTTAAAAAGGAACTGGAAACGCAATTCTAAACAAAAAATAAATCTACTCCTGTTCAAACGACCAGAGAGGTGAGTGAACTGGGTGATAGGTGAACCTATCTTCTTCTATACTTAAAATCTCACCAGTGTCTATAGAATTTATGCTGGCAATTCTGACATGTCAAAGAGAAACTGAAGTGTCTCCATCAAGTGGAGAAAAATGAAAGTTCTTCACATCTATGGTGAGATTCCTACAATTTCACATAATATGATATCCCAGTGTCTCTTCTACAAATACTTTCACGGCTTCTGCACTGATGAACTTAGCTCACTGGAACCCTCTATATATGAATTTACTCGAGCCACAAGATTAGCAACTAGGTCCCACCCTTTTACTATGAAACCAATAAAATGTAAATGCAATTTCTACTCCATCAGCTTTTTTCCTCACACTTCCCGCCTGTGGAATTCCCTTCAATTTACTTCCTTCCCCAACAGCTACAATCTCCAAGAATTTAAATGTAAAGTCAATAGTCATCTCTTACCTCACTAACTTGCATCCTCTCTCATGCTCCTTTCTCCATCCATTCCACTCATTAGTATTCTCATCCTTCTCTTACCTTCTTGACACCCCCTATTGACCTGTCACTCTTTCCCATAACTTTCCTCTTATGTAACCCCCTGCACAACAGTGGCAGTAAACTGCCTTGCTTGGGGTGATATGATTATAAAAAAAAAATTATTGTTCAATTTTATTATTACCTAGTATTGTTAATCTCTCATTGTACCTGATGTTAGGGCAAGAAGTGGCTTGTAAATTTTAATGCCTACAAAATGAATCTGCTATTTTATAATCATATAGAAATATTTTGCCCTTCACCAGCATGGCTGATGTTAGCATCCAGAGGATCGATTCATTGAAAGTATTAGACAAAGAACGTGTAATACCTCATGATATTGCCTGGCTTTTTTCACATTGTAGAAGTGTTAGATTCATGCAAATACAGCTTCCTCAGTTTCCTTTCAGATATTTTCACTTTTATCGTCTTTACTAAATGATCTGGAGGAAGTTGTGTCATTTTCTACAAATCAATTCAATAAGGAAGCTTTATATAACCATATCAAAAGATTATCTAGTTTTAGTCAGATTAAAAGATATTAGTTGTTATTGGATTCCGTTTAAAAGATTAACAAGTACCATATAAACTACAGAAATTTTATCAGATTATCATAAGTTCTGAATACAAAAGACAAAAAGGTTTTGTTGATGACTTGTTAAATGTTATCTTTAAAGAACCAATCCACAAATCATAATGAAAGACAGTGAAAACTTAATTGGTATTATATTCAAGAATAAAGATATGACAGGATTATTTATACCTTACGTTTACCCTGTAAATTTCTCTGGAGTATATAAAGGGACACAGCCTCACTACGCTAGGTGTTACTGCTACTGTTTCCATGTTTTTATCAGGTAGATTTGCTAGCCTTATGATCAACCAGTTCAGAGTTTAGAATTGTTGTTGTCTTAGACTAGCTGTCAACCACAACTAATATGAAACTTTAGTTGGGTTAGGAGAAGAGAAGGATTCACACCAGTTCAAGCATAAGTGTAAAAAAGTGAATGTATAGCCTTGGCAGGAATTTGAACGTGATACTTGAACCCTACTTTCTGCACCATTAATCATTAGGCTAAACACATATTCATTGGGGTATGGATAAATTATGAAATGCAATGTATATTCATATATTTGTTGTGATACTGCACTGACCTTAGGTAGAAGTTCAGAGAGCAGCACTGATCCTAGAGAGATTGCATCGATAATTTTTTTTTTTTAATCATTTCACCCCAAACAAGGCATTCCACTGCCACTATTGTGCTTGGGGCTACATAGGGGAAGGTAAATAGAAAGAGTGGTAGATATAGGAAATGTCAGAAGGGGGGTGATAGGTAGTTGGGAGGATGGGAAGAGTGTTTGAAAAAATGGAAGCGAGTTACTGTGTTAGGAGGTGTCTATTGACCTTACATTTAAACTCCTGGAGATTGTAGCCATCGGGGAAGCAGTCATGTGGAAGGGAATTCCACAGTCAGAAAGTACGAGAAAAGAAACTGTTGGAGTAGAAGTTGCGGTTGCATTTTATCGGTTTCACTGTAAAAGGGTGGGATCTAGTTGCTAATCTAGTATCTCGTGCAAATTCGAACCTAGGGGGCACCAGTGATCCAAGTTCATCGGAGCAGAAGCCATGGAAGTATTTATAGAAGAGACATAGGGAAGCCACGTCACGCCGGTGAGAGAGAGAGTGCAGCCGGTCTGCCAAGTCAGTATCGATCACATTACAGACCCTTCGCTGTACCTTGTCGAGAAGCCCAAGGAGAATAGCAGGGGCACCCGACCAGATATGGCAACAGTATTCAATGCATGGGCGGATGGTAGATTTATATATGTGCAGGATAGATTCAGACGGAAAAAACCTCCGGGCCCTGCACAGAGAACCGACTTTCATAGCAGCAGATTTAGCAATGGATTCGATATAGTCATTCCACTTGAGGTCTACTGAAAGTGTCAGACCAAAGAGGCACAGTGTTTTACTCTCTGGAAAGCAAGCCTGGTCCATGCTAATGGGAGGTAGGTGCGGTTGTCTATGATGGTTAATTGATAGCAGCTTCATTTTAGAAGCATTAAAATTTACAAGCCATTTCTTACCCTAGTCCACTACGGATTGGAGGTCCTTTCCAAGCTCGGCTGCAAGGTTAGCTTTGTCGCCCACACCAGATTTTTGATCGAGGCGAGAGTAAACTGTGGTGTCATCGGCGTACATACCTACTTGGGTATCGGCATACATACCTACTATGGTATCGGGGAGATCATTAATGTAGATCAGAAAGAGCGTAGGACCTAGGCTAGAGCCTTGAGGGACACCCGCATTCGTATGGTAGCTCTGGGAGGCATGTCCATTTAATACCACTTTCAATGTGCAGTTAGATAGGAATGACTGGATTAGTTCAAACAATTGTCCAGCTATACCATAGCTCCACAGTTTGCATAGAAGGCCAGCATGCCAAACTCTGTCGAACGCTTTAGAGATATCCAAGGCGACAGTTCGGGCTTCGCCATTCCTGTCGAGTGCCTGGTATATAATACATCAATCTCAGACATAGGGTCAGGAAACATCTTTATTCTAGCAAGAGCACACAGATACTACACTGATCCTAGGCCAAGGAGCAACGCTGATTGTAGATAAAGTGCACTGTCCCTTGGCAGAGTGTCAAGGAGCAACAATTTGATCCTAGATAGAGTACACAGATATTACCCTGATCCTAGGCAGTGGGCCACAGAGCAACACTGATCCTAGAGAGAGTGCACAGATACCATATTGATCCCAGACATAAGGTCAAGGAACATTTTTACTCTACCTTGAGTATAAAGATACTACACTGATCTTAGGCAGTGGGCCACAGAGTAACAAGTTGATGCTAGAGAGAGTGCACAGATACCACATTGATCCCAGACATAAGGTCAAGGAACATTTTTATTCTACCTTGAGTATAAAGATACTACACTGATCTTAGGCAGTGGGCCACAGAGTAACAAGTTGATGCTAGAGAGAGTGCACAGATACCACATTGATCCCAGACATAAGGTCAAGGAACATTTTTATTCTACCTTGAGTACACAGATACTACACTGATCTTAGGCAGTGGGACACAGAGCAACAAGTTGATGCTAGAAAGAGTGCACAGATATTATACTGACCTCAGGCAGATGGTCAGGAAACAAGCTCTTTAAATAGGGAGGAAAATGAGTAAACTGTCATTCAGTATATCTTATGGGCATCAAATTTTACAAGAAGCTTTACTAATTTAGTGTACCAAATATTCACACTGTATACTTTCTTGTTGCGCATATGTTCCATTCTTCTCTTTCCCCCTTTTCAGTTTTTCTGTAATCCTTCTCTTCCCCTTCTCAGAGCTTCTTGCTGTGAAACGACATCTTTTCTCAAATCTTCAAACTTTTTTTTTAAATGTGATGCACAGCAAGAATCACATTTCATATTGTGACTCATACCCACAATTTTTTGTGACTCATACCCACATATAATTGTGGGTATGAATTTTTGTGATTCATACCCACATATAATTGTGGGTATGAATTTTTGTGACTCATACCTACATATAATTGTGGGTATGAATTTTTGTGATTCATACCCACATATAATTGTGGGTATGAATTTTTGTGATTCATACCTACATATAATAAATGAAAGACCAACTCTGTTCATTAAGTTCATTTATTTAGCATTGACAATTTATATGTATATTTCTTAGGATCTGCATATAACGGAATTGTATATATCTACTTGTAGGCATGGCCATATCTGACTACCGGGCACGGGTCCAGGCCAATCCGTGCAATCACAGTGAAAATCCGGGCAAGGAAAAATGTCTTCATCAGAAATCAAACTAAACAATTCACGAAGAAAGAAAGAAAGAAAAACGAAGAAAACATCCGAATGAACGCAGTACAAATTTGTTTATTAATTTTGGGAGAAAAGACTGGTTATACTCAGAAAGTCCAAACCCTATTTCCTGCTTTCATTCATGTTCTGTGCCTAATTTCCATTGGAATAGCCAAAAAAAATCCGCAAAAATCAGTTTCTGGAAACAGATGACACTGACGTCATCACATTGTCAACTAATAAATCCGAGCAATTTTCTCTGTGCCCTGTGTTTTTTTAGCATCAGCTACGGCCCTGCTTGTATGAATATAAAATTATTAATCTTAGAAAAACAAATTTAAAGGAAATTCCAATACAAAAATAAACTAAATATTTGAAAAAAAGAAAAAAAGTCATTTAATGAAATGGATGTTCTTACTTGTTTAGATGTGTTTGTTTCTTCATAAGCAGCTAATCCCAGTTGAAAATACAAAAGGACAATGCCACACACATTGTCATCGTCCTACGGCCTTGGCCGAGATAGAACTCACTACACCCCTCCAGTATTCCCTGTGCATTTGGTACCCTACTGCAGTTTATAGTGAAATTCATAATCTTGTCATAATCTTGTCAAATAGCTAAATACTTGATGCTTTGCCAGGGCTACCAAGGGTTTTTTTTTTATTTTTTTTATTGTGACACCAACACTGGATAGGTTGCCTCCAGGCCCCATCCTGTTGTTTAACTCATAACTGGAGGGAAGTGACAGATTAATACCTTTCCCAAGTATATCAGTGCTTAAGTGAATGCAGGGTACTCAACTGGAATTCGAACTCGGCTCACCGATTACTCATTCCAAGCCAACATTCACTGCACCACAATGCACATCTGTCACTGAACGCTTACAGTGCCTGGTATTCCCAAGCAGTCACCCATCTAAGTACTGACCAGTTGCTTAACTTCGGTGAACGAACGAGAACTGATGTATTCAACGTGATATGCCATAAGCTACACATCAGCTCTAGTGGTGAGCCTGTTTCTGTCCTTCGTTGAATGCAACATATCTTTCTACCACAGAAAGAACGCACTGTTACTTGACTTTGACATTAAAATTGAGAAATTCAGTTTTAGCCCTGACTTCAGATTCAAGAATCTTAATAGCTTTCACCAGTCACAAAGACAAATGCACTGCACACCTTCATAGCTAATTTTTGGAGTGAGATCTCTTTGTGCAACAAAATTGACATCACTGCCCACAACAAGCTTGACAAACAAGATACATGAACTCAATGAGAACAAACTATGTTTATCTTATTCATGTGACCTGTCCCTTCAGGACATGGGCAATCATGAACTTCCACTTGGCTCTGTCTCATGTCACTCTCAAAATTCCTACTCTTAGTACCTCTCCCAAACCCTGCACTGCCATCCATTTGCAGAGGTCTATCAAGTAGGTCTTGTGCTGCTTTCCTGTTTCACTTTCCCTTCTGTGAGTATTAAATTGTCAACACCCCACCTCCTCATTATGTCCCATAAACCTCACCTGTCTCTTCCTTATAATAAGTATGATTTTTCCTCACATGCTCAGTCTATGGTATCCTCAGCATCCTTCTGTGAAACCACATTTCTGCTACCTCAAGCCTCTTCTTCATCCTTGAGGAGATCATCCAACATTTACTGCCACACAGAAGGAAAGACATCACATAGTAATTCAGCACTCTTCTTTGTTCTCAATGATTTTCCTGTCCTTTAGTATTCTGGTTATGAATTGGCCATATATTAATTTTATTTAAAAAAAGATAAAATACTGGCTTAGCAATGATTTATGAGTGCTGTGCAACATTTAGAATTGTTTATATTCTGCACTTTGCCCCTCACTTGCATATCTTTTTCTTTGTCGTAACCCATTTTATTTATCTTGCAATCTGTTGAAGGGTCGGAACCTACAGTTTGAAAATCCTTGGTCTGTTATTCACTGCTTTATTTGGAGGATTGACATTATATGGCAGTTCCAGTTCAAGAAAAAAATGAATAATGGTTAACAAGACTTCATCTAAAAATAAAATTCCAGAAAATATCCCCACTGTAATATGCAGAAAATGTTCATTTTTTTTTTTGGGGGGGGGGGGGGGGGCAAAGTTTAGTGGTAAATGTCATTAACAGGTAAATAAAGGTTTGTTTGTTTTTTTATGTGATATGCGAAATGTGGTTCTTGCTGTGAGCTGCATTTTAAAAAAAAAGTCTGAAGATCTGAGGAAACAAAAACATGGCTCCACAGAAATATGTTCTGAGAATATCATATGTGCAACAAGGAAGTATACAATGGGAATATCTGGGACATTTTTATTTAATGGACTTTAAATCAAAGGATTTTATTTCTTGGTTCAGATGTTTTCAAATATTCATTTCAATTATCCTCATTAGTTGCAAATTTTGATGAATTTTTGACTTCTCAATAATGTATTCACCCTTAAATGATATAAAGGCTAATGATAGAGCTTACCTCACTGAAGAGAATCAAGTACCGACTTTGGTGAATGTTTGTTTCAGGAAGGGAATTACATAAAAGAGAAAAAGAATAATTTTAACAGACATTCAAAATTAAATTTAATCCTCTCTCAGACCAAAGTTAGTAACTGAATTATTAAAATACTATCACAACTATTGTTCACTTTTCATTAGTATTTACTTCATATTAACTATTGTTACTTTTTATTAGAACTATTTTACTGCTGTTAGTAAAAAGCATTAACTGGTAAAAGAATAAGCTCTTATTGAGATATGATCTTGTATCTCTTCACCTTGAAAATAGATCTTAGTATGACAGCTGTTCCACCATTCGGGCTACAGAACCAATAGTCGCAGTAGATCAAATTTAATTATATAGCCTTATTCTCTATCTTCTAAACACCAGGTGTTGCCATCTTTGAAGTGTTATTTAAGTACACAAGTAATATTAGTTATGAGTGTACCCCTGCTGTCAAAAATGACAAAAAATATTTGAGGGTTATATATATATATATATATATATATATATATATATATATATATATATATATATACACATGCACACACACAATGGTCTTTATTATAAGAGAGAATATATATATTCTTCACTACTTGATGACATAATTATTGTAAAAAAAAATAAAATAAAATGAGACGGTGTTAAAGAGCAAACACATGGCAAGAGCTTTCTTAACTGGTAGTAAAGTTTAATAACTGGTAGTAAAGAGAATGAACTGAGCCAACGCTGCCTCTCTGTTGTCTCTCTCCATGTCGGTGACAGGATGGAAAAATATATCTGATACAAATACACAATGGTCTTTATAAGACGGAGAATTATCTTGAATTTAGTTGAAGTACTATCAGTTATTAGTATTTCTTTCATCTTAATTCCAAATGCTTTTTATTAGAACAATTCAAGCCATCATGTTCAACAGCATAGATTGGAATTTAAAAAAAAAAACATAATGGTTGTTTAAGTGACTGCCTGAATATTTGCAATAAGACAATTGGAAGGAAGACGAAAGTGGAATCAAATAATAACGTCAATGCTTTTTGGCAATTAAATTTGATTATTACTAAGTGTAAACAAACATGACCAATAAGATTGAAGGTGAATCAAAAATTAATAATGGTTAACACTCAACATTTAAAAATAAAATTCCAGACAATAGTACTACTGTAGTATACAGAAAATGTTCATTTCAATAAAAGTTTAGCAGTGAATGTCATGAACAAGTTAATAAAGAGATTTTTTTCATGTGATAACAGTTTTTAACTTTCTACTTATTAATATAGAAAAGCAAGTTGAAATTATTAGTTAAAAAAAAAAAAATGGTTGCATTAAAAGCAATGAAAAGAAATGTTTGAAAATTCAAAGCAAACAGATTTGTCTCTGAAGAGATTATTAGTTTGCAGTAAATTTTAAGAAAAATCTTACCAAATACTTAATATTGCAAGCTGAAAAATACACAAGCATCAATGAACAAAAAAAGGCAGTAAAAATTCAAATATTGGATCCATTCTCTCTGCAACATGATGGGGATGGTGTTAATGATGATTAGGGGAAAAACAAACAGAAAGGATTATGATAAGCAATGGGAGAAAGGGAAAGATGGAGTAGAAAAGAGGGACAGAAGGGAAAACTGAAAAACATGGAAGAGAAAAACAGGAAAAAATCTGACAAGGATGGGAAGGAAAAACTGAAAATAGAAGAAAAGAAGGAGGGAAGAAAAAAATTACATTGGAAGAGAGTGATCGAGAAAAACTGCAAGGAGAGGGAGAGAACTACTAAAAAGGGGGATATAGAAGGATGTGAGAAAAACTAAAAAGAGGAAGAAAAGAATGAAAGACAAGGATGAAAGAAAAACTGAAAACGGGGAACGACGAGGAGGAAAGAAAAACTGAAAACGGGGAACGACGAGGAGGAAAGAAAAATTGAAAGCAGGGAACGACAAGGATGAAAGAAAAATTGAAAGCAGGGAACGACAAGGATGAAAGAAAAACTGAAAATGTGGAAAGGAAAAGATGAAGGAAAAAAATGAGTGAAAAAAATTGAGTAAATGAGAAAAATTCAAAACAAAGAATTAAACGAAAATGAAAATAGCAAACTGGAGAATGATTACAATACATTTATGAAACAAATACATATTTCTGACTTTGCTAATTAACCTAGTAGAGATATGAATTTCATTCATAAACAAAGATCATCCATAGAAAATTGCCATTTAAAGCTATTGTACAATAGACAATCAAACCACAATAACCACAAAAATATTTTGGGTCAAGAATAATTTTAAAGGATTTGTTTTTAGCATTAAATCAAGAGAAATTATTCAGTGAAACAATCTGACATATCCTTAATTCTTTAGAGACTAAAACACTAACTTTCTCGATGCACACAGGCACACTTATATATAATTCTTAGACAGTGGTTCCTTAACTTTTTCTCTCAGATGCATTTTTAGAATAAAAATTTCCTCGCACATCACTAAATTTTATGTGATAAAGAGTACATTTAAAAATAAAAAAAACAAAGGCTTAAAGGAAAATAACCATGAACTCACAGTCATAACATTATCATTGATAACTCTCTCCTACAATTTGTGAACCCTAGTTACTATATTCTTAATACTTGATATAATGCAAAAATATTCAGTCAGTCAGTTAAGTGCCATACATGATATACGCTTGGGCGATCATGTCTTGAAAGAGACATGACTGACTGGGCAGAAGATCATCCCGCAGTAGGTTGCCATTGCTTTCTGCGGTAGACTGGTTGCCGACCAAGACTATAGAACCCAATCTGTCCTGTTATTTAACCAATAACTGAAAGGAATAGATGGATTAATACCTTTTCCAAGAGTATTTGCATGTAAGTGAATGCAATGAATTCGGCTGGAATTCAAACTCGGCTCCCCGATTTCTCGTTCCGAGCCGATATCCAATGCACCACAATGCACATAGCTCGGTGCAAAAATATTACACTGACAAAATGGGTCAATAATTATTTATAACTACACAGGGATTCATGCATGCAATTACAAATAATACATAATATTTTAAATTTTGAAATCTTATTTTTGGCATAAGAATTTTTTAAAACTATTTAAATCACAGATTATCTTTCAATTATTCTGCCTCACTTGATAGCCTCTTACACTGCACATATAAAGTATGCCACATCATTAGGGAACTACTGGACTAAGAGATATAAAAGCAAATAAGAAATATCTTTAATAGCATTATGTCAGTTCTTCAATACGGCAGTGAATGTTGGACAATATCATCGAAAATGAGGACAAAACCTGAAGCAGCTGAAATGTGGTTCTACAGAAGGATGCTGCGGATATCATGGACTGAGCATGCAAGCAACGATGAGGTGTTGGAAAGAATGTCAACAAAAAGGAAATTAATACTGAGCATCAAGAAGAGACAACTGAAGATCCTGGGACACGCAATGAGGAAAGAGAGCTTAGAGAACCTGATACTGACAGGCCAGATAGAAGGAAAAAGAGACAGAGGAAGGCAGCGGATAACATATTTGCAGGGCCTGGTCAAGTGGATGACGGAACGGGGGTTGCAAGGTGTAACAGGAGCAAAAAGAGCCATAAGGGATAGGGAGACATGGAAAACCATGATCGCCTATGTCCTGAAGGGACAGGGTACAGAGAAGAAGAAGACTTTCAGGTTAGATATTTTTTTGTTTTTTTTATATAGACAAATATACAAAGTGATGCTATCATGACTTCATGAAACCAGATTTTTAACCTAATGTCAAATATGAACTTCAAAGGTATTACAAGGAGGAAATAAAATCTAATCTTTCCATAGATTATGCTCACCACAGATATGAAGAGATGGGCACTGATCATGCTACATCCCAGACAAATCTAATAGTTAAATGTAAAAAATAGTATTCATGTTTTCCCTGGCAAGGCCAGTGTACCATTGAGGATATACTGATGACATAGGTATTCATAGTTAGGATAAAAAAAAAATTTTTTAAAAATCAACATTTTCTGCTAAGTGTTCCAAGAAATATTACTCAAGATAAACTTTTCAAAAACAAAAATTACAGTCTTGAACTGGAATGAAAGCAGTGATATCACATACTCTGAATCCATCATAAAAATTCAGAATAATCAAAACTTATTTATAAATGGAACTTTGTGTGTGTGTGTGTGTGTCCATTAACTATAGACTCCAAAAAGGCTGAACTGATTTTCTTGAAAATTTACACAGTTGTACTATAAGCATCTGCGAGTGTTCTTAGCTAGGTTTTGTGTCGAGGTACCCCCGATAAATATCGAAAATCGATAATCGAAAAAATCGGGTTATAGAAGGAGTGGTTCGATTTTAATTAAATTTGATACACTCATGGACAAAGACATAAGGAACAATATTCAGAAGTTTCAAGGTTGCAGTTCTTAGAATAGTGCAGAAAATTGATAATATATATATATATATATAAAAAACAAGATGTTTGTGTGTGTGTCTGTTTATCTGTCTGTATGTCCTTTATACAAATCCACAATTTTTATCCGATTCTCACCAAACTTCAAAATTTGACTTACATCCATTCATTTTTCTTTCAGTCTACAGTTTCACTGTAACTGGAAACAACTATTGCTTTTTAGTCTTTCGTGCCAACGTTCAAAGAGTCTGAGCTCCAGGACCATGGATTAGTTTTAAAGCTTTCATTACACCCGAGCAATGCTGGGCTATACTGCTAGTGAATTAATAAATGAAAAATACTTCAACCAGTATATGAATCAGTTATAACAAGTTTAGTACAGGAGGTAAAGGAATTGAACACAGAATCACCTGCCCTAGGAGTATTTTTGCCCAACACTACAAAACCAAAACGTTATCCTGAAACCTGCAGTCATGTTCTTAAATAGGTTTGTCAAGACTTTTATATGGCATCATGCATTGTGTCAGACCCATCCAGAAATATCTTTACTACCAACTGCACACAATTTTTTCAGATCAATGATTAAAATAAAAATTGCTTTGAGTGAATGAAGCCTGTAGGTCTTAGCAGGGATCATTCTTCTTTAAACTTTGTAGACTGACCTTACAGAATCACAAAGAACCAAATAACAGAAAACACATCACTTGAGCACAACAGCAACAACTAAAATGGATAAATGTGATTCAAAGAGAAAATAAGGACGTAATGAAGATGCTGGCATTTCACACAATTTTGAATAAAAGGTTAAGAAGCCGCCTCCATCAATACTCAAAAGAACAATAACAGTTACTGGACTTGAGATACCTTACTTGAAAAATTTTATAAATTTCAACCATCTTGGTGCTTGATCAATAAAGGCTAAATTTTTGCATACAAGAAAATGGTTAATATTTCCTTCCAGGGCCAAAAGTCTTAAACAGAGTTACTAATCGTTCCATAGTTAAAGTGAGAGAAAAGTGGATTCATGTCTTTCCTAAGTGTAAAAACAAACATACAGAAAACCAATGTAGTGTATCAATTTACATGCCCATTCAGATATTGAATCTCTGGTACTAATATATTGGTTTTACTACAACCACACTCTTCCATAGACTTACTATCACCTTTCTGATCATAGTTCAATTAAACAACATTTCTAAGAAAAGTATAGTCATGTATATAATATTAGACAGATTTTAGTTGATAACACAATAATACTGACACATGCACACAGTAAAAAGAACCTTCAAATATTGAAGGCCATCTATATTAAATGAAAACACCCTACACAATAAAATCACGTCTCAATCTAGTCACAACACATTACATTGCATTTAGACATATGGTTCTGTTAACATTTTAGACTCTCACATGGTGTGACATCATAGAACTGCATTGCAAATTTACTACCTGCGTCTGCTATTCAGTGACTTATCACATAGCAATGTTTTATGGCAACACAAGATAATATCATCTTTGATGGTGGACCTTTTTATGTTAATGTCCCTGTAATCTCTTGGAAGATGGCTCATGTGAGCCAAAAGCTTAGAACTAGGACAATAAAAAAATATCCAAATGTTGGACAATTTTTGTCTTTATTTTCACTTGAAATTAAAACCAAATTATGATGTTTAGAACAGCACAAGATTAAACATAATCGACATTCATTGTCTTATATTTAACAATATATGTTTAGAAAATATATCTCAATTGGCATTTGAATCCAGTTTACTAATTTTATGTTTTTTTAGGGTGGGGTATTCTTTGTTTTATTTTGGCCATTGTGTAAAGCCATCCACACCTCATAGGTATATTAATACAAGGTTTACAGCAAAATCATGTTGTAATAACAGTTCCCATACGAAGTTAAGTCAAGCCTGGTTATTGCTGAAATAGACAACTGCTTGGAAACACCAGGTGCTGTAAGCTTGGCTGTGTGGGTGGTGCAAAGAATAAATGCTTAGAATAGTTAATCAGAGAAACAAGTTCCAATTTTAGTAGGGTTCATTATATTCACTTACAAGCAAATACTCTTGAGAAAGGCATGAATCCACCTCTTCCTCACCACCCAACAATGCATTAATTAGTAAGACTTGTATCATTGCAATTACCTAAAAAGTAATTTTTTTAAATAAATAAAAAATATTTCTGCAATTTAAAAATATTTTCTGGCTTTAAACAACCAGCAAAATATTGAAAAGCTGTGAAGAAATATATATATTTTTTTTTTAATCATATCACTCCGAGCAAGGCGGTAACACCACTGATGTGCAGGGGGCTACATAAGGGTGAAAAGATTGGAAAAGAGAAAACTAGAAACCACATCCTAAGCAGGGAACAAGGGATGATCCTCTTCACCTGTTTAATAGACGTGGATGGAGTGTGAACTGAGTGATAGTTTAGTCTATCTACTCCAATTTAAAAAAAAAAGAAAAAAGAAAAAGGAGTGAAAAGATTAGAAAAGAGAAAGCCAGAAACCACATCCTAAACAGGAAACAAGGGATGAGCCTCTTCACCTGTTCAATAGACGTGGGTGGTGTGTGAACCGGGTGATAGTTTAAATATTAATCAAAAAACAGTATATAACAAAAATATGTAACCAAAACAATATAACAAAAAATTAAAAATAAGTTGAAGTGTTAAAAACAAATAAAAACAAATAAAAGAAAATTTATATTCACTAATGCTAGATGGGTAGCACAGCAAACAGGGCGTAACGTGATAACAGTTTGCTTTCTTGTGATATCTTACACATACGTCCATCATCTCTCAGTTGCGTGTCTGTACTTGTGCAGAGTGCAGCTCCATTGTCTCTTTGTCCAAGGATAGACATGTATCTGAGAAAAATTATACGGAGAGGTACTCAGTCCTGGGAAACAGTGTTCTGAAGCTGCACCACACCACTGTGGAAAAAGGGTGGATCAGTGGTTGCCACTGAGGCCAGCACAACTGATGGTTGTGGGAATTGAGAAATTTTTGGCCCTTGCCTATTAGGGCTGCCCACATTAAGACACGATCTTGTGTCACATCCACATTTTAGTAAATTTAATTATCTTACAGGGAGCACAAGAAGCACAATAAGAATTTATGAACAAAAAAAAAGAATTGATAAAAATAAAAACAAAAAATTAAAGAATTTAACAAAGATAAATTTCTGTATGACAAATTCCATTTTTTAAAGCCTGTTCTACTCAGAGTCAAAATCAATTAAGTATGCATAAAACCCAACTTTTTAAACTGCTTTCACTGAGAGTAGAAATCAATTTAACACAAATAAAATCAGAGGTTCCAAATATTTTATATAAAATAAAGAAAATAAACTTATTAGCAATCATCAGATCAAACAATATTAGTTCAAGTCAAAATCGATTTAGAAGAAATTAAATCCACTTTCTTGAACCAAGAAGACATTTTTAAGTCTTCTTAACTCCTGATTTTCAGCCCAATTCAGCTTAAATGTTCCTTATATATATATATATATATATATATATATATATATTTACTTTTTATTTTTATTCTCAAGTGCTGTCAGAAATTCTTAGAATTACTGGGAAAGACCAAAAGAACTAATGGTAGAAATGTTGCAATAAAACAAAATAATCTATAGAATAAATACATCTGTGAAAACAATGAGTGAACTAACAAAAACATTAAGACAAAAATAAAAATGATGTAACTCAGTATAATTTATGTAAAAATAATTTAATTACTAACTTTTCTAGATTTTAATGCAAAACAATTATATTTCTAGATATTTATATTCCACTGTATTGATGTATTATAAAATTGTTTAAAAACCCTTGTACTGAAATGGTAGAGAGTGAGAGAGAAAAAAACACCTTCCAAAAGCTAAACAAAGTATTAATAAACAGAAAAATATTGTCAGAAACAAAGAAAACAGTACTGAACTGTTATGTAGTAATACTCCTATATGACAGTGAATGCTGAACAATTTTATTACAGATGAAGAAAAAACTTGAACAGAAACAATTCTACAGAAGGATGCCGAGAATATCATGAACTGAACATGTGAGCATCTATGAAACAACGGCAACAAAAAGGATACATGCTTAAAAGCAGCAAGAGATAGTTGAAATTTCTGAGACGCATAATGAAGAAAGAGGGTTCTGAAAATCTGATATTCACAGGTCAGAGAGTCATAGGAAAGCAATGCACAGATTACCTGCTGAGCTTGAGTGGATGGATGACAGAGCAGGGTTTAGGAGAACTGGCAAAAAGTTAAAAGCTAATTAAGAGCTATAAGTGACAGGAAATTGTGGAGAGCCAATGTCCTTCAAAGAAAAGGTACATAGAAAATTTTTGCTATTTTTATTTATAAGTCTAGAAAAAAAAAATTCTTGAAGATGGGAAGATAAGAAAAATAAAATATTTGAAATGATCAACTCAAGAATAAAACCAGTCACAACTTTTAAAGTAGTGGAGAACTCACTGAGAAATTTTTCAAATAAAATTCCACTATATTTCCATTATGATAGCTGAATTTTAACTCTTAAATAAAGAATTAAAATATTACAACTTTTTAAAACAACTGCATTTCTACAAAGCAACTTTAACCATACTTCCCACCTAGAACTGAGGCTCAACTCAGTGACGTCCACATTAACCCCCTCCCCAATCTCTAACATAATTTTACAGACTGACCCTCATAAAGCAAGCGACGGCGATGGAATCCCAATCATTGTCCTGAAGAAATGTGCCCCTGAACTCTCCTCTGTCCTCTCCAAACTCTACCGCTGCCTCTCGGTTTCCTGCTTACTGGAAGTCCTCCTCTATGGTTCCTGCATTTAAGAATTCTAGAGAACCCTTGGACCCCTCTAATTATCACCCTATCAGCCTCCTACTGATTTTTAGCAAAGAGTTTGAAGCTATTATCAATGCCAAAGTGGTTCTCTTCTCTGACAAACAGTATGGTTTCCACTTCACCAGGTTTACTGCTGATATACTAATGACTGTCACTGAGTATATATACCAGGTTCTCAATAAAAATGGCAAAGCTCGAGCAGTTGCCCTGGATATCTCCAAAATATTTGACAGAGTCTGGCATGCTGGCCTTCTGCTACAGCAGAACTGGATGATTGTTTAATCCAGTCTTTCCTTTCAAACCACGTAATAAAGATAGTATTGTACGGATATGCCTCCCAATACTATCATATGAATACAGGTGTCCCTCAAGGCTTTATTCTAGGTCCTACACTTTTTCTAATATTTATCAATGATCTCTCTGATGTAACCAGATCCCAAGTAGGCATCTATGCTGATGATGACACCATTTACTACCACCTAGATCAGAAGTCCACTGAGGCTGACAAAGCAAACCTGCACGCTGTGGTAGACTGGTGTAAGAAATGGCCCATAAATTTTAATGCTTCCAAAACAAAGCTGTTATCTGTTAACCACCATAGACAATCACTCCTATACCTCCACTTCATCAGCATAGATCAGGCTAGTCTCCCTGAAAGCAAAACACCGCGCCTTCTCAGTCTCTCACAACAGACCTATATATACTGTTAAAAGGACGCATCTGTCAGATAAGTTCCGCAAACCCAACTGTTTGCAAGAGACTATCCTTTTTTTTTCTCTCTCTCTTTTCCTGTAAATACAAGTTTATAACATTTTCAGCTGTGTTTGTGTTCCTTTCTTCTCGCTGGTGTCACCATATTGTTCCCAATTAAAATTGGGAAAGTCCCAATTAAGATGGAAACAACAAATCATAATAAATGAAATAAGAAACAGTGTTTATTCCATTCATCAGTAGAGTGTGACTAGGAAGTTAAAGAATAAAAGTATATAAAAATAGACTTATTATATAATGCAACAATTGAAAGTATATATATATTACTAATATCCTCATCTTGGTTGTCATTATTACAACATTTCAGCTGTTGTTCCCTCCAGCCTTCTTTAAGTGTCTAAGTAACCTTTAAACTGAACTCTCTATTTAAGCAATAGGGATAGTTGCGTTTCATCCGACTGTCCATGTTCTAGAGATGCCATGGTCTTATTCAGTACTACTCAGTATTTGCTCTATTTCCAAGGTGTGGCAGTAAACACATAAGAACAATCTACCCTTGTTAATAAATGTCCCAGTTCGAAAATTCTCTGAAGATTACCTAGATCAGTAGAATCCTGAAGAAGGCCAGAAGGTATAATGGCTGAAATGTTATAATAATAACATTAGTTTGAGTGACTGATTTATTTTTTTATGGTTTACTAAACTTTGGCAGGTTATTTAAGATCAAAAAATATATTTAGACTGTAATAATGTTTTAGAAAAAGTATTGATTTAAAGATACAAGTCCTACTAATTAACCTATAGTTTGGAGAAGAGGTGGATTCACATCTTTCTCAAGACTAGTTACATGAAAGTGAACATAATAGACCCAACTGGAATTTGAACTTGGCTCTCCAATGTCCAATTCTGAATCATTATGCATTATATCACCTGCCCATCGAAGCTTACACTACCTGGTTTTCCAAGTGGTCACTCATCTAGGTACAGACTAGGCTCAACATTGCTTAACTTCAGACGTTAGTTTCAATATAAATAATTTACATAACTCCCCATCCCAGAAAGTCAAACAGAATTTTAAAATAAGAATTCTGTTTTTAAAAAAATGAAAATAGCCAATGGACAAAGCAAGTTTAATTTTACTGATGTATAAAATTCTTAACAGGCAAATAATTATGTAAACTAATAAAATTGCAATTCTGTCGCTGTCCTAGATTTAGTCTTTTGTTAATATCAGTCGAACATTTCTGATTTATTACACCTCACCTTTATAGCAAGACTATAATCATGCAAGAAAAACATTTATTTGCATTTAATTCCCATATAAAAATTTAAAATATTCAACATGAAATCTGGTGTGTGTTGATATTAAAAGAAGAAAGATTTAGTGTTTATTGATAGATATTTATTAATAATATATAAAATATATTTTAAAATCTTGAATGTACATAAGTATTTTCATTCACAATAAAAAAAAAAAAGAAATGAGCTGAAGGCCATCTATTAATCAAGATAAAAATTTGTCATTTATCTAATTTTTGCATACATTTATTTATTTTAGTTCAAAGCAAAAATCATTTATCAAAATCCACAATTGTTCATTTTGCACTTCATTTACTGCTGAGGTGGTGGGGTGCCTTTGGGGTTGGTTTTTTCCTTTATCAGTTTGAAACTTTCTGTCTAAGGTTTCTCTTGTTTCTTTTGGCAAGTTGTCAGTTGGTTGTACTACCATATGTGATATATGTGTGTTACTCTTCAGAAATGAATCGAGTTCTTTCAATGACTGGCATGGCTATACACTGCTTATATACAACACATTAAAATTTCTTTTCTCTGATTCTATACACCTATGGCTTAGTGGGTAGCAACTCTGACTGACCTCCAAATCGGTCGAGTTTCGATCTCAGCCAGAAGCAAGTGAATGTGTCTAGCCACACTGATGAGCTGTGATACGGTGAAACAGGCTTGTATGTGGATGACTAATACATTATGCTCTCATTACGATTGAGCTCTCTGGAGAAGAAAATTTTTAAAATGGTTACAACTTCTGCAATATATGCATTACTTTTTAAATGACTCTTCTTTCGGTGACTGGCGAGTGTATACACTGCTTATATAAAACATGTTAAAATTTCCCTTCTCTGATTCCATGCGCCTATGGCTTAAGGGGTAGTGACTCCAACTGACACCAAATCAGTCGAGTTTCAATCCCAGCCGGAAGCAAGTGGATGTGTCTAGCCACACTGATGAACTGTGATACAGTGAAACAGGCTTGGATGTGGATGACTTATATATATATATATATATATATATAATCTACGCACTCACACCCTGATTGAGCACTCTGGAGGAATGGTAGACTAATAAAGCAGCATCTATGCATCATTCATTCAATAATGAATTAGAACACTAACTACTGGTGCATATATACATGGTATATCACACGCTAAAAGACTGCCTCCTTTTACACCAATTCAGTTGGGTTTCAAAACCAATCAAATGTCTAACCATACTGATGAGCTGTGATACAGTGAAACAGATCTGTCTGTTGATTACTATATATATATGGAAATTAACGTAGATTAACAAAATGGTCTTTAAACAACCAGAAATTTGAAATGATTTATTTGAACATTATTTTTGATCAATACTCGTATTTAAGTAGATATTCTGTTTATAATCAAACAGTATTATATATTTATTTCTAAGGGCCTGATTATTTACAATAAATTTTTGTTACGAAAATGTGTGTCATTCGGTAGGATTCAAACCTGCGACCCCTATCCATATAGGGGAAGCCACCAATTGATCTGGCACACCTTAGACCTGTCGACCACGAATGACCAACAGTCTAAACGAAATCAAATTGATATGGATAAGGGTCGCAGGTTCGAATCCTTCTGAATGAGACATTTTTGCAACAAAAATTTATTGTAAATAATCAGGACGGTAGAAATAAATATATAGTACTGTTTGATTATAAACAGAATATCTACTTAAATACGAGTATCGATCAAAAATAATGTTCAAACAAATTATTTCATATGTAAATTCAATATTTTACATTTGGGAATAGGCATTTCTGCATATTCTAAGAACAAAGTTATCATTATCAACTCCCAGCTGGACCAAAAAATAAAAAATAAAGAAATTGTGGCCAGAAATAAAGGTTACTTTAGAAGAAGAGGCAAAGAAGGAAAGAGAGATAATAGTAGCACTAGCTAAGATAGGAGTGGAAGAGAAAGTAGATAGCTCAAAGGGTCAAGGGTAGCTGGCAGAAATAAACTTAAAGGGTTAAAATATGTATAAAATTAAATTCTAACCGATATCAATAAATTTAAACTAACAATATAATGATTAAATGGAAAGGAAGGGAATAAGTTAATATCTTATTAAGGGAGTTTAAAATCTACACCTATGATGACACTTGCTAACCAATTCATGACACTGATTAATATTTATTTTTAGTGTATCGAGGCAGCAAATAATTTTCTAAACATATGCTGTTAAATATAAGAGACAATGAATGTCTATTATGTTTAATCATGAGCCGTTCTAAACATTGTATTTTGGCTTTAATCTCAGTTGAAAATAAAGACAAAAATTCTCCAACATTTGGATAATTATTTATTGATTTGCTTCTTAGCTTTCGGCTCACATGAGCCATCTTCAGAGAGGTTATTTAGACTGAAATATAATAACATCCACCATCACCAACGATTTTATTTTGTGTTGACATAAAACTCCGCTTGTCAACAGCAATAGTTACCAAAAATAATAAACGCAGTTCTCAAAGTAAGAGGAACCTACAGATATTGGAGGCCATGTACATCAAATCTAAACAACCAAGACTCAATAAAATCACCTTTAAATCTGGAAATAACATATTACATTTGGAGGTCTTCACTCTTCAGGGCTTGTGTTTTTCTGATTCTATCTTGATATCAAGCACTATACAAAAAAAAAAAGTTGCTTGCCTAAAATATCTTTCCACTAGTAAACTATTGAAAAAACTATTTTGGCATTAAGTATCATTACAATATATATATATATATATATATAAATATATACACACACAATTGGGAGAACACTATCTCTTATATTGAATCCTCTTCCTAGAAATAGATACAGACAGTGTGGATATAAAAATTAACATTGCATGGTGACTCTCAGTTTAATTTTTCACAACTTGAGATAAGAAAATGAATCACCATGCACTGTTGATTTCTATCTCCACATACTTTCTATCTTATATACACACATGAGATAATGATATATATTTTTATATTTCAGGAACAATATTGTGGAAAAAAAATTTGGCAAAGTGGAAAAAGTTTACTCCTGACACATTTCATCCTTTCAGTCAGATGAAGTCTAAAACATGTCACAAGAAAACATTTAACACTGTCAAACACATTTTACACTGTCATTTTCCCCAACATATGAGAGAAAGACTACTAGGCCTTAAAACTCACACCTGACCTCAAGTGGAATTCATTTATAGGATCCATTGCAAAATATGCAGGAAATATGATTGGATCCCTGTACCATTCCAGTAAGTACCAGACTCCACATGCTATCTTTACAAGAGCCAGATCAGGCATAAAATTGAGTCCTCATACTCTAGTTTCAGCAGGGTCCAAAAACGTCTGAGTCCTTATGGGTGATGAATTATTCTCCACCCTCAATTTCACAAGTGGGATATACCAAGCCTCTCACTGCTCTATCACTACTGCCATGGAAAGTTCTCAGACAAAATACATTCCTTGTTTCTACCATTTCTAACCTTTATGGTGAGGACCCACCATGCCACTTACATTCCCACTGTGTTCCATCAGTAAGAAGTAAGTTCGACTCAAACAGCTTTTTCCTGCAAACGACTACTTTGTAGAACAAACTCTCAGGGAAATGTTTTTCCAATAGCTACAATCTTAACCTGTTCCAGTCTAGTGGTAACTGTTATCTTCCCCTCTTATCCACAGAAAGTCTCTCTTAATGTAACCCTCTACATGGAGTGGCCCCAAGCCTTGTACAAGGTAAACCTTGCTGTTAAGTGTGTGTGTGTGTGTTGGGGGGGGGGGTGAATTGAACTAAAAAAATGCCTCAAAATTAAATTTACTCTGACACAAAATGTTATAGGAAAAAGTAAATATACTAACAATATTTGTTACCATAATAATTGAAAAAGAAAAAATAATACTTGAAAATGAGTAAAAGCTTAGCTATATGTGCTCAGAAAAATCAAACAATTCCTTGACACACTTAGATTTTCAAAAAGGAATTTCTAAGCACTCTAGAAAACCTGAATAAAAACTTAATATTTTCTTGTCCATCTCATTCAATGAAACATGCATACAAGAAAGATTGTTACACACACACACACACACATATATAACTGAAAATTTGTCATTGAACACGTCTCGAAAAACCTACCGAGTATAAATGAGGAGGGGAACAAAATGGAAACAAAAAAAGAAACAAACTAAGCACCTAAACATTAGTCAAAGTACTAGTCGAAAGAAAGAAAAAAAAAACAGACAAGTAACCTAACACGTAAAGCACTCAATACACTAGAAGAGCAAACAAGTAAGTAGCTAACCTAGAGAGCCAACGAACCTACCAAAGTTTTACCAAATTGGATCTTCAGGGAAAGTTGACTAATAACCTAGTTACCCAACTTTCCCTGAAGATCCAATTTGGTGAAACCTTGGTAGGTTCATTGACTCTCTAGGTTAGCTACATATATATATATATATATATATATATATTTGCACTCTCACACTGATTGAGCACTCTGGAAGAATGGTAGACTTTGAAAAACAGTAGCTACTCTGGCATGTACGCATCGCTCATTTTGTAATGAATTAGAGCACTCTGGCTATTGGGCATGTATAATGATAATGTATACACTAAAAAGTCTGCCTTCTACTGAACACCCATAGCCTAGAGGTAGAATCGCCAACTGACGTCAATTCAGTCAAGTTTCAATTCTGAGTTAATAGCAATCAAAATCTAACCGTACTGATGAGCTGTGATACAGCGAAACAGATCTGTCTGCAAATGACTATATATAAAATGTGCCTGTGCATAATGTAAAAGAAAGAAAATATTGCACATTTTATCATGTAATGAATCATTTTGTTTCATTCATAATACGAAGATGCATATCAGATTTTTCCACAAGTCCTACCAATTATTAATCAAATCATTTCAGCTTGTCAAAAGACAGGTGAAAAAGAGAGAATAAGTAAGTATATCACTAATTACATAATTGATAGCCAGAAACCACAACTGCTCCCCACATAAAACCTCAACCATCTGCAGACGTTTTAAGCAGTCTGTTTCAAAGGATTAGTGAGAGTGGTGAGATAAGACTCCTGTCCTAAATAGAAATCCTATCAGTGTTAATCAGAAATAACATTTGAAGCTGATGATCCAGTTGCAACTTATATTTTTATCCAGGTAATAACGACAATCTTTCACCTTTAACACATCTTGTAGGAAAACTATGAAGGTTTTAGATTTTGACGATAAGACAAAATAATTATATTTACTTATCTTTGCTAGTCTTCATGACACATAAAAAATAAAAATTATAAATATTACACTGCATTTAAGGTGCTGGTGCTACAGATAGGAGACCAAGTGCAAGTAATGTCAAACCTAGATGGGTTACCGCTTGAGAATACCAGATGCTGTAATATCCTTAAAAAAGGATATGACTGCCTCTTCTCTCCCAGCTATGGGTTAATTAGTAAACTTGTATCACTAAAATCATTACCTCAAAAATAAAATAAAATTGTGTACTAAATATTTAGATTTTGGCATTAATAACCGATGGTGGTTGATACGCCACTAAAAAACAACAAACCAAGTTTAAGTATCACCTGAAATAGTCATTCTGGCCAGAATTTTCAAACTAAAATACGAGCTTAAATTTAATAAATGAGAACAAAATGGAAATAAATTATTTGAAAAATAATCATTTTACCTCTAGCAAGTCAATAAGGTCACTAAGCCACATAAGGTTACTGTGTGTGAAAGAAAATGAGAAAATGTTAGTAAAGAGTTTGAGTTTTGTTTGACGGCATATCAACGTCTGTGGGTTATTTAATGCCAAAAAGGTGGGGTTTAAAGTTTTTTTTTTTTTTAATATTCAGTTATAGTAAGAAGCTTGATATAGTCAAATTTTAATGAAATTTTTTTTTGTATTTTTTTACTTTAGAAAACTGAAAATGTCTTCTAGTTCAAAAATGTTTTGCCGAGAATATTTTTTTTCTTTCAAAAATGTGTTTTAGTAATAATTTTTTCTTCAAAAATATATATTTTTCTATAAAAATCTATTTTTATACTTTCATAGTGTTTTGACCCCAGTTTGGGGGTTAACTATTTGCCCATAGCTGGGACCCTAACAGGCGCTACCACTCTGGATCAGGGTAGACCTGGGAACAACAGCAATTAAAAGGTGGTTCCATGCTCCTTACAAGCTCCCAATCAGAGACCTTGCTGCCAGATGCAGTTTACCGTCATTCCCAGGACCAGTAAGCAAAGAGAAAGGACAATAAAAGAGCAGAGTTCAGAAAGACAGAAGAGGACGATTGTTGTTGCATTTAAGTTTTTAAAGACTGTATGTGACAAGAAAGCAAAAAACTGGATGATATTTCCACAGGTGACAAAAGGATATTACAATAGAACTTATGGATATATCCAACAAGGGAGATAATTCAGTATTCAAAATACTCTAGGGGAGGTAATTCACTATTTGATATGTGAAATGTAAAAATGTAATTTTATTAATAAAACTAAAAGAATAACCCAGAAACTTATCTTGTACCAGATTGAACCCAAAATCTAATCGGTTTGTGCCAATCATGAGATCAATCAGCCCTCAAAGTTTCATGTGAATCCATCCAGCAGATCTTGCAATATCTTCACCACAGACACTAACAAACATGACTGAATGCAATACCTCCACCTTAAAGCGAAGGTAACTAGTTGCCAATCTAACAGTACTATACTTAGGCCATTCAGTCAGTATACCAAGAAAGAAAGCTCATTAGAATTATTGCTATGAAAATATTTATAGAAAAGACAGAGAGAAGCCATGGCAGTGGGAAAGTGTCTGATACCAGGACAGATAATATTACAGATCTTTCTTTGAATTTTATCAAGAATCTTGAAATATATACCAGGGGCAGCAGACCACATTTTGTAGCAGTCTTCAATGTATGAACATATGGTAGATTTATAAACATGCAAGATAGATTCTGCCAAGAAAAATTTTCTAGCATGATGCAGTGAACCAAAACATTCTATCCAATATAAGCTGAGATAACATGAAGCTAAAATAGTTGCATATTTCTCACTAGAGCGACATCAGAGTGAAATCAAAGACAAACACTTTGAATTCTAATTTAACAATGGAAAATTTAAAACAGAAATCCAAAGAAGCTTTGACATAGTGAAAGATGTCTTTCTGTTTACAGGTAATGTTAATCTATAGCTTTGGCACCACTAGTCATCTGTTAGACTAATTTTGAAATAGGGGGGAAAAAAATGATCTGTTTCTTGGCCATATTCTTTGCTTTGTTTTAATATTTTTTTCTTTCAGATTTAGTGAGTTTTTGCTGTTGTTGTTATTATTATTAGTAGTGGTAGTAGTCACAGTTTCTAAGATGTGTAATTTAAAATTTGAGATTTGAAATGTAATATCTCAGTTATAATTCTAACACCTCTCTCTCTCTCTCTCCACATGGTACACATTTATTATCTGACCGGTATCTTTCTAAAGCATAGACGAATCCAAAATTATTCCTGTCTTTCAGAAACTAAACAACATATTAAGAGATAAGAAAATCTCATTAGAAACAAAGAAAAGAGTTCTTAATTGATATGTAATATCAATTCTCCAATATGGGGATTGGATGCTAGACAATTTCATCATAGATGAAGAGAAAACTTATGGCAACAAACATGCTGTTCTATAATAAAAGGATGTGATGAACAGTATTGACAGAATGTGAAAGCAATAAAGAAGATTTAGGGAAGTTGGAAAACAAAAGTACACATACTTAAAATCAGAAAGAGCATAGGAAGACAGATGGTTTGGAGAATTTGGCCCTCACAGGAGAGGATATATTAAAGGCAAAAAGAACAGACAAGCAAACAAGTAATCAACCAAACAGGCTTATGTAAATAGATGGCAAAATAAAATGAGAAGGATAATAAAAAGACAAACATTGCTACTAAGAATAGAAAGTTGTGGAGAGCCATGATCAATCAAGTCATGAAGGGGCATAGCCCATGTAAAAAGATTCACACTAGTCTTTCTCTAGTGATCGGATTTTTTGCTTTACTGAGTTCAGTAAATAATTATGGATTGGGTGCCTGGCCGGCTTCATGGCAGAAAGTTTCTGATTTCCAATTTATGTGTTCAAACCCTTGCAAAAAAACAAAAAAACAAAAAAAAAAACAAACAAACTTAAATGCTGATTTTCTTGGCACAACAATCTTTTTTCTATATTCCTCTGAATTTACTGTATATAAAGATAAGCTTAGTAAATATCAATCAGTATCTATTTTAGGTATTTACGATGTTTAGTTTAGTCTGGCAACAAGAAGAACACCAGGGTAAAATAAGATTCAGTGCACTAGTACTCGTCTGTGAAACTAACTCCATAACCACAAGCTTCCTGGCTTCAGTGATACTAATAGAAAAACAAAAACCTCATCTGTATTTGTGGATAAGTCTAGCTCCTTCATGTGGGAGGAAAGAGAACTTATCTCTGTACAAACATAAGAGACAAGAACAGCACTGATTTACTGACAATACAGTTCCAACTTTTACAGGAAACTATTTTACCAGAATGACCCAGAGAAGAATTCTAATCTTAAAAATATACCTCATTCCTTTAATCTCCTTACCACTTGATCAAGTTCAGTGCTCATTATTGATAGAATAATTCTTGTTTGTTTTTAATTACTCTTAAAAAGAGTGTGTTTTAATTCTTTAATTGTTTTAACAGTAGCCCAAGTGGAAAACAATGCATGTTCCTTTAGTTTAAGGGTCAGTTTAACCTTCTCTTGTCAATAATCGCCCAGTTCACACTCCACCCATGTCTATTGAACAGGTTAAGAGGCTCATCCCTTGTTACCTGTTTAGGATGTGGTTTCCAGCTTTATCTTTTCCAATCTTTTGACTATTACGTAGCCCTCTGCACATCAGTGGCGTTACCGCCTTGCTCAGGGTGATACGATTTAAAAAAAAAAAAAAAAAATAACTGTTGGTTCTAATCTGTGCAGAATGACAGCTAAGAACACCCGCTCCTAAAATTTACAGACAAATCCTACAGATACATGCTGGAATTTTTTCATAACCCCACAAAATGGGCCAATTCTCAGTTTTATCTACCATATTTTTCTTCTTTCTTATCTTGTAGTCAGAAGGCTATAATCCCTTGACTGTATCCCTTTTGCATGAGAACATTACTTTGAGTTTTTTGTCTTATTAATGTTGATTTTTGGATGTTTTGTAGTGCAGTTATCAGCTCAGAACAAGAAATGGGAGAGCTGATTTCAAATTCCAGTTGAATTTGTTGCATTCACTTACACACAAATACCCTTGGGAAAGGTATTAATCTGTCACTTCTCCATCCAGCTATAGGTTAAATTACATAACAGATTGGATTCTATAGCCTTGGTTGGCAACCAGTCTACAGCAGAAATTAATAGCAACCTAATGCAGGAAAATCTTCTGCCAAGTCAGTCATGTCTCTTTCGAGACATGATCACTCAAGTGGGTATCATGTATGGCACTTTGCTTTTTTTGCTAGTTTTTACTTGCATAGATATTGCTTTCTTAATATTTAGCCTTATTTTAATTCTTCCTTTTCTTACTGTTTATCGAGAACTTTGTCAATTCCATGATTTGAGGATTTTGCTAATTGCACTTACCCATGGCCAATTGCTCCACAATAACAACTGGCATTTGCCCTTTATATCATCACCAATTTTTATGTCACTTTGAGAATAGATCTAATGAAAGCGAAATAAACTGAAAATCTCAATATCCTGTGATACTCACAATATCTGAACTTTCCAGGTAAATTACCTTGAGTTAACATGGCAGTTATTTCAAATGTTCTTTTGTGAGATTTATCTGAATTAAGATATTTGCTTGAAACATCAATGAAATACAATTTGCTTTCATAAAAAAAAAAAAAAATTTTTTTTTCAATGCAGTTAATGAGAAAATCTTGGAGATCATTACTACCACTGTGTTTGGTCTTCAGTGGGTGCCACAAATTTCTGGTCATATGCGAGATTAAACTTAGTGAATACTCTTGCCATGTTTTTGTGGAAAATTGATTAGCGGTCCCTTCTTGCATAATTATTTAAATGAGTTTGATCCTCATTGGGTGGCCCACATGTTTGGCTTGATACGAAACCATGCTAAATGTATTAAAGTAATGTAAAGGATCTGAAGTTTAATATCCCTATCCCTTTTGATTTTTATTAAAATTTACCCAAAGTTAACCAATAGTAAGCAAACAATTTAATAAGAATTTAAAATATACACTTCAGTTGAGCTTTTTCAAGAACTTGTGAAATTAAAACTTAACTAGAATATACATTATTGACGATTATTAGACAGCATATTTGATAATTGTCTCAGTTGATCAGAATTAACTCAATGCCTTCATCAAACAGGAACATATTAAAATGTGAAATGATTGTTTTACAAAATACATACATCTTTCTCAGAATTTTATGGTCTAATTCTCTGATTAGGAGAAAACCAGACTACAGAGCCAAGGTCTTGACAGAACCCTGCTTGAACATGGCATGCAGAGTGAATGCAGTCTTGAAAAGAAACCAGATTACAAGTCTTTGATAGAGACTGATTGCCTCATAGAGCATTATTTGTGCAATGAATCAAATTCATCACTGGTTGCTAGACTAAACTAAGTTTAACAAATAATTTTTTTAGACCTCTTTTGTGAGTAAAACAGTTGTGTATTTTTTCCCCATGGTGACAGTGTTTAAACTCGGGCAAAAAGCCACAAATGTGAATCCTGATCTTCAAACAATGAAAAACCCTCCCCATTTGAATTTCATCAAAAATCTTTACTAGTTATGTGAGAGAATTAATGAACTGTTTGGCAAAATTCTAAATTTATTTCTCATTGTGATTGGTTGCTTTGAATGCTCATGATCTTGAATTTATACTCAACTGACATTGAAACAAATGTGTTTTAGACCCTTAATGTTTATTAAAAGCATTACAAAGCATTTAATGAGTTTCAGTAGATTTACAGAGGTTTCATACTCACATTTTACAAATGATAACATTAGCAAACCTCCCTAAATGAACAGAAGCCAATAGCATGAAGCCAACTGTCAGACTGTTTTGGTAGGCTGGATACTAATGTATTTCCATTGAGAGCTACAATCATAACCCATACAGTCTGAAAAGTTCCTGATACCACATTTTATTTAGTAAAATAGATAAAAATAAGTAATTTCAACATTCTTGTATTATCTCAAACTATTGTTCCCATTAGTGTTTATATAAATGCTATAGATGTTTCAACCAAATATCCTCTGATCATCATCAGAAATTCATTGATTGACTGAAAAGGGATATCTTGATTGTGATTTATTTTTATTGTTAGCATATCATTTTACAGTTAATGTTGATATTAGTCATTTCCTTATAAAGAAATTATATTGACTAATCAGCCTGTGTTAGGATCAGTTGAAATTTATAAAAAATATCTATTGAAACATTTTTTCAGGAAAATATGATTTTTAAGGCCAGTAACAGTTATTGTTCTTCCCAATATTGATGAAGGTTTCTTACCCAGCCTTTTGTTAAAAATAGACCAATATGCCAGATACAAGTCTGGGATACTAAAATCAAGCAGGTACAAAAATTTAAATACCTGGGAAGTGTTATAACAGAAGACAGAAAGTGTGACACAGAGACCCGAAGGCAAATTAGCATGGTGAAGGAAGCATTCCAGAAGTTGTTCTGTTTCTTAATACTCTATTCAACTTCTTATCAGCCTGTGTTAGGATCAGTGTAATATAACAATCTGGCCCCACCCGAGGAAGGTTGATGCAAGCGATGGTGTTTCCCGTCGGTGAAGGGGTCGGCGAACGACAAGACAGGTGTTTGAGAAATACATCCTGTCGGGGCCTGGAGCGGATGTCGTTTGACCTTATTTCCGACAGCGGCGGAAATGACTACGGAGGCAAACAGAACAGGTGTCTCTTGGCATTACGTGGGTTTTGCGTGGGCGAGGCAAAACCGGAAGGAAAGTCCCGGTTCTAGAAGACTATAAAAAGACCTCGACACACGGATTCGCCAGCAGAGAACGGCCAGTGGAAGCAGAGGGACACCACAGGCAAAAACTACACTCCCGTCGACCCATTCTATGTGCGCTCTCACTCTTCCATTCTCTGTTCCACACGGGTTCGTCGTCAAGAATAAAAATATAACCTTATATTTTTATATATGCGTGTTCTCGTTATTTTGTCGTCGTACAGCGATATATAACATCAGTAGAAATTTATAAAATATATCTATTGAAACAGTTTTTCAGGAAAATATGATTTTCAAGGCCAGTAACAGTTATTGTTTTTTCCAATATTGATGAAGGTTTCTTACCCAACAAAAAACAAATATTTTCTGGAAACTGTACCAGAAAAACAAAAATGTAAAACTGAAGTTTGAGATGGAGTGAGGATGTACAAGTTTGTTGATGGAAACAAACTTCAAGATGAATTGTTGCTCATATTGATTGATGATTTTTGCTTTTCAGGGTCAGTTTTCTTTCTGATCTTTTTTGTTGAAAGTAGCATGGCACATCAATATCTTTATTATTTTCTCTTCAGGTTACATGTGCTATTCATTTCAGTCATTGCTGCTGAAAATCCTCAAGTTGTTTGTTATAATAGTCTTTTTTCTTGTTTTTTTCAACTACCATGTCAAACAACACATTCAGCTTTCCTTCTGAATCTGTGATCAGCATAGTATATATTTTTTTAAGACTATATCCACCAATAATAAATTCTGTTATGAATCTAAGAGGGCTAGAAAATCAATCATTATAAGTTAAATATTTTTTTTTGTTTTTTAATCATATCGCCCCAAGCAAGGTATTTTATTGCCACTGTTTGCAGGGGGTTACATACCAGGAAAGTTATGAGAAAGAGTGACAGTATATAGGAGAAGTAAGAAAAGAATGAGAATACTGATGAGAGTCGACAGAAAAAGGAGCATGAGAGAGAGGATGCAAGTTAGTGAGATAGGAGATAACAATTGAATTTATATTTAAATTCTTGGAGATTGTAGCTGTCGGGGAAGCAAGTAAACGGAAGGGAGTTTCACAGGTAGGAAGTGCGAGAGAGGAAGCTGCTGTAGTAGAATTTGCGTTTACAATTTATTGGTTTCACAGTAAATGAGTGGGACCTAGTTGCTAATCTTGTGGCTCAAGTAAATTTATATATAGGGGGCACCAGTGAGCTAAGTTCATCGGAGCAGAAGCCATGAAAGTATTTGTATAAAAGACACAGGAAAGTTACATTGCACCGGTGAGTAAGTGACTGTATCCAAGCTGCCAAGTCAGGATTGATCACATTACAGATTCTCCGTTGGATTTTGTCAAGGACCCCCTAGGTGGATAGCAGGAGCACCCAACCAGATATGGCAGCAGTATTCAAAATTGGGTGAGGAAACATTTTCATGCAACAATTTCTATTTTTAGGTAGTTAATTATTCTTTATCTGCTTGCAAACTGTTTGTTTCCATTACAGCTTATGGATTATTTAGAATACTTGGCAAAGTTTAATAAGTGTATCTGGAAAAAAAAAAAAAAAAAAAGACTGTCAAAAGGACCATATTACCCTTGACACTATTCTGTAGCATAATTGGCCATGATTAAGTGTAATTGACAAAATTCTCAACAAGCACAATTGAAAATAATAATAAAAGAAAAAAAGAACAAGTTAAAATATTACTCAGCAAACAATATACATGCAAATCAAAACTAAGCCAAAGAACAGTAAACATCAAGAATTTCACAAAGTCAGAATCAGGGTCATATGCAAAAGGATACAGTCAAGTGATGATAGCATTTTTGACTTCAAGATGAGAAAAAAATCAAAAATATAGACAACAAGACTTTTATTCAGTCAGTTATGTGCCATACACGATACACACTTGGATGATCATGCCTGACAAGGCAGATTTCCTCACACTTATTATGTGTTAGACTGGTTGCCAACCAAGGCTATAAGACTGTCCTACTATTCAACAGATAGCTGAGAAAGAGAAGAGATTGTGCCATTCTCCAGGGTATTTGTGCTTAACTGAATGTAATGAACTTGACTGGAATTCAAACTGCTCTCCAATTTCTCATTCCAAGCCAATACCCATTACACCACAACATATATTCCTCTTTTATGAGTTAGGAAGAAATCCCAGCATGTATCTGTAGGATTTGTTTTTAAATTTGTGGAGGGGGATTTTCTAGTGGTCATTCCAAACAGATTAGAACCATCATCAGCAATGTTTTATCATTCTAAAAATCTACATTTTAAATGTTAACAACAAAAATATTACTCAAATTGTCAGATTGTTTATTTACAATATTTATAAAAATTTGAATATTTGAATTGATTGGCAATTAGCAGACCATTCCTAAAAGACAGGATCCGGTAGCTTTATCAAGCTATTTAGTGTCCAGTTTTCATTTAAGATTTCTTTATCAGTCATCACTTGGCTGACAATAAATAATTTATAGGCAGAATTTTTAGGCAAGCATCACGTAAATTTTTAGAAAATTAGCAGTGATTTAAAAAAAAAAAATAGTAGAAAGTGGGTAAGCCTCAGATTTCTACTGATTAGGCTTCCTTGACCTTGTATCCCAATTATTAAAAAATTTACATATTTAAAAGCATTCTGAGATATAAAATAATCCAACAAGAAAATGTATAATGTTCGGAAAAATCATATTTTTATTTAAATACTAGCTGAATTACCCACACCTTGTATCATATGAATAGGTAGCCCTCCAAGTTCCAACAGTTCTTTTTTGTCTCTCTGAGGACTCCCTTGGATCAAAATGATTCTAGACAAATTCCACTGTATTCCAGGGAACACCCTGATTCCAAAAATCTATCACATGCATAAGTAGACCCTCCAAGTTCCAAGCAGGGGGACTCTCTTTGATCAAAATGAAATACACTTATCCAAGTAGCCTGGGTAATGTAGTTTCTAAATATATATAGTTTTGGGGGTCTATCTCCAAAAACCTAGGAGTTTGTGAACAGATAGACTGTAATAGATTATTGTTCTATAGTTCATGGAGATTTTTAAATTTATGAATAAAATTTTTTTTTTCCACAGTTATTTCTTTATAAAATAGTAAATAACAAATATTGCATTGCAGGTGGTTCATAGATTTATTTTGGATCAGTGAAGCATATTTCTAAAATTACTATTTTACATCTGTGAGGAAATTCACTTTTTTTAGTTGTGAAAATGCAAATTTTTGTTTGTGGTCATTTTATAACCTAAAGTATTCAAATTATGACATCTATCAGAATTAACTAAAATGTAGAGAAAATAAATTCTAAATTAGTGTAGGACAATTAAATTATGACATTAAATTATGACATCAAATTATGACATCTATCAGAATTAACTAAAATGTAGAGAAAATAAATTCTAAATTAGTGTAGGACAAAGTTTATGTAAATGTATATTTGGATAGCAACCTTTCTCTTAAGCATCTTTCATTAAATATGACAAAGAAAATTTAAATTTTGACATAGATTTTTTTTTCTAGCATTCTTACATTTTTCTATTTGATGGGAGTAAAGGAGTACAAAAACTTCCTATATTTTTCCATTGTCTCAGGTGTTTTGACCTTTTCTTTAACTTTTTTCAAGGGGATTTGTTTAATGTGTTGTTAATTTCTCTTCATGTTTTGACATTTTAAGGTGTATTTCATTTTTGTTTTGAATACTAGTAAGATGTGCATTGAGGTGCAGTGGATATTGGCTCGAAACAAGAAATCGAGTTCAAATTCCAGTTGGATTCCTTGCATTCATTTATACACAAATACCCTTGTGAAAAGTATTAATCCATCTCTTCCCTCTAGTTATGGGTTAAATAATAGGACAGATTAGATTCTATAGCTTTAGCTGGCAACCAGTCCTACTGCAGAAAACAATGGCAACCTACTGCAGGATAATATTCTGCCCAGTCAGTCATGTCTCTTTCAAGACATGATCACCTAAAGTGTGTATTACATATGGCATGCAACTGACTGACTGACTAGTAGGAATGTTTATTCTGAGCCTTCACATACTGGAATTCAAGTGAGCCTCCTATTTTTGTAGAACTTTAACCGTTTATTTTTTAAAATTATGAATGATCTTTCATAAAATTGGTTGCTCCCAACTCAATACAATTGCCATTTCCAAGATTTTGACTCACGTGAGTCATCATCAGAGATGTGTACATAATGAATTTATGACATTTGTTAAAAATAAGTCAGTTAAGTGCCATACAGGATTCCATGTAACTGATGACCCCTGTATTTGTTTTTTATATCCTTGCAATGTCATCCATGATGTCACATTGTCATCATGGAATTGTTGCTCATGTTGATGATTTTTACTTTGCAGGGTCATAGATCTTTCATATCTTTTTAAGCTTCGTCATGTATTTGCAGTCAAATGTGAAGAAGTTGCCGAGTTTCAATACATAGGATTAGATATAAAAAAGATAGTGAGAATGTCAAACTTTAACAGAACGAATATGTAAAGAAATTAAAACATATCGCAGGTAAGAACCTAAAAGATGCAATTTCCACAAGAGAAATAACCAAAATCAGGAAAGTTATTGGCCAACTTAACTGGTTAGCCACCCAAACCAGACCTGATCTAAGCTATGATATTAGTGCATTAAGCTCTATTCTAAAACAAAAAAAAAATGTAGAATGTGTAAAACAAGTCAATAGAGTAGTTAAAAAAGCAAAAAAAGGAAAAATCTCAGATAGACATTCCTGACTTAGAAAACTTTGAGCAACTAAAAATTGTATATAGTGATGCATCATTTGCCAATTTTTCTCGTAGGAAATAATAATAATAAGCGTAATAAACGTCCAAGCATATTAAATGGGTGGTCTAAAGTACATTGGCTGCCGAAACACTAGCCATGGCTAACATGTCAGAAGTCTGCTTATTTTTCAGAAAACTATTGAAAATACTGCAGTTGAAAGATGTAACTGAGAACATTAAGATCATATGCAAAACAAAATTCCAGTCTCTATGACTCGATACATTTATCAACACAGATTTTGGACAAGAAACTTCACATTGAGATGACCATTTTGTGAGAAATGATGGACAGAAAAGAAATTGCAGAGATCTCTTGGATACCACCAACTGATGAACAAGTCATAGACTCCTTAACCAAGAAAAAAGAACCATCATTTAAAATTCTTGGCTTTATATCAGAGCCCAAAGAGAAATTTGTTTAATAAATTCATTTTTTTTTAACTACTTTTTCACAGGATCATCTAAAAAGAAAAATAAGAAAGAAAGAAAATAGTAAAAAAACTGTTAAACAACATGGGTTGTTTTCCTCGCTTCGTCTCTACAAAGGAGGTAGGATTCAATTGAAAATGTGAGGGTAGCCATACTGTCTGGAGCTATATGGTGTGTGAATGTCAATAAATAAACCTTCTCCTGACATCTCTTGTTGTAGTTATTTGCTAAGTTTTACACGTATAATGTGTCGTTATATTTTACATTGAATCAAATAAATCCAAAACACAATGTTTTATCTGCATTAAATAAATCTTAAAGCAGCATTTTCTAATGTATAAAGAAAGCTTACAGATTAACTGAATATTTTTCTGTATGAAGCAAGTATTCTTAAATATCATGAAGTTCTTCATGTAACACCATATCAAATGCCTTTGTGTAATCTATAAAATATAGGTACAGATCTCTCCAAGTTTATTGCTCTTACTGATAGCTTTGTTTAAGACAGTAGAATAAAAATTAGGAATTTCAAGATTCATAATGCTATATCATTTTTGCTCTATTATGGTTTATTTTTATAGAATCTCTAGTTATTAAAATCATATTTATTAGCTGTTTACATGACAAATCAAGCTCATCATTTGAGGCATATTACATTCACTTGGATTTGGTTTCTTTGGCAGCACATACGTGATTCACTGAGATCTTCCAGTATTTCACCACTGTTATTTTTATTAATCATTTCACTCCAAGCAAGGCATTCCACTGCCACTATTGCGCATGGGGTTACATAGGGGAAGGTGAAGAGAAAGAGTGGTTAGATAAGGAAATGTCAGAAGGAGGATGATAGATGGGTAAGGATACCAAGGCTAGGGGTTGGAAGATGGGAAGAGTGTTTGAAAGATGGTTAGTGTGTTAGGAAGTGTCTATTGACCTTACATTTAAACTCCTGGAGATTGTAGCCGTCGAGGAAGCAATCATCAGGAAGGGAATTCCACAGTCAGGAAGTGCGAGAAAAGAAACTGTTGGAGTAGAAATTTCGGTTGCATTTTATCGGTTTCACTGTAAAAGGGTGGGATCTAGTTGGTAATCTAGTATCTCGTGCAAGTTTGTACTTAGGGGGCACCAGTGATCTAAGTTCATCGGAGCAGAAGCTGTGAAAGTATTTATAGCATAGACACAGGGAAGCCACCTCGCGCCGGTGAGAGAGAGAGTGCAGCTGGTCTGCCAAGTCGGTATCGATCACATTACAGACTCTCCGTTGTACTTTGTCAAGAAGCCCGAGGAGAATAGAAGGGGCACCCGACCAGATGTGGCAGCAGTACTCAATTCACGGGCGGATGGTAGATTTATATATGTGCAGGATAGATTCAGATGGAAAAAACTTCCGGGCCCTGCACAGAGAACCGACTTTCATAGCAGCGGATTTAGCAATGGATTTGATATAGTCATTCCACTTGAGGTCCGCTGAAAGTGTGAGACCAAGGAGGCATAGTGTTTTACTCTCTGGGAGGCAAGTCTGGTCCATGCTAATGGGAGGTAGGTGCGATTGTCTATGATGGTTAATTGATAGCAGCTTCATTTTAGAAGCATTAAAATTTACAAGCCATTTCTTACCCCAGTCCACTACAGATTGGAGGTCCTTTTCAAGCTCGGCTGCAAAGTTAGCATTATCGCCCACACCAGATTTTTGATCAAGGCGAGAGTAAACTGTGGTGTCATCAGCGTGTTATACATTTCATTTATCACTTTGATAACCATATCAATTACCCAATCATCTGAGGCTGTTAGCCTTTCTATGACAATCTTATCTCATCATGTGCCTTTGATTCTCTTCATCTGGATGGGTTATGGCTATATGTTGAAACAACAGTTTCCGTACAATTATTGAAGTTAAGCAACATTAAAGCTGGTAAGTATGTGGATGGGTGAATGCTTGGGAATACTAATTGCTGGAAGCTTAAATGTGTAGGTGGTGTAATGGATAATGGCTCGAAATTGAAAACTAGAGAGCCAAGTTCCAAATCCAGTTGGGTTCATTATATTCGCTTATGGACAAATACCCTTGGTAAAGGTACGAATGCAACTCTTCTTAATACAGCTATGGGTTAACTGGTAGAATTTATACCAGTAAATCATTATCTCCATAATATTTTTACAATCTTAAAAAAATATTCTTTGGCTTTAAAAAGACTGATAAGCCAGAAAAAAAAAATAACAAAAAGAAACAAAACGATCTATCAAATCATCTTCATGATCTAAGCTTAGATTTATGAAGACTAAAGAACCTTGTTGCAAATGCAACACAAAATTTCAAAATATTCGGACAGTGAGCTGGTCAAGAATATCTCTAAGCAGTTACTGTTTTTTAGATTACTTGTTGACATTCATTAAGTTAAGAACAGATATTCAATGTCCTGACCAAAAAAAAAAAAAAAAAAAAACGATTGGAGCACTGGACTGGGATACTGCAAGTCCACATAATGTACATATTTTTTTCTTTTGCACTCACATCACTACCAAATCTGATACAATGTCAGCTTAAAGTGGGTTTAACAGCAATACCATGGAAAAATAATTCAAGCCTCCTTGGCACATCCTCCTTTTGGGTACACTTCCAACACCAAGAAATAAACCACTCCCCATCCCAAAGGAGAGGTACTGACTGGGGTGATGGCTCCTGGTGCTTGAGCTAATATTATTTGAAATATTTCCAGCAAAAGTGCCAAGGAAGTATTCCATATAGCAGAGACCAAATTATATAAGCAGAACAGATGCCCCAAAACAGTATATACCCCTGACAAATTTCCACCTGATTAAAGATAAAAAATGAACTATCTGAAATGAAGAGGGTGGGGGTAGTTTTATTTAAAAATCCCTATACTTTGCAAAATTTTGGAGACTATTATTAATTCTAGTTGACAAAAGAAGTTTAAACTAAGCAATTCTTATCTTTAATCAGGTGGAAATAGCTGCCTGTAAGCAAATATCTAACAAATATGATGAATGAAAAGTTTAAAAATTGCACTAATCTATGAATTTCTCATTTGACTTCCTTACTTTTGAGTAGTTTTTTTAACACTATTTTTAATCTTAGTACCTTTCACAGGATGTGCTTAGTGGTGCAGTGGGTATCAACTCAGAATGTCAAATTGGGGAGCCAAGTTCGAATTCCAGTTGAATTCATTGCATTCACTTATGTGCAAATACCCTTGGGAAAGGTATTAATCCATATCTTCCCTCCAGTTATAGGTTAAATAACAGAACAGATTGGGTTCTATAGCTTTGGCTGGCAACCAGTCTACCACAGAAAGCAATGGCAATCTACTGCAGGATAATCTTCTGCCCAGTCAGTCATGTCTCTTTTGAGACATGATCACCCAAAGCGTGTATCACGTAAGGCACTTAACTAACTGACCTTTCTTAGATCATTATTCTAGGTCTGTTTTGAGACATATCCTAATTGGTTAATGGCAGGAGACATCACAAACTATTGATTGACAATCAAACAGAGCTTTAAAAAAAAAAAATTATAAGAAAGACATAACTTCTACACTTGCTTTGAAGAGAAAAAAAGAAAAGTTTGTGACAAATGTATAAGAGAATATCATGTGTTAGTTGATGGAAATAAAGGGGTCTGGTTCAAAATTCCAATCTCCTGGGGACGGTCAGAGCATACAACAGTTGAAACATTATAAATATGCCAATAAAGATGAGGACAACAATTTGAACAATGTAAATAATATGGTAGCATCATAACAACTAAAGAAATCAAAACAACAGCTTCTTTGAGGCAATGATGATTAATAAAGACTTTTATGAAGAAATTTAAGAATCCAAAGGCAAAATGAGACTGAAAATGTATTTAACAGTATTAAAAAAAAAAAAAATATATATATAGAATTGTTACATAACTTATTTATAAATGGAACTTTGTGTGTGTGTGTGTGTGTGTGTGTGTGTGTGTCCGTTACCTATAGACTCCAAAACGGCTGAACTGATTTTCTTGAAAATTTACACAGTTGTACTATAAGCGTCTGCGAATGTTCTTAGCTAGGTTTTGTGTCGAGGTACCCCCGATAAATATCGAAAATCGAAAAAATTGAGTTATAGAAGAGTGGTCTGATTTTAATCAAATTTGATACACTCATAGACAAAGACATGAGAAATGATATTCAGAAGTTTCAAGGTTGCAGTTCTTACAATAGTGCAGAAAATCGATAATATATATATATATATAAATGGCAAGATGTTTGCATGTGTGTTTGCTTATCTGCCTGTATGTCTGTATTTTTTTCAGCCCTTTTATTTTAGTTTTTTCTTCGGGTTTGGCTCTAAGTAGGTATAATTGTAGTTCTTAGTCTCAGCCATGATACCATTTACTCAGAGGAGTTATTTAGCCTTCAAAATTCAGTTTACGATGAAAAAAAAACTTATTTGATATCAATACCAGGAAATTAAAATTTGACTTACATCCATTCATTTTTCTTTCAGTCTACGGTTTTGCTTTAACTGGAAACAACTATTGCTTTTTAGTCTTTTGTTCCAACATCCAAAGAGTTTGAGTTCCAGGACCATGGATTAGTTTTAAAGCTTTCATTACACCCGAGCAACGCTGGGCTATACTGCTAGTACAGCAGTAAATATTGAACAGTCTTCCCACAAATGGTTATGATTTTGCTATGCAACACCAAAACTATTTTACAAATTGTCTGGAAGAGATCTGAGATTAATTCAAAATGGTTTCCAAATGATTTGATAATGAAATTCATTTACTTCAGGAAAACTTCCAAAACTGAGTAAAATATTAAGAAACAGAAAAGAGTATTGAACTGTTACATAATATGAGTCCTTGTATATGGCAGTGAATGCTGGACAATCTCCTCAACGATGAAGAACAGACTTGAAGGAACAGAAATGTGCTTCTACAAAGAAAAGTATACTGAACTTATGTAATATCAGTTCTCCTATATAGCAGTCAATGTTGGACAATCTCCTCACAGATGAAGAGCCTTGAAGCAACAAAAATGTTTCTACAGAAAAATGAAGAGAAGACCATGGACAGAACAACAAAATTTTAGAAAAAAATGAAACAAAAATGATACTTATATTTAACTTATGAGAGAGAGAGATCAAATTTTGAGGGTACATAATGAGGAATAAGGGCTTGGAAAATTTGATACTCAGGATATATTGGAGGCAAGAGGGTTAGAGCAAAACAAGAGGGGTAGAGCAAACCTATCTACTGAGCTTGAGGAAATTACTGGCAGAATAGGATGCATAGGATTTAGGAGAGAAAGCAAAGCGATAAAATCCACTAAGCACTATAAAGGACAAAAAATTATAGAGAACCATGATTGGTAATGTTCTGAAGGGACACGGCACATCAATCTTCATCTGAAGAAAGTACCTTTCATGATGCATGTTTGGGCGATCATGTCTGAAAAGAGACATGACTGATAGGGCAAAAAATTTTCCCCACAATAGATTGCCATTACTTTCTACAATAGACTAGTTACCAACCAAGTCTGTAGAACCCAATCTGTTCTACTTTTGGAGGGAGAAGAGATGGATTCATACCTTTACCAAGGGTATTTGCATATAGGTGAATGCAATGAATTCAACTGGAACTTGAACTCAGCTCTCTGATTTCTCATTCAGCTAATATTCACTGCACCACAACATACAAGGGATGTTTACATTGACGTAACTACACATGTACATGAAGGATAGGTGACGATTAAATTTTGAACTCTTACATTTAATTTTGTTTTTATTTTTTAAATATTTTTTTTACATGGTCTAGCCAATTTTATTTTGTTTATTTTTCATGTAGTTTATGTTTTTATTGCTTTCATTATTAAGTATCCCACATTGTAATAATAGAAGATCTGCTGAGAAAGCTGAAACGTAAAAACCTGAATGTTAGGTTACTGTGAATGATCTAGCAATTAAAGCACTTTCTATACATTTTTGTTTTGTTTTGTATTAATTATATTATTGCTTTAAAAAAAAAAATAGCTGTAACATATTTTATGATAAATTTAGATATATTCTTTTGAATTGTAGTTGTGATAGAGTTAGTGGATAGAATAATATATTTTGATCTATTGCATTTGTCAAAATGGTTCACTCTTCCTAACATTGTTATATAAAAATTTATCTATCATTTTCTCCTGTTCTGGCCTGATGCGTGTAGGTATAAGTAGATACGAAATGCTTGGGCGATCATATCTCCTTTTATTCATGACTGAATTCGCAAAAGAATTCCTGCAGTAGATTGCAGCTACTTTCTTTTGCAGCCTGGTCAACAACCAAGGCTATAGGGCTCAGTTTGTAGTGCTATTTAACCCATAGCTGGTGAGGAGAAGTGATGGAGTTACACCTTTCTCAAGGGTATTTGAACATAATCTAACAAACTCAACTAGAATTTAAACTTGGCTCTCCAATTCCTCATTCTGAGCAGTTGGATAACAGCTCAAAATGATAGCCAAACACATCCAAGCTTACAATACCTGTAAGTATGTACAGCAGTATCGTCATTGACATTTTGTTTTACATTTCAGACAGTGTTTATACACTGGCATGGGTTATAAGGAAATGACTCCACAAAAAATCACTGATCAGTAAGAACATGTTAGAAACTATATAAATGTTGAACAGATATCAAAGAACACTATTAAAAAAGATAAATAAAAATTTAGCAAGAACTGATTTTAAGATTATCACAAAAAAAAAAAAAATCTCTACAATAAAATCTTCATTTATAAAGTCATAGATATGGGTACCAAAAATCTAGAAATAATATACTTCTTCCAAGTTTCTGTAGCAAATTAGGCTCCCTAATACAGACCAAATATGATAGTAACCAAAGAAGCAGTCAACTGGTGCCTATATAAACTCAATGTCAAGAAATTTTCTTGACCTTGAACACTCCTTACAGCTGACCAAGAAAGTCACTTTCATTTCATTTCAACAAATGCAGACACATGGACTCTCTGGTCAATGAAAGGTGTACCTTTCCACAAGCAAGCTTTTCTTTTATTCCTATAAAACAAATGTTTTATCAAATTTCAGCCCCTCTTGCATTTTGTCTTTGTTCTGGATTGTTATCGTGGAAAAAATGTTAATTATACTACCTCGGAAGAAGAAAAAAAAAGGAAAGAAATATCACTTAATACCAGTTAAAACATGAGATTTTTATTCTTAGTTCTGATTATGTAGTCTTTAAAATGAAGTGAAAATAAAGAAAAAATATTAAACACATATCAGACTTTAAAAGACAACCAGATGTTGACGAAAATATATCAAATAAAAAGTTGGATTCAAAACAACAAAGATGCCAATCCAAAAAGAAAGATGTAGAATATATAGAGAATACTATAAAATCCAGTGTAGACCAAAATATAGTAAGCACAAAAATAATAATGAGGATTATTGTTCAAAAGACTTAGTAACTTCGACATTAGGCTTAATTCATCGTTCTTTATGCGTATAACTGTAGAGTTAATTTTTGGTAGGGAGTAGAACTTACCTCACAGGATTAAGCAGAAGTAAAGCCATGAAAGATTCGGTGAAGAGAAATAACCTGAATTAGTTTAGGGCCAGAGAGTCTGTGTATCTGGTATCCATCCATTGCTTTGTATTGCGGTAATAAAAAAGCTGGAATTAAAAACATTACAGAATATAATGACAACGAAACAAAAAAAAAAAAAAGAGAACAACAGACATGGAATGTCGAGAATTAAGGAAGAGCAAGAAACAAGATTACAGTGTCTGCAGATTAATGATTAATGGATACAGTTGATTAAGATTAGTAGACCACTCAAGATTTGAGTATTACAATGGAACATGCAAATCAATCAAGAATTTTTATTTGTTTGAAGTCTCTGTTAGAGGAAAAAAAAAGTATTGGGTACAGAGTTTGAAAAGCTGAGAACCATTTGAGCTGATTACAGACCCTCATCACAAAAGAAACCGAGCAATAAATTGCTAAATTATCTCATAGAAATGCCTGTCTTTATTGGTAAATTTTAAGCTTTTTATTTTCTTTCCGGTGGTATGAAGGTGGCAGAGTACAGTAGACGGAGGCTTGCTGCCAATGTTGGCATTCTGACAAGTGATAAAAGGGGAGAACCCTTGATTGAGAGATTTAATTTTTTATGGTTTCTCAAACATTAGCAGGTTATTTAAAGCAAGATATTTTTAGATTGAAAAAAAAAACAACTTTTTACAGAGTTAATGATCTTACTGTAAACATGTCTTACTAATTAACCCATAGCTGGAGGAAGAAGAGGTGAATTATCTTTTCCAAGGGTATTTGCATGTAAATTAATAAAATGAACCAAACTGGAATTGTTGTTATATATTACACTACTCACACAGTCAAGCTTACAGTAACTGGTATTCCCCAAACAGTCACCCATTTACATACTGTAGAGGCTTAACATTGCTTAACTTTGGTGATCTTAACCTTTTTGAAGATCAACCTTCAAAAGGTGGATAATAAGATCACTTAAAGTGAGAGAATATTTTTAAATGTAAAATTTGGTGGGTGGTGGGTATAATAAAGATTTACTAATACAATCCTACTAATTAATCCATAGCAGGAGAAAAAAAAAAGTAGACTCATACCGTTTCCAACAGTATTTGCATGTAAGTGAATATAATGAGTCCGACTGGAATTGGAACTCAGCTATCTAATTTCCAATCCTGAGTCATTATACACTACACTACTCATACATCTGAAGCTGTAGGAAGATGGTTAATGCTTGTTTAATTCGGTCTTGTGTCATACATAACCAAACTCCTTACAGCTGACAAATTTTAACCAGAATTATTAGCAGAAGGTTGGAATGTGTGGAATAGTGGAAGAATAAAAATATACATTTTTCATGTTAAATTAGAAATTTAATAAAAGGAAAGAGTAACAAGAATTGGTAGAAATTAATGTTCAGTCAAAAAGTTAAGGATATCAAGAGTTGTAGAAAATGTTCATAGAAGTAATTTGTTGGAAAAAGTTTATGTGTACATATGTATGTATTACCGTTTGTAGAAGAAGAAGTAGAAGGAATCAGCACAGGAGAAAAAGGATGGATGTCCGGGTCACTTGAAGCTTCTCCCGTTGGATTTTAGCTTGTCGTCTATGCTGCTTCCATTTCCCTGACTGGATCGAAGTCATTTATAGTCATCTAGATTTTTCGCATTGGATCACTAAGTCCTTTTTAGTCTTGCAAATAGCTTCCATTGGTCAAAATATCAATTTAGCATTTACTTGCGAATTCTGGTTTCGACTTTATCCTTAAGGACATGATATATCCTTTTTCTATTTGGGAAATACCAGGAATTCACATGTCATTGTGAATTTTTGTAAAAGTGAAGAAAAAGGTTGCTTTTCATTCTTAATTTTTTATCTACCACACATCCAAGCTTGCAGAACTTGGTACTCCTCAAACAGTTATTCATCTAGGTACTGACCAGGTTCAACATTGCTTAACTTCTGTAATTGTATGAGAATTAATGTTTCAATATGATATGGCAATATGCCTGAGAGGACTAGTGGAGAGAGAGAAAAGAGTGCAGGCAACAGAGGACATCATCAGCACCCAAAGAGCCAGACCAGGTTGTACAGCCACAGTAGGTGCTGCAATACCATCTCAGACTAGACCAACATTGGTGCATTTTGAACACAAATACTAACTTCACACATGGGGCCCCTTGTTGTGGTATATTGCTTAAAGTAATCTGACAGAACATTGCTAGGGTGTTCAATCCTCATTGGGTAACCTATACTTGTGCCCTTGTGCTTGAACTAAGCTAAGCTTAATAAGTTAATTGGGTGCCTTGACATAGGGTAATGACTAGGAAGCTTGTCCAGTTGAGCATTATGATTAAGTTTGATCCTCACTGCTAGACTATACTTGCTGGGCTAAATCTAAGCTACACAAAGTAAATAACATGGATTCCACAAGGTAGAGTAATGGTTAACAAGCTAACATGTTTGACTATGACTACTGAGTAATAAGTTCAATTTTTACTGGGTGCTCCATATTTGTAGCCTTCTGTCACACTTAGCTAAACTTTGTAATACTATGTCCATTTGGCATAGAGTAATGATTAGTCAGCTAATCTACTTGACTGTTATGAGTGAGTTTGATTCTTACCTAGTGCCTCAATCTTGTAACCTTAAACCAAAATTAAGCTAAGCAAGTGTCAACCAGATTCAACCAGGTTTCTCTTTAGCTTGGTCTTAATATATAATGTGTTACAGAATTAATTGGCTGGCCTGTCTGTCTGTGGTAGCATTCACCCTGAGCAGGATTAGCTGGCTTCTTCTCTAGAAGTTTCATGGGACATTTTGGCTCCATAAGCAACCCCCAACTGCATGTGGTGCAAAAATTTTCCCGCAGTAAATTACTAATAAGACTAATTGGCAACTAAGGCTATAGAACTCAGTGCATTCTGCTATTTGTATGTATGTATGTATGTATGCCGCATTCACCCTAGTCGGGTTGAGCGGGCTTCCTCCCTGACGGAGCAAGTCTCATTGGGATTTGTTTAAGGGCAGGGTCCCAAGTCCTACCCCGTTATTTAACCCATAACTGGAGGGAACAGACGGATTAATACCTTTCCCAAGGGTACTAGTGCGCAAGTGAGTGCAGTGTGCTCGACTGAAATTGGAACTCGGCTCACCGATTTCCCCCTCCAAGCCGACATCCACCGCACCACAACGCACATCCGTGAACGCTAACAGCACCTGGTATTCCCAAGTGGTCACCCACGTAAGTACTGACCAGGCTCAACGTTGCTTAACTTCGGTGATCGAGCGGGAACCGGTGTATTCAACGTGACATGACCGTTATTTACCCATAGTTAAGGGGAGAATAGATGGATTCATACCTTTCCCAAGGGTATTAGTACGTAAGCAAATGTAATCAATTCATCTGGCATTTGAACTCTGCTCTGATTCCTCAGTCCAAGCTGCTATCCATTACTCCACTGCAATAAGCTGGCCTGAAATGGCATGGCAAACTCCTGGACAAAAAGTGGGGGATTGAACTCCATGAGCATGAAATTTTGACAGTGATAGATTATCTTCAACTTTTAATATAAAACCAGAAAGGCATTAAGATGGCTGCAAGTATTAGAACAGGTCAAGATGGCTCACCATTGTTTAGTGAGAGAAGCCAGCAAATGGTGATGTGATTTTGGTCAACTGGTTGACATGTGTCCTTTCAATCATCTCCTGCATCCTCCTAGAAACAATACTAGAACAATGTCCCCCATAAAATAAAGCAGATAAAAAGAATTATTCCATCATTGATGCAGTCTGTGGTGACGTGTTGAGGTTTGGAGGACTAAAGATGGAGATATCACAAAATGCAACAAATTTCTACATATATCTATATTAGACAGGATGCTGAAAAGGTCTCAACCCAACCAAGAACTCCTACAAAAAAATATTCTGATCTTTGGTCAGCTTTTGAAAAGGCAAGCATTTTTCAGTATTCCGTTCATAAAATGTACACATGTATATGTTAAGTACACATTTTATATCAACATAACATCATTATATTATTTGTTCATATTATTAAATCCATGTATGTGTATATATATATATATATATCAAACTAAGCTTAGTAAAAACAAGTATTTAGAGAGAAATAGACAAGATAGAAAAAATAAAATAGTAATAATAGGTATAGTTGATAATACTTATATAAGGTCAACATTGAGTTTCATGATTCATCAGGACCCACACAAGATAGCCTGCATTATTACATAATGTATATTCTATTTTATATATATATATATATATATATATATATAAACTTATTTATAAATGGAAGTGTGTGTGTGTGTATCCTTTACTTATAGACTCCAAAATGGCTAAACCAATTTTCTTGAAAATTTAAATAGTTGTACTATAAGTGTCTGCGAGTGTTCTTAGCTAGGTTTTGTGTCAAGGTACCACCCGATAAATATCAAAAATCGATAATCAAAAAAATCAGGTTATAGAAGGAGTGGTCCAATTTTAATCAAATTTGATACACTCATAACCAAAGACATAAGAAAAGATATTCAGAAGTTTCAAGGTTGCAGTTCTTACAATAGTGCAGAAAACCGATTATATATATATATATATATATATATATATATAAATAAATAAACGGCAAAGTCAAAATCAGTTTTTTTCAACCCTTTTATTTTAGTTTTTGCTTCAGGTTTGGCTCTAAGTAGGTATAATTGTAGTTCTTAGTCTCAGCCATGATACCATTTACTCAGAGGACTTATTTAGCCTTCAAAATTCAGTTTACGACAAAAAAAACTTATTTGATATCAATACCAGGAAATTAAAATTTGACTTACATCCATTCATTTTTCTTTCAGTCTAGGGTTTTGCTTTAAATGGAAACAACTATTGCTTTTTAGTCCTTCGTGCCAATGTCTAAAGAGTCTGAGCTCCAGGACCATGGATTAGTTTTAAACCTTTCATTTCACCTGAGCAACGCCGGGCTATTCTGCTAGTATGTATATATATATATATATATATATATATATATATATAAAAATTCTCAACCTGAACAAGTTCTTACAAAAATCTGATTTTTGGACATTTAGTCAGATTTTCAGAAGTGATACATACTATGAACTTTTCAATTCCAACTCACTGTGTGTGTGTGTGCACACCAATGATCATGTAGCCTAATGAAAACAGCATATATTTTTGATAACAAATATTTATTTTTCAGTTTACAATATCAGAGTAGTCTGCAGCACTGCAGCATCTGGGTAAACATTAGCCTGCCTAATATTAAAAAAAAAAAAATTCAAAGAAATATGGATTACATATAAAATATGTTAATCTCCTTTGCTAATACTCTGGTTATGGAAATATTGATCCATATTAAGTCCCCCCTCCTCTCTCTCACACAACCAACCAATACCAACAACAATGGCTGGCCACTCGTATCCAGGTATGCTTGTCTACTTGGGCAGTTAACCAATCCCTGTTGTAGACACCTACTCTGACACATTTGTGTTTGTTCATTACCAACAGAGCCTACCTGTGGTTTATAGTGCAACTATACAGAGCTGAGCTCAGAGAGACTTTCCAGAAAGGAGTGCATTATTTGACATGACCAATAGTCTCAACAAGGCTCAAACCCCAGCTCTCAATGATATACGACTGTGCTTGCACAAATATTGATGGCTCCCAAATAGTTCCATTTACTCGATTTCACTCAGAAGGCCTGGGTCATCCCATGGTATGGATTTCAGGCCCTTTCCAAAGCTGCAGCACACTAGCATTGCCTTCCCAGATTAATAAAAATCAAGAAATCACTTTCCAGACAAATCCACCATGGTGAGTATAGGTCTCAGTCAGAGAGCAAATGCTCATTTATGAACGTACAACAGATAGAGATAAAAGAAATGCGGGGACACACACACACACACACATTTTCAAATAAAATTATATGCCGTATGGCCATTTCATTCCCCCAAAATTTTGGTAAATGAAAGAGGGAGTAAACCCCATAGCAAATTGTAAACTGTTAGCTTCAGCCCGCATCCCCCACAAAAACCTTTACAATAGATGCAATCTATATTTAGTTGAAAAAATTAAAATATAGTATTCTAAACAAAATCTACTTTTAAATATATGTAAGGAATACACAAGCAAGTGCCACCATAAGTCTAAATTTTTAAAAACCTCCTAAAGGTAATCCAAAATTAATCTATGTCTGATAGAAGTTTTCCCTCAATCTTCCTAATCACTAGAGTATTAATTAAAACAACCATATAGATCTAACTTTTTAATCTTTACATTGTCCAAGCCCCTGATTTTAGATAGCAACTGAATACAAATTCTGAATTTATTTCTCCCCCAATCCTCAAATGCTTCCCCTGCCCAAAATTTTCATTTTTAAACGTTTTTTTTTTCTCATCTATTCTTTGAGTGGTTCATTTAATAATATCAATAATCAACTTACTGATATTGTGAGATAACTTAAGGAAATCTGAGTGAGAGAATTTTGTTTAATGTTTTTGTGGGTTATTTAATGTGGGTTATTTTTGTGGGTTATTTAATGCGGGTTATTTTTGTGGGTTATTTAATGCCAAAAAGATAAGGTTTAAAATGTTCAGTTATAGTAAGAAGGTTGATTTAGTCAAATTTTGATTAAATTTTTTTATTAGAAACTGAAAATGTCTTTTAGTTTTGTATTCAAAAATTTGTTGCTGGTAATTTTTTTTTCCTTCAAAAATACGTTATGGCAATAATTTTTCCTTCAAAACTGTATTGTTGTAATATTTTTAATTTAAAAATGTGTATTTTTCTATAAAAGTCTATTTTTATAGTTTCATAATGTTTTGACCCCAGTTTGGGAGTTAACTATTTGCACATAGCTGGGACCCTATCAGGTGCTACCACCCGGGGTCCAGGTAGACCCGAGAACAACAGCAACTAAGAGGTGGCTCCATGCTCCTCACAACCTCTCAATCAGAGGCCTTTCTGCCAGATACAGTATGCCGTCATACCCAGGACACGAAATCTATGATCTACACTACAATAATCTACATCTTTAGAATTCGTTCTATATTAAGCAACTTCCATTCTATTTTTGTGCATTTATATATATATATATATATATATATATATATTATTTTATTTTTTATTATTATTTATAAATGGAACTTTGTGTGAGTGTGTGTCCGTTACCTATAGACTCCAAAATGGCTGAACCGATTTTCTTGAAAATATACAGTTGTACTATAAATGTCTACGAGTGTTCATAGCTAGGTTTTGTGTCAAGGTACACCCGATAAATATCGAAAATCAATAATTGAAAAAAATCAGGTTATAGAAGGAGTGGTCCAATTTTAATCAAATTGGATACACTCATAGACAAAGACATAAGAAACGATATTCAGAAGTTTCAAGGCTGCAGTTCTTACAATAGTGCAGAAAATCAATAAAAGGCAAGATGTTTGCGTGTGTGTCTGTTTATCTGTCTTTATGCCCTTTATACAAAATCCACAATTTTTATCCGATTCTCACTAAACTTCACACCAATATACTTTGGCTGAGTCTGAGCTCCAGGACCATGGATTAGTATTAAAGCTTTCATTACACCTGAGCAACTCCAGGCTATACTGCTAGTATATATATATATATATATATATATATATATATATATATATATATATTTTAGACCCCCTTCAATGCATTAATTCCTTCTACACTTCCCCTTTTATTCCAGTAGTAGAATAAAAAGTAATTTTATCTCTACAATAGTAAGACAATATTATTTTAAATGGGAAAATATTTTAAAAAAACTCTTGGCAGAACCGAATATTGCATCATGTTAACTTTTTCTCTATATGCCTTTCCCCTTTTCCTGTTATGTATCTATCCCTTTCTTCCCAATCTTTTAGCTGGCATTTCTTTCCATGGCTGTCTGGCATGATATTTTCTTTTTTCTTCATCTCTCCTTTAATTCTTTCCTTGTCTACCCCATTGTTTTCTTTTTCTCCTTTCTATTTTCCCTTTCTTCCATTTACTTTCCTGCAATATGCTTAATTTTTGATTTCTTAACACAGAATCTAATCTAAAGTAATTATCAATGATCAAGTCTTGAATCCTTTTCGCCATCTCTTTTTTCTCCTTTCTTCCCTACCCTCCGTATCAATGTCTAGCGGACAACCTTCTAACATAATCCTCTCTCTTTTTTAACACCCCTCCTATTACCCTTTCTTATTTTATCTTACTTTTTTATTCTTTCATATAAACTTCCAAGTATGATTTTCTTTTTGAGTAAACTTTTGGTGAATAAATTTTGTACTGTATTTGCATAAGTGAATTCTGCCGTTGAAGAAGTGAGGGTTTTTTTTTACTCACTGAAACAGCCATATGGCAGATGTAATTTTCAGTATTTTATTTGGAAATATACATATTTAGCTTTGTAAATAGATAACACTATTTACATCAAGCAATCTACCAGCATCATTTTTAATATTAAAACTAATATTGATAAAATGTTTTGTGATTTTACCTATATATATATATATATATATATATTTTAATTCAGATACTTCAATCCAAGGGAAAAAAGCAGGAAGGTAAATTCCAAAAAACCGATCCTAATTAATATTAAAAATTTATTTTAATATTAAAAAATGATACAGGAAGAGAGCTCCATGTAATAAAATATTACAGAGCAAATATATATTAAAAAAGGATTAATTCAAAGATGTTGAATGGCCATTTCGATATGAAGATCCCCATGGGGGACGACACATCACCTCAGCAACAGAAAAAACCTTTCAGAAACTGGAGAAAAATTAGTCTACTTTTCCTTTTTAAATAGATTGCAAAGAAATTAAAAAATAAATAATAAAATAAAATAAAATAAAAATAAAAATAAAGGGAAAGGAAACGAAAAAGAAAAAGAAAAAGATAGAATAAAATCAAATAAATAAGAAAAGAAAAAAAATTGACATCGTCTGGGTTCGCAAAAAAAAGGGAGAATGTAACTAAAAATTAACAGACAGCCGTGTTAAATCGACGTAAGTTTAAGCAACACGGAAAAAGGTGGTAAGAGAGATAAAAGAAGGAAGGGAGGGAAAAAGAAAGAAACTAAAGAAAAAAATTTTTTTAAATATTACAGACGCTGGACAAATTCAAAAACCTAATTTCCCCAAAACGTTGAAGTATTAGAAAAAGGCCTTTACTTAAAAAGGCATAATTATTAATAAAAGGGAATAAAAAGATATAGGATTTAAAATAAAATTATTTTTAAAAAAATTAGGTCATTTGAAATTAAACTAAATAAAGACAACACGAGGTAAAAAAAAAAAAATTAATTACAATTATTATATACATACCTATAGAAGTACACACATACATACATATATATACACTCACAATTCTGCGAATAAGAATACATATATACATACACATACATACATACATTCAATTTATTACACACTTATATACATATACATGCGCATACACACATATATGTGTACACACCTATATACAAAAAATTCATATACACACAATATACATGTGTACACATACATGCACACATATACACACACGCACACACATATATATATATATATATATATATATATATATTCCATATGCACTCACACACATACATATTAATGAATATTATGAAAAGGAGCATTTAAATAGCTAAAAAAAATTTTCAAAATTACATATAGCCCACATACATAAATACATATATATACATATATATACAAATATGCACATCCACACACAAACATACACATATACATAAAAAAAAAAAAAGATTAAAATTTAAAAATTTTTTAAAAATATTAAAAAAATTATAGAAAAATTTAGAATTTAAAAATTAAAAGTTAAATTTTAAAATCCGCCCTATGGCGGCACTTGTTTATAAATTAGAGAGAGAGAGAGAGAAAGAGAGAGAGATATCTCCTATATCTATAACACAACTTGTAGTTTCATGTACTCTGCAATCATCAGGTGCTTATTATAAACTTCATAAGCACCTGATTATTGTAGAGTGCATGAAACTCCGAGTCATGCTATAGATGTAGGATAACATGCATATTTATCAATATGTACATAATAGCTGTGTTATATTACATCGAGCACTGTTTTGTTAACACAAGAAATATATATATATATATATATATATATAATGAGATAATTAATGTCTATTATGTTTAATCATGAGCCATTCTAAACATCGCTTTTTGGCTTTAAATTCAGTTGAAAATATTTAACAGTATATGTTTAGAAAATTATTTGCTGCCTCAATATACTAAATATATGTGTGTGTGTGTGTGTACACATACAACTGGTATTTGTACACATTATGTATGTAACACTAAAATCTTTCTTCACCATACACCGATAGTTTAAGAGGTAGAATCTCCAACTGATTTCAAATTGCTCGGGTTTCAATCCTGGCAGACATCTAACCGTACTAATGAGCAGAAATACAGCAAAACAGGACTGTCTATGGATGACTATATATATATATATATATATATATATTGCATTAATCAAAATGTTTATTTGGTTATTAAGTAAATTTTCTATTTAATAAATTTGCAGAGTTAGTGGCCATGCTTCAGTCAATCAATTAAGTGCCATACATGATACATGCTTAGGTGATCATGTCTTGAAAGAGACTGGGCAGAGGATTATCCCGCAGTAGGTTGCCATTACTTTTTGCGGTAGATTGGTTGCCAGCCAATGCTATAGAACCCAATATGTCCTGTTATTTAACCCATAACTCTAGGGAAGTGACAGATTAATACCTTTCCCAAGGGTATTTGCACGTAAGTGAATGCAAGGAATTCAACTGGAATTCCAACTCAGCTGCTGAATTCTTGTTCTGAGACAATATCCATTGCACCATGACACAATGTAAATAAATGGCAGAACTCCCCAACAAACCAAATTGTCAAAGTTCATAATAATAACAAGAAAAAGCAAACAAGGCAAAAATAATATAAAGAAAGCAAACATATACAAGACTAAGCAACACTAGTATGGCAAAAAAAGTTCACAAACTAAGAATTGGTGTTGACACACGAATAAATATGGATAAGCAAATTTAGCATTCTAACTTCAAGGCAAGATAGACAGGTACAGCATCATATGAAACAAAAAATCAGCCTATTTTATTGGCTAGGAAGAAATCCCAGCATGCATTTGTATGCTTCTACCTATAAACTGGGGAGGAGAAAGTGACTTGAATTTATTTCAAATAAAGATTTGAACCAAGAAAATTGATCAAATTTTCAGTCAATAACATCACACACTGATGAATCCAACAAAACTAATATCTATTTATTTCAATGGGAACTACAATAGTTACAGAGACTAAAAAAATTTTCACTGTATACCAACTGCAAAGTAAAATCTGCATCTGCTGAAATATTAACCGTGTGAACATCGACTGTTTAATTTCTGTAAATGTTCAGTATTCACCAAGGTATTTCTTTTCTACAAGGTATTCTTTTCAATGCTATTCTTTCCCAGTTTTTCTTTAGGGCTAATGCTGAGGTTCATTTACAGTTACAGCCTGAGAATTCTTTATCAGAAATTCTTGAAACTGGAAGTGCATCATTTTTCAGGTTTTGGAATATAAACTATTTAGTTTGTATATAACATCTATAAAATGGGGCAGCTTGGGAATGGAACACAAGCATAAACATGATACCCCTTCATAAAACAGCTTATCCATATACCCTGAAGGTAGTTTTATATAAAATTTCAGGTAAAAATATTTTCTACTTTCTGTACACATACAAAAAAAACCTGATCACTACTTACAAAAATATATGAATACAACAACAAACACTACTTTTACATCAGATGTGAGAAACTGTAGGAAGGGTACGTCATAGATTACATCACCAAGTGTGAGAAGGCAAATTTAAGCTATCAGTCGAAACCAACGATGTTGGGTTTTGATTAAAATGTTACAATACATACAGGTACAGTATTTCATAAAAACAAAACATGAATTTTGATTTCAGTTAAATTGTAATGAAAACTAAAAACAGTGTGCATAATATTTCTCACACTGAAATGCAATAACCATGCCAGGGATAGCCATGTTGCTTTCTGAAATTTTCCATTAGTAGCATATCACAACAGCTGCAAACAACCTTCATTATGCTGCTTGGGTGGTTGGAGGAAGTATGTAAATAGGTTAAGTTTATTTACTGTTATAATCTCCAGATTGCTTATATGTTTATATTATTTATTAATTTTATAATATATACAGCCTTCTAAAAGAGTAAAGATATTTGGCCTAAAGATTACATTGAAGTAAACTACCTGTCACTATGCAGTGTTGATTCTTATATTTACAACTCTCACTTTGACATTGATCACTTGCCCTATAGCAAAATCTAAACAATATATCAGAGACAGACAAGGCAAAACAATTAAAAGTTTGACATGTATTTAAGTTCTAATTTCTTGAACTCTACTCTGTTCCATAACATCAAAATATTTAAATAGAAAAGTTAAATGAGAAATCAATAGATATGAATAGAAGTAATTTTCCAGAAAGAAATGAATTAATCAATGAAGTCATTACGCTCAAGGAGAAAATCCTAGACATTTGCGAAGAGGTAAATTTAGACCACTGTCCCTAAAATAGTTGGCTTAAAGTTGCATTACATTCAAATACCAATTCCTATATGATCAAAGTTAAGCAATACCGAAACTAGTCAGTACCTAGATGAGTGACTGATTAAAAAAACCAGGTGCTGTAATCTTGGATATGTTGGTGGTGTAAGTGATAATGTCTTAAAATTGTTCATGAGGAAGCTGAGTTCCAACTACTGTTGAATTCTTTATATTCACTTACAAATACCCTTAAGAAAATTCTGAATCCACCTCTTCTCCAAACAGCTATGGGTTAATTAGTAAGTCTCATATCACTAAATCATTATCTGGAAAATATTTCTTATAATCTAGAAACATTTTCTGATTTTGAACCTGCTGGGAATTGAGGTGCCATACAAAAAAAAAAAAAAAAAAAATCAGTCTACCTAAAGCAACAGATAGATCATACTGTAAAAATAATAATTATATTTATATATAATGCATAGTCACTAGCAAATTAAAAAAAAAAAAAAAAAAAAAAAACAACAAAGTAAATGAAATTTTTGTGACATACATTCACTTTTGGTAGTTCTGTTATACAAAGAGGAATTATTTCGTTATTGACATTCAGTTACAAGCAAAGTGAATTTGCCTTCTTGTTGTTTCTGCAGCACAGTTGGTATCAAATAGGATAACAAAAAACTTAATGTATATATATATATATATATATATATATATATATATATATATATATATAGATAAGGAAGTGAAAGAAAAGATAGATTAAAACCCACTGCTCATGCATTTACTTTTATGAAGAGTGCTCAATACAGAGTTGAGCTTAATATTGTAATTTTGTTATTATAATGGTTTATAAAAACATATTACTCAAAAATTTTCATGTTTCACAAAAACATTTTTTTTTTCTTGAGGTAATATTTTAAAAAATAAATGGTGAAAATGATACATTTTAGAAAATATTAGAAGAATTCATGGTTATCCAGAAAATAAAGGAGGGGAGGTTGAAGGAAGTTAATATGATTGTGGGTGTGTCAGTTATATATACTGTTTTTCAAGCAAACAAGCAAACAAGCAAGGCAAGACCACCACCGGCACACAGGGGTTTTCAATGAGAGAAAAGAAAGAAAAAAGAAAAGAAAACGATTAAGGTACAGGAGATGTCAAAGAAAGGAAAAAAGAAAGATGGGAATCAAGAAGATAGATGACAACTGAGTTTGCATTTAAGCTTTTTAAGAGAGAGCTTTTCACAGGTGGGAAGTGTGAGAAAAGAAACTGATAGAACAGAAGTCGCAGTAACATTTGATTATTTTGATGGTAAAATGGTGGGACCTAGATGCCAATCTGGTAACTCATGTAAATTCATGTGGTCGGGACACCAAGGAAAGAAGGTAATCATAGCAGAAGCTGTGACAATATTTGTAGAAAAGACAGAGGGAAGCTACATCCTATCAGTGAGAAAGTCACTGAAGTCGAGCTGTTAAATCAGGATCATTTACATTGCAAATTCTCCTTTGGATTTTGTCAAGAACCCTGAGATAAATACCAGAAGTGCACCCAACCAGATATGCCAACAGTATTCAAAGCACAGACAAATAGTTGGTATATAAGATCAATATAAGACAACTTTAAAGATGTGCAATCATTGCAAGAATGATAAGATGCAAATGAAAATATGTGATTTTCATGCACAAGTGACCATGTGGTTGCATTTTCTTAATTGGATTTATCCATGAAAATTAAGAAAGTGATAGCCTGACAGTTCTGGAGAATATGTTTCTTTTGGAACAACTTTCTTTCCCCTTGATCATCTTTTGTGTTGTATTTGTAATATAATTTGCACGATGATGTAAAACCATTCAACTTCAAAAACCAGAAGTCTTCTCTTTCAATGTATCACTCATGCAAGTAAACTAATTGCTATGTCACTCAGTTTAGGTTCCAGTAATTACTAAAAAAAATACCAATGTGTTACTGTATATATTTTAGACAAAGAGAGCCAAGAAAGGACAAGGACAAAGAGAGCCAAGAAAGGACAAGGACAAAGAGAGCCAAGAAAGGACAAGGACAAAGAGAGCCAAGAAAGGACAAGGACAAAGAGAGCCAAGAAAGGACAAGGACAAAGAGAGCCAAGAAAGGACAAGGACAAAGAGGGCCAAGAAAGGACAAGGACAAAGAGGGCCAAGAAAGGACAAGGACAAAGAGGGCCAAGAAAGGACAAGGACAAAGAGGGCCAAGAAAGGACAAGGACAAAGAGGGCCAAGAAAGGACAAGGACAAAGAGGGCCAAGAAAGGACAAGGACAAAGAGGGCCAAGAAAGGACAAGGACAAAGAGGGCCAAGAAAGGACAAGGACAAAGAGGGCCAAGAAAGGACAAGGACAAAGAGAGCCAAGAAAGGACAAGGAAAGTAGAAAAAGAGAAATGGCAAGGAAAAAAGGAATGAGAAATAAAAACTAAACCAGAATTGAGATTGTTATTAATCTTGTTTAGTATCCACCACAGCCTCATCATGCTGGATGTTGCAGTAGTGGTATCTGTAGTAAGTAAGATTTTATAGGTAATAAAATTGCTAGCCCTGTACCCAAGTGGTTTCAAATTTAGATCTTCTAGACTGGCTGCCAACCAAAGCTAGAGAGTTTAGTCTACCCTACTATTCAACTCAGACCTGCAAGAAAAGACAGATTTATAACTTTCCCAAGGATGTTAGTGTGAAGGAGTACACAATAAAATAAGCTAGAATTTGTACTTGGCTCACTCATTTTAATGATTATTATATCCTCAATGATATCCAGATAGCATAACTTGAAATCTTGAACAGTTTTTGGAATTCAGAGTTGTCCTTCTCTGCTATTATTCACTAGCAAGATAAGATTTGGATTCATACCTCCAGAATATGAAGCAGAAAAATAAAATAAAAATCAGATTACACTAGAGAAAGTATTAGTCAAAAGAAGGTGAACAACAGAATAGAAAGAAAAAAAATTATACATCTTTGTTTTTGCCAACTTCATAAAAGATACCCACCATTTCCCTAATACGTATCTTTTTACAGCTTTTGAGCAGTTGCACATGTTGAAACCTAATGTATGGATTTGATATATTTAAAGTGTATTAAATTCAACACAAGTCCTCAGCTGGTCATCACCAATGCCCACATGCTGTCCTTGAAGAGGTGCAGTTTGAAGTTATTCATTTCCAGTTAAATTCCTCCTGAACCACTTTTGAGCAACATCATCACTAATTTCACGTTTACTCAATGCTATACATATTCTAGTCACTGTTGTTCTCCCTCTACTTCCACAAGTTTAATAGCATACGGAAAACAAGCTCCCACTATGTTGATTTCACTCATTATTACTATAAGTAGACACTTCCTAAGGTTCTGATATTATAGATGTAGGTCACATGTTGTTGAAAATGTTTGTAGAATTGATATGTGAAAGGTTTATTCTTTTTTAATCCACATAAAAAAAGAAAAACAACCATGAATTTTTATTCTTTTTTTTTAAACACACAAATTAGAAAAAAATTAAATGTCATATGAAAATGAAAATAAATAGTTTTTTTAAGTTGTACTCTAATTTGACTAAAACTGAAGCAACTAAAAAAAAATTAAATTAAATAAGTTTCAGTTAATTCTTTCTAGTAACTCAACTCTCCAAGTATCTTTATAATCACCATTAGGCTCGTCCAACTCTTTCTAAATCCTTGGCACTCTCCTCACATTGACACCCAAAGACTGAAATGTTTGTATTGGAGCTTTCAGTATAAATGCCAAGCACTACAGCATGCCATTTCCAAATTTTTCACAGAGTGAATTGTGTCATGTTGCTCTTTTTCTCAGACGGTGCCCAACTGAACCTTCTATACTGTACAGTCAACAAAATAAAAAATAATGCACATATGCAAAATTAAAAATATAAAAATGCAACAATTTACCCATCACATCCTTTGTGTGTGTGTGTGTATATATCTGAACTTATTTATAAATTGAACTTTGCGTGAGTGTGTCTCCGTTACCTATAGACTCCAAAATGGCTGAACCGATTTTCTTGAAAATTTACACAGTTGTACTATAAGCATCTACAAGCGTTCTTAGCTAGGTTTTGAGACGAGGTACCCCCGATAAATATCGAAAATCGATAATTGAAAAAAAAATCAGGTTATAGAAGGAGTTGTCCGATTTTAATCAAATTTGATACACTCATAGACAAAGACAAAAGAAACGATATTCAGAAGTTTCAAGGTTGCAGTTCTTATAATAGTGCAGAAAATCGATAATATATATTTATAAAAGGTAAGATGTTTGTGTGTGTGTGTGTGTGTGTGTTTATCTGCCTGTATGTCTGTATTTTTTTCAGCACTTTTATTTTAGTTTTTGCTTCGGGTTTGGCTGTATAATTGCAGTTCTTAATTTCAGCCATGATACCATTTACTCAGAAGACTTATTTAGCCTTCAAAATTCAGTTTACAATAAAAAGAACTTATTTGATATCGATACCAGGAAATCAAAATTTAACTTAAATTCATTCATTTTTCTTTCAGTCTACGGTTTCGCTTTAACTGGAAACGATTATTGCTTTTTAGTCTTTCATGCCAACGTCCAAAGAGTCCGAGCTCCAGGATCATGGATTAGTTTTAAAGCTTTCATTACACCCAAGCAACGCCAGGCTATACTGCTAATATATATATATATATATATATATATATATATATATGACATAACTATTACTGCATAATAATCCCTTCATTCCTTATATGCCATAGGTGATGTGTGCGCAGCAAATAAATGTTTCTTCAATTATCTTGGAACAAGAGTTTCTACAATAGACTGGTTGCCAACCAAGGCTATAAGACCCAGTCTGCCTTGCTATTTAACCCATAGGTGGAGATGGATTCATACCTTTCCCATTTGTGCATGGATGAATATAACAAACTTGACTGGAATTAAAACTGTTCACAGATTTTTTTTTAGTCAAAGGAGAAAACTAAAATCTTACTTCAAAAAAGAATTTGTGCTCTCCATGCTATTTGATTGATTCATTCATTTTCTACAGTTTATCAACCTTTTACAGGTTATTTAAAGCCAGAAAATATTTTTAGATTATAAGAATTTGTTTTTGAAGATCATGATTTAGCGATACAAGTCTCACTAATTAATCCATAGATGGGAGGCAAAGAGGAAAATTCTTTCTTCAGGATATTAAAGTATAAGTGAATATAACAAACACAACTAGAATTGGAACTTGGCTTTCCAATTAACCATTCAGAGCCATTATCCATTACACCACCTGCACATCCGAACTTACAGCGCCTGGTATTCCCAAGTGGTACACGTTTAGGTACTGACCAGGCTCAACATTGTTTAACTTGTGATTATATGGGAACCAATGTTTCAACACTTTATGGTCAGAAGCTTCTGTTGAAAAAGAAATTCAGAATCAAGATTTAGTAGACCTCAAATATGTACTTGTTTGTGCTATGCTCACTAGTATCAACCAATCACCACCTTTTTTTGATAAAAAGAATGTTACTTTAGACAACAGGTGGATTTCTTTATTCTTCACAATTGTGCAATGCAAATTTTGGATACAGATTTTTTTTTAACCCTTTTTATTTTTTTTTTACTTTAGACTGATTTAAACCTTTTGGAACTACAACCCCAGATTTTTTTAATTTTTGTAACTGAAACTATCCTTGCTTTTTTTCTCACAGTTATCTCTTACACAAACCATACATCCTCATAATACTTTTGGCATTAAGTGTAAACAGATTGGATAGCTGTCTGCACTTTAGTGATAGTAATAGCTTAACAATTAAAATAATACTATTATATATGATAAAAGAATTTGTAGTAACTCCCAATATAAAAAAAAACAAATGAAATAAAATATATAAAAAAAATAAAATAAAAGGAATTTAAATGAAAATAAGTTATTTGCACTTTACTTTAAAACCCTTCTCTCTCTAAACTTTGTTTTTATACACCTTCCTCAACTAACAAGGCAACCCTAAAAAAAAACAAAAAAAACTGGACACAAATTTACTGTGAATGAACTAGTGATTAAAGCATTTTCTAAATATTTCCTTTTTTAATTAAAGTAACAATATTTAATTCAAAACATTGCTTAATATGTTTTTAAAAATATCTTTTTTTTTTCATATAATCTTTTAAACTTCTTGAGATTTCTTTCTGAAAATCTTGTAGGTGATAGAGTAAATTCCTAGATAGAGTAAGTTTTGGCTTGTTGTTTTTAGATATATATATATATATATAATTGAAATAGTTAAATTAGAATTGGTATTAATCAGTATCAGAAAATCAGTAGAAAAAAGTTACAGGAATCTAATTTCCTGTAATTTTAATCAAAGATAAAAGATGTATCTATTGGTGAAGCCAAAAATTATCTATTTCCCTCATCACTAGCCCCATGATTTATGAGGCAAAAATTAATTTTAGTTGAGTCAGAATTTTCTACAACTAGTGATGTGCGTTGTGGCGCAGTGGATATCGGCTCGGAACGAGAAATCGGGGAACCGAGTTCGAATTCCAGTTGAATTCCTTGCATTCACTTACGCACAAATACCCTTGGGAAAGGTATTAATCCATCTCTTCCCTCCAGTTATGGGTTAAATAATAGGACAGATTGGGTTCTATAGCCTTGGTTGGCAACCAGTCTACTGCAGAAAGCAATGGCAACCTACTGCGGGATAATCTTCTGCCCAGTCAGTCATGTCTCGAGACATTGTCGCCCAAAGCGTGTATCGTGCATGGCACTTAACTGACTGACTGAATATAATAATTGAAAACATGATTAAAGCTTTTACTGGGCATAAAGTGGGGGATCAGTTTTATATTGTCATGAAGTAATGAACTGATCCCCCACTTATTACTACATAATAATATAATACATATCTTCCATTTCTAGCTATGAGTCAAATAACAGGACAGATTGGGTTCTATAGCCTTGGTTGGCAACCAGTCTACCGCAGAAAGCAATGGCAACCTACTGCGGGATAATCTTCTGCCCAGTCAGTCATGTCTCGGGACATTGTCGCCCAAAGCGTGTATCGCGCATGGCACTTAACTGACTGAGTGATCAACCTGAAAGAACAATCACTTCAAATCTCTAAGTTTAGTGCTACAAAATTAACAAAGAGAAAGACGTCAATGCTAATACAATCAGAAAAAGAAAGTGCGCTCATGCTTCGAGTTAAAAAGTCCTTCATGCTTGAAGGAAAATGTACAACAGTGCCACATAACAGTTCTATAAATGACAATTCAGTGTAAATAATGTTGGCAATTATGAAAGTGAATTAATTTCCAAAAATAATTCAACTTAATTTACTGTGACAGTTGCAAACTCAGAAATAACTTAAATGTTTCTATTTTAAGAAACCATTATAACTTCATAGTTTGTTATAGAATGAGTTCAAAAGTAATTAAGTTAACGATAATAGAAATTGAACTTATCCTGGAGAACCTGCTAACTCTAAGATACCAAAAGGAATGACAGAAGTAAATTAATTTCTAAAAATAATTCTACTCAAAACAATTTTTATTTTTCTATCCAAAGAAATTACTTTAACGCAACACTTTGATTTTGTTGGCACTTGCACCAAATTATCAGCATGGATTTTGATGACAAACCAGGATAACTGGAATTTGAAAATATCTATACAAAAAACAAAAATATATAGTATGTATTTAAAAAAAGATTCAAATGAAATGGCATGGTATACTTTTGGTAATTTAAGAATTTTAGTCACAACATGGATTTTTACCTACCTAAATGCACCTGGTGTCAGTTTAAAGTCACTAGTTTTTTTTTCTATTCAGAGCTAAGAAGTTTTACCCGTCTGAAACAATCCTGCACATATACAAATCTACCATCCACCTGTGCACTGAATACTGCTGCCATATCTGGTTGGGTGCTCCTGCTATCCACCTAGGGGTTCTTGACAAAATCCAATGGAGAATCTGTAATGTGATCGATCCCGACTTGGCAGCTCGAATAGTCACTTTCTCACCAGCACAATGTGGCTTCCCTGTGTCTCTTCTACAAATACTTTCATGGCTTCTGCTCAGATGAACTTAACTCACTGGTACCTCCTATATATGAATTTACTCAAGCCACAAGATTAGCAACTAGCTCCCATCCTTTTACTGTGAAACCAATAAATTGTAAATGCAAATTCTACTCCACCAGCTTCTTCTTTCACACTTTCCACCTGTGGAATTCACTTCCACTTACTTGAAATCCTGACAGCTACAACCTTCAAGAATTCAAATGTAAAGTCAATAGGCATCTCCTATCTCTCTAACTTGCATCCTCTCTCTCTCATGCTTCTTTCTTTGTCAACTCTCATCAGTATTTTTGTTCTTCACCTACCCTCTTCCTGACACCCCCTGCAACCCGTCACTCTTTCTCATAACTTACTTCCTATGTAACTCTCTGCTCAACAGTGGCAGCAAAATGCCTTGCTTGGGGCAACACAATTATAATATATATAATATATATATATATAATTAGCCTTTTCTTGATTTCAGATGAAAAGTTGAAAAATTTCCAAAATTATAGTTTATAATTAAAGTTTAGATATATTAGGAGTGTCAGTTTAAACTGAGAATGTGGGTTAAATGCTCTGACTAGAAAACACAGAAAAAAAAAAAAGAAAAAAAAAAGAAGAGTATGCTGAAAAGAGAATGGTAACCAATATTAAGAATACAGATTAACAACAAAAGACAGGAAACTGTGGGAAGCCATGATTGTTTATGTCTTGGAGGGACACAATACATATAAATATTAGTAGATGTAAATATGTGTGTGTTAGCTTGGATAGTCAACATTAAAGTCAGACATGATTAGTTAATTGTAAATATACAAATGTGAATTTAGCTGAGGAGCTTTGAAGTTTCAAACATATATCACATAATGTACATCATAAAGATTCTCAGTAAATATATCTTAGTAGTAGTACAAACTAATGGATTAGCAGTCCACTGTTTATATTGATTTACTTTATTAAGAGTGCTCGATACTTGGTAGAGCATTTTATATGGTAATATTTTTATTATAGGTTTATAATAAAAACGGTTTACTGCAACACAAGAGCCGTTCTGTTTCGGTACTATCTTAGCACCTCATCAGGCAGCAAAATATTTTTCAGTGTTAGGAATCATTATATGTAGAAACTTAACACAATTTTTACCATATCCAGACAATGAAGGTGGTGGTGGGATTTTCAGAGGGTTTGTCTGAATGGACAAATAGAAAGCCAAGGTCAGGATGGATGGGAGAAATTCGACTGTAAGGGGAACTGGGGTGGGGAAGAGAATTGAAATGACTCGAAAACCCTTTGAAAAAAAAAAAAAAAAAACTTGAAAAAAATTTTCAGTGTAAGTGATGAAATAATTTAATGTATACATATGTATCATTGGCATGTCTGAAAAGTTGTGTGTCCTCATGAAACAGTTACAAGATTTTCTTTAAGTTATTTTTCACTTAAAGTTGTGAAAAAAGTGACAAAGACGAGAAAGCTCTGAGTTGCGGCAAACTATGTTTTTATTATAAACTTATAATAAAAATATCACCATATATGGGCAGCAATCCCTCTTTTATACATGTTTTGCTAAAGACAACTGACAAGGTACATAGATTAATCATTTTTTTCATTTGTCTTGTGCTTGAACAAGTGTTTTTTGTGTGTTTAAAAGTGTCTTAATAGAACTATGGTCAGCTAGGTGTAATGTAGATAGGCAAGTAGTAATATGACCAATGTAATTATGAAGAAGTTTGTTTTGATCAGGAATGCAGTTTCTTTAAAAGACATTTGAACCTTTAAATAATGTTGGTTCTTTGTAATTTTGATTTTGTTATTTTTTTTTTTATGATAACTGTTAGCACTGCCATAATTAGACTGGAGTGTGCCCCCTTTTTATGATAACTGTTAGCACTGCCATAATTAGACTGGAGTGTGCCCCCTTTTTATGATAACTGTTAGCACTGCCATAATTAGACTGGAGTGTGCCCCCTTTTTATGATAACTGTTAGCACTGCCATAATTAGACTGGAGTGTGCCCCCTTTTTATGATAACTGTTAGCACTGCCATAATTAGAGTGTGCCCCCTTACTAACAATAGTTTTGTTTAGTTGTGTAGATAATTTTTTAATATCATAAACACTGGGGAATTATTTTGTTTAGATTTTTATCAATTAAGCATTCCACAGAGACTAGTGTACATATATGATTAGGTAAAAATTGCTAGAGTAAATATGGCATTATAGGGTTTGTGTAAGGTGGTGTTGCATAGAAGAGATGTTCTGGTAAAAGAAAAAATATATGAATAGTGATTCAGGATTTGATAGTTTTCCTATGTACTTCATTGACCATCAGATTAGACTATTTCTTTCTTTGACAAAACAAACAAACATTTAACTTTAATATCATTGATTTTCTATAATTGACACCCCATGAAACACACACACACACATATATATATATATATATATATATATATATATATATATATATAGTTTTTCTTTAATCCGAAGTGGAAGAGTAGGAAGGTAAATTCCAAGAACCTGATCCTAATCAATATTAAAAATGTTTAATATTATAAAGTGATGCAGGCAGAGAGCTCAATTTTGAAAATTTTCTCTAATTTATATATATATATATATAATATATAATACACTAGACTACCCATAATATTGTGTTTCTTTTAAAAGCAGCTCATGATACAAAATGAGGTAACAAAATCAATTTTATTATCCATCATGCATTTTAATTTGTACTTAAAGTCAGTGAAAGAAGCTTTGTTCCTCCAGCTTAAAATAAGTGTAGTCTTTTCCAAAATAAGAGAATTATTTAATAAAAAGTAAATTTGTTATGATGAGTTAATAAGTAATTTTGGCTATTCTAAAATCCAATGAAATGCACCAAATGCCTTATTTCCCGATTTTAAGTATGAAAATAAATTATTTTGTAATATCAAGAGATATTTTTTATTTATTTAACACATCACTCAATAACTCCTGGGCCTAACTAATAAAACAACTTTTAGGTAAAATTTGACTTTATTCATCAACATAGCCTCCTTCTAGGGTGATACACTCATTCAAACATTTCTCTAACAATTCAATGACTTTGTTATAGAATGATTTATCTCTGGCCTCAAGATATGCCTCAGTTAATGATATCACTTCTTCATTGGAGCCAAATCTCTTTCCCTGAAACATTCTTTTCAGGTCTGCAAACAGCTAGTAGTTACTGGGGTCCAGATCTGAAGAATGGGGTGGATGCAAAAGCAATTCAAACTGCAATTCATGTAGTTTTGCCATCACTGAGATTGACTTGTGACACAGTACGTTGTCTTAGCGAAAAATCACTTTTACTTCTTTGTTTGTGGCTGTTTTTTTGTTGATTTTTCCCTTCAAGTGCAGCAATAATGCTACATAAATTCATTATTGATGGTTATTCCTTTCTCAAGGTAATCGATGAACAAAATACCTTAAACATCCCAAAATAAGGAAGCCAAAAACTTGCCTGCTGATGTTTGCATCTTCAGTCACTTTGGACGGCTTTCACCTGCTGCTGTCCACTCAGTTGACTGTCAATTTGAATCTAGAGTGAAGCGGTGGATTCATGTTTCATCCATTGTCACATATTTATGCAAAAACTTCTTGTTGCCTTGAAACAGTTGCAAACAATGTTCTGAATAATCAATGCATTGTTGTTTTTGATCGACTGGGAGCAAATGCAGCACCCACTTTGAACACAGCTTTCTCATTGACAAATGTTCATCCAAAATGGTAAATATGCTGCCTTCTGATATGTTCAACTCCTCTGCTATCTCACACAAATTTAAACTGCCGATTTTGGGTGACCCAAGCATTCAGCATCATTTGTGTCTGTGTGACTATATTTAATATCAGCATACCACCTCTTAACTGTTGTTTCTGACAGAGTGCAAATAACTTACCAAGCCATTGCTTTGCTCGAACAGTATTTTTTCCCATCAGAAAGCAATGCTTTGTTAACACATAAAATTCAGATTTTACCATTGTTTTGAAAATTTCCAACAGCAGCTTTACTTAAATAACTGTAATTTGTAAAGCAATAATCCGATTGGGCCCACATTTTGTCATATGCCATTTGAAGATTAGTACTTCATAAAAAACATTTTTTTTTATTAGTGGTGCTATCTATAAGTCAGGCCCAGGACTTATTGAGTGATGTGTTACATTAACAGATAAATTTCTTCTATAAAATGTATTTTGAATACAAACAATTAATAAGTCATACAAAAGACAGCAAAAGAAGGTTTATTGTTCCACTATGCTTCACAGGTAAACCACTGTGAAAAAATTTGGAGTAACACCTTTAGAAAAAAATTTCCTTAAATTTAAAAAAAGGGGCAGTCTTTTTCAAAATATTCAATATTTTATATTATATAAATGTGTTTCACCCACTCATTTATTTCAAAAACCTAATGGCAGCAAATCAGTATGAATAATCATTTACCATCAAGGTAGGCAATCTTCACACAGATGAAAAGATTTGAAGCAACAAGAATGTGGTTCTACAGAAGGACACTGAGAACAACACTGACTGAACATGAGTAATGAGGAAGTTTTAAGGAAAATGGAAATAAAAAGGACACTTGTTCTAAGAATCTGCAAAATACAGTTTAAATTATTAAGGCACATGAGGAGGAAAGAGCAGATGACACAGGATATTTTGACATCAGGAAGGACAGAGGACAGCAGTGAATAACCTACTTAAAGAGCTACTGTAAATGGAAAGCAAAACAGGAATTGGAAGGAACATCAATGGACAAATACTGCTTAGACTTAAAGACAGAAAATTTGTAGAGGGCAACAGTTATCCATGCCCTAAAGTATATGAAGACCAAACTACATCTGTTCCTACAAGACTCCTTGGAGGAATTTGTTCAGCATTCCAACGAGAGCAATTATATTACATAACAGTTCAGTACTTTGTTTATGATAAATTTTTACTGTTTCTTGATACTTTAAGTTTTGAAAGGCATCCTTCTCTATTCCAACCCATCCTGGCTAAATTAGATAAAGATCTATATCGAAACACAGATGTTTGATTAAATAGATAAATGCGTGCATACAATGCTATTCTATAATTAAAAATAAGACTTTTTATTGAAATGCTTTACAAAAGACCCGCACACACACACACACACACACATTTTCGTCAAGATGACTGAAAGGCATAGTATTTGAATTTACAAAGACCTAGATTATCTGTAAATTGAATAAAATAAATCAAGTTTTTAAAACAAAGACTGCTTCTTTCCTATAGTGCAGAACATAATGCCCAACTGCTTTAAAGACAAACATAAAAGATAAAAGCAAGATAAAATAACTTCTTATCTACTGTACGCACTCAATTAGCAGAGATTACTTTATCACTCAAAGAGGAAGAATTCTTTCATGGAATACAAGAAAAAGAACAAAAAGAAAAATTGCTTGGGATCTATCTCTGATATTGTCTATTAAATATAGGATTTCTTTCTTTTATAGGTTAGAATAGAGAACCTGATTTCTGAGGAAAGAGTTTTTTTTTTATTCTGGCAACAAAAAGAATACTTATTAAAACAAAACCAAGGAGACACAGATTGGCAAGAGAAAAAAAAAAGAAAAAAAATGGATAGTAGTGGGAGTGTGAAAAAAGTGGGGGGGGGGGGGGGGGGCAAACAAAATATTTGGGGGAAGCAGAAGACAGACAGGAAGTGGGGCTAAAAACAAACTCAAGTCAGAGTTTAAAATTGTTGGCAGACCTGAAGGAGACTACCACCACCTTGAAATTTGTTTTTTATTTTTTTACTTTTTTCAGCACAGTCTTATTGATTATTGCATAAAATTTCCAATTATCAAAAAAATTAGAAAAAATTTTAATATTTAAACAATTTGGGGGGAGGTCTCACTTTCTCTTACAATGTAAATCGATCCACCATTTAGAAACCACTCGTTTGTGGTCGCTTTGTTTTGTTTTTATTGGGACAAGTTGTTTCTTGTTTTCGTCTTTTCAAGTTTTTAGTTTTTACAATGGCATCTTCTTCGGAAACTTTGAGAATGGCTTTCTTCAAAAATTTCACAAAGAATTCAGCTGTTGAATATCCACAAGCAAAAAAGTTAATTGCACAGGATCAATTTACTATAAGGTTGTATGAAAAACTGAGCCCCCACTAAAATTGTTTAAATGTTGAAATTTTTCCAAATTTTTTGGGGATATCGAAAAGTTCAGAGTTTAATCAATAATATTGCAATTAAATCAGTAAAAAAAAATTTGATAATCAACCAATTTACAGGTGGTGGTAATGTCGTACCGGCAAATGGTTGCAGATGGAGGATTGATTTACTATAATGTTGGATGAAAAACTGAGCACTCCCCAAATTGTTGAAATATTAAAAATATTCCAAATTTTCTTTGTCAATCGGAAAGTTTATGGTGTAATTGATAAGATTGCACTAAAAACAAATTTAAAAGGTGGTGGTAGTCTCTTTCAGGTTCGCCAGATTGTCTTGATGGTGAAGAGGATGGAAAATCATTCTTATGGCATCTCATCCTACTTCAGTCAGTCAGTTAAGTGATACGCGCTTGGGCGATCATGTCTCTAAAGAGACATGACTGACTGGGCAGAAGATTATCCCGCAGTAGGTTGCCATTACTTTCTGCAGTAGACTGGTTGCCAGCCAAAGCTATAGAACCCAATCTGTCCTGTTATTTGACTCATAGCTAGAGGGCAAAGAGATATATTATTACGCAGTAATTAGTCAGGGATCAGTTTATTTCTTCATAACAATAGAAAACCAATCCGCCACTTTATGACCAGTAGAAGCCTTAATCATTATTCTAACTATTATATTCAGTCAGTCAGTTAAGTGCCATCCGTGATACACGCTTGGGCGATCATATCTCTAAAGAGACATGACTGACTGGGCAGAAGATTATCCCGCAGTAGGTTGCCATTACTTTCTGCGGTAGACTGGTTGCCAGCCAAGCCTATAGAACTCAATCTGTCCTGCTATTTAACCCATAACTGGAGGGAAGAGACGGATTAATACCTTTTCCAAGGGTATTTGCATGTAAGTGAATGCAAGGAATTCAACTGGAATTTGAACTCAGGCCCTCGATTTCTCATTCCGAGTCAATATCCACTGCACCACAACGCACTAGACTTAATAACTTGTTTTGAAATTTTAGATTTTCAAGGATGCTGAGCGATGTAATACAACATTTTAGTTAACATGGTGAATATGTATGATCACATTTAAGTAACTAGCAACATTTTGCAAGTGTTTTCATAATTACATTGTGCAAAATAAAATAGTTTTGATTGCCTTGAAAATGTCCATCAGATGAGGAAACACATCGACTAAGACTGTCTATGGTTTTCCTCATCTTTTTTTTTATTCATATTGTCTTTTCTGCAGATTACTTCTGGAAATATTTACAAATAGATATGTTATAAGTGACACCAAATTCCAGAGGTGCAGTAGATAGTAAAAGTTGCCTACCAAAAGCTAAGCAAAGTATTAAGAAACAGAAAAATTTAATTGAAAACAAAAAAATTAGTGCTGAACTGTCATGTAATAGTGATCCTCATATTTGGCTGTGAATGTTGGACAATCTCCTCAGACTAAGATAGACTTGAAGCAATAGAAATGCAGTTCTACAGAAGGATGTTGAGAATATCATAGACCGAACATATGAAATGGAAGTTTTAAGGAAAATGGCAATAAAAAAGATGCTTATATTTAAAATGGGAAAATTAAAATTTCTGACAGAATGAAGAAAGTGGATTTGGAGAATTTGACACTCACAGGACATTGAAGGCAGGAGAGACAAAAGAAAGCAGTGAATAACCTGCCTAATGAGCTGGAGTAAATGGTTGGTAGAATTGGTATTAAGAGAGACAACAAAAACAAAACAAAAAAAAACAAACAAAAATCACACATTAGGAGAGATAGCAAAAAAATCTCTAAAGAACAGGAAGTTGTGGAGAACCGTGAACGCTCACCTAACAAGTTTATGCAAACAGATGGCAGAACAGGGATTGGGAAGGACAGCAAAAATACAATCCTCATTAAGAGCTACAAAGGATAGGAAGGTGTTACAAATCATAATTTTTTTTTTATTTAATCCTTTCACCCTAAGCAAGGCATTCCACTGCCACTATTGCGCAGGGTTTACATAGGGGAAGGTGGTGAGAAAGAGTGATTAGATATAGGAAATGTCAGAAGGAGGGTTATAGACGGGTAAGGATGGGAAGAGTGTTTGAGAGAATACATGCAAGTTAGTGTTCGGAGGTGTCTATTGACCTTACATTTAAACTCCTGGAGATTGTAGCTGTTGGGGAAGCAAGTATGTGAAAGGGAATTCCATGGGCGGGAAGTGCAAGAAAAGAAGGTGTTGGAGTATAAATTGCTGAGAATGTGAGGCCAAGCAGGTGTAGTGTTTTACTCTCTGGGAGGCAAGCCTGTTCCATACTAATGGGAGGTAGGTGCAGTTGTTTATGGTGGTTAAAGGCAAGCCTGTTCCATGCTAATGGGAGGTAGAAAATGATTTTTTAAAAAAAAAAGATTTTAAAGTCAGAAAGAAGAATTTAATGTAAATTGATATGGCTTCATTTTGTCTTTTCTACAAATATTTTCACAGCAACTGCTCTGATGAGCTTCTTCCCCTTACACGTGCTACCAGATTGGATTCAATGTCCTACCCTTTTATTGTTGAAATAGCTAAATATAACTGTCTCTTCTCATTAATTTCTTTTCTTGCACTTCCCATCTGTAGAACTCTTCTGTTTGCTTGCTTCCCTGATAGCTACAATCTCAAAAAGTTTAAATGCAAAGTTAATAACCATCTCCTTGAATCCCATCCATCTCTTATCCTTTCTTTGACACCCCTTGTTCTTTGTTTTTTTCCATCACTGATATATATATATATATATGGTACTGTGCAAAAGTATTAGGACAAAAACTATTTTATCTTTTATGAGGTATCAAAATAAAGTTTTAAATCACCCCTGTCCTAACACTTTTGCACATGACCGATAGTTGCTTAACTCAGTTACCCTATGGTAACCAGCATTTCAATATGATGTGACCATAAGCCACATCAGCAGGACAAGTTTTATAACTAAAGGCTTAGTGATTATACCAGACATTGAATTTTAATATCTTCAATAGATAATATAAAAAAATATTTTCATCTTCTGTACAGGTAATCAAAGGCCTTTGATAAATAAACCTTCAAATACAAACCCCCATAGCCACTCAAAATAAAGAGTTTCTGAAAGTGACTTTTGCAAAGAAAGGACTACATATAAACTACAAGAAAACTGAATACATGGTCATTAGTAGAAAGAAAAGCTGAAAATGCCAATTACAGGCTGGGTAAACTAAAATCAAGCTCTCTAGGTAGGTTTTTCTTTTGTCCTTGCCTTCATTCTGTCCTATGAGTATCAAATTTTCCAAGTTCTCTTTCCTCAATTTATGTCACTAGGATTTTATAAAATAAAATCTCTTTTATTAAGTCTGGCATCAGAGATTGAGTGTAGTTTAACAGTATATCAACCTCTGTTGGTTATTTAATGCCAAAAAGGTGAATTTTTTTAATGTTTAGTTATAGTGAGAAGGTTGATTTAGTCGGATTTTGATGAAATATATTTTTTTTATTTTAGAAATCTGAAGATGTCTTCTAGTTTTGTATTAAAAAATGTATTGCTGGTAATAATTTGTTTCCTTCAAAAATGTATTGCTGGTAATAATTTTTTCCTTCAAAAATGTATACCTATTTCTATAAAAAATCTATTTTTATACTTTCATAGTGTTTTGACCCTAGTTTGGGGGTTAACTATTTGCCCAGAGCTGGGACCCCAACAAATGCTACTACTCTGGGTTAGGGTGGACCTGGGAACAACAACAATTAAGAGGTGGTTCTATGCACCTCACAACCTCCCAATCAGAGACTTTGCTGCCAAATGCAGTTTCTGACATCAGAGATTGACTTGCTTTAAACAGCTGTTGAAATGGCAATCTGGGAAAATAACATCTGATATGAAAGCATCTACAAAAAGTTGCATCAGTGAAGTCTTCCATGCAGAAAGAATTTTTTTCTCACTAGCATTCATCAACACTTTCAGACAGGGGGTAATATTTCCTCAGTGGAGGAAATGATGTAAATGACAAGCCATGATGCAGATGATACTCCATGGCCATCAACCTGTGAAATTCTCACTTATCAAGCAATGTAGTATTTTGTAGCAGGAGATTTGCTTGATCCAACAGTGTTATTGTACCCCCTATATCTGTCTTTATGGAAATAAATGAGAGTTATGATTTTTGGAGCATCCATTGTCTATATAATATAAATGCATTAGTAAATTTATTCATTTATTTATATTTTTTTTGTTATAGAAACACAGTGAAAATTATGAAACCGACAAGAATTAAGTCCAATATCATTGACATAATTTGTATTCAAACAGGAGTAATAATTATTAAAAAAGTAATTTTGTACTTATTACTGCTGTTGAGTGAAAGCAGCCGGCTAACAAATTGACACTGAGATACAAATATAAAATGCTTACTATACACGTTGTGACACCCAGTTTGATTATACCAGATACATGCTGCACAACCAAATATAAAAGACTAGCAGTATAGCCCGGCGTTGCTCAGGTGTAATTAAAGCTTTAAAACTAATCCATGGTCCTGGAGTTCAGACTCCAGGGACGTTGGCATGAAAGACTAAAAAGCAATAGCTGTTTCCAGTTAAAGCAAAACTGTAGACTGAAAGAAAAATGAATGGATGTAAGTCAAATTTTGATTTCCTGGTATCAATATCAAATATGTTTTTTTCGTCGTAAACTGAATTTTGAAGGCTAAATAAGACCTCTAAGTAAATGGTATCATGGCTGAGACTAAGAACTACAATTATACCTACGTAGAGCCAAACCTGAAACAAAAACTAAAATAAAAGGGCTGAAAAGAATAGATATACAGGCAGATAAATAGACACACATACAAACATCTTGCCTTTTATATATATATATATATATATATATATATATATAATTGATTTTCTGCACTATTGTAAGAACTGCAACCTTGAAACTTCTATCGTTTCTTATGTCTTGTCTATGAGTATATCAAATTTGATTAAAATCGGACCACTCCTTCTATAACCCTTTTTCGATTGTCCATATTTATCGGGGGTACCGCAACATAAAACCTAGCTAAGAACACTCGCAGACACTTATAGTACAACTGTGTAAATTTTCAAGAAAATCGGTTCAGCCATTTCAGAGTCTATAGGTAACGGATACACACAGACACACACACACACACACACACACAGACAAAGTTCCATTTATAAATAAGTTTAGATGTTGATAGTGCTTGGAAAAAAAAAAAAAACACTGCATAATTTTGTAGTTGAGGGTTAAATAAGAAATAATCCTCAGGGCAAACTAGGTCAGGTCAATCTTTGATGAAATAAATAATATATATATATATATATATATATATATATATATATATAATTGATTTTCTGCACTATTGTAAGAACTGCAACCTTGAAACTTCTGACTATCTTCTTACTATCCCAGTAAATAGATGTGACACACAAGTTGCTTTGCCTGTCTCATCCTTCATACCTTAAAAAAAAAATAAACATCCTCTCAACATTATTTTTAATCTTCCTCTTACACAAAAATTTCATTAAAATTATAATGTTGCTAGTTGGAGAAAGCACTTTCAATAATTGTATTTCCTCTTCATATTAATTGAAGATTTTATTGCTGGAAATTGATTAACAATTATGTGCATCTATTTCAATAAATGTTTCAAAACATTCATTAATATTAATAATATTTTTTTTTTCAATATTATCATCATCATTATTTCTGCATTTGACAGCATATGCACAATATGTCATAACTAAGACTGATTGCTTTCAGCACTCAAGTGTGAAAGACAAGATACTAATTTTCAGCTTTATTGACTATGAATTATCTGGAATCAGTCTATTGAAAACTTCCTATAGAAGTGTGCTTCCTCTTGGCATTATTATTCCTCCTGACGTTGTTATATATTCTAAGCATACAATTTCTCATGTAAAAAAAAAAGCTTTACATATTACCCTATTCTAGGTAATTTTATATAAAATTTATTTTCAATATACCAACAACAGAAATGAGGAACAAAATAAATCTCTAAAACAACAAAAATTACTACTTTTTTCATGACGAAGTATCTGGTGAGACTGTTTTCCGAGCTTGAATTCCAGTTGAATTCATTAAATTCACTTACATGCTAATACCCTTAGAAAAGGTATGAACCCATCTCTTCTCTAACAAGCTATGAGTAAAATAACAGGACAGACTGGGTTTTATAGCCTTGGATGGCAACCTTTCTAGGAGAAGGAAAACTGAATTCAAACCAGCCTGGAGAGGGTTGGGTTCATCAGGCTATTATGCAAGAAAAAAAAAAACAAAAAAAAACAAAAAAAAAACACAACTTCTACTGGGGCTGCAGTATATACGGTGTTCTTATGACACTAATGAATCATGGGATATATGGATCTGGAGAGGCTAGATGGAATTCAAGTGACAGCAAATCTCCCTAAAAGTCTTACTCTTTTCTCAGTAGTTTTGCTATAAATAAAAACTATAATAAATTAAATTTAAATATTTACATTGTTTGAACTGTTGTCCTCATCTTTGTTACCATATTCACAACGTTTTGTGTACACTCTGAACTTATGATGATTGAAATTTTAAAAATGTTACCTTCATTTTGATCACTAGTATAGATTGTTGCCAAATCATGGAACAAATAATCTACCCCAGTGATCAAAATAAAGGTTATATTTAAAAAATTCCAATCACCTTTAGATTGGAGCATACAGAAGCCAAAACATTGTGAACATAGCAACAAAGTTGAGGACAAAAGTCTGAACAATGTAAATAATTACAATGCCTCATATCTAAATCTAATCTAATCTAAATTTATTTGTACATGGAACTTTGTGTGTGTGTGTGTGTGTGTGTGTGTGTGTGTGTGTGTCTCAGTTACCTATAGGCTCCGAAATGGCTGAACCAATTTTCTTGAAAAGTTACACAGTTGTACTATAAGCATTTGCGAGTGTTCTTAGCTAGGTTTTGTGTCGCGGGACCCCCAATAAATATCAAAAATCGATAATCGAAAAAAAAAATACGGGTTATAGAAGGAGTGGTCCGATTTTAATCAAATTTGATATACTCATAGACATGACATAAGAAACGATATTCAGAAGTTTCAAGGTTGCAGTTCTTACAATAGTGCAGAAAATCAATTATATATATATATATATATATATATATATATAAAAGGCAAGATGTTTGTGTGTGTGTGTTTATCTGCCTGTATATCTATTTTTTTCAGCCCTTTTATTTTAGTTTTTGTTTCAGGTTTGGCTCTACGTAGGTATAATTGTAGTTCTTAGTCTCAGCCATGATACCATTTACTCAGAGGACTTATTTAGCCTTCAAAATTAAGTTTACGACGAAAAAAACATATTTGATATCGATACCAGGAAATCAAAATTTGACTTACATCCATTCACTTTTCTTTCAGTCTACGGTTTTGCTTAAACTGGAAACAGCTATTGCATTTTAGTTTCTCATGCCAACATCCAAAGAGTCTGAGCTCCAGGACCATGGATTAGTTTTAAAGCTTTCATTACACCTGAGCAATCCCGGGCTATACTGCTAGTCAAAAATATAGGCAAATAATTTAAAATATATAAAAATATTTATATATTTTGCATTAAAGGTTTAGGATTGTTATTCATGAGGTCATTTAAGTTTTTTTTTGTTTTTTTTTAAATAAGTCAAAGAAAAAAAAAATGAACATATAACAAAAATATCCCCCCACAAAAGAAAAAAAAAAAGTGTCGAAAGGATACTTTTTCTCTTGATGTGATTATTACTATATGCTCCCTTGGGCAATTTTTAAAAGCTATTTTTAGAATTTTAATAAGACCCAGACACATGAAACTGGATTTATACATTGTCTTTTTTTCTTCAGAATTGACAATAAAAATGGTTTATTTGCAAGAATAATTTATATTTACAAGATTATGAAAATATTACAAGCCTCTCACTGCTATATTGCTACTTCCACAGAAAGTGCCCAAATGAACTACATTTCCTTCAACCAGCACATCAAGAACATGCCATGCTGTTTACATAGAAGAAACCACTTACATTTCCTCTGTATTCCACTGGTGAGAAGTAAGTTCCAGCTTCTACCCATGAACCGCTACTCTGTGGAACCGACTCTCAAGAGGATGTTTCACCAATCACTACAATAATCTCACCCTGTTCAAGGCTAGGGTCAACCATTACCGTTCACTCTTGACATACATTCCTGCCATTTTATATTGTTAATTTTGCAAACACGCTGCTTACTTTTATCTATTGCACAAATTCAGGTGGATCATTTGGGAAATTGAAGACTGTGCAGTTCATATATTGCAATAGTACTCCATGAGCTGGCTCTTGTATAGGTAGAGGATAGCAAGACATGTTACTGGACCAGCAGAGAGAACCCACCATTTTTCCAGCAGCTTTAGCCAAGGATTTTATGTACAAATTCCATGAGGTCTGGGCTGAGTTTAAGACCCACTAGATGCTCATGACATATGGCCTCTAAGAAAAAATCTGTTCATAGTGACTGGTCATAATTCCAGTTTCGATCGACAATAATTGAATATCACAAGTTTGGTTTTCAAAGCATTGAATATAACCAGCTGGTTTGTATAATCCTAAAATATATTTACTGAAAACCCAGATGAAAGTGTTTACAATTCTTGTAAAACTCCTTGCTTTGAAATTTCAGTTATTTTAAACTTCCAGTTGTGCATTCTGAAAATCTCTGTTATAAGTTTGAAAAAAACATTGGAGAAGCAGTTGATATAAAAGGCTTAAAGACTAACTTCCTAATGAAATATATATGATAAAAGGGTATGCTATATTTATGAATTAAAGTGCTCACTATCAGTGAGAAAGTGTATGTAAACATAAAAGTGGACATTGATGTCAACACCCAGTGGCAACAGTCTGTTTAATGCTTAAATGCTCTTTTCAGGATGAGGATTGAGTTTGAGCATGAAACAGACTATCACCACTTGGTGTTGATATCAATGTCCACTGATTTACCAAAAAATGAGCATACCACAATGAAAAAAATATCCCAAACTTAATAGCAACAAAGTTTTAATAGTCACAATCTTTGTTATTATTGAATTAAGGATTTTTATTATAAAATTACCTTGTCTGATTCTTTTTAGAATGTTCAAAATTTTGATTAAAAATCTTATTTTTCTTGCATCAACCAAATTTTAACAGGAAATTTTAACCTCTTTTGTGATTAAAAACATTGATGTTTCATTCTTTGAAAAATCAACTACTTGTCTGATCTTAATGAAACTTTTAGGACTTTCACAAATGAAATTATTTTAGAAATCATTTAGAAAATCTTGGTACACAGCTTTTTTGTTTTTTATCTGTTACCACCCACCCAAACTTATTTAATTTTATTAAATTTTAAGAAATTTATTTTTGTACCACTTAATGTTTGTATTAATTATGTATATTAATACAGAAACTGTACTGGTTAAATGATATTGTTATTAAGCAAAAACTTTATTCACTAATCACAAATGAAAATGCTTACAACAATTCAGCAACATCCAATATTTTTCAAAGAATTTTAAATATTAATTTTTGTACATATAAATGTGACTTTTGTAAATATGGAAGTTCATACACAACATTATCAGAAAATAAGGATAATTATACTAAGTCAAAGTAATTCAATAAAATGCTTGATTACATAGAATAGTTTCCTAAATTTTAATAAAACTATATGAAAAAAGCGCTCATGTTATATTTCAAGTTTTTTTTACATATATGACCACTATAGAAAAAATTAGATAAACTTTCATCTGTCAACATCTTAAATAAACATCTACCGATATGTTAAAAGTGCAATTTTGTAATATTTTGTAATGTTTGTTTCAAATGAGATTAATTATACTTTAAATCTGCTAAAGGTTCTCAAATAAAGTTTCAGAAAAGTATATTTTGTTTTTGAAAGATTTTGTTTTAATAAAGAGAATTATATTGTGATGACATGGTTAAAAGTGGCATTAAAATCAGAGATTATTAGTGATTTCAAAAAACCTCCTTCCAATCTGTGAGAAACAGAGTACCGTGATGCATTTCACTCTGTAAGAAATTTGAAAATGGTATGCTTTACTGCTTGGCATTCATGCTGGCAGCTTCAATATTGAAGAGTGTTTGGGTGTCAATGGGAAGACAGTGCACAGGATTCAGAAAGAGTTGGATGAGTCTAATGGTGATTATGAAGGTGCTTGGAGTGATTGTTAGTAATGGCAACATTAGAGCTCTATTTATCTTTCCACAGTTCCTCAGACACAACACAAAGGCCCACATCAAGTGCCTTGACAATTTCTGCACACATCACATCTGGCCACCAACTCCCCAGACGGCAACCCTCTTAATTATTATGTGTGGGCCACAGTTGAACCAGAGACTAACGAACTGAAGTCAAGGATTATGACAACATTCACCAACTCAAACAAGGAGACCCTCCAGAATAGTTGCAGGAGATATTGAAGTCATTTGGAGGTTGTAGTTGAAGCCAATGGCATTTTATTAACTCTTTAGTATCTCAAGATATTTTTGTGGTAAATGAGATGTCAGCGTTATTTTCATTTTTGAATAATTTAGCTGACAATTCATTCATCGCAACCTGTATGCACTAAATTTTGTTGTGAGGTTGCATTAAGTACAAAAATCATGAAAATATTTTCATCATTACAAGACAAAACAGTACTATTATCATGATTATGCAAAGAAGCTGGCTATGGCAAGAAAGCATTCTTGTATTAAGTTTCTTTTTTCTCTTTATTCCTGATTCTCCAAAGCAACCAATGTACTAAAAAGGAAATGTTTTTTTTTGTAATAATTAAAACAAAAAATAAGCTAAAATTATTGCCTCAGCCACTTTTAAAGTTTTAAAAGAAAATAGAACCAAAAAGAATCTTATTCATAATAAGAATGAAAAACTTTGAAGAAACAAAAAGAGAAACAAGATAACATTAATAAAATGATTGATCTTTCAAAAACATCTGACAGCATTCTTTTGACTTTGAAACAAAACGACTGGTAGGTGTTTTCAGCATTAACAAAAGAAACTTCGACTCTCTTAACTGAAACTTTCCTAACACCAAAGTAAAGTGTACAAAAGACCGACATTCTAGATCTCAGCAAAGCTTCACTTGAGATTTCTTTTATTCCAGAGTGTCTTACATCCACAAAACCCAATATAGAGAATTTAAAATTATCAATTGAAAGAAAACTTGACCTTTCAGTTTGCCTTCAGGTTAGGGGGCAAAATTAAATTGTTAGAGGTTGATATATACATTTCTTTTTTTTGGGGGGGATACTAATGTTCACCCAATACAAGCCACAAAGACTACTCAAGTTAGAGTTGATTGAATTTAGTGGCTTATCAACCTGAGTTATTTAATGATGAAATTTACATATTTTGAACACAATTTTATGGCTTCAACTAAATGTATTTTGAATACTATTTTTGGCCTTCAACTACAGAGAAAATGTATTATTGGTCACTTTGCTATACAATGTATTGTTGATATTTCTACTATAAATAAATAATGGTAATATGCTTTTATATAAAAATGTGTTGTTTGTATTTTTACAAAAAAATTGTATTTTTATACTTTCATTGTGTTTTGTTGGGGATTCACTATTTCCTAATAGCTGGGGTCCTAATAGATGCTACTACTGAGAATAACAACAATAAAGAGTCACTCAAGGTAGAGTGTTATTGTGTGTTGTTGTATGAGTGTAAGAGAAGGCAAGAAGTGCATTTCATGAGATTATGTAAGAATTCCATTAAATAATGTAACCATTAACCCGAGATTTGTAAATAATTTAACCATTAACCTGAGATTTGTAAATAATGTAACCATTAACCTGAGATTTGAGAAGTTTAAGATTGTAGTGATTGAGAAAATCACTCTTTTGGTTCCACAAAGCAGTTCTTGGAAAGAAGCTATTCGATTGTAACTAATTTCTTTTTAATTGATTACAAGAGATATGAGAGTGATTCATCCTTGTGTCCGTGGCATGGCAATTGAAAACTGGGCTACTCCAGCCCATAGATGGAAGCAATACTCCATTTTTGATCTAATCTGGCTCTTGTAAAGACAGAGGAGGGAGAGTCAAATACTTACTGGAGTCGTACAACAAACTGAACATTTTCCAAGGATCTTTAAGCAATAGATTAGATATGTGCATTGTGGTGCTGTGGATATCAGCTTAAAATGATAAATCCAAAAACTGAGTTTGAATTCCAGTAGAATTCGTTGCATTGACTTATGCAGAAATAATCTTGGAAAAAGTATTAAGCCATCTCTTCCCCCTCCAGCTATGGGTTAAATAACAAAACAGATTGAGTTTTATAGCTTTGGTTAGCAACCAGTTTACCACAGAAAGCAACGACAACCTACTGCAGGAAAATTTTCTACCCAGTCAGTCTCTTTTGAGACATGATTGCCCAAGTGTGTATGAAGTATGGCACTTGACTGATATGAGTTACACTTGAGGTCTGGGTAAGTTTGAGTCCCAATAGATGTTCAAAACAAGATGCCTCCTTGAAATGTCAATATCTAAGCGAAAGGAAAAATAAACTTAAGAGGCAATCAAGATTAGACTTTTGTAAATTAAGAAAAGCAAAGTAAAAAAATAAAAAGCTAATTGAAAAAGGTATATTTTTATTATCAGCTTGAGTGCCCTTCACACATTTTTTTGTTTGTTTATCTTGTTTTCACATCTTGATAATACAAGAGGGTGAGGACAGAATAACAGTCACTGTCATGAAAAATGAAATCAGCAAGCAGTGTTCAAATTCTGGCTATGGTCGCTTACAGTCTTTCTTAGACATTCATAACAATGTCATGCATAACAATGTCATGCATGGCACCAAATACAATCAGATATATCTTCTTTCTCAGATTAACGGTTAAAAACAAATCAAGCATTGCAAACTGACATGACACAATCACAAACAAAGAATCGTATCAATAGAAATCACATCACTTGAGAACTTTAAACAGTAGCAACAACTAAAATGGATAACACATGTAACTCAGAGGGAAAATGATGAGAACCTGGATATTGACATTCCTCACTAATTCAAAAAATAGGTTAGGAAGGAAACCTCCATCAGTACTGGAATTTTTTTTTTTTTAATCATATCGCCCCAAGCATTATACTGCCACTGTTGTGCTGGGAGTTACATAGAAGGAAAGTTATGAGAAAGAGTGACAGGTTAAAGGGGGTCATGCCTAAAACATAAGATAATATGTATATCTATTAATGCATACTTTTGCTGTTATACAGCATTGAGCACTGTTTCATTCACACCTGATTATCTATATATATATATATATAGATATATAGAGATATGCTCTCATTACGATTGAGCACTCTAGAGAGGAAAATTTGAAAAAACAGTTACTACTTCGACAATGTATGCATAACTCTTCAGCAATGAATTGAGTTCTTTTGGTAACTAGCAAATGTATAGGCTGCTTATATATAGCACGTTAAAATTTTACTTCTCTGATTCCATGTGCCTATGACTTAGGGGTTAGCAACTCCAAATGACACCAAATCAGTCAAGTTTTGATCCCGGCCAAAGGTAAGTGGATATCTAGCCACTCTGATGAGCTGTAATGCAGCAAAACAGGCTTGTATGTAAATGATTTATATATAATGATTTATATATATGATTTATATATAAGAAAAATTAAGACAGACATGTTATTTCATGGTAAATCAGCAGTATGGGTCTATTTTCAAGCTTCTGTTTATTGTACAAGGGATTTTACACGAATTTCAAATCATATTTTTTTTCTATAGGATATATTACATATACACAAAGAATATACATGTCTGGGTACATCAAAAAGTTCAGTCTCATGATACAAAAAAGCATTTATTTTACATATATTTTTAACAATCTCTTTATCAAATGTAGCCAAATCAATTGCGAATATGTAGTGATATTTTCACCTGACCTTTGGATTTAACTCTTGACTACCCGTTGAACAGAACAAATTTCTCAATTTCTCAGGTCATGACATGCTAAATGAATCATTCTTCTCTTTTTTTTCTCAATTAATGTCTCTCACGATGGCTATTAATATCTATGCTTGGTCTGCTGAGATCAAGGCTCGAAATAACTAATGAAATGCAGTAGATCACCATTCTTTTATGCAGTGTCTCTTCAGAAGATGAGTGATCATTGCTCTCCACAATTTCTCACTCTTTGTAACTCTTAAGATTTTTCAATTCACTATTCCTCAAACTCCCTGTTCTGCTATCCATTTACAAAAGATTATTAGGTAGGTTACTTGTTGCTTCCTTTGTTCCTTTTTGTCTTCATTATGCCCTGTGAGTGTCAAATTCTCCAGGCTCACTTTTCTAATTATACGTCCTAAAAATGTCGGTGTCTTTAAAGTCAAAAGCTACAGAAACACAGCACAAGATCTTGAGAAAATATAAAGTAACAGTTCAAACAATTAAGTCAATTTCTAGCTGCTAAGGGAGACAAAAGAAAGCGAAACAAGAGAGAAAAAGAGAGACGAGAGAGAAAAAGAGAAAGACGAGAGAGAGATGAGAGAGAGACAAAAGAGAAAGAGAGACGAGAGAGAGAGACAAAAGAGAAAGAGAGAGAGACAAGAGAGAGAGACAAGAGCGAGCGACAAGAGAGAAAGAAAGAGAGAAAATAGAGAGAGAAAGAGAAACAAAACAGAAAGAAAGACTTCTATTTTTGCTAAAGTATAAAACTTCATTTTTAAATAATTTTAGTTTTATAAATGCTTTTTAGTATTGTTTGCAGGGAGGGAGTCATATCATTAGGGTTAATGAAAATTTTCACCTATTTGTTTAATTAGTTACCTACAAAATCTTGGTTCCAGCTTGAAAAACAAAGCACATAAAATAGGAATTTATTAAATACGGTATTTATGTTGAATAATAAAATATCAAAATTCCTGTAGTCAAACCATTGTGCCTATTTATGTAGTCTGTGATAGCAAGAATTTTTCTCAGAATAAATAATCAGTAAGGCTGAGAAAAACATGTGCTCTATCAGATTCATGGGCTAAAAGTACTTCTTTTAAGGTTCAATGACTTCAATATACATCTTGGTGCCATTAGCATTATCTCTTGGTTGTTTTAATAACACCATTCTGAGCTGTAATACTTTCAGGTAAAATTTTGCAGGTAGGAAAGAACATAAGAAAAACAGAAATAGTTTGAAAATGATGCAATGCCCAAGATAGCTCAACTCGTATTCATCCAATTGCAATCACTTGCAAATAATGTTCAGTAGTTAACATTTCCACAGAAGCCAAAAAAGAGGAATTAATCATTTAACAGGAAGCTGAAAGGTTTCTATACTGCATGAGGATTGCAAATTTTACAAACATTCATGTGTACTGACTACTGGTTATAAGAGAGAAAAGGGGTAGTAGATTTGGACTCAGCATACTTCCTGTACTTCCCTACTACTGTGACAATGGACTGCTCCTGCTTATAAATATGGCACATTTAGTGGAATTTGTGGAGTAGTTGGTTCTATGTATGAGTATTTAATGAACCTCTGTTTTTCCTATGTAACACCAAATAAACGTCGAAAAGTAGTATTGACAATAGTAATTCATTATTAGTTCATGACAGCTCGTCAGTTAGGACACCACGCTGTATGTGTTATCAATTTTCACCAAAAAAACATCAAAAAGAAGAATTTTAAAAAGAAACAAATCCGAAAATGAATTTAAGACATTGGGACTTTTATTCTCTCAGTCAAGCTGAAGAGATGTGGCATTCCACAGTATAATTCTCCAACACAACAACACGCATCATCCTTGACAACCAGGCTAGTTTGCTGTGTTAAAGCTAGTCTCCCGGACTCACTTAAAATGAAGGTATATTTATATTAAAGACACCCATAAACTGATCTGTGTCCAACCCTGTTCTAACAATAGTCATAAAACCTTTGAATCTGATACATATAACAAACTTGGTGAGCTTTAGTATGTGAATCATTTTTATTTGTTGTCTAAATAAAACTAGTCTTTTTGACCTTGCTGTCATCTTATCAAACATATATATATACACACCTATGTCCAACCATGGACACACACATACACAGACCCTAGCTTTATGTAACTACTGATGTTTTAATAATTTAACAAATTTTTTTTACCTTGCCATTGCACAGTGCTGCACCTACCTAGCCTTCTGTTCCTTCAATACTCTCCTAACTATTTTTTTAATTCTTGACTATTTTGAACAAAGACCATCAAAATGATACTGACAAAGTCTGAATTCACATCAAAATGAAAGATTTACAGATTGTAATCCTGCAGCAATAACGATTGCAAGAACAAGAAACTCAAATGATATTGTAACTCATACAAATATAAACAAAACAAACAAATGTCATGTATACTCCAGACACTGTTAGCAAATTCAGTAGGAGAGTTCACATATAGGCCTGAAGGTCATATCTTCAAGAAAGATTGTCAAGCCTGGCCAGATCAGGAAAAGATACAACTGCTTTTAAGGAAACTGGGATCTGCAGAGCGTGAAAAGTACTTGTTGTAGAGTGGCTGACACCCCTGTAGCGCTCTCATGATGGAATGGCCCATGGCCTGAAATGGTCTGTTTAAGAATAGTATCATTCAAAGAGTAATATTTGGACTGATTACTTTGGCAACTATTGCGATCTGAACCCCTCCTCTCTGTGTTGTAATTCTGTCTAGTCCGTCATTGTAACTATCGTACTGTCCTGCGTATATCCATGTAGCACCAGATGTTGTGCTAAATAATACCACAGCACATTTTCTCTGTGTATCATATCCACCTTGGCAATACAACAGTAATCTAACTATATTTTACAAAAACTCAGAAGACATGAATTTTAACCAAACAGTAACTATACTTTTAAAATTTTTTGGAGAAAATCGTTTACAACAAGAAGTCACAAAAATTGTGGGTTACTTGCTCACACATTATCCAAATCCTTTAAAACTTTTGGATAACATTTCATATTACGAAGCGAATCCATAAAAAACACAATCTATTTACGATAGGATGCTTTTCTTTATCAATTCATCTGTAATATTTTGAAAGCCATTGATTGGTAAAATTGCATCCCTAGCAAATACTTTATAACATATTTGATAAAAAAAACATTGGTAGCATGTTCAGTTGTAAGTTCATGACTTAATAATTCAGACTCCATGGCAGGTTTTGGATGATTCATGTAATGATATATATCCCTATTTACATTATTTGCACATGGACTATTGTCCTCATATTCGTTGTTTCCTTTTGCCCTCATCAAGTTTTTGTCGATCTGGGTAACTTACGGGGGAATTCAAACTGAACCTTTTCATTTAATCTGCAGCTATAGATTGTTCTTGTTGCATTGCTCATGTCTAGGGATATCTTGTTCTTATTTAGTACTGCTAAGTTACACCCCAATTCCATCAAGTCCAAATACACATTGCCCAGTCTAGGGATTGGATTAACAATTATAAACAAATTCATAAACATTTTAATTCACTAGGATGCCATGGGATTAAAGATTAAATAAAGGGCTCAGATCTATTTAATAAATCAATAAATTTTACTTTATATAGTAAAGATTATATAGTATTAAAATAATTTTTTTTTTAACAGTTAATAATTTCCCAGGTCTTTATTCAACTAAAACTCCTAATGAAACTACATAATTTTCTGTGTCATTATATATGTATTATTACAGTGAATGAAACTTTATCTACTTGCTTAATGAATCTTATCTATGACATGGGTCATGTATAAATCTCTTTGAATGTGACATATATTACAATAAATTCATAATTTTGAATGGGTTTCTGAAAAGTTAACAGAGACAATTCTCCCAAGAGTCAAACACTGCTGACGTTATGACTATCAGAATTTTTTTAATGGTTTAACTTTTCAAAAGGACTTAATTTTAACTGGGAAAACTGATGCATATGAAATATAAACATTAAAAATAATTAAGTATATAGTCTTAAATACATATACTTTTTTATGTATACATACATAATAAAATGAAAATGCTAGCTACTAATACTAACAAATATATACTAAATTATATCATTCAACATATACCAAATTCACAAAACTTCTGTCAAATAAGTACTCAAAATAAGACTGATGAAATGTAACCGCAATTTCTACTCCAACAGCTTCTTTTCTCGCACTTCCCGTCTGTGGAATTCCCTTCCGCATGATTGCTTCCCTGATGGCTATAACCTCCAGGAGTTTAAATGTAAGGTCAATAGACACCTAACACACTAACCCTCCCATTCTCCCCAAATGTACATCCTAACTCGTCTATCACCCTGTGTAACCCCCTGCACTATAGTGGCAGTGGAATGCCTTGCTTGGGGTGACATGATTAAAAAAAAAAATAAAAAATTTCATATATATATATATATATATATATATATATATATATATTATTGGACATTTTAAAAATGAAGCAACTGATTTCGCTCACACTCTTCAGGCGTCACCAGGAGATAAAAGATAGGACTAAAATATAGTATGGAATGAGAGATGGAGAGAGAAAAAAAAAAAAAAAAGGGAAAAAAAAAAAAGGGAAAAAAAAGAAGTATAATAAAGAAGGAAAGAAGTACTAGAGGCTAATGATAGCAATGGACTTGTTATCATTAGCCTCTAGTACTTCTTTCCCCTCATATTTTTTATTGTCTTTTTTGTTTTTTCTTTCCATCACTCATTCCATAATTTATTTTAGTCCTATCTTATATCTCTCGATGAGGCCTAAAGAGCAAGAGTAAAACCAGTTGCTTCGCTTTTAAAATGTCCAATATTCACCTACACACTTTTATATCTATAATCAGTGTACCCCTACTGTTAAAAATGACAGCAAAATATTTGAGAGGGTTATTAGCTGTTTCCTCACAGGTTATTCCTCTGAAAATGTCAAGAGGGAGTATAATGTATACATACATATAAATAAATACACTATAATAGAGAGTGTGTATAACACATTCCAGAACTGAAAGTTGTGATAATTTACTTTACAACTGATCTTCTATTAATTGACTTGCAACATTGCAAGCCTATTACTCTAGCATTAACTCACCAGTAAGACTTCATTTCACTTGTACATCATTTATTTGGTTTACTCCATTGTTTAATTCTAGTTTCTGTTAACATATAAACAATATTTTCTCTTAAATATTATATACACAACCTTGTTTTTAATCACAAGCCTAAGTGTTGTGAGTATAGTAATACTACATTGGGATGGTAAAATACATTTATGTCAACCAACCATTCCAACAGACCTATTTAGGGTCAAGTCTTTATTATCAAATTGAAACCAGACATATTGAGGTTCATACCAGAAAAGTCATCGTCACTTAAAACAAAGAACAAATAACTTGACCTGCATGACACCACTTTTTCAAGTTTTTATTTGTTTGTAGAGACTGACTTGACAAAAGCAATTTTGGTTCAAAATTGAACTGTTTGAATTGCCATCAAGATTGATGCTATTATTTAAAGTATATATTGTTTTTACACATTTTGATACTTGTTTTGTTATTGATATTGGATTTATTTTAATTTATTTACTTTATATTTTATTGTAAGCTTCAATTGGTGGCTCATTTATAGACTTAGTTTACTCACCGATATCTACAGCTTTTATTAAAATGGGTTTAACTTCTGGCAATGGTTGACTGTCTATTAAAGATATAGAGAGATTCTTGATTTAGACTAATAGGTCAAGTTGTAGTATTAAACCATAGGTAAGCTCAGTGGGTATTGAACAAACACAAATATGACAGACTACCTAGCCGTGCTAGTAGACATGTGTAGTCTGAAACAAGCAACCAGCAAGTTTAAGTCAGCAGATCCAACTATTTATAATGAAATCAGGTTAAAAATTTCTATCCAAGATTTGGTTCAAAGATTAAACAGGCAATTCATTTTAATAAAAATGCTTATAGATATCTGTGCAGAAGAAATTCACTTACCTGCAAAAAGGCAGAGGGTGTTCCCCTTCAGGTGCCATTGACTGTGATACAAAACTGAAGCAGACTAATTCTGGTACTTATAACAGAAAATGGTTGATGGAATAGCCTGGATGTGCTATCTACAAATTAGTGTACCTGTTTTCAAATGCATATAAAGTTATTGATAGTGAACAAGAGAAGAGGAATCAAGCAGAGTTCTGGGAGAATGGATTTATGTTTCTTTGGTCATATGGCTCTTGGAATTTGTTACCATTTGCTTTATTCGTGCTACAAAATCTTTAACACAATTTTATTTCTTTTTATACAATAATGTTTATCCTGTACAAGCTTCAAGGGCCTCTCAAGGTAGAGGGTTACAGAGTAAGAGGCACAGTTTATGGGGATATGTGAGGAAGATAACAGTTAACCCTAGACTTAAACAGGTTCTTAAAGAAAAAAAGATAGAGAAATGTAAAACTTCAAATATCCCCCCCCCACCTCCAATAAAGTGCTATACCTTTGAAACATGATTTCCTTATTTTAAAATGATACAGGAATCAAAGATAAATTAGTAGCTGAAGTTGAAAGGAATTTTTTTTAACTTTAAAAGTATTTACTTAGGTATTTTTAAATACAAAATAAAAAAAGAAAAAAATGGAAGTCAAAAGTCCAACTTAAAACTGAAAAATTCTAAAGGAAATATGTATACTAGCTGCGGATTTTAGAAGTAGATAGACATTAAATAGCTGAAATTTCTAGAGCACATAAGAAAAGAGGGTTTGGAAAATTTGACACTCACAGGACATACTAAGGGACACAAGAAAATGGTGCATAACCTACCTACCTAACAAACCTGTCTAAATGGACAGAAGAACAGAGTTTAGGAGAGATAACAAAAAGACAAAATTTACTAAAAGCTACAAAGAACGGAAAATTGTGGAGAGCCATAATCACCAACATTTTAAGAAGACACACAGAATAAAAAGGAAGGTGTGCAGGTTATGCAACTCTAGGGATAAATAGCTCAATCTAATGAGAAAAAATTACAAATGACGGCTGAAAGGAAAGAACCTTTTGTAATTACACAACATGGAGGGAATGAAATGATAGCAAAACTGTGATCATTATCAAAAACTAAGAAAAGGTCAGAGTCAATCAATGATCAAGCCAAATCTTGGGCTTTGCTAATCAACAAAAAGGTCAAGAGTTGCTGCTTGGCCACTGCTTCAGAAAATCAGATTAAGAGAAGCGTTAAGAATTCCAAGACGGGCCTTGGAAAATGGTTAATAGTAGAGAATCTTTACTGGAAATATGGCTTAAAGGTTTTTAGTAATACTGCAAATGCCACTGTCAGCAAAGCAAAGAGAAAAACAATTACAAAATGCATTAAATTGGTCAGTCAGCCTAACCGACTCTCAGGCTTACAAGGGAATTTCTATTTTTAAGCTGTTCAGATGAGACCGAACACTTGCCAATACATCCTTGTACATTTTGGATAAATTTCACTATTTCAAAACTACCTGTGTAATGGAATAAATTAGCAAATGAAGAGCAGCAAATGGTCAATACAAAGTTGCTCATATGAACAGCTTTATTATACTTACATGTAAGACTGCATAATTCTTTTTAGTGATTAGACACAGGAATGTTGAACTATTAAAAAACCCAGTTGTTTTAGTAACAGAATCCAACAGGTTTATCATCACTCATAAAGAGAAAATTTTAATGAGATATTCCTAAACAAGAGATGGTCAACCCTGTCAAGACATAGACATATGAAAATGTATTATTGGTCACTTTACTATGAAAATGTATGGTTGGCAATTTTTGTTATATAAAATTTCACTGCTTGCATTTTTACTATAAAAATGTATTTTTTTATACATTCATAGTTTTTTGGGTTTTTTTTTGTTGTTTAGGAGTTCACTATTTATCCATAGCAGGGACCCTAAAAGGTATGTCGAGCCTAGTCAGTACCTAGATGAATGCCTGTTTAGGAATAACCTCAGATGTGTGGGTGGTGTTATAGATAATGGTTCAGAATTGGAAATAGGAGAGCCGAGCTCTACTTCCAGTCAGATTTGTAAGTTATATTCACTTATGCAGAAATACTCTTGGTATGAATCCTCCTCTTCTCTCCCCCAGCTATGAGTTAATTAGTAAAACTTGTACCATATCAGTAAAAATCATGATCTCTGAAAAATCTTACAATCTAAACATATGTTATGGTTTTAAATAACCTGCAAAAGGTTGATAATCTATAAAAAACAAATCAATCCTAAACAAGAAGATCTCAGCCTAGATTGCTGCTGTGATTATTTCATTAATTTCTTTATGAAAGGCATGAATTCATTTTTCCTGCAACTAAATGGATGAATCCATGTTTCTACACAGCTATTCTTACCAATAATGCATGGCAATTCATAGATATTAAAAAAAGAATCTGGAGCTGTGACTGCCAGTAACCATGAAGGGATAAGGATCTAGAGAAAAAATATATAGAAATTATCAATGAAAACAGACATGATAAAGATAAAAAATATCTATAGTTTACTGAAGTCTATATGACTTATATTCTTTGATATGCTGTGCCTCTTCAGAACGGTGACAATCATGGCTCTCCAGTTTCCCGTACTTTGTAACTCCTAATAAATTTCGTCTTTCTTATCACTCCTAATCCTTGTTCCACCATCCATCCACCCATGTCTATTGAACAGGTGAAGAGGTTCATCCCTTGTTTCTTGCTTAGGATGTGGTTTCCAGCTTTCTCTTTTCCAATCTTTTCACTCTTATTTTTTTTTCTTTTCTTCAATTAGAGTAGATAAACTAAACTATCGCCCGGTTCACACTCCACCCACGTCTATTGAACAGGTGTAGAGATTCATCCCTTGTTTCCTGCTTAGGATGTGGTTTCCGGCTTTCTCTTTTCCAATCTTTTCACTCTTACATAGCCCCTGCGCTTCTGTGGCGTTACCGCCTTACCCGGGATGATATGATTAAAAAAAGAAAAAATTTACTCAAGCTCGTTTGGTAGGTTAGGCATTGTTTTCCTCTGTCCCCCTAAACATCAATCTGTCTTGTGAGTATCAAATTTTCCAAGCCGTCTTTCCTCATTATGTGCCCTGTTTGATGTTAAGTATAAGTGTCTTTTTGTTTCCATTTCTATAAAACTGTCATTGTTTGTTATGTTCAGTCCATTGTATTTTCAGCATCCTTCTGTAGAGCCACATTTGTGTTGCTTCAAGTCTCTTCATTTATCTTTGGTATTGTTTAGCATATAGAAAGACCGATATTATATAACAGTTTCATACTCTTTTCATTTCTAACAATTTTTCTGTTTCTTAATACTTTGCTTAGATTCTAGAAGACAACTTTTGCTAACCCAGTTACCTCCAGTTTTGGTGTTGCACTTTCCATCTTTTGATATTTAAAATTTTGTATTTGTTTGATTTTGGTATCACCAATTTGTAATTTGCATATTAGGTTGTTTCTTTTGATAAACTATGCACTATATCGTTCTTGAAATTGAGGTTTAGTCCTTTCTTCCAGCTTTCCTTCATTACCTTCTGTAGGATATTTTTTTCCTGTCTACAATTTTTTGAAGTTTTAAGCTGTTTTATAACAAACATGTTCATTTGAAAGGTGAAAGAATTATAGAATGTAACAAAATAATTGTCTTATTTCTGATAGTACAAAAAGGGATATCAAGTAAGATCAAGACCCTCTCCCAATTCTAAAAGAACAAAAACCCCTTTTTCTCTAATAAGTAAAACTGATAATGAGCATCACTAACACATCATCAAATATGCCATAAGGCTCTTTATTAATTGCCTGACTGCATTTTAAACAAAGATTAGAAAAGACGAGATTTATTAAAAATTAAAAACTTGACAGGTTACTTGGAACACTTTGAAATGTTTATAGCTCAGCTTTTGATCAATGATCATCTTTTTTCGTTTTCTTTCTTTGCTTTGACACTGAGAAATGTTGACGACACTGGAGAAAATGAAAAATTTCCTGCATTCACAGCAAATCACAGGCAAGAAAAACGTTAAGAAATGAAAACACAAAGACAAAAAACTTAAATGAAAGAATTTTATTTTATCATACGTTATGGATAATGCAGAAACAAGCATATTGCAAATGTAAATTCGATCCTTAGCAGTTTCAAGGCCCATAGCCTCTTTTTCACTATATTTCCAAAGATCATTCACCACCTTCAAAATTTCTTGTCTCAAAAGATGAAATGTGGAATTGTAGAAAGATCAAAACTAAATTTACACCCTACAACAATTTTTTTTTTTTAATAATCATTTCCCGCTAAGGAAGATAGGACTGCCACTAGTGTCCAGAAGTTTGCAATGAGAGGAAAGAAAAGAAAAAAAAAAACAAAGGTACAGGGGATATTGAAGAAAGGACAAGAGAAAGATGGAAATCAAGGCTAGATGGCAATTAATGATGCATTTAAACTTTTGGAGATTGTAATTATCAGCAAAGTAAGTATACAAAAGAAAGTTTTACAGGTAGGAAGTGCAAGAAAAGAAGCTGACAGAGTAGAAGCAGCGGTTATATTTGACTGTTTTGATGGTAAAAGGTTGGGACCTAGGTGTTAATCTAGTAGCACGAGTAAATTCATGTGATCAAGATACCAAGGAAAGAAGCCATAAAAATATTTGTAGAAAAGACAGACGGAAGCTTAATCCCATCAGTAAGAGAGTGAAGTTGAGCTTCAAAATTGGGATTGATAATGTTGTAGTTTTTCCTTTTGATTTTGTTGAGAACCTTGAGACGAATAGCAGGAGCACCTGACCAGATATGGCAACAGTGTTCAATGCATGAACAAATGGTAGATTTATAAATGTGCAAGATGGATTCTGGCGAGAAAAGATTTCTGCACGTTATATATATATTTTTTTTTTTGAATTATGCAAATTTTAAATGGTAAAGTGTTAACAAGGAAGATGAAACTTGCAAAACTCCAGTTTGTCCATGTTATGATGTATGGAAAAAGGACAAATGTGTTCAATTGACTACAAATTTGTCATCTTACAGAAAACAAAGGTTATTTAAAGCTAGAAAATATTTTTAAATTATGCAGGTTTTAAATGGTAAAGTGTTAACAAGATGAAACCTGCAAAACTCCAGTTTGTCTAAATTATGATGTATGGAAAAAGGACAAATGGTATTTGCACATAGGTAAATACAACAACCTGAGTGGAATTTGAACTCAACTCTGATTTCCAATTATCCATTACACCACCTGCACATCACTGGTATTCCCAAGCAGCCACATATCTAGGTACTGACTATGCTTGATATTGCATAACCAGTGATCATAGAAGAACTGGTGTTTGCTTATTAAATAGCAATAGAAACAAAAATGTGATTTGATTTTGCCTCATTCCACCTCTGAACTGACCATTCTAGCGAATAATACATTGTCACATGACTCCGCTTTATTTCACTTGAGATATTGAGTTAAAAAAATAAAAAGAAACTGTCAATAAGCAAATTTTGATTGAATATCAAATCTTGGTTAACATTTACTTAGTTTATGAATCAAAAAGCTTCCAATATCTTTTATTTATATCATTATTCAAATTATTTTATCAACCAAATGCAGGCAACAATTCTACTCCAGCAGATTCTTTTCTTGCGCTTCCAGCCTGTGGAACTCCCTTCCATATACTTGCTTTTCTGACAGCTATAACCTCCAAAAAATTTAAATGCAAAGTCAATTCCCATCTTTTATCCACTTACCTCCAGCCCTTTCCACATCACCCTGTGTATCTTGTTCTTTTCCTTTCTCTCTATCTTCGTAACTGGCTTCACTCCTCTGTTCATAGCATTTTACCCTTTCGCTTCCTTCCCCTATAGCTGGTTCATCTTTGTCTTCACTCTTTGCCTGTCTAAAACTAACTCTTATGTAGCCCCCTGCACATCAGTGGCAGTATGTCCTTGCTTGGGGTAAAATGATTAAAAAAGAAAGATACATAATTTCTTATAAAAGCCTTAATTTGTTGATCTAATTCTGCAGTTGGAATAAATTTAGAATTTATGGCCTGAATATCTTACTTTAATTGTTTCACCCCCAAGCAAGATAATGTCACTGGAATGCAGGAATTACAGAGAGTGAAAGTAAAAGACTGAGAATAGGGAGGATTGAGGAAAGGACAAAAAAAAAAAAAAAAAGGATTGAGGTTCAAGAAGACAGAAGATGGCAATTGATACAGCATTTAAACTTTTGAAGGTTGTAGTTAGGAAAGCAAGAAATCTGAAGGGAGCCCCACAGACAGGAATTGCACAAAGCAATCTGTTAGAAAAGAAGTGGTGGTTGCATCTAGTAAGTTCAACAGTAAAATGGTGAGACCTAGTTGCCAATCTAGTAACACACTTAAATTCACATAAACAAGGCATGAAGGAAAATACTCATCAAAGCAGTTACTAGGAAAATATTTATAGAAAAAGATGGAAGCTACATCACATTAGAGAGAAAGTGATTGAAGTCGAGATGCCTCATCAGGATTGATTACATTAGAGACTCATTGGATTTTGTCAAGAATCTCAATATGTGCAGCAGGGGCACCAGACCAGATATGGCAGCAGTATTCAATGCATGCCATTAACAAAAAATGCAAGTCTGCATCAGATACAATGTCAACATTATATGACTAGGTCTATTTCATTTATCAGTAAATAAGGAAGCAGTGAGTTCTTTGCCATACAATATCAATATGTTATTCAAGAGACAAGATGAACAGATATCCATGTATCCAGGATAAATTTAAGATTTACAATTGCTCAAAATAGATATAATTCCCCAGGTTACAAGAGTCCCAATCTACACTGATTTTTGGTTAGGATGTAATCTCCATAAATATTGTTTTGACTTATGCTGTTTGTCTTGTACAGTGAAAGATTACATTTTGTGATTGAACAACGCATTATCAAAGGGCACTAAAGTGAGAGGTGATTTGCTCTTTTTGTGCATTTACTCTTTTGTTTGTGCTTTATTTGCAGAAACTTGTTACCCTTCATTATTGCTCTAAATTATAGTGTAACCTCTTCTGATGCCAATGCTTCCAAGAAAAGGAAATTAGACATTGTCAAATGCTCTGAAAAGGAAGAATCAGTGATGAATATTGGCCAGTTACTTGGCTGAAGTCATGTGATTGCTGTTTAAAACATCTACCTATGTGTATACATACTGAGTTTCCCTGTAAGAGAGAAGGAAATTTTCTTAAACTGTAAGTCCTGATAAAAAAGAACAAAAGATTTTTTTGGCCTTATTTTTCAGATTTGCTGCTGTTTCCGAGTACTGCAAGAGAGACAAGGTCTTACACTTTGTCATCTGATCTGCTGAGAGCCAATGACATCACCGGCAATAAATATACTGTCAACATCTAACACAGTTTATCCCACAAGTTTGGAAGACCAATTGTTCCCCATGAACCTGAGAGGGGTCGCCAGGGAGACAGGAGGAAGAGGACAAGGTCACGAGTGACATTCTGGATTATATTCTCTTAGAGACCATTCGCACACAGCATTTGGTCAAATAAATATCCTAATTTATTATACTTACAACTGGTTGTTGTTTATCTTCTTTACAATGGATTTAAACCAATTTGATTATATTATATTAATGTCTTTTTTTATTCCTAATGAAGTCAACATATGTTATAGAAATATACTAGGCTCAAGATTTATTGCATTAGCATAGGTAGGTGACCTAAGTGCTTATTTACAGAAAATCATAAATACATCCTGACTTACATGAAGATCAGATCACGTTATGACATGTTGTAAGAACAGAAGTTTGTCATATGCTAAAGACCCCTAGTATATATTACTTCAAACATTATTTTATTGGTTACCCACATTTGAAATTGAACTCTTTATTTTCAGTGTGTATGAGATTTAGTGGTCTGCGCACCTTCTTCTATGTGCCCTGTCCCTTCAGGACGTAGGCGATCATGGCTTTCCACATCTCCCTATCCCTGGTGGCTCTGAAACACTCGCTCCATCATCCACCTGATTAGATGCTTCAAATCTGTGCACCCAAGAAATCTTAATAGAAAAATGTGCTCTCTGACAGGATTCAAACCTACAGCCTCCTTTATAGGAGAAACCAATGTTTGATCTGGCATGCTAACAGCCCAGCAAGGTTCTATTTTACCTTTTAATGAAAGCACATTTTCTTATTCTAATTATTCTCAAAAGCCCGTATCTGATTAAAAATGTAGACAAATCTTAACGGATACCTAAGATTGAAAATTAATTTTAAAAATGAAAAGTCTTTTAAAAATGAAAAGTCTTTTTTGAAGCTTTTATCTTAGTATTAATTTAAGCTAATAAATTAAATTTAAAATTTCCAGTAAACAAAATACTTTGCTGCATTTTAAACTGAATTTAAATTGATTGGAATGATTTTTATTGGAATTGCTAAAAATCAGCCATATTGACAAATCGGCCAACACAACATAATGCTCTTTATTAAGAAATCTTTCAAAAATAAAATATACTTTCTGAAACTTTATTTGAGGAAGATTAACAAATGTAAAGTTTAATTAATCCGAATTAAAAACAAGTATTACTTTTAATCTAAAATATTGTAAAAATGCATTTTTTAACAAAGGTGGGTGTTCTTATGAGGTGCTGATGGATTTATTCATAGATTAATGTTTGACATTTTTAAGAAGAGGGTACATAACTGTAAAAATTACAAGACGAATACAGTGTTAATGCCTTATATATATATATATATATATATATATATATATATGAGAGCAATCATGTTTCTCAGACTGAACACCTCAGACCCCACCCCAACTAACTGGCGGTTTGTGTTAGTTTTGCGAGAAAATCTGCAAATCATTAGCTGCTCTAAAGAGGCACACTAATAGGCTTCATCAAAATAACCACCAAAACTTTCAGTATTTACATTATTCAGACTATTGTCTTCAACTTTGTTGGCATTTGTATGATGTTTTGCATGCTGCAGCCTTCTTCAAGAACTCATAACTCTTTTGGTCAAGTCACAGGAACTAAGCAACATCTATATCCACTGGGTCATGTGTACAAAAGGTTTGGTTCAAGATTCCTAGCACCTGAAGAAGGCTGGAGCATACAGCAGCTGAAACGTCATACAAATGGTAACAAAGATGAGAAAAATAGTCTAAATTTAAATACTATCTCATCTCAGAAATATAGAAAAATATCAAAACTTTCATTCTGCCATTTATTTCTTGTTTATATAAGAAGACTTGTAAGAGTGCAGCATTGTTAAAAAGCCACTTGCACGCACATGAATGTGGCAATGAATTGTAGGTTGCAGTCACTGTTACAAATGTGAACTTGGTGTATATAATTTTTAAGCTTTTTTTAACCGGGTGTCATTCCTTTTATCATTTTACTAGTCTTTCTTCATATATATCTCTTTAATATTCTGTTAACTGTGTTTTATGACTTGATAATAAAGATAGACATTTTAACATCTTTTTATTCTTATTGATCAAACAAATCTTCATTTTATAAGTAAGAAGAGATGGTCGTCTTCTGTGAAGAAGTCGTAATCATCATATAAATTAAGAACCCTGCAATCTTAAAAATTATGAAAATATATGAAGTTATCTAATATTTTACTGAATTTTAAACTTACAAGGATACTTGCTGAGGAAATGTTAGAAAATTAAATTTTTAATTCACAATAGTTAACACTCTTATTTTCTGATAATGCAGTGTATAGACATCTGTATTTACAAAAATCAACAGGTATATAATCTCGCAAAAAAATTTAAAATTCTTTTAAAAACTGGACAGTACAAGGGAGGGAATTTTTTCCGAATATGATTAGTAAATATCTCAGAACAAGACATCAGAGAGCCGAGTTCAAATTCCAGTTGAATTCATTGCATTCACTTCACCCTTGGGAAAAGTATTAATTCGTCTCTTCCTTCCATTTATGGGTTAAATAACAGGACAGATTGTGTTCTATAGCCTTGGCTGGCGACCAGTCTACCACAGAAAGCAATGGCAAACTACTACGGGAAAATCTTCTGCCCAGTCAGTCCTGTCTCTTTCGAGACATGATCGCTCAAGTGTGTCTCATGCATGGCACATAACTGACTTGAATAGTTAGTGTTCAATGACAACATCACTTAACCACTGCAAAATACAGAATTTTAAGATTTAAAACTTAATTGTTATAATTAAAAAATTTTAAAACTTAAAACAATTCTTGTAAAAATTTATTTTGTTAAACATTTTTCTTACAACAATACTGCCCACAATATATTTATAAAAACAAATTTTTTTAATCAAATGTTTTATTGCATTTTATTTCCTGATATAGAAGACTTTGTCTAAGGGTCCTATTTGACCAAAAAATATTTCATGATTTAAATTCTGAGAATTTGTCCTCATGAGTAATATGAACAAAAAAGAATATCTCAATCTCAAATTAAATGAGTGGGGTTTAACAGATATTCCAAAAAATAATTCAATGTTTCAAAAATAATTTCCTTTATTTGAGAATAATTTTTTCAAAGTTTCATTAAAATCTTAATTTTTTACAACAATTTCCAAATCAATGTACTAATTTATGGTCCTCTTGATGCAATACAAGCAAATTTTCACCAAAATTTTAAAGGTTCTGGAAAGGATTAAAAAACATAAAAAAACAAAACAAATCTTCGAAAAACCCTTCAAGAATTTTTTCATCATGTATGCTCAGGATTTAGCAAATCTTTGAAGCTAGCTATGTATAATTTTTTTCACTTAACTGAGCAGTGTTGTTTCAGTCATGCTCACTGAATTTTCATGAAAACATGAGGTCTTCACTCTTCAGGAGTTTTGTTTATTCTCTATGCTTATATCAAACACTTTATGTCAAAAAATCTGTTTGGCAAAAATGTCTTCCTATCAATAAACTACTAAAAAAATTCAGCAATTTTGGCACTAAGCACCATTATAATTCAATACAATATCTATAACATAGAATATTTGGTATATTAGTCAGGTAAATTCCGATAGAGACGAACTCAAAAGAACTCAATGTTAAATTTATTTATTTAATTTAACAGAGTAATATAATTTAGAACAAATTTGAGATATTCTACAATTTCATGGGCAATATGTATTTTGCCACTGACCTTGCGGCACGTCAGAGGCAAAATACGTATTACCCATGAAATTGTAGAATATCTAAAATTTGTTCTCTCTCTCTCTCTATATATATATATATATATATATATATATATAGATAGATAGATAGATATAGATATATAAGTAGAAGTATCAAGTCTAACTAAAATTTCTAAAATTCATGAAATCACATGAATTCATTATACTTTGTGTGAAAATGCTGACAGTTCAGGAATACTGATTCTATCAGAACTGTGTCTTTCAATTTATACAAATTCACAAAAAACATTTCCAAGGAGAAAAAATCCTTTTTAAACTATTCTCTTAATTTAATAATAGTTTATATGAGCTGGGCTAGAGTAAGCGACATTGGTGCTTAAGTGGAATTGATGAGCCAAGTTTAAATTCCTGTCTCTTGTATTCACTTTCCCATTAATGAGGTTTTAAAAAGGCAGGTTAAAGAGCTAAGTAGATTGGGATCTCTAGCCAAGCATCACGACCAGTCTAAGACAAGAAAATCTCTGAATTTTAACCATGGAGAAGAAACAGAAACCATTCATTCCCAGGCAGGGTGGTTCATACATTGTGAAGAACAAGCTGCATCCTGAACGGACGTAACATCTAAAAAAATTAAAAAAAGTAAAATAATTACTGGATTCAATTTTTCTTAATATCGATTACTCAGTTTATTTCTTATCCATGTCTTTTCCAAGGTAATGATTGCAAATGTAATGCAAAATATCTCAGTCACAGTTTGAAGTCTACTCTTTGATTCTATTTTCCATGTAGCTAACCAATTAGTCATCATTTCTACTAACATTTTCTTTTCAAAATAAATATTCATGTAGATGACTACAAATAAGCTACTTCCTGATTATTCAAAACTGCATGAAAGAATATTTTTCTTTTCTGCAGTTTGGTGGGAAAATATTTCTGTGAACTGGCCTTTAGTGACCTGGAAGATTAGAAACTAGCTATCTCATTAGCCCCAGAGATATACATTAAGGGTTAGCCTGCAGGGTCCAGACAATCACCAACTAATATATATATATATATATATATATATATATACACACACACACACAGTTTAAAACAAAAAATGTATTGGTTTGCATGGTTACAATAAAATATTAATGTTTATTTACTTATGAAGAAGATTAACAGTTTAAATCAATTAAATGAAATTAAATACCTGTCTATATTTCTGAGATAAGGTATTACAATTATTTATGCTATTTACATTATTCAGACTGTTGTCCTTATCTTTGTTGCTAGATTCACAATGTTTCAACCTTTGTAAGCTCTGGCCTTCTTCAGGTGATTAGCATTTCAAACTGAACCTTTTATTTCATCGACTTTGATAGAGTTTTCTAGTTCCACATACCATTCCTTTTTTGAATATCTCAGTATCAGTTATATCCCTTCAAGTTTTTGTTCACATCTGCAGTAGCCACACCTGTGTCAAGTCAATGGATTTAACCAACACTTTTATCCACTGGGCCAGGTATCCTTCAGGACATCATTACATGAATTTTGGAGACTTATAAACCTAATGTCTTCAAAACCAATTTTTATCAGAGGTCATATAATTTTTTGTTATTTTTTTTTATGTTTTACTTGTTCCTATAGTGTATTCATGTCTCTGCTTGGCTAGCTTAAAAGGGAGATAAGTGATATTGAGACAACCAGAAGAGGCATGGCAAGCAAAACTAGATCAATCTATCCTAGAGGATGAGAAAGGGTTCAGTTTGAAATTCTAATCACCTGAAGAAGTTCAGAGCATACAATGGTCAAAACATCGTGAATATGGCAACAAAGACGAGGTCAACAGTCAGAAATGAAAATTAAATGCAAAGATCTGGGGGGGGGGGGGAAGAAAGCAAGCAAGTTATAAGAAGTGAAAAATTAAGTACATTCTGGGGGGCAGGGGGAGGCACCCTGTACATACTCTGCAGAAGTGTGCAGTTTTACTTATCTGCAGATGTCCCAGAAAGAAGTTATTTTAAATGTAAGTCATCAGATACTGAAGGTCAGGGAAGATTCAAATAAATAAATGTTTAATTCATTGGCTATGGAAAAAGCTTAAAGGTCAACTATTTCTTAATGGAGTTAATAGGCTTATTGTGTAAAATAAAATATTACACTATTAAGCTTAAAACAGAAGATGCTATATTTTTCCTGAAAAAAAATCTTTACTTTTTTTTTCCTTCATAGCAAAAAAAGAAAAAAAAAAAAAGAAAAAGAAAGAGAAAAAATTATTTTAATATATAAAATATTAAAATATATAATATTTATAAATATATTATGCTCTCATTGCGATTGAGATCTCTAGAGGAAAATTTTAAAAACAGCTACCACTTCTGAGATTTATACATTACTCTTCATTAATGAGTTGAGTTCTGCTGGTGACTGGCATGTGTATATATCGCATATATATATAACCCGCTAAAATTTCCCTTCTCTCATTCCATGTGCCTATGTCTTAGGGAGTAGGGACTGCGACTGATGCCAAATCAGTCGAATTTCAATCCTGGCTGAAAGCAAGTGGAAGTCTAGCCACACTAATGAGCTGCTGTGATACAGCAAAACAGGCTAGTATATGGATGACTTATATATAAGGTGTTGATTTCCCAATTAAACATTTTGGCGACAGATTTGAAAATCTCCAAGGTGATAGACAGTGGCTTTGAACCAATTTACAAGCACAATAAGTCATTAGCTGAATTTTGAACTCCCTTCCCCAAGTCTGCTTTCCCGACAGTTACAATCTCCAGGTGTTTAAATGTAGGGTCAATAGACACCTCCTATCACACTAACTCCCAACTATTCTCACAACACTCATCTACCCAACCCTCATTCTCGGTATCCTCACCCGCCTATCACCCACCCTCTGTTATGTCCTATATTTAACCAGCCTTTCTCCTCTCTACATAGCCCCCTGCACAGTAGTGGCAGTGACATGCCTTGCTCGGGGTGAAACGCTTATAAAAAAAAAAAAAAAAAAAAAAAAAAAAAATGGAGGTGGCTGGGTTAAATGCATCAAAAAGGAAAAGTTTATGTCGAAAAACAAATACTTGTTAGAGCTTCGAGAATTTGATAGAAATTGAAAGCCAGAGGAGTAGAAAGAAATAGTAAATCAGCTAACAAACATGCTTAGGCAATCATGTCTCAAATGTCTCATGACTGACTGAGCAAATATTCCTGCAGTAAGTTGCCATTACTTTCTGCAGTAGACTAGTTGCCAAACAAGGCTATAGAACCCAATCTATCCTGCTATTTAACACACAGCAGGAGGGAAAAGCAACAGATTAATACCTTTCCCAAGGGTATTTGTGCACGTAAGTGAATGCAACGAATTCAACTAAAACTTGAACTTGGCTCTCTGATTTCTTATTCCGAGTTGATATCCACTGCACCACAATACACATTCAAGAGGAATAGTAAAGGGGACAAATACTGCTTTGAGCTACAAAGGCTAGGACGTTGAGGAGAGCTATTATTGTCCACATTCAAAAGGGAATGCTTTATAAAAGAAAAATCCTTAGATCACAGACTTCTGAAATTACCTCTATATGCATGCACAGACATACAATACACGCTATGTGTGTGTGTGTGTGGAAGACTAGTAAGTAATCATTCACTTTTATGGCATTATGGAGAGCTTCTAACTCTCCAATAACCAAGAAACCCACTCTTGAACTTAATACCATTCCTACTAAAGTCCAAAAATAATTCACTTGACAGTTTTGATGGTTATGAAAACATCTGACCTTTAAAAGAATAAACTGTGTGAGCAGTCTAAAATAATGGAAAAATGATGTTCATTCTTACAAAAACACTTTATTAAATACAGATACATGTGTGTTTGGTGGAGGGTATACCCACATAAACAAATCTATATGCCGTGATCAATAAGTATGTAGCCTGAGAAGTAGTCATTAGTTGAATTTTGATCTGAAATTTTCACTATATATCAATCTATGATTAATATTCACCACTGAATTATGTGTGTTAACATGCACACACACACACACACCCACATACACTTACACACAATGAAAAAGAAAAATAATTAAAAAAAGTCTATTGCTTAAAATAAAATGTGTACTTCATTACTTAGCTACAGATTTATTGATTTAACCTTTTAGATTTGTGTACATACACATAACCAATATATGGCTGGTGAAGAAGAGATGGAATTGTGACTTTCCCAAAATTGTGTAAAAAGTGAATGCAACCTGGAATATGAACATATTGCCACATCTTTCCACACCAATATCTATTGCATGACTAGAACATTAACAAATTGATGTACCAACTGATATGTGAAAAAGAAGAGTAAAAAAGAGAAAAGGAGAAATAAGTGGAGAGAAAGAGAAGAGTAGAGAAAAAGAGAAAAAAAAATCATTTTTATAAAATTAAAATTTTTAAAAAAATTAAAAAAATAACCCAAAATAAAACAACAGCTGATCATGTAGTCGATTCTGGAAACATCTCTTTCCATTCTCCCACCAGACAAAAACCGTCAACCAACAGAACATCTTTCTGTTATCAACAAACTGATTGGGACTCATTCCATGACTTCTTTAGTGACATCTCTTGGAATGAAGTCTTCAATCATCCCGTTCAAATATGCACTTCTGAGATTTCTTTCTGGATAAAAGCCAGCATCAAAGCTTTCGTTCCAGCACAGGAATACCAATTGAAATCACATTCATCTCCTGGATTCTTGCCTACATGCTCAGCCACTATAGCCCACAAGAAACATTTTTTGGCTGTACTAGAGTGACATGTCTGTTTGCAATGTTTCTTTGTCTCGGCTTGTAATAAGTGCATGCATGTTCTTAAAGTTACTGATTGTTGACAGAATGAGGCAATGCATAGCATCTGATAAATTTGGTTCTCGAGATTATTGGCAGCTCTGCAAGAGCGTGCTGAACAACAGCAAATCCTCAATCACTCTAGTCAATCATTTTAAAGTTCTGACATCTACAGCAGATAAGGTTGAATGCTTTACTTGGGAATTTTGTTTCAACTCTACACACAACTCAGCTTGAGTATATATACTCTATTTCCCTTCCTAGAATAAAGGTTCTAATGAGTGATATGCATGGCCATATCTAACTACCAGGCATGGGTCGATCCGTGCAATCATAATGAAAATCCGGGCAAGAAAAAATGTCATCGTCAGAAATCATACTAAACAATTCACGAAGAAAGAAAGAAAAATGAAGAAAACATCCAAATGAACGCAGAAAAATCTGTTTATTAATTTTGAGAGAAAAGACTGGTTGTACTCAAAAAACCCAATTTCCTGCTTTCGTTCAAGTTCTGTGCCTAATTTCCATTGGAATAGCCGAAAAAATCCACAAAAATCATAGTTTCTGGAAACAGATGACACTGATGACATCATCACATTATCAACTGATAAATCCAGAAATTTTCTCTGTGCCAGGTGTTTTTTTTAGTATCAGCTACGGCCCTGGTGATACGTGTATAACCTCATCACTGGTTTCAGACATCATTTTCAAAATAAACTCCCACAATGCAAACAGGGTTGACAGGATCCCAGCCATCAACCTAATGAAATGTGCTCCCAAACTGACTCCAGTTCTTTCCAAATTTTATAACAATTGCCTCCTGCTTTCCAGCTTGTTGGAAGACCTCTCTAGTTTCTGTTTTTAAGAATTCTGGAGAACAAACTGAGCCCTCAAACTATAGCCCTATTAGTCTCTTACCATTTTTTGACAACGTATTCAAGACTTTATTCAATGCTGAAGTGGTTAAGCACCTTACCTCTCACAACCTACTTTCTGACAACTTGCTTCCCCAACAGCTACAATCTCGAGGAATTTAAATGTAAGGTCAATAGACATCACACTAACTCACATCCATTCTCTCAAACTCTCTTCCCATCTACCCCACTCCCATCCTCGGTATCCTCATCCGTCTATCACCCTCCTCCCGACATTTCCTATAACTAACCACTCTTTCTCATCACTTTCCCCTATGTAACCTCCTGCGCAAAAGTAGCAGTGGAATGCCTTGCTTGGGGTGAAATGATTAACAGACCAAACAGACCAAAAAAAAAAAACTATGGCTTCCGTTTCACCATGTCTACCACAGATGTGCTAATGGTCATCAATGAATATGTATATCAAGCTCTTGATAATAATGATGAAGCTTGAGCTGTTGCTCTAGATATCTCAAAGGCATTTGATACACTGATCTTCTGCACAAGCTCCAGGGGTACAGCATTACAGGACAATTGTTTGATTGAATCCAATCATTCCTATCAAATTATGAAATGAAAGTCATTTTGAACAGGCAAGTTTTCAGATCCTTTCACACAAATGTTTCCCAAGGATCTATTGTGGTTCCTATACTGTTTCAAATCTTTATTGATGATCTTCCTGATGCCATAAGTTCCCAAGTAAGCATTTATGCTAAATCTAATTTGATTAATTTAAGCTAAATCCACTGCTAAGAAAGTCGGTACTGTCTAGGGCCAGGAAGTCTTTCCTGTCTGAAACAATCCTGCACATATATAAATCTACCATCCGTCTGTGCATTAAATACTGCTGGTCTGGTGCTCCTGTTATCCACCTAGGGGCCCTTGACAAAATCCAATGAAAAATCTGTAATGTGATCGATCCCGACTTGGCAGCTCAGATACAGTCACTTTCTTACAAATGTGGTGTAGCTTCTCTCTGTCTTTTCTACAAATTTTTTTTTTCCTCTGGTGCCTTGACTACATGAATTTAAGCATGCTATCCAGTTGAACTCATTGCATTCACTTATGCGCAAATACCCTTGGGAAAGGTATTAATCCGTCTCTTCCTTCCAGTTATGGGTTAAATAACAGGACGGATTGGATTCTATAGCCTTGGCTGGCAACCAGTCTACCGCAGAAAGCAATGGCAACCTACTGCGGGATAATCTTCTGCCCAGTCAGTCATGTCTCTTTCGAGACATGATTGCCCAAGCGTGTTTCACGTATGGCACTTAACTGACTGACTGACTAGATTGGCATCTAGGTCCCACCCATTTACTGTTAAAATAGTTAAATATAACTGCTACTTCTCCAACAGTTTTTCTTGTACTTCTTTTCTGTGAGATTCCCTTCTGTTTACTTGCTTCCCAGATAAATCTTCAAAAATTTAAATGCAACGTCACTGGCATCTTCTATCTTCTTGAAACTTGTTTATATTTCTCTTTTCCTCAATCCTCTCAATCCTCAGTCTTTTCTCTCACTTTCACTCCCTGTAACTCCATATTCTAGCAGCATCCCCTCCTTGATTAGGATGAAATGATAAAAAAATTAATTAGCAAATCAATCTTTATGCAATCCATTAAGAAGTCATTGACACAAGCAAGAGAGAAAAATTCAAATTAAGTAGTCGAGGTTATTATTTTAACTATTTTCACTGATTTTCAAAGATGTCATTTTATGCTCTGATGTTAATTGAAAAAGTGACATTTCAGTTCAAATCGTATCATGAACATATATGGCCTGGTTTGAAAGTAAAAAAAAAAAAAAGTTAAATCTAAAAAAATTTAAAATTAAAAAAATCCAATTATTGCTGAATCATTTTTCAAACACTTGAAGTAAATCATTTTTCTTAAACTAAATGAAACTACAAACTTTTCTGAAAACAATAGCGTCCAAAAGATCTTATTCATAAATGCAATTAAAAGTTTTTCTAATTAAATAACGTCTTAGTTTCATTTTACAATTCAGAGCAGATTTTCGACAACTGGTGATCCTGTTTTTAGAAAAAGAAATTGAGGATTAAAATTTTCCAAGGAGTTCTACTTTTAACTGATTTAAACATTAAGCAAGACAAATTAATTTCTAAAAATTTCATAAAATTAATAATTGGGTGATAACATTAAAACAAAGTTTCTGAAATAATTTCATTCATTTGTGAATAAATCCTTAAAGCATAATTAAAATCCGATAATTATTTAATTTTTGCAAAAACTTCCAAATCAATGTGTTTTCCACTGCCCAAAAAAATGCTAAAATTTCTTACAATAATCCTCGGTAGAAAAAAAAAAATAATTCTTAACCAAAATTTCAAAAGTTCTAAAGAGGATCAAAAAATAATTTAATAATCAAAAAATTGTTTGGTCTTTCCTCTTAATAAGAATGGGGATTTTTTTCAAATTTGCTTTTTAGTGAATCAATAGCAGTCCCAAAGTAAGTGTTATTGACAGTTTATGAAATCTTTTTAACCTTTAACACACTGCTTAAACCATGGTCATTTTCTGTTGCCATAGCAGGATGTGACAACACAACTGCAAAAGTCAAACATACTACCATTCATTCATCTGAGTCACTTGTAGTGGCTGAATAAAACTTTTGCTTTACAAACAAAATCAGCTCCAGACTTAAGGGTATCTCAAGAAATTTGTTATTCTTTCTAATATTAATCTGTTGGTTGTTTAGTAATATATATCCACCTCTTCTGGTTATTTAATGCTGAAATGTAAATATTTTGTATGCACTTTTATTTATTTATTTTTAGACAGGAGATTATAAAGGTCTTAGTGATACAAATGTTACTAATTAACCCATACCGGGGGGGGGGAAATGAGAAGTATTCATATTTTTCACAAGTGTTTTTGCACGTAAGTGAATGTAACAAACCCTACTAGGATTAGAACTTGGCCCTCAGATTAACAATTCTAAGCCATTATCCATTACAGCATCCACACATCCAAGCTTACAGCACATGATATTCCCAAGTTGTCACTCATCTAGATACTGACCAGACTTGACACTGTTTAACTTTGGTGATTAACTGATATTTCAACAAGTTGTGGTCATAAGCCCTTTTAATATAGGAGTTTCCATTGAAACTGCTTTTTTTTTTAGTTGTGTGGAAAATTAAAAAATTAATTATTAATTCATTATCTCTTTGCAATACTAGTTGCCAATCTAGTACTGCACTTTAATTTGTGAAGTCAAATAGAAGTAAAGCTATAAGCCAAAGAAAAGACATCGATAATTTAACCTCTTTGTAATGGATTACAAAGTGAGCATTTAACCTGATTACTATCAATAGAGATTAGCAGTCTCTCTAACAACATCATTGCAGATCAGGTTCTCATCTTTAAAGAAAACGAACTTTGAATATCTCTTTCATGACAATGCCGTTAGTTCAGCAAACATTAAGCACTACTGTTTGGATCCTATATACTTTTTTTTTTCACACAAAGCAATTTTTCTAGTGAGACAAATATGTCCCACCCATATTATTATGTAAAACAATTGATTTTATTCATGCAGCAATCTCATATTCAGTATGCAGACTTACAAAAGGGGCAGGTTTTAACATCAAAATGTTCCTGAAAGGAAGTGAGAAGATGAGTTTGACCTCATTTTCATTATGTGAAAATATAACAATTTCTTATTCATAGGTTTAAAAATGTTTTTTTTTAAATATATAAAAAATAAAAAATATTTATGAAAAATTTTAAGTATAAAATATAAAAAAAAGAATACTTTGTCTTTTTTTACAGGACAATTTTTCCAAAATGATGTTCTCACACATCACTCAAAAAGTCCCAGACCTGACATATAGATAGCACCACTAATAAAAAACTGCATATGATTTTTATGAAGTACTAACCTTCAAATGGCATGTGACAAATTTTTGGCTCAATCAGATTATTAGTTTACAGTTATTTAAGTGAAGCTACTGTTTCTGGTGTTGATAAAGCATTGCTTTTTGATAAGAAAAAAATACTGTTCAAGCAAAGCAATGGCTTGATAAGTATTATTTGGACTCTGCTCTATCAGAAACAGTTAAAATGTGGTATGCTGACTTAAATTGCGGCGTACAGACACAAATCATGCTGAATGCTCAGGTCACCCAAAATTAACAGTTGTTCCAGAAAACAACAAAAGAATCCACAAACTCGTTTTGGCCAATCATAAATTGGAGTTGCATGAGAGAGCAGAGAAGTTGAACATATCAGAAGGTAGTGTATTCATCATTGTACATAAACATTTGCCAATGAGAAAGCTTTATTCAAAGTAAATGTTACATTTACTTACAGTTAATCAAAAACAACAATGCATCAACGATTCAGAGCGTTGCTTGCAACTGTTTCAATGCAAGAAGGAGTTTATGTATAAATATGTGGCAATGAATGAAACATGGATCCACCACGTCACTGCGGAGTCAAATCGGCAGTCAGCTGAGTGGAGAGCAGCAGGTGAAATCCCCCAAAGCGACCAAAGACGCAAACATTGGCAGGCCTCCGTATTTTGGGATGCACAATCAATTTTGCCCATCAATTACCTGGAGAAAGGAAGAACCATCAATAGCAAATATTATATAGCATTATTGGTATGTTTGAAGGAAGAATACGCCAAAAAACGGCCACAAGTGAAGAAGAAAAAAGTGATCTTTCACCAAGACAATGCACCATATCACAATTCAATTGTGACGATGGCAAAACTACATGAATTGCACTTTGAATTGCTTCTTCATCCACCTTATTCTTTTGATCTGGCCCCCAGCAACTACTGGTAGTTTGCAGACCTCAAAAGAATGTTCCTGGGAAAGAGAAGAATTAAAGTGAGAAGTTTTGTGACGTGAAGTTTTGCTCTAACCACTTGGCCATGAGCCCATAAATGTCATGCTATAATTATAAATCCTAATGATAAAGGAAGTGGGCTAAAAAACTTCTTCCAAGCCACCAATGGCTTCCAAAGGGTTCTGTCTACCCAATTTCACTCACAAGGATTGGGTCACCACATGGTACAGTTTTCAGGAACTTTCTAAAAAGGTGCTGCACACTGGGATTGCCTCTTCTAGACCAATAACATCAAGATGTCACCTTCCTGATAAATTGGCCATGATGAGATTCAGACCTGGGCCTCATGGTGAGATTCAGACCTGGGCCTCATGGTGAGATTCAGACCTGGGCCTCATGGTGAGATTCAGACCTGGGCCTCATGGTGAGATTCAGACCTGGGCCTCATGGTGAGAATGCAAACATTCTAACCACTCAGCTACACACATAAATACAACTGATTCACAAGCCTATTCCACCTACATTTGGACTACTCTGTATGTAACCAGCAGAATGGATGCAATGTTCCTATAATTAATCCTACTTGTGATATCATAGGTTACATTAAAAGCAAGTCAACCATAAGAAAAAAAAAATACTATATTTTAAAGCTTATATTATCTCTCTTGCTAGAGTTTAACTGGTAATTCAACCTAAACAGATTTTCTTTAATCTGCCTGAAATAGGATTCTCTATTTAGACTTTTAAAAAGTGTAATGCCAACTAATGCAGATGCACAACCATTTTGCACACTGTATCAATTGGTATTAACCAACCAATGTTGGCAAAAGCTTTCAGGACATTTATGTAAGCAATATATCAAGCAAGTTTTAGCTTATAATATTTATCTTTATTAAAAAATATTAATAACTTGTTTTATGGGGTGTCAGCAGGTTTTATTACAAAAACCAAGTGCAACAAATTTTCATTTATAAATAAATCTAAAAGATATAGTCCAGAAAGATGTTTTATTAACACATGCTACATACCCTAACATATACATGATTATTTTATATGCTTACAGTCTACTAACTTTCATCAGTTAATTAAAAGTAAGGGAAGCCAGCTCTTTATTTTTTTTTAGTGGAGGGGGGGGGGTAAATGTCTGTGTTATAGTTGTTAAGAAGGTTAAATTATAATGGAATCTTCTACATAAGACAAAATTCTCACTAACCAAGTTAAGATTTTACTTTTACACTTAAATTGCAGCAACCTTATAGAAAATGGTGGGGTAAGGGCAAGTGATATCAGCTCAACTCTGAGCAGCTTTTGTTACTCATCTTCTAATGGGTCTTTTAGTTCTCAAAAGCAAGCAAGATTGTGTGTGTGTGTGTGTGTGTGTGTCAACATAAGCATGATGCTGCTGTCTCTAGAAGTTCTGCTTTCTGGTCAACAATCTATTTATTTTCTTTTTTTTAATCATTTCACCCCAAGCAACGCAGAAATGCCACTGAAGAGCTGAAGGCTACATAACTGTAAAAAGATTAATTAGAAAAGAGTGAGGAGTACAAACTAGCTGCGATGACAGATACATAGGTGGAGAGAAAGGGAAGGATATATGGGGGTGGGGAGAGAGCTAGAGTCCAGTGGTTAATAGATGAGTACTGACATTACATTTAAATTTCTGGAGGTTGTAGCTGTCAGGAAAGCAAGAATATGGGAGCAAGTTCCACAGGCGGGAAGTGCGAGAGAAGAAGCAGCAGTAGAATTGTCGTCTGCATTTGACTAACCTGACTGTGAATGGGTGGGACTCAGTTGCCAGTCTGGTTGCATGAGTAAACACCTGTTGAGGAGGCACCAGTGACTTAAGTTCGTTCGAGCAGAAGCCATGAAAGTATTTATAGAACAGACAAATGGAAGCCACATTTCAACGGTGGGGAAGTGGCTGCAGTCGAGCCGCCAGATCAGTACCTATCACATTACAGACTCTCCTTTGGAGCCTGTCAAGAACACTGAGGAGAACGGCAGGGGCGCCTGACCATGAATAGCAGCAGTACTCCATGCACAGACGGATGGTTGACTTGTATATATGCAGGATGGATTCAGGCGGAAAAAACATCCTGGATCGGCATAGTGACCCAACATTCTTAGCAGTAGATTTAGTTATGGAATCAATATAGTGGTTCCATTTGTGGTCTGAGGAGAGGGTAAGGCCGAGGAGGCGTAGTGTGTTGCTCTCAGGGAGAATCGCTTGGTCCATGCTTATGGGAGGCAGGAGAGGTTGCCTGTGATGGTTGATAATCCTTTACATTGAATAGCTTTTGAGCCTTGTATTAGATAAACAATAAAACAACAAAAAAAAAAGTTTCAATATTACCATTATTTACAGCAGTTCCCAGAAAAGTTTGCTTGAAGATTATTTTCCGTTTTCTTTCTCCTGTACATCTCTTTTAGTGATGTAACAAGTTTTCTATTGTATTCATATCTGAAGAGTCTTTGAGACTTATTCTATTAATTTGATATCTTTAAGAACTTTACTTCTTTTTTTTTTCATCAAGGAAAACAAAGGTCAGCTTTGGAGAATGTGAAGGAGTATCATTTTGAATGAATATTTTGTTTTCTTTCAAATTTCTTTAGTATAAGAAAAAAAAATTATTCCCCAAGAACTTAAGTGTATATACTTAGGCAGTAATTCCTCTCTTATGCAAGTTGTAATTTTTTTTTATATAATTAATTTATTGAAAACAAAAAATTATAAAATCACATGAAAAAATTATATAAAAAAATAAAAATGACAGACAAGATGCTGTGGTTAACAAAATTTGCATACACACACACACACGCACGCATATATATATTTCTAAACATATACTGCTTTATATAAGAGACAATGAATGTATGTTTAATCATGAGCCATTCTAAACATCATATTTTGGCTTTAATTTCAATTGAAAATAAAGACAAAAATTCTCCAACATTTGGATAATTTTTTATTAAGTTGGCTCTAAGCTTTCGGCTCACATAAGCCATCTTCAGAGAGGTTATAATAACATCTCCCATCAGCGATGTCTTGTGTTGACATAAAACTTTGCTAAGCAACAGCAATAGACCAAAAATAACAAACTATGACGTCACACAGCATGATAGCGCAAAATCATAACAGAACCATATATTCAAATGCAATGTAATGTTTTATGACCAGATTTAAACGTGATTTTATTAAGTGCGGGTTGTTTGGATTTAATGTAGATGGCCTCCAATATCTGAAGCTTCTTTTTACTGTATGTATGAGTGAGGATTATTGTATTGTTGACTAAAATCTGTCTGATATTACCTACATGGTTATGTTTTTCTGAAAAATGTTTAATTGTACTCTGATCAGAAAGGTGACAGTTAAGTCTACGGGAGAGCATGATTGTAGTAAAACCAATATATGTAGTGGGTTTATCATTAGTACCAGAAATACAATCTCTGAACAGGCATGTAAACTGATACACTACATTGTTTTTTTGTTTTTTTGTAGAGAATTTAGGGCTTGTAGGGTTATTAGAGACTATAAGGTTAATTGTTTTGAATTTTTTATAATATATGATGAGTTTAATTTGGTTATTACTATCCACTGGTTTAACATTTCTACATATGTTTTTGAGAGTTTTTCATCTTGTTTGTAATTATTATGTATTTGGTTGCAATAATATAAGTTAATAGTGTTATGTTTATTTTGATGTACACCATTATTATTATCAATATTGTTAGAACTATTGTTAAGTTTGTTGAGATATTTTAATTTGTTGATCAATAACGGAGTTAGGAAATCCATTATTGACAAGTGTTTGCTTAATGTTGTGTAATTCTTTATAAAATATAGATTTGGAAGAAGAAATCATTTGTGTGCGTTGAATTAAGTTTTTTATAACAGCTAACTTATATCGTTGGGGGCATTCACTATTATAATTAAGAAGACACGAGTTTATGTTAGTTGATTTCCTATATAGAGAAGTAGAAAATCTATGTGTGCTAGAATCAATGAACGAGATTTTGTTATTAAGTTCTAATGTAAATTTGAGGACGGAGTGACTTTCAAATTTGTTTTTAAATTGTGTAATTTGATCAATATTCTTAGCTAAAATGAAGATGTCATCTATGTATCTTACGTATATCGAGGGTTTATTGTTGTCGTTAATTATTTTATTTTCTAAATTTGCCGTATAATAATTAGAAAAGAGAGGACCTATAGGAGATCCTATCACAATACCATCTATTTGAGTATAAATATTGCCTAAGGGATCGTGAAAGGGTACTTGTGTGGTGCATGCTAATAATAGTTTTTTTAATATAGTGGGTTTAATATTGATTGATGGGAGAGTAGCATGATTGTATACATCACGGATAATGATGTCAATCATTTCATGGACGGGAACATAAATGCAATTATTTAATTCTTAGGTTTTACGGAATGGAGAATCTGTAAAAATTCATTCGTGGAATTAATACTACATTTACTAGGAAGGTAGGGAGTAGTTAGTTTGTTAAGTGTTTTGGAAAGGTTATATATTGGTGTGGGTATTTGAGAAATGATAGGTCGGAAGGGATCTTTTTTATGGATTTTTACATTTCCATTAAGGTAGCCAGGCTGATAGTCACCTATAATCTGTTAAAATTTATAGGATCCTATTTCAGCATTGTTTGCAGTAATAAGTTAATGTTTTTTTTAAGTTGGGTGGTGGTATTACTAGTTAATTTTTTAAATTTATTGTGATCGTCCAGAATGGCCTGTAATTTGGAGTGATATTCCTGTTTGTTTAAAATAACAAATGTATTGGTTTTATCGGCACGTCAGATAACAATATTTTTGTTATTTTTGAGATGTGTGGCTGCTTTTATGAGAGGCATATTGATAATATCATTAGAATTTTTATGGTAACGGTGTTTGATTAATTCAGCTTTGAGCAAATCTTAAGCCTACCTATGTAGTAATATGGTTGTCATGTTCAAGTTGAAGTATTTGTTGGTATAGAGTTTCAATTTCCATTTGTTTAAACATTAGGTTTCTGTGCAACATGAAAATTTGGTTAGAGATTAAGGAATTCTATTTCATCTGGAGTGAGTTAGTAATCAGATAGGTTAATGAAGTTGTCATTGATGTTTGGTAAAAGTATTTTTCCTTTATATAATTTGTTCAGCTTTTTTTGGAGGACTTGTTTATGGGATTCAAGTTCCAATGTTGGAGAATTTTTGTCTTTATTTTCAACTAAAATTAAAGCCAAAATACGACGTTTAGAACGGCTCATGATTAAACATAATAGACATTCATTGTCTCTTATATTTAACAGTATATGTTGAGAAAATTATTTGCTACCACGATACACTAAATATATATATATATCCTTTGTTAGTTTCATTCAAGTATCATTTTTTTTTCTAGTCTGCAAAGAAGTATTTTCTTACCTGTGCTACTTTGCGGGTGTAGAAGTTAATCAACGTTTTTTTTTTTTTATTCCAAATAGTCTATTAACCATTTCTAAGGGTTTTAGTTACATTACTATAATAAAATGCCATTATAGATAAAAAAAAATTGAAAAAAAAGGTAGACATTGTTAATTTCTAATATACGACCAGTATGTTATGGTTATGTTCATAATTCATACTATTCAGTGTGTATTTTTTTTTTTTTAAATAAGGGTATTCATTATTTTTAAATTATGTGTCAAATTTATGTTCTCAACAAGTATGCTGCATATGGAGGTGTAGGGTCACCTGCCTTGGCAGGTAAGTGGTGTCCGACATAATCATTTATGAATTTTTGACAAGTGGGAGTGGACACAATTCCCTATAGGGCATTTAAACTCAAAATTGTTCTGATATACTTTTGACTTTGTTGAAATAGGCAAAAATAATAAAGGCAGAAAAGGTTATTAAATAAAACTTCTGTCAGCCCCAAAAGATTTAGCCTAAGAAGTGACTGCATGCCCAGGCCAGATAGTTTTTGTTACCATCACATCCAAGATAGCAGGCTTCAAAAAGTTCTACTAGTTACTTTCACTTTCAGACTCATGAGATTAGCCAGAAAATATTTTTAGATTGTTAGAATTTTATGGGATATAACAATGATTTACTGATACAAGTCCCTACTAATTAACCCAGAGCTTGGGAGAGAAGAGGTGGATTCATACCTTTCCACAAAGTATTTACCCTTAAGTGAATACAACAAACCTGACTGGAGTTAGAACTTGGCTGACCAATTTCCAATTTTGAGCCATTATCTGTTACACCATCTGCACATCCAATTTTACAGCACTTGTATTCTCTAGCAGTTACTCATCTAGGTACTGACCAGAGTTATTGTTGCTTAACTTCAGTGATCATACTAGAACCGGTGTTTCAATGTGATGTGGCCATCTGTCTGTATATAAAAAAAAGATCAAGAGTGGAACTGGGTTGGTGGAAAGTTTTTCTTTTTAATAAACTCTTATTATCCGTGGATTACCATGCATTCTCAGGAGAGAATAGCAATATAAGGTCAGATCCAAAAGTCAAAAATCTTGTGCTGTAATTCCAAAGGTTATAGAAGAGCCTTGCAAGTCCAAAATTAAAAATGCTAAGGACATAAATCAAAATGGATAAAAAAAATAAAATCTGTAAACAAAATTTGCACAATTACCTTCTTAACCCATGAAGAACCAAGATGTCATCCAAGGTAGGGTTCTTTTATTGGGAGTCAGAAAGATGTCATCCAAGGTAGGGTTCTTTTATTGGGAGTCAGAAAGATGTCATCCAAGGTAGGGTTCTTTTATTGGGAGTCAGAAAGATGTCATCCAAGGTAGGGTTCTTTTATTGGGAGTCAGAAAGATGTCATCCAAGGTAGGGTTCTTTTATTGGGAGTCAGAAAGATGTCATCCAAGGTAGGGTTCTTTTATTGGGAGTCAGAAAGATGTCATCCAAGGTAGGGTTCTTTTATTGGGAGTCAGAAAGATGTCATCCAAGGTAGGGTTCTTTTATTGGGAGTCAGAAAGATGTCATCCAAGGTAGGGTTCTTTTATTGGGAGTCAGAAAGATGTCATCCAAGGTAGGGTTCTTTTATTGGGAGTCAGAAAGATGTCATCCAAGGTAGGGTTCTTTTATTGGGAGTCAGAAAGATGTCATCCAAGGTAGGGTTCTTTTATTGGGAGTCAGAAAGGTTGGGATTGGTGACAACTGTTAGAGAAGTACAAACATTGACTGTATTTCAAGTTCTGTTAAAGTCGAACTAGTCTCAATTCTTAATTTTTTTTTTTTTTCTCCACAGACAGTACAGAGAGTGTGAATTCTTTTTAGGAGGGAAGAATTTTATTTTTTTGCCATCACTAGTGTGTGGAAAGATAGTGAAGTAGTTTGTTGTTGCTTTTTCCAGAATTTTGGATTTTAAACTTTCCCTTCTTTTAGAGTGATTGTTACCCAAGACTAGAGAGCACAATATAACTTGCTATTTAACCCATATCTAGTGGGGATGGTAAGAACGGACTCATGCCTTTCTCCACAGGCATTAATGAAAAAGTAAATAAAACAAAGTAGCCCAGAATTTGAAGCTGGTTCAGATATCCATTACGCGACCCACATGGTGTAAAATATAAAACATATTCATAAATGAGTGTCCATATTTATGTATATATAGATATCTACACATTAAGATAAGCAAAAAAAAAAAAAAAAAAAAAAAAAAAAAAATGTCCATATATAGTTATTTCCTAATATAACTAGACATCTATATTCTATCCCTAGCATACATTAACTGATTGATTCTTCCACATTTTGACAATTTCATTTGTATAGATTAACGAATAGATGTGTCGTATACATATATTTGATGTGCAGTATATTAAAAAAAAAAACAAACTTTCCCATCTTTGTCTATTGTCAAATACTTTAACTTGAATAATAACTTAAAGAAAATCCAGTAACCGTTTCACAATGACAAACAATAATTTTTCAGATTTGTAATATTGCAACATATGTATCTCAATTCACTTCATCACTGGCATGAAAAATGTCTAGGTCTTATGTCATTTTAAGTCTATCTCCCTTTATTCTTACAATCAAATTTCTCCCATCATGACCAGATTTCTTATTAGTTAGCCAAGATAAACCTCCCGAAAACATTCACCCACCTTAATTGTCTGGATTTGGTAAAAAATTGTTTTTTTTTTCAGCTTATATATTTCCAGACAGTAAAAAAAAAAAAAAAAAAAAAAAAAAAAAAAATATATATATATATATATATATATATATATTTCACTGCCTGATGAGGTGCTACTAAGATAATACTGAAAGATAATACTGAAACACAATGGCTCTTGTGTTGCAGTAAACTATAGCTTTATCATAAACTTATAACAAAAATATTAGCATATATAATGCTCTACTAAGCATCGAGCACTCTGAATAAAATAAATCACTACAAACAGTAGATTGGCAAACCATGAGTTTGTACTACTAAGATTTTATATATATATATATATATATATATATTAGTCAGTTAAGTGCCATATGTGATACACACTTTGAGCAATCATGTCTCAAAAGAGACATGACTGACTGGGAAGGGCAGAAGCTTATCCTGCAGTAGGTTGCCATTGCTTTCTGTGGTAGACTGGTTGCCAGCCAAGGCTATAGAAGCCAATCAGTTCAATCATTTGACCCATAAGAGATTAATACCTTTCCCAAGAGTATTTGTGTGTAAGTGAATGCAAGGAATTCAAATGGAATTTGAACTCAGCTCCCTGATTTGTCATTCTGAGCCAATATCAACTGCACCACAGCACACATCCAATATATATATATATATATATATATATATATATATATATATATATAGCTCAGAGGTAAAAATCGCTGACTGATGCTAATTCAGTCAGGTTTCAATCCTGGGTAAAAAGCAATCGGCTGTCTAACCGTACTGATGAGTTGTGATACAGGGAAACAGATCTGTCTGCGGATGACTACGCTCTCACACCCTGATTGAGCACTCTGGAAGAATGGTTGACTTTGAAAAACAGTAGCTATTCTGGCATTTACGCATCGTTCATTCAGCAATAAATTAGAACACTCAACTATTGGGCGTGTATAATGATAATATACACGCAAAAAAGCCTGCCTCCTTCTACCGAGAGTCTGTAGCTCAGAGGCAAAATTGCCAACTGACGCCAATTCGGTCGGGTTTCAATCCTAGGTAAAAAGCAATCGGTTGTCTAACCGTACTGATGAGCTGTGATACAGCAAAACAGATCTGTCTGCGGATGACTATATATATATATATATATATATATATATATATATATATATATATATAGACAAGAGCCATAAATGACCAATTTCTTAACTTTTAAGAGGAAGTTTAAAGCAGATTTTTTTAAAACTTTAGCTCCTTTCAATTTGGGAAGCTAATTTAAGAATTCTGAACTGCACTTGGAAATAAGTAAAAAAAAAAAAAAAAAAAAAAAAGAAAAAGAAAAAAAAAGTTTCTTAAATGCAAAGCTTATTAAAATGCTGACATGATATGGACTTTTATAAAAGACACTGACACTTTGTTTTGTAATGTTAAAGTAAGCATTAACTTCCTCTCTGACATAGATGTGTATATACATTGAAACCAAAAGTTTATTTCGGACATGGACAAATAAACACATCCAAAACTGTTCAAAAACCAGCTACAAATGTGTTTATGCATCTATCTTGATTCATTTTATGCCCTTCTAAGCTTGAAACGAGTTTGTCAACTCATACATCTGGTGGAGGTGTTAGCAATTGCTCAAGTACTTCAAAGGCACCTCAGTTTCTTAGTTACTATATTAAAAACAAATAATTAAAAAAAAAATTGGTCTAAAAATGTTTCTCCCAAAATAATTGGCAGGGAAGGGGTTAAGTGAGCCCTACCCTGATTGGAAACCCCAAGCTGGAAGTTTGAATAGGTCAGTGATATACCAACAATACACCAGCATACTACTCAAATATTCTGGTAAATTTCTATCTTGTGGATTAAAGAATTGCTTCATGAATTTGGTGACTCAGCAATTTCAATCCCTTGGCTGGGTAGGGCAAACAATCTCAGTGGTGATAAGGTAACCAATAGAGTAGTACTAATTTTTTTTTTTTTTTTAAATCATTTCCCCCCAAGCAAGGAAATAAAAGGAACTAAAACAAAGAATTACTGAGCTGGGGGGGGGGGGGGTACTTTTTTAAGAAATGATAATAGAAGTCGAATCAAGATTACTACTTCCATCCATAGAATTCTCAGTATCCTTCTGTGGAACAAGATCTCATTTCATGTCTACTCTTCATTTGCAAGGATATTGTCCCCCATTCATTGCCATAGAGGAGGATTTATATTCTGTACCAGTTGAGTATACTATTTTGCTTCTAACAAAATTTTTCTATCTACTAATACTTTGTCTAATGTCTGGATGGCATCCTTCACTAGTCTAACGCACCTTTGGATTTCTAAGTCACATTTCTCATTAATCTTTGTACCATTAATCTTGATTTTCATGCCCCCCCCCCCGATACCGAAGCTCCCTCACTGGGCTTGTCTCTCTTACTGACAACCATATGTTCGCTCTTTCTTTTGCTTACATTTGATAATGAAGGAAAACAAGAAGAAAAGACTATCTTGTGTAAAAGTTCTTGTAGTTTCCTTTCCAAGTCTGCCAGCCAAACAGTGTTATCTTTTTGATCAAAATATTCAAGCTATGATATTTCCCAAGGTTAAGTGCTGTAGTAAGAATAAGAAGATCGTATTGCACTCATCATTCAAACAAGAGGTGGTTTTTCATCTGGACTAAAATACTCCTGGTGCAAGTGGCTACTCAGTCACAAATACCTACAAGTAATTTGCAAATTTGAAAATACTAATTACTAAATTTTATATGGAAGAAATATTTAGAATGGAAACATATACAAATTGATAGAAATACAAAGAAGTTTATGTATACATCTAAATTCAGTTTCTAACAATTCAGGAACAAGACAGCACTAGACATGGTCAGTAGAAAAAAAACAAAAAACAATCTAACCCTATAAATGAAATAAATATTTTATTTTGAAATTTATTGAAGATTATCTGGATCGACAGACACTGGATAAAGGCCGGAGTGAAGAACAACCAAAATGTTGTGACAATGCCAAGAAAAATGAGAACAATAGTTCCAATGTCAATATGGCAGATTACTTCATCAAACCAAATGACAGAATGTCACATGTACCCTATATCAGAAAGCAAAGTGCACACGTGATTCGTGTTTATATATGAAAACATCATGAAAAATTTTGGTTGCACCTCAAACAATTGCCAATTTCTTGCCATACAGCAAATTGGTTCATAATTGTTATCTGGCATTAAGAATTTCTTAAGACAATCAGGTGCTGTAGAGAAGTTTATTCCCCTCAAAATTCTACATTATTTGCATTTATCTCTCCCACCCTAAAAAAAAAAAAAAAAAATTTCCTTATATAAAAGGTTTTGTTATTAAATAATTTATTCATGAAGAGAAGAGATTTTTTTTTTTTAATTTTGTTTCAGATATAGAAAAAAAAATATCCGAATTTTTTTTTACCCAGGCATAACTAGCTTTGGGAAATTGTGTGAGTGTCATAGTGGTTGTTACCAGAAATCAGCAAGCCAAGTTCACATTTTAGCCAATGGAAGATACATTCACTTCACACTAATGCTCTTGGGAAAGAGATGAATCCATCATCTCTTCCATTAGCTATAATAATGATAAAGCATAGTAGACTGGGCTCTTTAGCTTTGACTGGGAACCAATCAACGAGTACCATAGGGGAAAGAATGGAAAATATCACTACCTTTACCAATAAGCATCCTGGCAATCATATTAAATGAAAAGGATACAAAAAAGTCATTAACTAGACCCTGGATGAACATGGCATTAAAAAAAAAAAAATTCAATAAGACATAGCTAGTTTTAATATAAAAAAAGTGAAAGAGTTATCTCTCTTGTCATGAACCTTGTTACATGATGGATATTCACTGGCCAGCATGTTAACATCATGGAAATGTAATTAATATATACATGAATGAGCAGGTACTAAAATGTTCTTGGCCCAAACAAAAAGCCCCACAACTTAGCTTAAGTCTTGATCAGTGGCAAATAGACCAGCCTCAGATATATGATATTCATGGCTGCATCAATAAGCACATTTAACAATACATTTGGGATTTTCAGAGAGATTGCTAGGTTAAGCATATATTAGATCGGCTTGTAATGTAGATAAATGTATATACACCAAAACTACTGGTGAGTGATTCTTATTAAAACTATATATATATAAAGTAGTGTTGAAACAAAATAGCTACTTTTGTAGTGTTATTATATTCATGTTATAATTCCTGAATAAATATTAGCTCTACTTTGTATTGAGCACTTTTGTAAGAATAGTGTTTCTTTGGATATGGAATATTATTCCATCCATACCTACCCTATACTTGGAGATATATATATATATACACACACACACGAGTTGAATATATGGGTCGGAATCCGACAAGATGAACAGAATAAATAAAGAACAAGTAGGAAAAAGTGTCTTTAATCTAACATGTTCCACTTATAACAAGCTTCTTCAGAGATTTAATAAGAACAAATGCTGAGAGACAGTATATACTATACCTCATTTAAAAATACTGTCTCTCGGATTTTAAATCATTCATTCTTATTAAATCTCTGAAGAAGCTTGTTATAAGTGGAACATGTTAGATTAAAAACACTTTTTCCTACTTGTTCTTTACTCTATTCATAAGTTTGTATATTAGTATATATCAAAATTGTATTAATTTTGACTCATTGAGGACTCAATATTTTATTATCTATATAATGTCTAAATACAGCATCTTTTAATAGTCTTTGAACTTCTGCAATTTTTTTTTTTTAGTGCTGATGGTCAGATTCTCCCTTTGTTTTAAAGCGATATAAAATTAACAACTGATGGACATCTAATTCAGAAACTTATATTTTTTAATCATTTCATCCCAGGCAAGGCAACAAAGCCACTAAGCCACAAAGGGTTACCGAGTCATAGAAAATATGAAGAAAAATATTATTATGGAGAGAAAACAATAAAAAAACAGGAATTAAGAAAACTGAAGATTAACATTGCACTTACATTGTTGAAGATCAAAGTTGACTGAGAATCAGGAAGGGAGTTACTAAAAGCAAGAAATGTAATAGAAGAAACTTAGCATAAAACTTAGGTGCCATTTCAACTTTAAAATGATGAGACCTAGCTGCCAATCTAGTACTGTGCTTAAATTGATAAAGACTAGGTGCCAAAGAGGAAACCTCATTAGAAGAATTACCATGACAGTATTCACAGAAAGGATAGAAGGCGGGCACATTATGGTAGTAGGAAAGTGACTGAATTCAAGATGCCAGGTCAAAACACAAGTCAGTTAAATGCCATATGTGATACACACTTTGGACAATCATGTCTTGAAAGAGACATGACTGACTGAACAGAAGATTATCCCACAGTAGGTTGCCATTGCTTTCTGTGGTAAACTGGTTGTCAGCCAAGGCTAGAGAACCCAGTTTGTCCTATTATTTAACCCATAACTGGAGGGAAGAGACAGATTAATACCTTTCCCAAGGGTATTTTGTGCACAAGTGAATGCAAAGAGTTTAACTGGAATATGAATTCGGTTCCCAGATTTGTCGTTCAGAGCAGATATCCACTGCACCACAATGCACATCCTGCACCAAAGAGGAAACCTAATTAGAACAATTACCATGACAGTATTTACAGAAAAGATAGAGGGAGGCCACATTATGGTAGTGATTGAATTCAAGATGCCAGGTCAGGATACAAGTCACTATTCCTGAAATACTTAAGCCACATTTAAACAGTCATGTCTGATACTGTTTCAATTTATATTATATCAAGAATTCTGTAAGCAGCTTTAGCAACTATGAGGTCTAGTTTAAAATCATGTCTAAGAATCTATTTGTATGCACCATTATAACATTTGGAATAGGAATCAGAAATAATGACAGATTGATATTGATGGTTACATAAGTTTTATAGTGTCCCTTCAGGATGTACAAAATTATGATTACTTTTCTTTATTATCTGCCAATTAACCTGCATTCTTGGGAAAGATAGATGTGATTTCCTTGTTATCTTTTCTATGGTCCGAATTCAAATTTATCTTTATCTTAGACAGGTTGCCAACCTAAGCTAGAGATTCCAATTTACAATACAATTCAGTCCATAGCTGAGGGGAGAAAAAAGTGATCCAAAGTTTCCCTAAGCAAAGTAAATTCAGGCTAGTTTGTAATTTCAACTTGGCTCACGATTAATTGCTTTGTTTTTTATGGTTTGTGAAATTTTTGCAGGTAATTTAAAACCAGAAAATATTTTTTAAATTGTGAGAAGAATTCTCAAAGACTATTGCATTGACAAATTTTTTTTACGATAAGGATTTTTACAAATCCAAGTTCTATTTAACCCATAGCTGGTGGGGGAGAGAATAGAAGCATTCATACCTTTCTCAAATATATTTGGGCATAAGTGAATGTACTAAACCTGTCTGAAAATTGAACTCAACTGATTTCAAACTTATCCATTTACCAGCCACACATCTCGTAGTTCAACAAAGGAACATGAAATGTATAGAAAAAGGAAAATAGTTTTAATACACTCAATTTCTCTCTCATATAAACTTATTTATAAATGAAACTGTGTGTGTGTGTGTGCGTTACCTATAGACTCCAAAACTGCTGAACCAATTTTCTTGAAAATTTACACAGTTGTACTATAAGTGTCTGCGAATGTTCTTAGCTAGGTTTTGTGTTGAGGTAACCGCGATAAATATCGAAAAAAATCGGGTTATAGAAGGAATGGTCCAATTTTACCGATTATATATATATATATATATGTGTGTGTGTGTGTGTGTGTGTGTGTGTGTGTGTGTGTGTGTGTGTGTGTGTGTGTGTGAAGATTAACAAAATGGTTATAAACAACCGACAATTTGAAATTATTTGTTTGAACATCATTTTTGATCGATACTTGTATTTAAGGAGATGTTCTGTTTTATAATCAAACAGTATATATATTTATTTCTACTGACCTGATTATTTACAATAAATTTTTGTTATGAAAATGTGTGTCATTCGGCAGGATTCAAACCTGCAACCCCTATCCACATGGGGGAAGCCACTGATTGATCTGGCGCATCTTAGACCTCTCGACCACGAATGACCAACAGTCTAAACAAAGTCAAATCAAGCCTATATAACAATTTTCGATTCATGTAAATAACCATCTCTGCACTGCAATGTATCGTAATGTTAACAAATGTAAACATAAATGTTGATAGGGGTCACAGTTTTGAATCCTGCCGATTGACACATTTTCATAACAAAAATTTATCGTAAATAATCAAGCCGGTAGAAATAAATATATATACTGTTTGATTATAAAACAGAATATCTACTTAAATACAAGTATCGATCAAAAATAATGTTCAAACAAATAATTTCATAGATATGTGTAAAATGTCCAGGAAAAAAAAAAAAAAAAAAAAAATAGCCATTTTTGATATTTTCAAAACTAGCTGTATGATGCTGACATAACTAGCTAGCCAATGAAAGGGGATCTTACAAATATACATACAGAAACTCTCCTGCAAGGTTACTCAGCAGTGAAACATCACTGGGAACTAATAAAATAATTTAAGCTTTTGGGGAGAATTCCTTGAGAAAATTTCAGATACAGTTCTGGAGCTAATGGCCAGTAATATACTCTCATTCAGATCTCCAAATATGGTTACAGATTCAGGTTACAAGAATAATACTTGAAAGTATCAATAAAAATCATCTACAAACTTTATTTGTTGATTTTTCATTACCATCTTTAATCATGTAGAATGCCAGTTTAACAGAAAATATGTATGAGTAACATTTTAATGATTGGAATCTCAGAAGCTGAATTTCTGAAGTGGTTCTCAATGATGTCAGAATTTGAAGTGGCTCGATAAATCTTGATCAGTTAATTTAAATACTAATTTTTGGGTGTGGCTTAGGTCGAACTTTTCAAGAAGTTTTTTTTTTTTTAACCAGCCTTTGAGATTTCACTCGCCAGATTGATTCAGTCGGTTAAAAACTGAACTGGATGATTAAATTTTATTGCTTTACTCGCCCACGATCGATTAAAAATCTCACAATGAAACATGTCCCTTCAAATATAGAAAAAAGAAATCTGATTTCTTTTACAACCCAAAAGTATACCATTGAAGATTCACAAGTTACTTAGAATGACCTACAATGACATTATTGATCTCTTTGGTCTCGTGTTTATCGTCCTGGTCAGTGTAAACATTCATTTAATTAACTCTTCCAGAGTGGAGCCAAAATATCTCTGTCGCCCGGATTAAAGACACTCACAGATTTTTAGAAACTCATTTGGAAAAAGATTATCCTTGACTCAACATCTATATTTTCATCCCCACTTACGAAAAGTAAAACAAACATTTGGAAGAAAGAAAAAAAAATGCATACTTCTTTCAACCATGTACCGAAAAAACAATTATACAAGCAAATAATTTTTTATAGAAAATCATTGAGAAAAAAAATCAGATTTGTTGGATTTTATCATCTATGAGATGGAGGTTGTAGTCAAACAGAAGAAAGAAATTACAAATTTAGGTACTGCCACTCAACTTATTAAAAAGTTTTATCATCAAAATGTTTATGCTATTATTAAGAGGAAAGGTCAAATTTTGTTATTTTTTAAAAATTTTTAAATCTTTTTAACACATTCAAAATTTTAATTAAAATTTGATTTTTTGTTTTTTGTCAGTGATTCACGCTATGTTTACCACTGGTTGAGTAATTTCTTTTTCTAATCTCAAAGGCTGCATGGAAAGTGAGAAACCAGTAAAGAATTCCATTAGGCAAGAAGTGTAAGAGAAGAAACTATTAACAAAGAACTTACGGTTACCTCAAGCCAATTCAACTGTAAAATGATAAGACCTTGTTGCCACCAGGCTTAATTTCATAACCCCTAGTTAATATAGAGAAAAGTTATTTATAGAAAAATCTTAGTGAAGCTTATGTTACAGTGGTGAGAAAGTGACTGAAGCTGGAATGCCAGGTTAGTGCTAATAACATTGCAGATTCTTTGGATTTTATTAAGAATATATACCTGACAGTTACTTTTTCTAACAGAAAAGAACTGTTAGGACTACTAGGTAATTGTGACATATTTAGGAAGGATATTAGGATAATTCAGAACCTGTACTAACAACAAACTGCCTGCGTGGAGATAGAAAATGAATTCAGTAAAAATACAAAAATAGAAAGAGGTGTAAGACAAGGATGGTGCATCTTAAACTTATTCAACCTGTAAAGTAAGGTGATTCTGATGGAATTAGATATCCTACTAAGATTCATTATTAACAGCAACAATCTTAACAGAAAATACACAGATAACACAGTTTCCATGGCAGATATAAAAAGGAAACTCCGAGAGAAGGTAATAAGTGAAAGCAAGAAGAAAGGACTAAACATCAGTTGCAAAATGGAATACATGGTTGTCAGCAAAAAGAACATTGCAATATGCAAATTACAAAATGGAAATACCAAAATCAAGTAAGTTAAACAATTTAAATATTAGGGAAGTTTTTCTTTTTACCACCTGTTAACACAGATGCTAAATAGTCTTTCACTGCATTTCTATGACTTTCTTGCCTTTGGTATTTCCTGTTAAATTCTCCAAGCCCACTTTCCTTATGTGGGCTGGAATTTCAGCTCTCTGAATTTAATTGTCTTTTTTTTTTTCTTTTGTTTCCACTTTTCTTTGAAACTTCCTTGTTGCTTTCACAAACCATCTATGGTATTCTCAGTATCCTTCTGTAGAACCACATCTGTTGCCTCAAGTCTCCACTTCATCTACAAAAATGGAAAAGCATTAACTGCCATGTGGGAAGATTGATGGGCACTCATATATGGTGTAATGATTAGCAAGCTTGTCTCACTAGATCAATTGTGACAATAGTGAGTTCAATCATCACTGAGTACCCTATTTTTCCAGCCTTGTGTCATATCTAAGCTACACTTAGAAAATCATTTTTGAGCACCTTGATGCAGTGCAAGGATTGACAAGCTTGTCTTGTTAGAGCAATTACAACTGAGTAATGAGTTTGATCCTCACTGAGTGCTCCATACTTTCAGACTAGTGCCACATTTAAGCTAACCTTAGAAAATACTCATATATAGGAGAACTGATATTACATGATAGCTCTGTAGTGCTTCTAATTACATTTTCCTGCTGGTATTTTGTTTAGCTTTCAGAAGGTGCCTTCAATGCAGCTTTGGATCTCTGTGACACACTTTTTAGCATCTGTTAAACCACTTCCCACATAGTACTTAATTTTGAAATACTTCTAAACTAAACACCAACTTAGTTAAAAATAAATCTTTCTCTGAAGGTTCCTTTTTTTTTAGTACTTGCAAGATTATTGGCTGATAGCTGATGTGAATCAATAAGGTTCTTTGAGTTTGAAGTATAAAAGTGCATAAGAAAAAAATGTTCTGCTAACCTCACAAATACTTTTCGTGATAAAGAGAGAGATAAACAAACAGATGACGTAGTGATGAGACAAGGGCAGCAGCTTGATGTTTGTCAAACACAGTAAGGCAAAAAGGTTATTATCAAAATTATGCTAGGATAAAAAGTGTGTGTGGAGGGGGGGTCATCATAAGATTGTTTTAAATTTAATTTGAACCTGTAGTTGAAGAGTAATAAAACCTTTGAAAACAAAAACATATTTGCAGGTCAAAAGCTACAAATTTGCAGGTTGTAGCTCATTAAACCCTCCTTTACACACTGCAATGATACAGAATAATTGCCTGTACTGGTGTTTGAGGCAATCAGCTGAGATGGCACAAATTTTGCAGGGACACATATCCTTTATATTATAATAAAGACTTGTGTGTGTGTGTGTGTGTGTGTGTGTGTATATAAAGAAATGGCTTGAGGGGAAAGTCCTAAAGGTGACCTATTAATATTAATTGTAAAAAAAAATTAATTAAAACTGATCCAGCTACAAAGATCAATGTAGTTTTAATTATTTAGTGAACAAATTTAAATTAGAACATTAAACAGTTGTATTAAAAAATGCTCAATATATATTTGAAGAAAAATGAAAATTCAACATGTAGAACATTTAGATAGGAAAGATCAGCCTGTTACACTACCATGGCTTCAACATTTTTGCCTTTGCTTGAATAAACAGAAAAGGTCAAAACCATGGTAGTGTTTGGCTGATCTTCCCTACCTAAATATATAAGATGCCATAAGCTGTAGTGCGATTTTCGCTTCCAGCATGCACGCACGTTTGCCAATCTTCCATACAAACAAAATAGATGACTACTACTATTGTTCATCCACGAACTGCTCATTACAACCAACACAATTGTCATCTTTGATAATGGCTGATGTAAGCTGAAAGCTCAGAAAGGATTAAATAAAAATATCTATCAATATTGTGATTTTCTTTCCTCTTTCAATGATAGTGCTATTTTGCTTATCAGATATGAAAAAAATTTAAATAAAATAAATCGACAAAACTTGTCTATATTATTTAATGAAACATGCATCTATATATATATATATATATATATATATATAGTGATCATGGAGAGAAAGAGAGACAATACCAGGAAAGTGTCAGCTAAGTTCATTCTCCTGACTACCAGTTATGAAAGTTCTTGCCGCATGTTTGCTCTTTAACAGCGCCTTATTTTTTTTGCAATAATTATGTCATCAAGTAGTGAAAAAATATTCAGTAATGAATTAGAACATACACTACTTGCGCATGAATACATGGTATATCACATGCTAAAAGTCTGCCTCCTTCTACCGAGCGTCCATAGCTTAGGGGTAGAATCACCAATTGACACCAATTCAGTCAGGTTTCAATCCTGAGTAAAAAGCAATCAGATGTCTAAACGTACTGATAAGCTGTGATACAGTGAAACAGATCTGTCTGCGGATGACTACATATATATATATATTTTTTTTTTTTTTTTTCTTTCTATTACAATAAAGACCATTTTATATATCAACTATCATGATCAGTGTTTGGATTATTTTTTTTTCTTAAGTCTTAATGTAAGATACTCAATATTACAAACATTAATATATATGTTGCCGTTGTTTAAGATGGCATATCGATATATTTTGCCATCATTTTTGATGGCACAGGCCCACTTGTATAATTTATAATGCGAGAAGTTATATGAGCATTTCTTTTTTCACTGGCAGAAAACATGATATGCTGTCACTTGTTTTGACACGGTAAGTTAGAAGCTTTCTTCCCCACAAAAATTTTTGAATTCTGAATTTTTGGGTAAAATAGTTTTTAATCTAAACCTATTTGTAAATGAAACTTGTGTGTGTGTGTCTCCGTTACCTATAGACTCCGAAACAGCTAAACCAATGTTCTTGAAAATTTACACAGTTGTACTATAAGCATCTGCAAGTGTTCTTAGCTAGGTCTTGTGTTGAGGTACCCCCGATAAATATCGAAAATCGATAATCGAAAAAATCGGGTTATAGAAGGAGTGGTCTGATTTTAATCAAATTTGATACACTTATAGACAAAGACATAAGAAACGATATTCAGAAGTTTCAAGATTGCAATTCTTACAATAGTGAAGAAAATCGATTATATATATATATATATATATATATATATATGAAAAAAAAGGCAAGATGTTTGTGTGTGTATCTGTTTATCTGCCTGTATGTCTATTTTTTCAGCCCTTTTATTTTAGTTTTTGCTTCGGGTTAGGCTCTAAGTAGGTATAATTGTAGTTCTTAGTCTCAGCCATGATACCATTTACTCAGAGGACTTAGTTAGCCTTCAAAATTCAGTTTATGACGAAAAAAAACTTATTTGATATCGATAGCAGGAAATCAAAATTTGACTGACATCCATTCATTTTTCTTTTAGTCTACAGTTTCACTTTAACTGGAAACAATTATTGCTTTTTAGTGTTTCGTGCCAACGTCCAAAGAGTCTGAGCTCCAGGACCATTAAAGCTTTCATTACACCCGAGCAATGTTGCTAGTATTTGTATAAAGTTAAAGGATTTTTACAAAGTCGCTATTTTTTTTTTTTTAACTTTCATAAGAATAAGATTAAAATCCTGCTTATTACATATACTGAACAACATTCAGCTATTGAGGAAATCTCTTGTTTAATCAATTCAGCACAAGCAAAGCAATAATGCTATTAAGACACAAGGGGCTACTGGGAGTGAAAAAAAAAAACTTTAGAAGGAATTGGAAACATAATCCTTAACAGGAAATAAGGGATAAACCTCTACTCCTGTTCAAAAGACTAGGGAAAAGTGTGAACCAGATAATATACAAACCTATCTACTAATGAGAAAAAAAAAAAAAAATGAATAGAGTTTAGGTAGAGGAGTTGAAGCTATTTAAAAAAGACCAAAATGAAATTGGCAAACAGAATAGAGATATGGATAAAAGCTTTCAGTTCTTACATTCTTGTGCTCTTTTTTTGGAAAAATTTAAAATAAAACTAAGAGCAAATAGATTTAGAAGAAAAAGTTAATGCTGAAAAACAAGAATAAAGTAAAACGAGATATTACGTTTTATTATTGAGACTCAGGCTTCAACTGTTGTAACCTTCGAATTTCAAATGTTTACCTTTATAATTGGTAATAGTCTCAGAGTTTGTTTTTTTTAATCCTATCCATGAGGCAAAATTTTACTCATTCTGTTTTCCATGTTTAGGGAGAACTCAAATCTGTTGATCTTCATGTATCATGTCCCTTCAGGACGCAGGCTTTGTCTCTTGTTGCTCTCAATATTTTTCTCTTGATACCTCTTCCAAATCTCGCTCTGCCATCCATTTGCTCAGACCTAACAAGTACATCTTGTGCTGCTTTCCCCTGTCTCTTTCCCTCTATCTGACCTGTGAGTATCGAATTCTCCAGGCCTTCTTTCCTCATTACATGTCCCAGGAATCTCATTTGTCTCTTCCTGATATTAAATATGAGTTTTCTTCTTGTTTGCATCCTTTCCAACACCTCATCATTGCACATGTGCTCTATGGTATCCCAAGTATCCTTCTGTAAAACCACATTTCTGCTGCCTCAAGCCTCTCCTTCATCTTTGATGAGATCGTCTAGTATTTACTTCCATACAGAAAGACAGATATTGCATAGCAATCCAGCATTTTTTTCTTTGTTTCTAATGAGATTATTCTGTCTTTCCGTACTCTGGTTAGCTTTTGAAATGCATTTTTGGCCATGCCAATTCGTCTTTGGATCTCCATGTCACATTTTTCATCCTCTGCCAAAACACTTCCCAGGTATTTTAACTTTTTTTTTTTATTTATTTATTTATTTTCTCTGACTTGTAGTCGGCATATTGGGATCCTCTTTTTATTTAGTTTTCTTGTAGTTTATGCTCAGTCCTTTCTTCTAACGTTCTTTCACTACCTTCTACAGAAGATTCTGCATTTTCCTTTCAGTGTCTGCTATCAGCACCATGTCATCCATCCATCTTATGTTGTTGAGACTGTGACCGCCAATGACAAATCCCGGCAAGGCTTTTTATTTCTCTCATAATTGTTTTCTGTACAGGTTGAAGAGATCCAGTGAGAAAACACATCCTTGTCTTTCACCCCTTTTTATTTTTGCATACTTGCTAAGTTCACTTCCTATCCGTACACAAGCAGTTTGCTGCCAATATAGATTCTTGATAAATGCTGAGGTTGTCGAGCATCTCTATCGAGTCTTTGTGTCGTACATTGTCGAACACCTTTGCGTAGTCTATAAAGCACAGATAAATGTCCTTTTGCATTTGTAATGCTCGTTCAGATAGCCTTCTGAGCATGAATATTGCATCCCTTGTTCCAGTATCTTTAATGAAGCCACATTATTTTTGTCCTATCTCTGGGATGATTCTGCTGCACACACTGTTCATCAGAATCTGGATGATGAGTTTTGTTATGAGGCTCATCAAAATGATTGTTCGATGGAGCTCACATTCCTCTGCACCATGACGATTGATCTGCTTAGCTCCTCCGGTATATTACTGCTGTTGTAGATTCGGTTTATTATTTCTGTGAGTGTCTATGCCAAAGCCTTCTAGGGACATCAACATCTCTATTACAATCATGTCTGGTCCAATTCCACTTCTCAGTTTTCAATCATCTTTGTCTTCTGAACCAGAGTATGTGAGTTTTCAGAAAAACATCCCAAAATTTAACAAAGTGTTTAATTCAAAATTACAAGTAGATTACTGAGCAAGATAACAGTTGAAGGCTGGAGAGTACAGCAGTCAAAATGTAGTTATTATAGCAAAGTATATAATGATGAGAATTACTTAATTCAGAAATTTTAATTTAATACTCGACAATTTTTCTCTTGCCAGAATCTATCTTACATATCTATAAGTCTATCATGCTTTGAATACTGCTACAGTATCTGGTCTGATGTTTCTGCTGCATATTTAGAGATTCTTGATAAAATACAAAGAATAATCAGTTATATTATTAGTCTAGTATCACAACTTCTGTTACTTTCCCCACTGCCATAATGTAGCAAGTTCCCTTTCAGTCAGTTAAGTGCCATACGTGATACATGCGTGGTGTTACTTCATGGTTCTTATTGCCTTGCCTGGAGGGAAGTGATTAATATATATATATATATATATATATATATATATATATATATATATAATCTCGGAATTATTTTGAACTTTTGTTCTCATCTTGGTTGATATAGATGTTAAAATAGACACGTTTCAACCAAGCACTCTCTGGTCATCATCAGGTGTTCATAGATTGGGATGTGGATTATCTCATTGATTATTGTGAAATATTGTGTGAAATCAATTATTGTACTTTCATGTTGGATTCGATTTGTCATTACCAAGTCCAAGGATCGAACTCATGATCACTAGATGATACTAACCAACTACAATATCCCTATTCCACCATCCCGAAGGACTTTAGTGGTGTATTTTTGGAGCCTTTTATATATATTTCTGAGATTAGTAATTTTCAATAATCTCGGAATTATTTTGAACTTTTGTTCTCATCTTGGTTGATATAGGTGTCATAATAGACAACGTTTCAACCACTAACATAATCCAGATGTTGAAATCCAACTGACACTGAATATAAACAGCTCCAAAAATACACCACTAACTTTGAAACAAAATTAAAAATATTCTAAACGTATACTGTTAAATATAAGAGACAATGAATGTCTATTATGTTTAATCATGAGCCGTTCTAAACGTCGTATTTTGGCTTTAATTTCAGTTGAAAATAAAGACAAAAATTCTTCAACATTGTTATTGTTATATTGTTACCGCCTTGGTGACCTCTCTGAAGATGGCTCATGTGAGCCGAAAGCTTAGAAACAAATTAATAAAAAATTATCCAAATGTTGGAGAATTTTTGTCTTTATTTTCAACTGAAATTAAAGCCAAAATACGACGTTTAGAACGGCTTATGATTAAACATAATAGACATTCATTGTCTCTTATATTTAACAGTATATGTTTAGAAAATTATTTGCTGCCTCGATACCCTAAATATATATATATATATATATATATATATATATATATATATACACACACACAATTCTGACATTGAAGAATGTTAGAATAGAAACATACAAAAGGAGAGACAAATAAAGTTTATGTACGTAAACTCAATCTTAATAATTGCTGAAAATAACCAATTAATTTTTTACCCTTAATGGAAACATAATGGGACAATGATTTAATACATAAAATATGGATTTTTTTTTTTTTACAATAACCTTTCTTAAAAGTTAAAGGTTATTAAAAACTGAAACATTTAAGTAAGAATTTTTTGTAAATAATTGATTTTTTATGCAAGTCTTAATCTTTAACCCATAGCTGAGAGAAGAGGTGGATACATACCTTTCCCAAGGGTATTTGCACATAATTACAAATATGAATCTATTTTGTCATTCCGAGACTTACACTACCTGCACGTCCAACTTTACAGCACCTGGTATCCCCGAGTAGTCACCCATCTAGGTACAGGCCTGGTTCAACGTTGCTTAACTTCAGTGATTGAGCCGGTATTTCAACGTGATATGGCCAGAAAGCCAAACATAATAAAAAATAATAAAGTACAATTTTCGTAGACACTTTATGCAAATTATCTTCCCTTAATTAAAAAACGTGACATAATCTACTTACTAAAATACGATTTAAAATTTAAAGAAGACTGGGGTGGGCTTAACGTACACATTTTGCCAAGTCATTCTTAAAACATTCTAGTAGTCATAAAAATAAAATGTGACAAAAATAGAAGTAAGTAAAAAAATAAAAATTAAAAATTAAAAAAACAAAAAACAAAGTAAAACAAAAATGTTAGTAAAAGTAAAAACCATTTAATTTTTTTTTTATTAACACACACACACACACACACAAAAAAAAAATCAGATGCAAATCAAAACTGAATATTCAACTGCCACAGAATTTCTCTAAAAATACCAGCAAAAGTTTTTTTTTTTGCTGCAAAACGAAAATTGTAAGGTCATCCGGACTTAAGTGTCTACAAACAGAACAATTGCAATGCCGTCATCACATTTATCATTTTTACCAGGAAGGTCCTGCAAAATAAGCAGTGGGTCGTTCGTTACTCTCTTCGCGTGTTAATGATTTTTTGTTTGTTTGTTTTCCTTTTATAAAAGAAAAAAAAAAAGTAAAAGATAAACACGTTGGCGTGACCTTTTCCGCTTACATTCAAAAAAAATATTGTTGTCCAGATGAAAAATAAGAAATAAAGCGATTGTTATTGGAATTGGAAATGAAAATCTGACAGTTTTAAAATTTTAAAGCCCTCCACCCCAAGTTATGTGCTTATTATAAGCACATTTGAAAAAAAAAAAAAAAAAAATTGTTAATGGGGTTCTCGATTCGTTCTCTAAAAGAAATGGACACACATTATTAAACAATGTGTGTCCATTTCTTTTATTTCACATTTAAAATTAAATATGCCGTGCACCTTCAGTACGAAATTTATGGCTTTCCACACATCCATTTCTTTATCAGGCCTGACTTCCAGGGAAAGATAGCTGTGTAGGTTCGTCAGACAAGGCTTAGGGAGTTGGGTTCAGGCCTTTGAACTCAGGTCACCAATTTCCCTATAGTCTGTCAATAAGCGATAATCCCTAATGGTTCAATAAATTTATGAATGTCAATGGAATGTTTGTTTACGTTGAAGGTTTTTTTTTAGGTAGTTAAAAAAAAAAATCCGATCGAAGAAAAAAAGCCACAAAAAAACTTGAAGTTTTCCCGTCAAGATCAAAGTAATTTTTAAATTAATTATTTTAATTATTTTTTTTTTTAAAATCATTTCTAACAGAACACGTTCGAAATTTTGGTAATGTTTTTCCCTGTTTTTGGTCAGCGGGTGATCAAATTTTTACCAGAATTTAATGTATTATTAATTATAATAATTATGAAACTTTCAGGACATTCACAAATGAATTATAAATTATTTTTTTAATTATTGTTTTTAGAAAAATCTTGGAATTTTAACAGGGCAGATTTTTTGACGTGTAAAAAGCTAGAAAAGAAAAGAAAGTAATGGAAATAAGTTAACTGTTTGGATATGAAGTTTAATGCACACACGCACCACACAGGGATATTCAGTAGAAAGACAGTGTTACGCCAATCGTAAAATGTGAATCTGGTTTTAATCTGTTTTTTTTTTTTTGTTTTGTTTTTTTTGCAGGATTTTTTGTTTTGTTTTTATTTTGTTTAAAAAAAAAAATCAGAGATAGAACACCAACCTCTCGTGCAGGAAATATTTTAACTAAGACAATCACAAAAATGCTGAGAATTAAAACTTTGAAATGAACGAATACGTCGTAGCGGAGAGTTTCACTCACAGCCTAAGTATCTCTCTCTAGTTCGGTGTTCGAGCCCAGCCTGAAGAACTAGATTTCGAATGCTGGTTTTAACCTAGGTAGGTTCTTGATACAATAGTCTTCCTAACCTGCTTTTATCTGGTGTCATAATTCAAAAGTTCAAAACTTTCTATATCAAGTTATATGGGTAGGGAAAAAAATAGTGAGTGTGGAAGTGTAGAGAAAGATTTGTTGACAGATGGTGACAACAGCTGATTAAATTACCATTGTAACCTGATAGGGTCTCCGAAGAATAATAGAAGGTAGAGGAAGAAAGTAGTGATGGGGAAAGAGTCATGGGTACAACCAGTTTTCATTTTAGTGACTATCAGTTTAACTTTTTAGTTTTTAATAATAAAAACAAAAGGAAAGCCTGTGGCTGTAATGTTAATGTTAACTAGTTACTGTCTGAGAGTCGTGTAATGCTTTTTTTTTTATTTTTATTATCAACTCAGAAATTGTTTTCTGTGTTGATGATTAATTTTATACCAGGGAAAGTCTAGAAATCCGAATTATTTGTTTCAAAAGTAAGAAAATAAGGTGTTTTTTACTTAAAACACATACAGGCAAACGAGTGACCAACAGAATTTGATTTTTACTTCCGCAAAAAAAATCTAAGAAAAAATTTGTCAGGGTTTCTTTTTGAAGGTATTAAATTTTTAACAATTAAATAAAATTATATAGTTTTCCGGTTTAAAAAGGATTTCGATTCATAAAAATGACTGGACAATAAAAAATCTCTCTCTAAAAGAAAAATATTCTAGTGGGCAAAATTACCGGATTTGATGGGATCTCTTTAAAGACCTACTTTTAGAGGTGGTGTTAGCACAACAATAGTCCTTTTTTAATCAACAAACAGCTTCTGGGTAAACTTCCAGATACCTCATACCATTTAATATTTAAAAAATTAAGATCCTGGAGTTATTTTTCCGGTTTAGTGGTAAGAGAAAAGAAAAGTCTAAAAAGAGGATCTTTCTTCAGCGTTATATATATATATTAACGCTAAGCAAGTGCGCCTACACTGTGTAAATTTCTACTCTGAGTATATGTCTCGCTTTCTATAACTAGTGAAGAGGCCATCTCAGTTAAATACGGTAGTAGTAGCTAAATAAAAATACGATGTTAGCAGCACAAGTAGTAATGATACACAACATAGGTCTTAATTTAGTAATGCACAAATTACACTACAGAAACATACTCCCACAAAAAGCTGTAGTACGTAGTAGTAAAATTCAGATTTCATAGTAAAGCCGAGTACTGACATTATTTAAAAAACGAACAGATGATGTATTGTAGCCAACAGAATGTGATTGTGAATGAAAGAATCTTAGAATTATTAGTACAATATTTTTTTTTATGTGATGAACTGTTAAAGTCAAAAAGGTTTTTTTTTTATTTCAAACATTTCGGTCGATATAAAATTCATACAAAAATTGCATGATACAATTAGTAGTCGTAAAACTATTGTTCGGGCGCTTCTGGTTGACCATTATTGAGTCAAAGGGTCGATCATCAATCCGCGCTCTCATATTTGTGGACTTCGAACAAACACTATAATCAATCTTAGTAAATAGTAATTAATAGTAGTTGTATTTTTTACTGTTTTACACAGAGTTAATACGTAAAGTAATAATACTTACAAGTTACAAGTATAGGTCAACAACGAATAACTGTCCTGTTCGCGGTTTCGAATAATCTAAGGACTCTTCATCTCTTAAATTTATGTCCTCTGAGCTGTAAAAATCAAATTAATTTTAAATCTGATGGATTAAAAAAAAACTTTAATTTTTTAACAAACACCACCTACTTATTTTTTTTTTCAGTGATTTCTTCAAAATTTGCTTTATTGAATTTTCTCAATGTGTTACGAATTCGAAAAAAATGTAGTTAAGCAATAACCGTACAAACTTAGTGATCACCGCATTAGTAACTTAAAAAAAAATGTGGAAATAAAATTTAAAAAGTAACTAAAACAGTTCAGTTCTGGTTATTCTTGGTTACGAGCACTTGGACATAAGCTTAAAGCTTCCAACTAACACAGACAATATACAATAATAATAATAACAAACAATGAACCTTTTAGTAAAAATTTCATTGATACAACGCAACTAAACATGGAAAAATTCAGGAACTTTTTCAGAAGCAACCATTTTTTTTATCATCCTTTATATTGCGAAACGAACCAAAAAAAAAAGTGAATTTAAAAATCTATCCAGAAAAAGAAAAGAAAAAAAAAACATTCAAAATAAATTAATAGCGTTTAAATCTTTTTAATAATAAAAAAAAAAATGAAAGTTTAGTCATTTTGGTTTTTGTTTGTTTTACTTTCAAAAATAAAATGTGAATGAAAGAGAAAAAAAACAAAAAAAAAACTCAATGACGGGTTTTCTTTTATTGAAATTTAAATTCATCCATTTTTTTTTCTATTTTTATAATATATTGAGTAAACGAAAGGTCCGATATCTCTTAAAAGTTTAAAAAGGAAAAGAGAGAAAATATTAATACAATATCCTAGCAATATGAAACAAGAAATAAAATCTGATTTCTTGCAAGCCAGTAGTAAAATCGTTTACCGTCTTTTGATGCCGGTAGAGAGAGGTTTTTTGGTCGTCAATCGTAGAAGTCGATTACCAATTAATTTAGTACGGCTGGAACTGGTTTGTTATTATTAGAAAGTAGCATTGTCTGTGATCACTTTAACAAGGTGATTGGTTTGGTTTCATGAGAAGTAAATTATTTAATTAATTGTGATGGACGTAATGGAAAATCACCGACGAAAAAGGAGAGGGACTAAGAAGAAGTAATAGTAGTAGTAGAGCTTCCATGAAAGACAGGAATCATTTGTTAAAGGGGGTCAATAAAGGTCAACCAAAAAGAAACATTTAAAAAGGGGATTTTTGTTGATACATTATAAAATTCTATATACAAGTTAAAAAAAAAAAGAAGATATAGGCAATATTTAGTTTCATTTTCTTTTTAAATTTATTTCGGATTTATTTTCAAGGAGAAACACGACATTAAAAAAGCGTGTAGGTTTCTTTGTTTTTAACATCACACTGTAAGGTCCTAGTATCATTTTTTTTTTCTTATTGATCAAAATGATGTTCGTTACGTTCATGAGGTCATTACCGGGTAGATATCAACACGGGACAGGTCCTTAAGAAATTTTTTTTTTTTTATTTAATATACATGTGGATTGTGGAATCGGTTGATTTGTAGCACTTAGATCAAATCAAGTATCATTGAGATGAATTAACAATAGATAAGAAACGAAAGTAAGAAGCGAACATGTGGTGATTAATGAAGATATTTTGATTTCTTTTTACGTGGGGAGATAATAAAAACACAAACATTGAAAATCAAGTGTGTAGGCGTGAAGAAAAGAAATAGATAAAAATGGTAAACCTGAAACGAAAGAATGATGTAAGGGACCTCAGTCGAAAAGAAAAAAAAAAGTAAAGTGGGAAGATCTTTTAGATTTTGTTTTAAAAATATTTTTGGAAATTCGAATCAAAACATCAAATTATAACTAATGTTTATAAGTTACAGGTGCTTGGTTGTAAATTAGAAAAAAAAAAAAAGAAAAAGAGCAAATCTATTTTTAACTGGATCAGTCTTTCCTGGGAACTAAAAAGAAAAAGACAGATCAATTCTTGCTTGTGAATCAGTGTGGAAGCCCTAGATAAAGAAAGATCAATAATTAATTTATTATATCCAGATATGGGACTAAAAACAACAGTTTAAGAAATAAACAACGGAAGCCTTCATTTTAAACACCTCTAACATTATTAAACTTTAAATACAAATAAATCCTCTGTACTGTTGGTAACAAAAAGAAAAAAATCTTTTGTTTTTTTGTGTGTGTGTGTGTGGTTTGGAAGTTGTTTTAAAAGATAAAATAAAAACAATATTGTAGATTAGAATTAGTTACAAAATAAACATAATATTCATGTACAGAAGAATAAAGATTTTTGACGACCACATACATTGTTTTTTTTAAAGAATCAGATTTTTGGTACCAAATAATGGTAAAAAAAAGAAATTCTTGTGAAAATAAAGTGCCTAAGATTTCATTTCAATCATGTAAAAGTAATAAACAAAGAAATTAGTATTGTTTATAAAAATTACACGAGTTACTTTTAAAAAACAATAACAAACAAAAAAGAACCAGTTAAATGATAATGATTACTAATACTTTTTAGTAAAAATGAGAAATTATTACTTTTTTATTTTAGGTAAGTTTAAGTTAAATTTTTTCTGTGCAAGAGAGAGTGCACCTAGAATCCAGATTTTCTTTAAAAAATAAGTATTGTTGATGTAATTAAGCACTTCTTAATAAAGGAAGGAAATATTTTAGTTATTCTACGTTGAAAAATAATCTTAGGCGAGTGTTGTACATTTAGATTTTTAGAGGTTATACTCAATAATTGCAATCTGTACTGAATGATGATAAAAACAAAAACATCACAACGTGAAACATGAATGAATCGAAAAGAATAGCTGAAAAAGTGCAAAAGGATGGTTCTTAGGAAAACGGTTTACTTTTTTTTAAAGCAAGATGAACTATTTTTTAAAAATCTGAATAAGCAATTAAAAAGTTTAAGTGCTTAATAAATAAACATTTTTAATTAATCCATGGTGAAACAGAAATTAAGTAACTGGATCTTTTTAGAAGATGAACAACAAAAAATCTATTATCCATTTTTTTTTTCTATTTGCATTTGTGAGATTATCAAAAATAAATAAAATGGAAGAATTAGTCTGGGAGAGACTGAAGAATTATAAGAAGAATAAAAGAAAGAAAAAAGATGACTATTATTACCTTGATCAGTTGATGGTAGTCTCCTTGAGAGGTTTGACGGAACAGGAATCTTTCCTGTTATGGTCCTTGTATTGTCTTTCGAGTTTATATATAAGTTAGTAAAATAGCCAACAATAAAATTGTGTGTGTGTAGATTTCAAATTATTATTAACAGCAAATAAAGTAATATTTCTTTCGTTTTATGAATGAACGGAAGGACAGTTACTACCACAAATAATAATAACAATGGCAAAAAAGTATTGGTAATAACAACAAAATCAACAATAAAAAATAATGGTAAATATTAAGTGTTTTACAAGTACTGATTTGTTGTTGGTGTCGGCTGCTATTATTTTCTTAGAATAGTTAGATGATCCATAAACTGTAGGTAGATGTCTGTCTTTTTTCTTTCTTTTGTTAATTAAATGTACAGATCCTCAGAAAAAAAAAAAATTAGATTGGTAATTTTAAAACTAAAAAAAAAGGTGCTACAAGAGATGGTCGATCCCAGCCTGTACTATTCAATGAATATGAATATTTGTTATATTATTAGTAGCTGTTGTATTATTATTGTTATTAATGTTGTTGTTATTATTATTAATATTATTGTAACCAACAACAGTAGTGGGAAAGTATTCTCCGTTCACCTTCACGTTGTCTTCATACTTCTTGCTTCTTGTTAAACGAACGTTATTCCCGCAGTGCAGAGGACGGACATGCGCACTGAGCCTCTTATCTGGCCGTCGTCGTGGCCGTCACAGCTGCCTTTTGTAGCTGCCTCCGGTTTTCTTTTCTATAACTTTTACTTTCGGTTCAAAAGAACGACACTAATTACAATAAAAAAAAAAAAAAAAAAAAAAAAGATTTCTCAAATTACACTGCTTTTTATTTTATTTCTTTTTTACTTTTGTAAATAATTTTTAAAAAATCGATCACTCTACTTAACAATGAACACCTTTTTTTAGCCCACACATTTAAATTCAACTTTTACTTTCATTTAAAAAAGAAACTCCAAAATTAGAAAAATGCAGAGTAAATTAAATAAAAAAAATAATAATTAGATTGAAAATGTTATTCTAACCACCTAATAATTCTGATCGAAAAACAATTTTATTAAACAAAATAAAAAAATCAATTTTTAATACCAAATCAATTTTTAATTGCTAACTTTTTTACTATTTTCATTTCTAATATCTGATGAAAAATAAAGTTTATTTAAATGCGTTTACTTTTTACTTACTACCCTAAATTTTTCAGGTAGATAGTTTTTAATAATTGAAGCTAATGAATCACTTTTTTAAAATTACGAGTTTCTTCTGATTTTTCTTTGTAATTTTACTTTAGTAAATAAAAAACCCAAAATATCCGTCTTCCTGAATCCTGCTATTTTATTCTCCTTTTTAGTTTTTACTCACTGAAGTATTCTTATTCCCTTTCATTCCCTGTACTCACCCACTGCATCCTAGTAGCATTGTCGCCTTTCTTGGGGTGAAATGATTTTTAAAAATCGTTCACTTTCTCTAGATACACCTTTTTGTATTTTTTTTTAAAAAATAACAAAACAATATTTAAAAGTTTTGGCACAAGCTGCTACCTTCTTCAACCTTTTTTTTTCATTTTCAGTGACTTATATTTGGCATACTGGATATCAAGCGTTTCCCCTCACACCACCTGCCAATTAGCGAGATTATTTCTTACGAGTACCAGTTGTAAGTTATGTAAAAAAAAAAAAAAAAAAAAGAAAAAATATGCCAATATAATTCAACATTGTAAAAAAAAAAGCAAAAAAAACTGAGTGATTTCATAAAAAAAAAAACAAGGAAAATGAATTAAATACTAGTTAAGTTTAGGTCAACGAAATCTTTTTCTATGAGAACACGGCTTTATTGTTGAGAGAAGAGAGAACATTTTCACAATCATAAAGAAAATATTAACTGAAAAAACATTTTTTAAAATAATTTTTGAATGACCATCTCTAGAAGGCCATTCTTTTATTTTTCCAGTTGGTAAAGGCCAAGGTGTATCATTCATTTCTATATTCTCTCAAACAGAAATAAACTGTTTAACATGTTTCTGATATTTCGCTCCGTTATTTCACTAAAAAGAAGGAAACAAAAACAAAACGCCTTTCAGTGAAAAGAAAACCAGTGAAGTACATTATTTGCACAATAATAACATTAACAATATACAACAACAGTACTCAGTACTGTCTGTTTCTTATCTCATAAATTTCTGAAAAATCATTTGCCAGTTTGGCAATGAATTCAGGATTGAAGATTTTGTAGTTTAATGCCAAGAAGCACTAAACTCGATTCGCCAAAAGAAAATTGATTTTCTAACTAGTGCAAGAACCAATTTCTGGAAAGGTCAGTCTTGCGTGGGTTACATGTTCGACATACATGAGTAAGGGTATGAATGTGTTTTGAGTTTTAGTAATAAGTGATAATTTAAAAAAGTCAACAATTCTAATTTTAGTCTTTACAAATCACAAAAAGGTTCTGGTGTTCAATGAAACTTTTTTACTGACGAAACGACTGAGTTACTAAAAATACTAAAAACTGACTAGAGTTTGAGTAGCAGTAGAGAGAATATAACATGACTCAACAAGCAAGACAACACTTTTTGTTATTCATTTCTTAAATGATGTATAAATTCCATGAAAAGAAAGTTAAGCTCTCAAAGTCAAATCTATGCTTTGGAATAAGTTGAATGGAGTTAAGGGTGTAAGTTTTGGTTAGTAAATTATTTATTTTATCCTATTTTATTTCTTTTAGTTTTCAATATTGTTCACCCAATACAGCGCCACTCATGGTAGGGTTACAGAATGAGGGACATCAAATGTTTGTAAATAGTACGAAGTAGGAATTATTGATAATTATGATAAGGATATGGAAGATAGGTAACGATGGGTCCTTGACTTGAGGAAGTTAAGATTGCAGCATTCGGGAAAGCAACCACGTGGGATCTGTTCCACAAAAGTGCGATTCTTGGGGGAAAAACCTGTTTGAGTGGAACAATTGGGATGCAGATGAAACGATGATGATTCGATTCCCTGAAAATAACATGGCGGGTCTTAGATATATTTACAGCTAAGACCTGCCATGCTACAGCGTAGTAAAGGTCTGAACTGGTGGAGCTAAAAAGAATGGAGATCATCTGAACATTTACCATGGATTTTGTTTGTTTCTCAAAATCAAATCTCTGTTAGTGTTGTTTTTGTTTTGTAACAAGACGTTAACGCAAGGGGCGTGAAAAGAGAAGAGTACAAAGATGTTTAGTGAGGAGAAAGGACAATAAAAGAACAGGTTAAGGAGAGAGAGAGAAGATTGTAAAATGAGGACGCATTTAAATTTTTAATGATTGTAGGTGGCAGGGAACCGGAAGTGAAAAATGCACGAAAAGAAATTATTTAGATGTTAGAACTTATCATTTATTTATCGTATGGTTACATTCAATGAAAGAACGGTGATGCCAGATGGAATTTTCAAATTAATAATAATGACTGACTGAACATTTCTTTTCTTTTAAATTAAGTTTGATTTAAGCTAATGGATATTCGTTGTGATGTAATGGATAGTGCTCGCAATGAGAAATCGCAGAGCATAGTTCGAATTCGTTTCATTCATTCATTTACGCGCAAATACCCTTGGGAAAGGTATTCATAATGAATCATAATCCATCTCATCTCCTTCTACCTATGGGTTGAATAGCAGGACAGATTGGGTTACTATATATAGCCTTGGTTGGCAACCAGTCTACTGCAGAATGTAATGGCAACCTACTGCGGGAATATCTCGAAAGAGACATGAACGCCCAAGCGTAGGTACCTCCAAAAAATCACTAAAACAACAGCACGGAAAAAGATCCAGAGACTAGTCACTAGAGAGTATAAAAAACAAAGTTTTATCGGCAAAATGTTTAAGTGGATAGATCAAAGCATTTTTAATTATTTTTAAATTTTTTTAAATTATTTCTAACACGTTCGAAATTTTTGTAGAAAATCTTTTTTCTTCTTACGTCAGTGCGAGACCTAAATTGACGCATAGTTTATTACATAAAAAAATGTAATATTACGCAATGCACTTTTTTGACCGTGAAAGACACATTAATTTGGAAATTCTTGCAAAAATCAAATAATTTGTCATGATGGCACTTAAACTGATTGAATTACTTAAGTTTAAGTCAATGCTGTTAGTATTGGAAATATAGGTTTCCCAAAGTCAAATCTGTTTTTACTTTTTAGTGTTTTTTAGCGAGAAAATAAGTTAGTTGACGAACTTACCGGATGGAATCTAACAGGTTTTTTTTTTTTGTACTCACTTTTTTTTTTTTAATTATCATTTAAAATGTCCAAATTTTGTATTTAATTTAAAACTTTTAAATTAAAAATGTTCAGACGAGTAGAAATAGAAATAGATTGTTTTGTTTTTTTTCTGTGTGGGTTTAACAAACTGAACTAAAAACCTAAGTGATACTTGGTTATTGAAATGATTGACATTAAAACAATCTCAAACAAATAATGAATGAATGAATTTTCTTCATTTTTTGTTTTTCTTCGTCAGTGTAAAATTAAATACGGACTACTTTACCAGTAGGTTAAATTACACCTGCTTGTTACCAAATCACCCCACCCATCTGTTTTTATTCCAAAATATCTTAAAAGCTTAATCAACAAAAACTAAAACAACTCAATAGAGAAAAGGCCCCTGCTAAGAACTTACCAAAGGAAGGTTTTCTTGACGCAGTAAAACACTAAGTTTACTTTACTGCAGTTTTCACAACGATTTTTTCTTCAATTTAACCACAGCTGTGACAACAATTCTTTCACCGCTCCGTCCACATCGGATTCATTCCTTAAAAAAAAAAAAAACATAAAACATGATCGCGCTCTTTCAGTGTGTTTATTTTTCTACGTCGGTTCCTAAGATTTTTATTTTTATCACATTTGAACGGTAATCAATATCAAACGCCAGTTAATAGTTAGCTTATTTTTTCTTGTTATTTTTACTTTAACAAACGAGGAGCCACACGCTTGGGTAATTAATTTATTTGGGTCCAGAGATGTGTTGTGCCAATTTCCAACACGCGTGCAGCCACCCTCACATGCTCACATTCGACACCTCCACAATCAATTACTTGCTTGTGTCTAGTGATTTTGTCGCTATTTCGTATATACGATACGAGAAACGTAAGATATTTGTTTACAATACTCCCTCACGAGTATTTTTCCATATGGGAGCTGTTTTTAATCTTTAAGAAACGAAATTGTCGCTTATTCTGCCGCTTTTTTTTTTTTGTTTTTGTTTTGTAATGTTAGTTTTATTTTTGGAGGTGGTGGGATAGGGTTCGTGAGTGCAATTGTCGCTTTTTTGAGAAATAAAAAAAAGTACGTTTTCGGGAGAAAGGCTGTCTTTTAGAGAAAAGACAGTCTTTCTCTTCAAACTGTTTTTCTTTACTTAGACAACAACAACAACAACAAAAAAATAAATAGTGAAATCAATTTGGAGATTTAGTTCCATTCCAAGGTTAAAAGGAATTTTCTCTTTTGTTCAAGGTTAAGAAGAAAGAAAAGAAGAGCGTAGCAGATAAATTTATGGAAAAAGAAAAAAAAAAAGATATATTCTTTCTTCCTTTTAAATTTCTCTCTGTTTTTATCGTTCTCTCTGTCTCTGTCTCTCTTTCTCTCTCTCTCTCTCTGTCTCTCTCTCTCTCAAATTTAAATAAAATTTCGTTTGAAAAAGTTCAAAATAATCATCTTCAGATAGGTAAAATTTACTCAGCTTTTAACTTTTATATTTTGTTTTAAGTGAAAAATTAATTTTGAATATTCTTGACTTAACTTTGAGTTTCACTTAGTACAGGATGGTTATTGGAAGGTGGGGCAAAAAATAAAGCACCTGGATCATCTTTATTTCAATCACATCTTGTATTAAATATTTAGGAAATTTTCTCCAACTTCTTAATTTATTGCAGGAATTCTAAAAATTAATTTTCAAAAATTATTAAAAAAATATTACAATATATTTAACCAACTACATCTATTTAAAATTCAAGTGTAATTATTTATTTACACTTTATAAATTGGCTGATATTGTTTATCTACTGAAAATATTATTAGGAAAGGTAGTTGTAAAGAGGAATGATTAAGCATGTAGTTTGGCTGAAATATTTCACAGTGTATATAAAAATTGCAGGGAAATTTTGTTTGACTCAACAGTTGAAAAGCTTTTGCCTATATTTCTGAGATGAGCTAGTATTTACAGTATTTACATTATTTGGACTATTGTTCTCATTTTTGTTGCCATTTGTATGACGTTTCGGCCGTTGTACGCTCTGGACTTCTTCAGGTACTAGGCATTTCGAACAGAACCCTTTATTACAATCGCTGGGGTATATATCTCCAACCCTTAAGTACATATGGCCTAGTGGATATAGACATTGGTTAGTTCCTGTGACTTGATCCAAGGAGCTGTGAGTTCAATACCAGGCTACAGCAGTGGTGAACAGGGTTAGAGGGAGATAACACATGACTACCAGAAGAGGCTCTACCCAAAGGGATGGAGATAGATACCTCAGTGATTGTAATAAAGGGTTTTGTTTGAAACTCCTAGCACCTGAAGAAAGCCGGAGTGTACAATGTCCAAAACGTCATACAAATGGCAACAAAGATGAAGACAATAGTCCGAATAATGTAAATACTGTTAAAGAGTCATTGTTATATGCAAGTCATTACATATTGCAAAAACCAAAAAAACATGCAAGTCATTACATACTGCAAAAACAAAAAAAATATTAATATCATATAAAATTTAGGATTATATTAAAACATGAGAAACTTATATTCATATAAAAATAATATAAAATTTTGAATTATATTAAATCATGAGAAATTTATAATCATATAAAAATCATATAAAATTTTGAAGTATATTAAATCATGAGAAATTTATAATTATATAAAAATCATATAAAATAAGAAATATATTGAGAAATTCATAATCATGTAAAATCATATGAAATTTAGAATTATATTAAACAATGAAATATAGAAATCATAAAATTTAGAATTATATCAAAACTTGAGAAATTTATATTCATATAAAAATCATATAAAATTTAGAGTTATGTTAAAACATTAGAAATTTATAATAATGTAAAAACCATATAAAATTTACTATTTTTGTGGCTATAATTTATGGCTGTAGAAAAAAAAAACTTCTTCATTTCATCTCTACTAAATAATTTCCAAAAAATAAGTTGAGCAAAATTTAAATTGGAATTGTTTAAATGCCTATCAGCAAGAAAGGAGTAATCAATTTGATTGATTGATTTTTTTACTGCTTACCACCCTTTCACAGGTTATTCATAGCCACAAAAGATTTTTTGATTGTAAAAAATCTTTCGAGATAATAATGATTTTAGTAATAAAGTTGTAGCTGGGATGGAGGGTGGATTCGTACGAATGATGCTTGAACAGTTCCTATGGAAACAGAAGGCACCGCAAATATAACAAAAAAAAAAACACCTGGTAAAAACACCTGGTAAGTAAACAAAAATGAGAAGAAATCAAAATTTAATTAAATGAAAATTATTCTAATCTTAACCCTTGCCATAATATTTTTTTTATCATAGAGAAACCATCACTTGAAAGGGAAGTAAATATTTTAACAAAAACACTTCAGCTAGAACTATGTGTTAGAAATATCAGTCAGTTAAGTGCCATACGTGAAACACGCTTGGGCGATCATGTCTCGAAAGAGACATGACTGACTGGGCAGAAGATTATCCCGCAGTAGGTTGCCATTGCTTTCTGCGGTAGACTGGTTGCCGACCAAGGCTATAGAACCCAATCTGTCCTGTTATTTAACCCATAACTGGAAGGAAGAGATGGATTAATACCTTTCCCAAGGGTATTTGCACGTAAGTGAATGCAAGGAATTCAACTGGAATTCGAACTTGGCACTCCAATTTCTCGTTCCGAGCCGATATCCACTGCGCCACAACACACATCCTCAGAAATATAGAAATATAGTTAGGAATATACATGTCCATATTAGATAATTCATGTCCCAGACAATTATTATATAGAAGAGGATTTTGAAAAGTTCTTAGCCCTATTCAGTTCCTAAACTCAGAGCAAATTATCAAACCTCAGTCAGTCTGTCAATTAAGTGCCATACACGATACACACTTGGGCAATCATGTTCCGAAAGAGACATGACTGGCTCAGTCCGTTAATTGTCATATGTGAGAGATGCTTAGGCAATCATGTCTCTTTTGATCCATGACTGACTAGGCAGTAGATTATTCTGCAGTAGGTTACCATTACTTTCTGCAGTAGACTTGTTATCAACCAAGGTTATAGAACCCAATCTCTCCTGCTATTCAACCTATAGGTGGAGAGAGAAGAGATGGATTCATACCTTTCCCAAGGGTATTTCCATATAAGTGAATGCAACAAATTCAAATGAACCTTGAATTTCATTATTTGATTCCTCATTCGAGCCTAATATCCATTACACCACAACGTGCCTCCAGATCAAACATCAGAAAGTTTAACAAATCTCTAAACCAGGCCAAGAAATTTTCAGCATCTCATAATAAATCTCTATAGTTAAAATAGCATATTCAACACTAACAACCAGTATTGACCCCCATATGAAAGGATATCCTTAAACTTCATTTGAAGCTTAGATTATTTACCATATCTAGAGACATAAAGGACCACTTTCTTTTACAAAAATTTGCTAAAAATAACTCTATGGTCTTAGATGTAAGGTTAAGGCAGCTAGTAGATTAATGTTTATGTAGATGCCATAGACCAGCAGGATCAGTACTTAGCCGCCCTTGATAATTCAATAATATTCAATCTAAATATCATGAGTGTCATTTATAGCTACCATGCAAAAGAACTGATTATAATTATGAAGAACAGGATAGCCAGTATGCAAGTTGTCCCTCTCATTTAAAATTTTGCATATAGTGCCAGAAAAAGACATATTTGTATGAAATGCAGTTACACACATTCCCACCCACTCACTCCCTACACAAGATAAAAGGTATTTGATATTTATAGATTAAAATGGTAAGTACCAGGGATAAAGTGTATGCAAATATATAAGTCAACATCAAAATCAACACCTAATGGTGACTTTTATGTTTACTTTTATACATATAATCAAATGAACTGAATATGTGCAGCCAACAATATATTAAAAGAAAAAATGTTCACCACTTACTTGCTACTTAAGTTTTAACCACATCAGTCTCATCAGGACATAATGGCATGGTGAGTAAATTTACAGCTGCTTACAAACCAGTTGGGTTTCAGTCCTGGCTTAACAGGCCTATCTGCAGATAGTATATATATATATATATATATATGAGGTAAGATGGGTATATTGTCACTATTTAATATTTTTGATCCTGCTCTTTGTATTTGATTTTGGCGACTGCATGGTATAGTAGGGTCAGTTGGGCACCATCTGTGAGTAAGGAGCACTATGATGCAATTTATTTTGCCAGAAATTTGGAAATGGCATTCTATTTTGTTTGGCATTCATGCTGGAAAATCCAATATGAACATTTCAGAGTGACAATGTGAGGAGTGTGTAGAGGATTTAGAAAAAGTTTGATGAGTCCAGTGCTGATTACGAGGGTGTTTGGAGTAATCACTAGTGATAGCAACATTATGCATCCATTCGTTTAACCACAGGGCCTCAGAATCAACACGGAGGCCTACATCAAGTGACTATAGGAGGTAGTGCTACCTCAGGTCATAAGGGTGGCTGCTGGAAGACCCTGTGTTCAGCAACAGAAATCAGCACTATACCACACATGCAGAAGAACAAGTTATGGCCGTGAGTCAACTTCTACAGCCACATCGCCCCTAAAATTACCACTTACCACCTCCCAGACTGCGACACCCTTGATTATTATGTGTGAGGCACAGTTTAGCCAGAGATAAATAAAACTCCTTGTGACTCCAAAGATGAACTGAAGGCAAAGATTATGGCAGCATTCACCAACTTAAACAAGGTGACAGTCTAGAAGAGTTGCAAGAGATTCCAAAATCATCTGGAGGTCATGGTTGAAGTCAACTGCAATTTTATTGAACAATTTTTACTCATTAGTATTTTCAGATATTTTTGTGTCATTTTAATAAAGACAAATGTTAAAATGAGATGTCAATATTACTTTCATTTTCAGTAAAGCCACATCTGAGAAATTCTTACAAAACTTGTGTTAATAATCTGCCATACTCATATAGCCATATCTAACTACCGGGCACACTGGGCACGGGTCCAGGCCGATCCGTGCAACCATAGTGAATATCCGGGCAAGGAAAAATGTCTTCGTCAGAAATCAAACTAAACAATTCACGAAGAAAGAAAGAAAGAAAGAAAGAAAGAAAGAAAGAAAGAAAAACGAAGAAAACATCCGAATGAACGCAGTAAAAATCTGTTTGTTTATTTATTAATTTTGGGAAAAAAGACTGGTTATACTCAGAAAGACCGAATCTGATTTCCTGCTTTCTTTCTCGTTCTGTGCCTAATTTCCATTGGAATAGCCGAAAAAATCCGCAAAAATCATAGTTTCTGGAAATGGATGAAACTGATGATGTCATCATATTGTCAACTAATAAATCCGGGCAATTTTCTCTGTGCCCGGTTTTTTTAGCATCAGCTACGGCCCTGATCCCAAATCTTTGCAAGCTTCCAATATTGGTTTGGGCTGTATATTGTATACCTTGTATTTGATTCAATAGGAGTTACTCAACCATATCCAACGACATGACCAAGATAAATTACTTCAGCCTGGCAAAACTCATTCTTCGACAAATTATGGCAAGATTAGCGTGTTTGAGTCGATCAAACAACTTCTATTGAACAGGTGAAGAGGCTCATCCCTTGTTCCCTGTTTAGGATGTGATTTCCGGTTTTCTCTTTCCCAATCCCTTACGTAGCCCCCTGCACATCAGTGGCGTTACCGCCTTGCTCGGGGTGACATGATTAAAAAAAAATCGCATGATATTTCCAAGTATCACTCTACATGATAATGTCATCTATATAAATGTCAACTTCGGGTAGATCTTTAAGACACTGATTCATAAAGCTAACAAATGTAAAATGAGAATTTTCATCCCATAGGGCATCACACCATATTGATAAAGTCCATCGGGTGTCGCGAAGGTAGAAATTTCTTTGGCACGTTCGGTCAAAGGTACACGTCAATACCCTTTCAATAAATCACATTTGGTCATATAGGTAGCTTTCCCTGTCATATCTATACAATCATCCATCCGGGGAATGAAATATGCATCAGTCTTAGTAAGAGCGTTCTCTTTACAATAGTCGATGCAAAATCTAACAGAACCGTCAGGCTTATTTACGAGTTCACAGGGTGATGACCAGTTGCTTTGATTAGGCTCAATGATGCTATTTTCTGATATGTATGACACTTCCTTTTGTAAGATTTTGGCCCAACTCGATAAGGGCGTTGCTTTATTGGGATAGCGCTTCCCACTTCTACATGATGATAAGCTATCGTAGTTCTTTTTGGCACGTCAGGGAATAAACACCTGAAATCTTTAGTAAGGGCAGTTACGAGGGTCATTCAATAAATAAGGTGAATTTTTCGGTATAAGGACTTCTAATACTGATAGAACTTACTTTTTTTTAATTTTTTTTCCTGTACTTCTTTTTCAAAGGGATTTAATTTTTTTTGCAGATTTTTTTGCAGAGTTTTGGAGATTAACAAAGATAGCCGACCAAGAAGCATACTTCAGGATTGAACAGAGGTCAGTTCTCAAGTTTTTGGTTGCTGAAGGGTGCAAACCAATTGAAATTCATAGGAGAATGTCAACTGTGTATGGTGCCACATGTTTCAGCCAAAAAATGTCTACAAGAGGGCTAAAATGTTTAAAAAAGGACGGAGCAGTGTTGTGGATGAAGACAGGCCTGGGAGGCCTACAGAAGTGAAGTCTCCTGAGGTGATCGAATCAGTCAATGACCTCGTTCAGTCTGACAGAATGGTGACAGTGGATGATATTGCAAGGACTTTGAGCCTATCTGTTAAACAAACGCAGGGGTCATCAGTCACATGGAGTCGTCTTGCATCATGACAACGCAAGGCCTCACACACCAGCCCAAACGGTGCAGACCATCAACATGTCTTTGATAGGGAAACATCAGTCAGATGATTTCATGATCTCTCTCCTGTTTTGTCACGAGCCGTCTCCTTTATAGGGAAGCATCAGCATCTATAACGAGCCATCAGCATCTATAACGAGCCATCTCCTTGATAGGGAAACATCAGCAAGATGATCTCAGAATCTCTCCCCTGTTCTATAACGAGCCGTTTCCTTGATAGGGAAGCATCAGCGAGAGGATTTCAAGATCTCTCCGCTGTTCTATCACGAGCCGTCTCCTTGATATGGAAACATCCAAACACCCTGTAACATGAGCTGTCTTTTTGATAGGGAAGCATCATCGAGAGGATTTCAGGATCTCTTTCCTGTTCTATCACGATCTGTCTCCTTTATATGGAAACAGCCAAAGCGGGCTCTATAATACGAACGCTATTATCTCCCATGAGGTTATCAACGGGACAACTGAAATCTATGCCGTGATTTTAAAAATTTGTAACAGATCAATCGTCTCGTCTTTCGTTTCACAAAATTTCTCTTTCCTAGCTTCTCTTTTTAGCCTGTACTCGAGTCACGGCACACGAAGGAAATATACCTGAGTTCTTTTCCTCAATTATCTCAGTTTTTATTGAAGTGACCGGTTTTAGCACTATCTTGGGATGGATGGCTATCTTTCTACTAGTTAGCTCGTTCTCTAACAACATGGACACGCCTCTCATAGGCAGTCTGGGAACAACTTCAACGGCAATTACCCAACACTAAATCTGACACAAGATAACCCGATGTAGTGGGATACTGACAAATTCATCACTGATATCCTGGACAATAACAAATTTGCCCATAGCCAAATCCGACCAACGTGGCAAAAACCTCTCAAAATTAGGGACCCCGTAGTTTGCGTATCTTGCAAAATTTTTATGGGTATCCTTTTAGTGGTATCACCCACAAGCAAAAAAGATCCATCAGACACAAATGGCCCGTACTTCTTCAACATCTTCAACAACGGATATTCTATCCCACACAACCCAGAAGAAACTAAACCCTTGGACTGGTTATTTCATTTTTTAAATGCCCTGGACTGGTTATTTTGTTTAATTTTTTTTTCAGCAATTTGACACAATGTGCTCGACTTTGTTATAGTACTGGCACATTTAGAGTTTCTGATCCCATATATTTACTAGCCAGGATCCTGACGATTGGGAATTTATTTGCAAATTTATACCTCTTGAGTTTGTATTGGTACTTTGTACAAGTTAACTGGCCGGTCAGGACCTTATGACGTCTCTGACATGAAATTCATACCAGAACGAGACCCATGTCTTGGGCTCGAATAGCTTCCAGGTTCAAATGAACCACTATATTTCAATTTACTGTGCTTATGCATAAAATCATATTTGTCAGCGAGAGTAGCCAATATCGTACACAGTAGTTACCTTTCTCTCCTCAAGGTATGTTTTTATATTACCAGCGATATATTCTTTAAATTATTCCATTAGAATCATTTGCCTCAACCTATCATAGTCAGCTTCAGTGTTTTTCGACTGGCTCCATCTGTCAGAATAGATTTTCTTTTCATTAAGAAACTCGACATAAGTTTATCCGTTAATTTTCCTTGAATTTCTAATTTTTGGGTGCTAGGCTTCAGGCACTAATTCAAATATCTTATTTAACGATGTTATAGTCAGCACTGTATGCTACTTACAAGGCAGCATAAGTCTTCCAAGCTTTGCCTTTTAGTGCCCTTCCTTAGGAACATGAGCCATCTGGTTATGAGCCATTCTCAATTTGAAGCAACTTTTTTAAAATGTGACAAATACCCATCTACTTCGGCTTCATTAATTAAGATAAATTCTGGAAAAAAAAAATTATTTAGCATTACACAGTTAACCAATTTTCTTAGCAATTCATTCAATATAATCTTTTCTCTTCATGTTAACAGAAAATATTAGCTTGAGAAGGTGCATTGAGTTATTCTACTAGTGATTAGCATCAGCCATGCTGATAAAAGACAAAAAAGCTTCTCTTAGACAATTAAAAGTGCTGGGGATCACCCCTTTTTACACATAAGAATGGACTCGCCTGATGTATACATACAATCCTGCCTATACAGAGAACGGCAGTGATTGTCAGAGAGAGTTGAGTAGTTGGACCGCCGCTAGTTGGTCAGCAAGAATATAAACTCATTACACAGACGTACTTCTTCACAAGACTGTATATATTAATTTCTACTAACAGTATTCCTAGTATTCCTGAATTGACTAACCCGTGTTCCAGTTTGTATATTTTTGTTCAATATAACTTAAAATTTTTATCTCCATATCTGCTTTTGTTATTTATTATTTTGAAATAACAAATATCAAAATAACAAGAATCAACAACAAAAAGAGTGCTAGTTTTATTTTGGAAGCATTGTAGTTAACAGGCCATTCATTGCCCCATTTAACAACAAATTGTAGATTTTCGGGATCAGTTGGTGTCATGGAACTGATCATATTTATTTTATTTAAGATAAATAATTAGTAACCAGTGCTCATGCTTCCAAATGTATCAATATACAAATATTGTTTTTAAATGTAACACATTACAACATACATTGTTGTCACATTTTACATTTTTTATATTGTAATGGATGAAGAAGTTGTGAATCAAGGCTAGGTGTAAGATAGTCAGTACCGACCAGCCATCCCTCTTCCTCTTTTGGCCTTGTGCCACACAAGATGTAATATTTTAAAATAAAAATCATTATGAGTCTGAAGAGGTTCCTTTTTTAAATCTAACATGTCACTTATTCATCTTTTTTTATTTTTTCATCTTTTCACAATTAGTCTGATATATAAATTTGTATAGCATATCTTGCATGTGGGCATATGGTTAGAATCAGTTAATTTGTATGAATTTAGTACAGTGGTTGGATTCAAGTACTACTTCTGTCAACATTTTTGCAATTTTTCCAGCTATTTTTAGTTTGTGTCCGTCTTATATATAATGAAGTAAAAGAAAATACAGCAACCATTACAGGTAACATCAAAATGTTGAAGCTACAAAGATATGTATTGTTAATGCTTTCAATATAAAATTGTAACCAGCATTTGTTTTATATATCTCCATCCTATATATATATATATATATATATATTATAAATTATGTTTTAGAACATGTACATAATTTTTTCTAAACACATCATCTCTCCTCATTCTATACTCACTTGGATATATATATATATATATATATATATATATATATATATATATATATATATAAATGATGGTATAAATAATAACATTTGAGTTCATCCCATACACTCACCAACATTTCATATTTTTATCTATATTTATAAGAAAAAAGAAAAATCAACAGAAATTTAAAAAAAAAAGACATTTCTATTTACAGTATTTACATTATTCAGACTATTGTTCTCATCTTTGTTGTCATTTGTATGACGTTTGGGCCGTTTTACGCTCCGGCCTTCTTCAGGTGCTAGGAATTTCGAACTGAACCCTTTATTACAATCACTGTAGTATATCATCCTCATTCCTTGCATAAAGCTTTGACTGGGAGTCATGAGTTATCTCCCTCTAACCCTGCAATTTACTTGTTCACCACTGCTGTAGCCTGGAATTGAACTCACAACTCTAAGAGTCAAGTTAGAAACTAACTAATGTCTATATCCATGTGTCAGCCAAAACATCATACAAAAAGTAACAAAGATGAGGACAATAGTCCGAATAATGTAAATACTGTAAATAGTACCTCATCTCAGAAATATAGACAAATAGAATGCTCTATTATAAAACGTCGTACAAATAACAACAAAGATGTGGAAAATAGTCCGAATAATGTAAATACTGTAAATACTACCTCATCTCAGAAATATAAACAAATACATTTGTAACTATTGTGAAACTTTTGTCATGGGTGTTTTAGTAGGATCTTTATGAATATACGGGTTAGATTGAATGGCACTAAATGAGTTCTTGTGGTGTATGATTAAATTGTAATGGATGAATGGTTCATGAATCATATTAGCTAGATGTCAGTGGTGACCAGCCATTTCACCTTCCCCTTTTGACCTTGTGTTACATAAGATATAATATTTTAAAATAAAATCATTATGGGGCTGAAGAGGTTTCTTTTTTAAATATAACATGTCACTAATTTTTCTATCTTTTTCCATCTTTTCACAATTAGACTTATATATGAATTTATATATAATATCTTGCATATATATATATATATATTATTATTATTATAGTAAAATGTACCAAGAAAACAGTATCACTAATGACTAAAATCATAAAGTCCTACCGTTAACAAAACGTTAAATTAAGTTGTCAAACCCAAAAGGTAACACCAAATGGGTAAAGGGGAATCAAAAAAAGAAACAAACAAAGCAAAAGCTATGTTCGAAAGAAAAAAAAACCCAAGACGAAAACCTTAACAACAAAGAGCTCGATACGAAAGTACGAAAGTAGAGCAAAATTGTTTTTAATTTGGTATCATCTGATCTGTCTATTTATTTGCTGTTTTTTGTCTAATTTGTTAGCCTTTGTCCTGATGATCAAAAAAAAAAGAAGGCGAGTGAAACCGCGGTCGACTTTTGCGTCACTTTTAGTTCGTATATATATATATATATATATATATATATATATATATATATATGTATGAGCAAATAGCTTAGTGATTAGAATGTTCACTTTCTGACCATGAGACCTGGGTTCAAATCTCATGATGGTCAATTTGTCAGGAGGTGATATATCATACAGTATTGTTGGAAAGTGCCAGATAATGACACCATGGGTTGATACAAGCCTTGTGAGTGAAATTAAATAAAAAAACAGTTCAGAAGCCAATGATGAAACTACTAGCATTAAGTCACAAGTCATCTTGATCGAGAGTTTGAGCAAACTGGTCTTGTTCAACCTGTTTATCATGCCAGGTTATATGCTCTCTCCCAGAAAATGTACCAGTTAGGTGAGATTGTTATTAAGTAAAAACTATATTTACTACTCATAAATGATCAGTGATCTCCAATATTCGAAAATTAATTTTTAATTTTTTTGAGCATGCATAAACATGACAGTTTTTGTAAATATGGACGTCCATACATAAAATTAACATAAAAATATGTGTGGTAATTAAAGTAAATTTAAAAGCAAAGTATCTAAAATTCAATAAAACGTAGATTACCTAGAATATTTGCCCAAATTTCTAAGATTACGAAGTAGTTAAAAAATTATTTAAAAATGGCACTCAAGTTATATTCATCAAATAACTTTTACAGAAATATCAATTCTAGAAAAAATGTCCAAGCATAAGTCTATGGAGATAGTTGTCAACAAGTGATAAAAATATTCACAACCACGTTAAAAATGTTTTTCTGGGAGTAGTAGTAATTTTAAGATGTGTTATATAGAAGTAGAAGTAGATTTAAACTGTATTGTATAGGAATAGTAATAAACAAAGTTGTATAGAAATAATAATTCTAAGCTGTGTTGTCTAGAAGTAGCAATAATTTTAAGCTGTATTGTATATGAGTAGTAGTAATTCTAAGCTGTTTTGTATAGGAGTAGTAGCAATGTTAAGCTGTGTTGCACAAAAATAGTAATAATTCTAAGAAATGTTGTATAGAAGTAGTAGTAATTCTAAGCTGTGTTGTATAAAAGTTATAGTAATTTTCAGCTGTGTTCTATAAAAATCGAGGAAATTGTAAGCTGTGCTGTATAGAAGTAACAGCAATTGTAAGCTGTGTTTTATAGAAGTAGTAGTAATTCTAAGCTGTTTTGTATAGGAGTAGTAGTAATTTTAAACTGTTGTACAGAAACAGTAGTTATTTTGAGCTTTGTTCTATAGAAATAGTAATAATTCTAAGCTGTATTGTATAGAATTACTAATAATTTTAAGCTGTTTTGTATATGATTAGTAGTAATTCTAAGCTACATAGTATTAAAGTAATTCCTTGTTGGGGTGCCTTCAAAAGATTTGAAAAATTCCTTGTCCGTCATATTCAAAGAAATGTACATATATGACTATGTGTGAGTGAGTGTTGGATGTGCATGGATCTGTATGTGCAAGAAATCTTTGGTTTTTTACAGCTGACAAATTTAAGCAATGTTTATGCATCAAATATTGTGTGAATCTTGGTAAATGTTACAATGCTACTGAAAACATTCTTTATAACAAACCCATATTTTTGAGTGGAATAAATGTTTCAAGGCCGGTCAAGTGTCACTTAAAGTTGATAAATATTCTGATTGACCAATCAAATATGGAAAATATGGAAAAATATATCAACTTACACATGATGACTATTGTTGTATTCTTTGTCGGTGTTTGATTTCTTTTTATAATACAATACACTAAAAAGAAGTCAACACAACAAAAGGATTCAAAAGCAATTAACCATCAGTAGAATCACTCACATACAAAAATATTAAATTAAACCAAGCTCCATATAAATAAAAATAAAACTGGGACACAAGAGAGATTAAAAAAAGTCTCTGAGGAGTGAGAACATTATTTTATCGCCCGGTTCACACTCCACCCACGTCTATTGAACAGGTGAAGAGGCTCATCCCTTGTTTCCTGTTTAGGATGCAGTTTCTGTTTTTTTCTTTTCCAATCTTTTCACTCTTATGTAGCTCCCTGCACATCAGTGGCGTTAGCACCTTGCTTGGGGTGATATGATTAATATATATATATATATATATATATATATATATATATATATGTAATTATTTTATTATTTAGGTTTTGGTCATAATTAAGTTAGACCAGTACACATTTGTATTAAAAAATGTTCAGTACAATTATATTGTAGAAATTTTGAAGATTTTGCCTGAAGACATTGAAAGGTAGAAACTTGAGTTATATAATAACTTGTTTACAAATGATATATATATATATTCTTAATGGATGTGTGTTGTGGTGCAGTGGTTATCAACTTGGAATGAGAAATCAGAGAGCCGATTTCGAATTCCAGTTGAATGCCCTGCATTCACTTATACTCTAATACCCTTGGGAAAGGTATTAATCCATCCCTTCTCTCCAGTTATAGGTTAAATAACAGGACAGATTGGGTTCTATAGCCTTGGCTGGCAACCAGTCTACCACAGCAGGTAGTGGCAACCTGTTACAAGATAATTAAAAGCCTGAGGTCTATTGTTTGCTTCATCTGTGGCATTCATATACACCAACTAATTGTATCAAAAGTACCAAAAATTTTGGATGGTTCTGCACAAACCCTCACTACTTTAATCAAATCACTTGTGTGGGGCTTCTTGCTCTTTACCTTGGTTTCATAACTGAAACAATTAAGCTATCAGATCCTTATATGTCGAATCCGACGAGAGAGTCCATCATTATATATATATATATATATATATATATATATATATATATACACTACCGGCCATAATTATTAGGCCATCACAGTTTTTTTAAAAGGAATTATATATTTTATACTATTTTTAGTATTTATTGCCAAATGCAAATAGAAAGGTTCTTTTGTTATTATTACTTTGCAAAATTTTACAAGGCAAGGAAGCAAAGATAAACTCGTCCAAATCACCCTAAATTTTTTCCATTCTTTCATTGATGAAACTGCAATATAGGTAATTATTAAATATTTATAAAGTCACTTGATGCACATGTTATTGTGTAGTATTAACAAAAGAACCAGTCTATTTTTTTTTACAATTATTCACTTGGCAATAAATACTAAAAAATAGTATGTAATACATCATTTTTTTAAAACACTGGGGTGACATTATTGCCAGTAGTATATATATATATATATATATATATATATATATATATTTATGCATATATTTCTGCTGACAACAAGTGGAAAGATTATATTGAATTGATTACCAGGTCTGCTGCTAGAAAGTTGGTTCACTGTGTTGCACTAGACAATTTTTCTTACCAGAATATATCTTGCAAATCTATAAGTCTACCATTCATCTGCGCTTATAATATTGCTGCCGCATATGGTCTGGTGCTTCTGCTCTATATTTAGAGACTATTAATAAAATCTAAAGAAGAATCAGCAATATTATTTCACCCTGACCTAGTATTTCAACTTCTGCCATTTTCCCACCGTTATAATAGAATTTCCCTTTACTTTTTTCTGTAAATACAATCATGGTAATTGTTCTGATGAGCTTTCCTGTATGGTATCTAGACCTTATGTATTTAAGCACAGTACTTGTGGCACAGTGGATATCGACTTGGAACGAGAAATCGAAGAGCTGAGTTCGAATTCCAGTTGAATTCTTTGCATTCACTTACACACAAATACCCTTGGGAAAGGTATTAATCTGTCTATTCCTTCCAGTTATGGGTTAAATAACAGGACAGATTGGGTTCTATAGCCTTGGCTGGCAACCAGGCTACCGCAGAAAGCAATGGCAACCTACTGCGGGATAATCTTCTGCCCAGTTAGTCATGTCTCTGTCGAGACATGATCGCCCACGCATGTATCATGTATGGCACTTAACTGAATGACTAAATTAGCAACAAGGCCTCATCCTTTTTCAATTGAATTGGTTAGATGTAACCATAAGTTCGTTGCTAATAGTTTTTTCTATCACACTTCTTGCTTTTGAAACTCTCTTCCACCTTTTTGCTTTCCAGTCAACTTTGATCTTCTGAAATTTAAATGCAATGTCAATTGTTATCTTTGTTCTTTTAATTCCTGTTCTTTTATTATTCTTTCTCAAGGCAATAGTGTTTTTTCTCATATTGTCTCACACTCAGTAACTTCTTGCATCTTAGTGGCATTATTGCCTTGTTTGGGTTGAAATGATAAAAAAAATGTTTTTATAAAAATATACCTGTTTCAATATATTATTGATATATGTATATTTTCTTTTTCTTTTTAGTCAACTGTGCACAAAACAATTTTATGTTCCTCAATCATGTTCTAATGAGGGTGGAGTGATAACCGGTTAGATCATTCTGTTATTCTCTATTTTTTAATTTTTACTTATTTTCCATTTTTATCCCTTTTAATTATTTTAAAGAATAAGAATAAATTCTATGAAACAAACTAAAGAATTCCAAAAAATAAGAAATAAAACTTTCTAAAAAACATAAAAAGAATTCTAGGGAATAAAAAAAAAACTTTTGAAGAATAAAAAATATCCCAAAAACCAAAACTAAAGAATTCTAAAAAATAAAACAATACTAGATACTAAGAAATAAAAAAAATAAAGAATTTTTTGGAATATGAAATAAAGAATTCTAACAAATAAAAAATAAGAGATTTCAAGAAAAACAAGAATAAGGAATCCTTAAGAATAAGAAAATAATGGACTTTAAGAAATAGAAAATAAAGAATTTTATGGAATAAGAAAGATTGAATTCTAAGCAATAAAAATTAAGAACTGTAAAGAATACAAAATAATGAATTCTAATAAACAAAAATAAAGAATAGAAAATAATTGATACTAATAATTCAAAATAATGAATTCTAAAGAATAAAAAATAATAGATTTTAAAAAATGGGAACAAAATATAAAGAATTCTAAGGAATAAGGAATAATGGATACTAAGAAATAAAAATGAAGAATTTTAAAGAATAAAAATATAATGCGTTCTAAAAAATAAAAAATAAAGAATTCTAAAGAATGAAAATTAAGGAATACTAAGAAATAAGAAATAAGGAATACTAAAGAATACGGAATAACACATTCCAAGTAACAAAAATAAAGAATTGTAAAAAATGAGAAATAAGTGATTCCAAGACACAAAAAATAATTCTCAAAAAAATCAGTTAAGTGTCATACGTGATACCCGCTTGGGCAATCATGTCTCTTTAGAGATCCCACAGTAGGTTGCCATTAGTTTCTGCAGTAGACTGGTTGCCAGCCAAGGTTATAGAATCCAATCTGTCCTGTTATTTAACTCATAACTGGATGAAAGAGATGCAATAATACCTTTCCCAAAGGTATTTGTGCGTATGTGAATGAAAGTAATTCAACAGGAATTCGAACTTGGCTCCCCGATTTCTCATTCCAAGTTGATATCCACTGCTTCACACTGCACATCCTCAAAAAATAAAGAATTTAAAAAAATTAAAGATAAGGAATTTTCAAAAACAAAATATAAAGAATTCTACAGAATATGAAATAAAGAATTCAAAAGAATAAAAATAATGGGTTCTAAGAAATAAAAACTAAAATTATTCTTAAAAATTTAAAAATAAGAAATTTCGAAAAACAAAAAATAAAAAATTCTAAAGAATAAAATAATGGATTCTAAGAAATAAAAATAAAGAATTTTAAAGGATAAAAAACAATACATTCTAAAAAGTAAAAATAAATATTTCTCAATAATAAGAGATTCTAAATAAGAAATAAAGAATTCTAAGGAAGAAAAATAAAGAACCTTACAGTAATAAATAATTAATTCTAAAAAACAAAAAATGAAGAATTCTATGGAATATAAAATAAAGAACTCTAAGAAATAAAGAAAAAAAATTCTAAAGAATAAAAAATAGAATATTCTAAGGAATAAAATAAAATAGATTCTAAGAAATAAAATATAAGTCATTTTAAAGAATAAAAAATAAGAGAATCTAAATAAATATAAAAAATTGTAAGGAAAAAAGAATTCTAGAGAATAAAAAATATTAGATCCTAAGAAATAACGATAAAAAATTTAAAAATTAAGAAATAATGGATTCTAAGAAATAAAAACAAAGAACTCTAAAGAATAGGAAATAAGAAAATTTTAATTAAAAATTAAGAATTCCAAAGGATAGAGAATCTTCCTCTTCTTCTTCTATGTGCTTTGTCTTTTCAGGATGTAGGTGATCATGGCCTGCCACATCTTCCTATCCCTGGTGGCTCTTAGCACGCTTTCTCCTGTAACACCATGCAACCTCTGCTCTGTCATCTACCTGCTCAGGCCCTTCAAGTATGTTATCCGCTGCTTTCCCCTGTCTCTTTTTCTCTCTATCTGGCCTGTTAGTATCAGGTTCTCCAAGCCCTTCTTCCTCATTGCATGTCCCAGGAACTTCAGTTGTCTCTTCTTGATGCTCAATATTAATTTCCTTTTCATTTTCATTCATTCCAACACCTCATCCTTGCTCACATGTTCGGTCCATGATATCCACAGCATCCTTCTGTAGAACCACATTTCAGTTCTTTCAAGTTTTTCCTTCATCTATAATGATATTGTCCAACATTCACTGCCATATTGAAGAACTGGCATCGCATAGCAATCTAGTACTCTCTTCTTTGATTCTAGTGAAAGTTTCCTGTGTCTTAATACTTTACTCGGCTTCTGGAACGCGTCCTTCGCCATGCCAATTCGCCTTCGGATCTCTGTGTCACACTTTCTGTATTCTGTTAGAACACTTCCCAGGTATTTAAATTTTTATACCTACTTGATTTTAGTATCCCCCACCTGTATTTGGCATTTTGGGTTGCTCTTTTTGCTGATGACCATGCAATGGGATTTTTTTGCAGTTTATTTGTAATCCTTTTTTTTTCACTGTCTTCAGCTACCTTCTTAGGGAGGTCCTGTAGCTTTCTTTCCATGTCTGCAATCAGCACTGTATCATCTGCATATCATATGTTGTTCAAATTGTGGCCTCCGATGACAAATCCTGGCATAACATCTAGGGTCTTCAAAATAAAGAATAGAGAATTATAAAGAATAAAGAATATTGGAGTCTAAGAAACAAAAATAAGAAATTCTAAAGAATAAGAAATAAGTGATTCTAATAAATCAAAAATAAATTATTCTAAGGAAAAAAAAAAATGGGATTATAAACCCCCACTCCTTCAAGAATTAAAAGCAATAGAAAATAACTTTGTCGATATAGTTATTTACTCAGTGCTGCTTAGTTTGGTACAAGTCTACAGTAGCAGGAGAACTAGTGCAAATAGTAACTAATCTCCAAATTATGCTTTCTAACCATCAGTCTATAGAGTCTCTAATAGCTTGTAATCTGTCCCTTAAGTGGGCCAGTTAAGTGCCATACATGATACACGCTTAGGCGATCATGTCTTGAAAGAGATATAACTGACTGGGCAAATGATTTTCCTGCAGTAGGACGCCATTACTTTCTGCAATAGACTGGTTGCCAACCAAGGCTATAAAACCCAATCTGTCCTGTTATTTAACCTATAACTGGAGGAAGAAACAACGGATTCATACCTTTTCCAGGAGTATTTGTGTGTAAGTTGTTGCGTGTTATCTCGGATGAGCCCCCAATTTTGTTACGTGTTAAGTGCAACAAAAGAAAAAAAAGTGATTGACCAAAACTCAGAAATAAAACACAGGCAAATATTTAATTTACAAAACACACCAAATAAAATATTTACAAAAATATAATTTTTGTTGCATACAAAACAAGAAACATTGAGTTTATTACTGGTGAGTGTTACGAGGAGAGAAGGGGAAGGTAAGGTGTCAAATATCTTTACCAAATTAAGTTGGCAAAGAAGTTAAGTGCTATACTTTTTGGAACTCCTTAAATGAGTATATAAAGAATAATTATTAGTTTGGTCAATGAAAGAGTCAAAAATATGTATTTACCCATAGAGTTCCATGAGATTCTCTTTCAGGTTTTAGTAGGTTGGCGACTGTTAGATTCTTTTGGCTGGATATAAATCCTTGAATCAAAGCCGGAGTTGATAATATCAGCAAATTCTTTTAACAACTAACTACTCACTGCCCAGAACCTATTTTTATAGGGGTTAACACCTAATTTGCATATTTCTAGAACCTTTTGAATTCTCTTGATTTTACTGGAATTTGCTAGAACCTTCCAAAATGTTCTATTCCTAATTTCTCTGTTTAACAACTACTTCCTGAATTATAATTTTTTTAGAATAACACTTGGGACTCAATAAAATCCATTACTATAACTTTTTAGACATTATTATTATTATTATTGTATCTAAATGCATCGTCATAACTAAGTGAATGCAACAAATTCAACTGGAATTTGAATTCGGCTTTCCAATTTCTTGTGTGAAGATGATATCCACTGCACTGCAGCACACATCCATAACCAAGTCAGTCAGTCAGTTAAGTACCGTACGTGATACACGCTTGGGCGATCATGTCTCGAAAGAGACATGACTGACTGGGCAGAAGATTATCCCGCAGTAGGTTGCCATTGCTTTCTGTGGTAGACTGGTTGCCAACCAAGGCTACAGAACCCAATCTGTCCTATTATTTAACCCATAACTGGAGGGAAAAGATGGATTAATACCTTTCCCAAGGGCATTTGTGCGTAAGTGAATGTAAAGAATTCGACTAGAATTCGAACTCTGCTTCCCGGTTTCTTGTTCCGAGCCCATATCCACTGCACCATCAAGCACGAAGCAAGTACTAAACCATAAACAGTGGAACACCAAGTGAGAACCAAGCTGACTATAAATAAATCATAATGGGTGGAATTGATTTTTCCGATTATCTGCCATTTCAATTTCTTGGTCTCTACAGTGAAGATTTCTCAGTTTTCTGTTGAAAAAGCTTCTGTTATTTCAATCGTGATCACTATTGAATTATTGATTACTTGTATTGGAAGTTTTCTGATTGAGATTAGCAAATTGATTGATTTTGGCAGCTGGTGGGTGTGGATGAATTTTTTAATGGCTGATGTTATATGTCAACGATATTTATTCTTTGTGGTTGCTCTAAGTTAGGCCGACTCTCATCAATAAAACAATTTTTCCAATTCTTCAATCAATGAAGAGAAAATCAGCCAGAAGACATTTCAACACCAAAAGCAACAAATACAATTAAGAACAAAAAACCTTTACTGAACCTGGAAAAATTATACCATATTGAAAACAAATGAATATTGTTACTTAATATGTTTTTTTAATTTCTATAAATATTTATTTCAGAAAAGTTTTATGTTTAATAATTTTCCACGTTAAACTTTTTTTTGTGAGACATGAATGCATTAGTTACCCTACGAGTAGCCGCTAGCCCTTTTCAGTTTTGGGGCATGTGCAACAAGAAAACAAAACTGGGAGTAAATTGTGCTGTAAATTTCAAGAGGCTAGCTCTCATTTATTTTGGGCCGAGATCATGATAGGATATTAAAATTAGCGCTCTGTGTAATAGCATAGACAATATACCTTACTCATTCTTTAATTCACCAACTTTTACTTAATTCTTTTTACAAAGGCATTCTTAAGAGCATTGCTGGAATTCGCATATTTCTCTAGGAATTATCCTTGGAATTTCCTCTTCACGAAAATATTTTCAATAGAATAAAAAAAATTCTGTTTCACTGAGTTTCCCTCTTTTGTTTGTCTATTTTGCCAACCAACTCAACACATTTATTTTTCAACATGCAACACCTTCTCAACTTCAAACAATGACCCCTAATCTAATAACATATTTTGAACGTATAAGTTTTCTCCATTCAGTGCTGGATGTAATAGTGTACGTGTGTGCACATTTTGGTGCACCTGGGGTCTGCTGTCAAAATTTATTGTGCATTGCACAGTGACAAGAAGAATGAATAAAAACAATAAATAAAATAAATAACTATTATAGATAAGCTGTTCCCTCTTAAGATATGACCCTCATATGTATTTTGAAGGGCTCCTTGGCCAAAATGATATAAATATAAATATTTTTATATATGAATTGCATATAAATATATATTTTATAACAATTATTCTAGTTTACATTTTTGAGTGCAAAAAAAGCTACAAGACATAAAATCATAGAAGCCCCAACAAGAGATGTGTGTTCCTTAAATAGATGATTCAAACTTTGCTCTGTCAAGATGGCCTCAAATTGCCAAGCTTGTAGTGGCACATTTTATCTAGAAGCTGTTTTTCTCATGGAAAAAGATATATAATTTCAGTTGTCGGGATGCACAATTTTTCTTTGGGAGGCCATCTTAATCTAAACTGGTTCTTATTAATTTCAATGTTTGAGAAGATGAATAGATAACAACTTAAAAACTTTTTAAAAAACTTTCAGAGATAGTAGCTATCAGGAAAGAAAACGAATGGAAGTGAGAGAAAAGAAATTGTTGTTACAGAATCTATATTTATAATAGTGTTTGGAATAAATCTTTTTGCATTAATGCAATTCTTTCTTTTTTTTTTAAATTTTCATTTCACCCCAAGCAAGGCAGGACCACCACTGATGCGCAGGGAGTTACGATGAGAGAAGAAAACAGGGTACAAGAGATGCCAAAGAATGGATGGGAGACGGATGGGATTTAGAGAGGTGGATGGGATTTAGAGAAGTGAATGAGATTTAGAGAGGTGGTTGGGATTTTGGGAGATGGATGGAATTTAAGAAGATGGATGGGATTTAAGGAAACAGACGAAGCTGGTAATGAAATACCCCAGGGTTCTATCCTTGGTTCCTCATTTTCCTAATTTTCATCAATGACCGTTGCAATATCATCATTTCTCAACTCTGTATCTATGCTGATGACACAACTATTTAATCCTGTCTTAATTGAATATCTGTTCAGTTTGATAAGATCAAATTAGCAACTGATTTAAAAGAATAACATACAATTTGTTAACTGAGACAAGAAATTGCTTGTTAATTTTTACACCTCAAAACAAAACTGCTCTCTTTTAATCATCTTCGAGAACTTTTTTTGATATCCATCAACATGGTTGATGCTGACATCTAGGAGAGTGACTCATTATGCCTTCTCGGAATCACACTTTTCCAATGTATGTATTGAATTGATTATATTGAATCAATTACTAATGTTGCTATTAGAAAAGTTGTTTCACTGTGTCAAGCTAGACAGAATCTATCTTACACAATTTTTAAGTCTTCCATTTGTCCATGCATTGAATATTGTTATCATATCTGGTTTGATACTTCTGCTATGTATTTATAGATTTTTGATAAAATCTGCAATGTTATTGGTTCTGATCTTGCATCTCAGCTTCAGTCACTTTTCAACAACCGTGTGAATTTCTCTATAAATATTTTCAGAGTAATTGTTCTAATAAACTTTCCATTTTGGTACCTCGAGTTAAAGGGCAATACCAGATTAGCAGCAAGGTCATATCAATGGCGAGATATAACCATAAGTTTCTTCTTGCTTGTGGGGCTCTCTTTTAGCTTCTTACTTTGTGGATGTGCATTGTGGTGCAGTGGATATCGGTTCGGAACAAGAAATCAAAGTGCCGAGTTTGAATTGCAGTGGAATTCATTGCATTCACATACGTGCAAATATTATTGGGAAAAGTATTTATCTGTTGCTTCTCCCATCAGCTATGGGTTAAATAGGTTAAATGGATTAAATAAAAAAGTATTATAACTCTCTGGTAACAGATGGTTACAAAACTGCTTAATTTAATTAAAGGATGCTGTTTTAGGGTTTTAACTTATGACTGAATTGCATTTCTTAAAACTGAATAAATGTAAAAAATAATTAAAAAAATAATTCCAATAAATAACTGAATGAAACAGGATGTCCGTTGTGTTGCAGTGGATATCGGAATGAGAAATCGGGGGTGCCGAGTTCGAATTCCAGTTGAATTTCTTGCATTCCCTTACGCGCAAATAACCTTGGGAAAGGTATTAATCCGTCTTTTCCCTTCAGTTATGGGTTAAATAATAGGATAGAATTGGGTTCTATAGCCTTGGTTGGCAACCAGTCTACCGCAGAAAATAATGGCAAGCTACTGCAAGGGAATTTTCTATCCAGTCAGTTATATATCTTTCGCGGCATGATCACCCAAGCGTGTATCACGTATGGCACTTAACTGTATTGTAGAAAACAAATGGCACGTTAGAAAAACAAAACGAAAAACACCAGTGACTACAAAGTGAGAGCTAAGTTCATGAACATTGCTCAGAAAGTGAATGAATCAGTCAGCAATAAAAATTGATTGGTAAATTTTTGTTTTGTTCCCCGAAGGCCTTTACCCCGTCAAATCTTTCCTAAACTTCCTTAATTACGTGCAAATGTATATGCTGAACTAAAATCGATAATTGTTTATTGAAGAAACCCTTCTTTTTTCCTGTTATCGACCAGAAGAAAATCGGACTATATCTCACCCCTTACCACCGTTCTCATATCTGATTCACTGCTGAATGACTTGAGGCGTAGGATACTTATTTCGGCCCGTTTACTTCCTTTGAGAAAATACTCCGCGATTTGTTTGGGTTCGGAACTCAATTTCCGCGTAGTAATTGCGAAAAGGAAGTAAATTGGTCGAAAAATCGGCAAACAACGCGTGAAGTCATTCTGCAGTGAAAAACATTTTTGAATCGTGGTTACAGGGTGAGATAAACAGCGAAAAGAAATTCGATATTTTTCTGGTTGTAAACTTGAAAAATGGTAGGTTTCGTCAATAAACAATTATCGATTGGAGTTCAGCATTTACATTTGCACGGAAATAAGGATGTTTTGGAAAGATTTGAAGGGGTAAAGGCCTTCAGGGAACAAAACAAAAATTTACCAAATTGATTCAAAAATTTAATTCAACAAAAGTTACGGATCTGGTAAAGGAAATGTATACATACGCCAATAGAGAAAAAAGACAGAATAATGTGCACTTGATGTGGTTATAAACATCAAAGAGAAACGCAAAAAATGTCGGTCATATAAAAAAGGATATGAAAAAATGTTCCAAAATGAATAGCTTTAAACGTATGTGTAAATCCACAAAAAATGTAAAGATAGTCCACAAAATGAAGAGGAAATGAGTATGGATATTTTTTCATTGAAAAACAAAACCCCAAAAAACAAAGAAATGGAAAAGAGTTATTAGAAATCTGAATCAATAATGTTTTACTGGACATGCAACTATATACGAGAAGTGATGTGACTTTGATACCCAGAAATGTTTAGAAGAAATTAGGGAAACACAGATTAAAGAAAATGCAATTGAATCAGTCTGGCGGATCGGTTCTTTTGATGCCCACGTAAAACTAACAAAAATAAGTTTCACATATTACCAACTAGCAGTATAGCCCGGCTTTGCTCGGGTGTAATGAAAGCTTTAAAACTAATCCATGGTCCTGGAGCTCAGACTCAGCCTAAATAATATTTGTGTGAAGTTCGGATAAAAATTGTGGATTTGTATAAAGGACATACAGACAGATAAACAGAAACACACAAACATATTGCCCTTTATATATATATATTATTGATTTTCTGCACTATTGTAAGAACTGCAACCTTGAAACTTCTGAATACCGTTTCTTATGTCTTTGCCCATAAGTGTATCAAATTTGATTAAAATCGGACTGCTACAGCTATAACCCGATTTTTTCGATTATCGATTTTTGATATTTATCGAGGGTACCTCAACACAAAACCTAGCTAAGAACACTCGCAGACGCTTATAGTACAACTGTGTAAATTTTCAAGAAAATCGGTTCAGCAGTTTCGGAGTCTATAGGTAACGGACCCCCCCCCACACACACACACACAGAGACAAAGTTCCATTTATAAATAGGTTTAGATTATCGTGGCTCACTGTGAAAAGTGTCACAGTATAATAGAAAATGATCTGTTGAACATAATTTTCGACAAAATTAGTAAACAAAGTAAAGGCAGACGAAACTGGAATTTTAAACATGTCTCCTCTTCATATTTTTAAGCAAGAAAAGCACCAGTTCGTCTACTACCAATACTTGTGGAAAAGTTTAAAAAAATGACTGTAACAAGGTCTACTTGAACGAATTCCTCGTTAGTAATTTTAAGAAAGAAAGATGGGGTTTTGTGGTGACTACAAAATAGGCATAAACTACAAAATATGTGCAGACTTATCCTATCTCCAATGTAGAATGGGCTTTGAACTCTTTTGCGGGTATAAAAGTATTTTTTAAAATTGATCTTAAGTCAGCATACCATCAAACACTTATTGAAGAAGGCTTTAAAGCAGTCACAATGAACACGCCAATAGGATTTTTGAGATGGAAAAGAATGCCGTGGGGAATTAAAGCAGCAAGTGCAATTTCTCAAAGATCTATAGAGCAAGTTATTGGCAGCGATATAAAAAAAAATACAATATGCTACCAGGATGACGTTTTTGTTAGTGCTAATAATGACGAAGAACTGAAATAGAAAATCAGTATGGTTTTGAATTAGTTAAAAATACTGAATTTACATTTAACAGAGAAAAATGTGTTCACAACACTAAAAAAAATTCATTTTTGCGATATTCCATGTCTAACGAAGGCATATCACAGGACCAATCGTTAATTGACCAAGTTTGTGGTACAGTGGATATCGACTCGGAACGAGAAACCGGGAAGCCGAGTTCGAATTCCAGTTGAATTCATTGTATTCACTTACGCGCAAATACCCTTGGGAAAGGTGTTAATCCGTCTCTTCTCCCCCAGTTATGGGTTAAATAATAGGACAGATTGGGTTCTATAGCCTTGGTCGGCAACCAGTCTACCGCAGAAAGCAATGGCAACCTACTGCGGGATAATCTTCTGCCCAGTCAGTCATGTCTCTTTCGAGACATGATCGCCCAAGCGTGTATCACGTATGGCACTTAACTGACTGACTGATTAAAAATTAAAGTACCTAAGAACAAAAAATAATTGGAATCTTTCTTAGGACTTGTAAATTTATACAGACGATATGTTAAACGATACTCTGAATTCAGTCAGTTAAGTGCCATACGTGAAACACGCTTGGGCGATCATGTCTTTTTCGAGACATGACTGAGTGGGTAGAAGATTATCCCGCAGTAGGTCGCCATTGCTATAGAATCCAATCTGTCCTGCTATTTAACCCATAACTGGAGGGAAGAGACGGATTAATACCTTTCCCAAGGGTATTTGCGCGTAAGTGAATGCAATGGATTCAACTGGAATTCGAACTCGGCTCCCCGGTTTCTCGTTCCGAGCCGATATCCACTGTACCACAACGCACATTACCAGAGCCTTTTGCTGCATTAAGGGAAAAGAATGTTGAATTTATTTGGACAAAAGAACAAGTGGCATTTGAAAATCTAAAAGCTGTTCCGAAAACGAAGCTAGCTGTAAAAATATTTGACCCTAGAAAGGAAAATACTAGTAACAACTGACGCAAATGAACACTCAATTTCGGGAATATTAGCTCAGGATGGTCATGTATCTTTCGATCAAATTGTCAAAAGCCGAATCAAACTACTCAAATATTGAGAAAGAAGCATTGGCCAAAATGTGGACGACAAATAGAGGGTTTTCAGTTCAAGATCAGAAAGACATTCCTACTCAGGTCCAACCACAGACTTCATATTTAATCCTAGGAAGGAAATTTCTAAGGTAACGTCGTCTAGAATCCTAAAATGGACGTTAATACTAATGGTGTTTGAGTTTGATATTGAGTACGTGAAAGGTACTCAATATCAATATTCTACATGTAGAATATTGATATATTGAAAGGTACTTCAATATCAATATTCTACATGTAGATACTTCGTCGAGATTAAAGTTCATTACTTCTGAAAATGAGAAAGAGAAGGAAAAATTCAAAGATACTTTCTTACAATTGTTCAAAACTGATATTTTTTCGACAGACAAATTAGCTGAGGATACTAAGCAAGATACCATATAGAACGGTATATTGTTTACGATAGAAATGACAAGTGGGATAATTGATCACGGGGGAAAGGCGTTTTAAAGAGGTTAAACACAAATTTGTGGATGTGCGTTGTGGTGCTGTGGATATCGACTCGGAACGGCAAATCAAGGAGCCGAGTTCGAAATCCAGTTGAATTTCTCGCATTTACTTGCGCACAAATACCCTTGGGAAGGGTATTAATCCGTCTCTTCCTTCAAGTTATGAGTTAAATAATGGGACATACTGGGGTTTATAGCCTTGGCTGGCAACCAGTCTATCGCAGAATGCAATGGCAAACTAATGCGGGATAATCTTCTGCCCACTCAGTTATGTCTCTTTCGAGACATGATCGTCCAAAGCGTGTATCACGTATGGCACTTAACTGAATGAAACACGAATTAACTGTTGAAAAGAGTGTAATTTTAATGGAGACGTAATCTTTTCGCCATCACCGCAAAAGAGCACAATTATAAAAAAGAATACATGACAATTTTCATTGCGGAATTATGTCTACGCAAAGAAGTAAAAGAATACGTTATAGCGGGTATATCTTATTTATTCTTTTTCTTGTTGTAGTAGGATTCCGTTTGTAGTGAAGGGTAATTGCATTTGGCCTTGTGGAAGATAGCCCACTATCAGTCATAAAATGATTATAAAATCAAGAAAGGCAATTTGAGTACAAAATAACATTTATATATATACACATATCAATTAATGTCTTACAATTACAGCAATACTTGAAATAAAGGTCCCACGGAGGTTAAAGTGTTCATGACAAATAATAATGCTGAAAAAGATAAAAGGCTTAGGAATGTGGAGAATGTTCATTTTGAAGTTGCCACTTCTAAGGTCCATAAGTCAGTAAGTTGGTTTGTGTGGAATGTCTTTGAAGAGGTCACTCCTGAGGTCAGTAAGTACTTTAGAGACAGGGAGAAGGAAAGAGGCCAGCATAGTAGCCGCTCGACTTAAGTCAAAGGGAGGCACTGGTTACTCTAGCCTGTGAGTCCTTTTATCTTTCTGTCTGTCTATGGTTTGTATCTCCGCTTTTTATATCTGCTTTTTGGATCAACCAGCTCGTTTTGAATTTCACGCTTGTATTTGATTCCGGGCTTCCCATTGGCTGGTAAATAAAATTCGCGTAGGCTCGCGAAATGGAAATTTGATATTGGATTAATTTTTATTTTTCAACTGGAACATCTGCGCGAATCCACCTGCGCGAAGATGATTTTTATTCATTCGCTTTCTGGTTGTTTATAGAGCAAACTTCCGGTCTCGCTTTTGCTCGATCCGTATCACCATAACGTAAAAAGGTATAAAACGTTCATGGAAAAAAAATTCAGACAGACAAAAACATATACATGGCTTAAAGAGTCCCAACCTTAGGGCAGAGGACACATAGATCATGCTTGTATTAATGGATTGGGTAGATGCCTATTCAAGGTTGCCAGTAGTAATTCAGGTCTCCAACAAAAGAAGTTCGACCGGGAAATAAGCTTTGAGGATCATATTTTCAAGAAATTAAATTTCAAAAGCGCTAATATCCGACAAACTCCCAGAATTCTGCCACGAGAAATAGTTGAACAAAAATTGGATGCAAACTATATAAAAGATCTTCGTACTATCCATAAATCAGACTGATTAGTAGAAATGATGGCGCAAACTATTAAAAACTGACTAAACATATGTCTACAACAGAAAGAAAAAACAGAAACATTTGGTCCTATGATGTTGCTAAGCTATACGACATACCACATTCTGGAAGATTAAAAAAGCCTATAAGTATTGTGTTGCGAACTGGTGATATTTCCAGTTACGCGGTCTTAATATAAATATTAATACGCTGCCGTAGCACGTGTAGTCAAAAGAAGTTTCATGGCAATAACAAATAGGCCCTTAATATAACAAAGAACAAGTACAATACATTAGGAATGTTTAAGTACGTCCCAAAACAAGAAGAATGTTTATGTTGTCCAAATGGACGAGAATGTTTTTAGCAAGTATGCCAAGGAATTACATACCATTAAGCCAGCAAATGTTCCTCGTGGCTATCCCCACTAAAGGCGGGAAGGGAACTGACCCCAGATAAAAAGCGTTCCTCAAAAAGGGAAGACAACTGTTGTTCCCCTTAAGGGAACACAACTATTTTTCCCGACTAGCCCGTCCACCCTCATGGATAGACAAATTAGAGCTCCATTGACCATGTCTTATGTCACTAACAAAAACAATGGTATAAAAGGGATACTGAATCTAATCGACAAGCGACAAGATTCATAATGCAAAGTGGATAGAACACTATGATAATAGAAAGAAAATGACAATGGGATATAACTACATGCAGACCAACTTGGATTGCAACATGATAAGGAAGAAGAAATGTACAGTGAACCTGAAAGTAATGGAGGTGAAAGTTTTGTGCCAAGGCAAAACAAACATGACAGTGAAATCGAGAGCAATATAGATTCTAAAAATTAGCAATTATTGCAGTAACACCCATATAAAAAAAGAAAAAGATCACAATCTACCATAGAGAAAGATAGTGACGAGACAAAAGCTTCCAGAATAAGTACCAGTGATAATAAGGAGATAAAACCTCTTCGGTACAGCGCGATGAGGTAGCTCATTTATATGGGAAATCACCAGGTGTATAAATAGCTACATCTATTACCCATGAGTTAGTTGTGTGCTTATCATTTTCAGGGAATTAGTAACATTACACAACAGTCTTCTTAATTCTTTTATTCTTCTCTCTCCTTAATAATTTTGTTCTTTTTCTGATATTCTTCTACATTCAGAAACCCCATTGTGTCTTAGTTACTTTATTGCCTTGATTGGTAGTGAAATGATTAAAATAATAGTAAGAGTATTAATTTCTAAATTTCTTATCAGCTTTATATATGTTGGTTTTCTCTTTCGTAGGTTCATTTTTAAAAAAATAATGACACTTGCATTCACATTCAGAAAAATGTTTCAAAATTAGGTATACACATAGTCAGTAGAGCTTTACGATAACTTATCTTTCTTTAATTCTTTAATTCTATAAACAATCCTATGTTATCTTCCTTCATAATTGGTAAGTGATATATACCTAATGTTTTAATATGAGTAATTGAAAACTATGAACTCGTAAGATTGCAATAATTTATAAAGTGATTCTACATGGGATTAGAATTTAAAACAACCAATAAATCATAAGTGGAGAAATGAGGAATTCAGTGTTCATTCGGATTGACAGAACAAAGGAAAAAAAAGCTTTTATGTTTGAAGCAGTTAAGCCCACACAAAAAAGAGAAAGAAATGACAGTAGCGCTGCGGTCATGGTCAGAGAAAGGCCCGCCGAGAGGGGTGGAAAAGGGGATAATGAGGGTTAATAGAGAGAAACACCATGGTGATAGCAGCAGAAGACCGTGAGACATGATAAATCAGTCATATTTTTGTTTTTATTCAATAGTTTCTCCATTTCTCAGTTGACAGATTAAAATGCAAGAAATCTGACTCGACATTCCCCCGCCTATTTTGGAACCCTGGTTTTACAATTTTTTTTATAACGCCAAATAGTCACTCAAGATAAAAAATTACTGTTATGGTGCCCTTCTACGAGGAATGGACTCTTATTCTTACTATATATAATTGCCTGCGTGACTCCTGGAAAGCAGTTAACAACAACTGACGACAATTAGTACGCAGTTAAAGCCAACTACTATTCAGGCAATAAGCAGCGTAACTGTAGCGTTCGGACTTACTTATTTCTATTTACTTAATTACTAACACTTACTTTGTACAGATGTACTTGTTATACTAATACACTGTTTTAAATCTACCTTCTGTGTTCCGTGTCTTACTTCCAACCAAACCGTCACTACAACTTTGCGGCGAAGTTTCGCCACAACAACTTCACAATGAATTGGCGACGAAGACCCACAACAGTTACTGATTAAGACTGTTGCATAAATGTAAGAGAAGTCTGTAAGAAATGCAGTTTATGAGGATTTATTGGAAATATAACAGTGAACTTTAGACTTGAAGTGTTTAAGATTGTTCGGATCAAAGAAACAACTTCTTTGAGTCTGATCCACAAAGTAGCGGTTCTTTATAAGAAAGCATCTGAAAAGGAACTTCTTCCTTATTAATGGAATAAGAAAGGAATCGCGATGATTTGTTCCAATGTTCATTGCATGGCAGATTATAGCTGTGAAGGTCTTAACTGACTGAACTAAGGTATAGTTCGTCGGAACATTTTTCATGAAAATAAAGATAGAGTAGCAAGAGACTTGTGACATTTTATTTGTTGGAAGGAAGTAGTATCAAAGCTTGAAAGTGAATACTCGGCAATTCCAGCTCAGATATAGCAACAGAACTCTAATTCTGGTTTGATTTCTCTCTAGTAAAGAAAGTGTCAGGTACTTATTGATGCGGCACACTAAAACAACCATTTTTCCAGCATCTTTAACAAAAAAAAAAAAAAAATGTATATGTAAATTTTTACACTTGAGTTCTGGTGTGAACTTGAGTCCCAAACGGTGTTCAAGGCAAGTAGCTTCTCTGAGAGAACAACAATTTATCATGATAGGCAAACAGTTTTTCTTTCAAGAAGGCTCAAATCCCTCCATGAAAAATGAGACCCGCACGACAAATGCTTGATTTAGCACTACATTGCATTTATAACTAGAAAGAACAGTTAAAAAAACGCAAACCTCCGCCAATCCACTACCGAGATCATCTCAGCGATTAGCAAGAGATGATTATTAAAATAGGAAAGAACTTGACAAGAGTGAAAATATAAAAGTAATAAATATATAAATCGATTAGCAAGAGATGATTATTAAAATGCGAAAGAGCTTGACAAGATTGAAAATATAAAAAATGAACTCGACCGCTCTCAAAATGAAACAGGGTAATTCAGTATTTAAAATGATCTAGCGGAGCTAATTTCGTATTTGGCATTTGAAAGGCAAAATTAAATTTTATAAATAAATCCGGAAAAAATAACCCAGAAACTTTATCTGTATTGGCTCGAACTCGAAATCTAATCAATTTTTGCCAGTCATGAGGACAATCATCCCTGAAAGTTTCATCCGATTCCATCCAGTTGATCTTCAGATATCTTGACTACGAACAGAAAGACAAACAGACAAACGCGGCCGAATACAATACGTCCGCCTTAAGGCAGAAGTAATTTTTTTTATCATATCACCCCGAGCAAGGCGGTAACGCCACTGATGTGCAGGGTGCTACGTAAGAGTGAAAAGATTGGAAAAGAGAAAGCCGGAGACCACATCCTAAACAGGGAACAAGGGATGAGCCTCTACACCTGTTCAATAGACGTGGGTGGAGTGTAAACCGGGCGATAGTTTAGTCTATCTACTCCAATTGAAAAAAAGAAAAAAAAGAAAAGAGTACAAAGATTGGAAAAGAGACAACCGGAAGCACAGTGTTTCTTTACTTTTTATGTATCAGCCGTTAAGTAGGTGGAATAGGAAAGTGCTTCAAATTGTGTTGAAAAGGAGTGTGAATGAGAATTCCCGAGGAGAGAGAGAGAGAGAGAGTCAAACGGAGATAGTAGTAATTGGTAGTGTATGTGTAAAACGATGAATCAGTCTACTTAACTTAGTAAGTCGGTGTTACTTCTCCTTTCCGGTTGTTGAGGGATGTGAAAGTTTTATGGCCGTTGCAGATGTTTCCTCTCTTCTTTTTGTTCGTAACGATTGAGTGGGCGAAGGATTAGTTTGTCGGTACTGGTCTCTTTGCTGTAGGCGCCTATCGGACTGTATATATCTGACATTGCGCTTTTGGGATTGACTGGCGTGGCTGACTGACAGTTCGACTGCTTGCTTGAGTGACGGATCGACCGAACTGCTGTCTCTCATTGACCCTCTTGACTGACTGCTGCGACAGGTCAGGGGACCTCCTTAAATATTGAATTCTGGTCACATGGGAGGATTCCAGAACGATTTTTCTTTAGCTGTGAAAATAGCCGTTTTGCTGACGTATTTTGAATTTCTCGATTTGTCAACCAATCAGGATCCAGAGTATCGCTTTTCACACTCACTTGTGAAAAAGAAAAGCTTTTAGCCGTTTGGATTCAATTTTGCAGGTGTGCAATTTATTCTGTGTTTTTTTAGCTGGTTGATGGATTATATAGGATTTGTATCCTATACCATACCAGTCACCAGATCTTAATCCAAATTTATGGAAAACTTGAAAGTACACGTAAGAGATAAAAAACACATCAAGGAACTGAAGAAAGTCTGTGAAGAAGAATCGGTGAAACTGCCAAAATGCAAATAGCTCGTTGAAAGTTACAGAAAATGACTAGAGGTTGTAAGGCAGAACAGAAGATATGCTACTTAATATTAATAAATCGTTTTAAATACTTTTGCACACAGCCAAATTTGAAAATTGGCAATAAAAGTACATAAAAAATGTTTCCCAATTTTACTGTATGTGTAGCTAGACAATGTTTATTAAAATATTTGAAGTAAGTATCATTTATAGGATATAAATCTTATGTCATCCAACAATTAACTGAAACGCAAAAAGTAAAATTGCCTACCCGCAAAAATGGATCAGAATGACTGAAAACATTTTGAAAAACACCTACACCAAAGCAAATTTCACAAGTCGGTTTGAAAATTAAGATTCTAGATTCTGATTGGATAGGAAATGGCAAATTGAACTATGACCCCTGTCAAGTTTTCTTAACACCTAAAAAAATCTCTGGAACATTTAACTACGTACATTTTTCTCTTTGAACATTTTCTTCTTACAAATTTGTTATTCTGTTTAGTTAATAAAATTTTATTTTATTTTAACATACAAAAACGAAATATTTTATTCTTCTACATTCCAACAGTCAACCTTTAACCTTCTGATATTTTAAATTATGGGGACTTCGGTTATGTTTGGCATAAGGTCAATTTGACAAACATAGCCGAGGCCCCTACACATTCGAATTGAACTTTTTTTGTGAAATTTATAAAAAGCAATGTGTTAAATACTTTTGCTATCTACTGTATATATGAGAGATAGATATATGGAGAGAGTCCCAAATTCCACGACGAGGTTTCAAAGTAGCAGTTATGGAGATTAACACCACAAACCAAGCCGAGATTGAACTTGGTTCATTAATACCAATTTCTGCACCGATAACCGTTACGCCATTTATAGTTTCTCTCTCTTTCTCTCTCTCTCTCTCTCTCTCTCAAACACACACACACACACACACACACACACACACACACACACACACACACACACACATACACACACACACAACATTCTAATTGTTAGGCCTAGTTAACCAGGCTTGTTAAAAAAACAGTTGCAAAAATCGTAAATAGTAAAATTTAAGATGTACTTTTTTTATTTTTTTAAAATTGGGTTAACCCCAAGCAAGGTAGTAAAGTCACTAAGACACAATGGGGTTTACATAGGGTGAAAGAATTAGAAAGCAGAAACATTACTATGGAAAGAGGACAACAGAAGAGTAATAAGGAAAACAGTGGATAATGATTGACATGACATTTGAATTTTTGAAGATTAAATTTGGCCAGAAAGCATGTAACCGAAAGAGAGTTCCATAAGTAAGAATCCGAGAAAAGAAACTGTTAGCATAGAACTTACGGTTACATCTAGCCGATTCAACCATAAATTGATGAAACCTTGTTTCCAATTCAGTATTGTGCTTAAATTCATAAAGTCTAAATATCGTATCGAAGAGCTCTTTCGTCTTTGATGGTATTTAAAGAGCGAATACTATAAAAGTATTTATAGAAATGGCAGAAGAAAAGTAACATTACGGCGGTAGGAAAGTAACTGAAGCCGAGATGCCAGGTTAGGACCAATAATATTGCGGATTTGTTTAATCTATAAAGCGCGGCAATCCTAAGAGAATCCTAGAAATTGTACCGGGATTTATTAGTACTAGGCGAAATCTTAGAAGCATAAAATTTACAGATGGCATCGTGTTAATGGCAAATACAAAAAGAAAACAGCAGGAGTTCATAGGCAAGTTAATAAAAGAGAGCGGGAAGAACAGACTAACTATAACTTTTAAGAATACCTAATGCGTGGTCATCAGCAAAAGGGGCAGCCTAATATGCGAGATGCAAAACAGAGACGTCAAAATTACGCAAGCACAGAATTTTAATTATCTGAGTGGCACATTTTCCATTATAACGGACAATGGAAAATGTGACATAGAAATCCAAAGGCACATTTCTATAGCGAAAGTCTTATAAAGTTAAGTAAAGTATTAAGAAGCACGAAATTTTCGTTGGTAAACAAAAACTTACTTAATATCAATTCTCCTATGTAGCAGTAAATGCTGGACAATTTCCTCGCAGATGAAGAGGAGACTTTAGATAACAGAAATGTCGTTCTACAGAAGTTTACTGAGAATGTCATAGACGGCACATGTAAACAAAAAAAAAATTGAACGAAAAGAACACTTGTGCATATAAGTGGGAAGAGTTGAAATTTCCAGGACATAATGAGGAAAGGGGTCTCGGAGAAGGTGACACTCACAGGACATCAAAAAGTTAAAAGGAAGCAGCGAGTAACATACGTGAAGACTTGCGCAAATTTGTGACAAAACATGTACTGGAAGTGGACAAATATTGCTTAAATCTACAACGGAAAGGAAGTAGTGAAGAGCCATGATCGCTTCTGTCCTGAAGAGACACGGCATATAAAAGAAGGTATAATGACTTACAGTTAGGATGGAATATTGCCTACTAGCGCCGATATAAAGTGTTTCAGTTACCGGACAACTTCCAGTTTTTACGTTTGTGATAAATTTGTTAAAATAAACCTTACGCAACAAACCAGAACCTGCACTTAGTTTCGTAATTGAATTCGCTTTATATTACAAATAGTTTCGTAATTGAATTCGCTTTATATTACAAATAGTAACCTGGCATTCATGACGACCTTTCTGATTGTCTTTAAGATTAGTAAACGGTTTATCTATTCAAAACTCAAAATGTCGTATAATTGCGACTGTTATACTTCGAGTATCTTCATATCTATTCAAATAAAAGGTTACAAAAAGTTTTTATAGGTTAAAGTCAAAATTTAATATTGATAATTAAGGATTTGCGCAACAGAAGAGCGCTTCAACTGTCTCAAACGAAAAATAAAACAGGAAAACATAACTCGTTCAACATAAATAATGGATTAAAGTAAACAAATTAAAATAAAAAATAAAAATTAATGGCGTATAAAAGTCAAGACCTCTAATTTGAGCTACACTCTCCTTGTCATTTCTCTTAAGACAAGTTGAAAATTTGATCCGGCCTTTAAAAATGATTCCAGGATCAAATATAACGGAAAACAAGTTAGACTAAAATTTCACAATAGGAGAAAAGTCATCTGAAACAAACTAAAGCCGATAACAGGGTAACTGAATATATTAACTTAGTATCAAAATACAGTAATGATATACCACAACAAAAGACTTGCGACGGATGTAATGTAAAGACAATATTCTCATCATATGCAAAGACTGTTACAGAATTTAAGCTATTTAATTGTCAGATAAATTTGTTCGTTTTTGCACTCAAGTTGTTATTTTGATCAAAAATGATCAAAAATGATATTCAAGAGCTTGGTTGGGAAGTTGTGCTGCAGTTACCATATTCTACTGGTTCAGTCTTCAGATTATCAGTTTCGGTTGTTTTCCAATAGACTGCGAGGCGTTTTCATTCAGCAACAACATGGAATGCTTCGAATCAAGATGAATGTTTCGAATCGAGATCCGACCTAAAGAAGGTAATAAAAGAAAGCGAGAAAAAAAAAAATTAAACATGAATTGTAAGAAGATAGAAGTTGTGTTTGTCAGCAAAAGGAACAAACCAACATGGGACCTACGAATTGGCGACACCAAAATAACACAAGTTAAGTACAATAATTTTAAAAATCTAGAATGTGTTTTAACAGAAGACGGAAAATGCGATATCGAAATTCTAAATGTCCATTGGATAGGGAAAAACGTCTTCTAAGAGCTAAGCAAAATATTAAGAAACGGGAAATTTTTGTAGAAAATATATATAGCATGAACTCTGGACACTCTCAGATGAAAAGGGATTGGGACAGCAAAAATGGGATCCATTAAAAACAACGAAAAGAGTACTGGACTGTTCTGTAATAAAGGTAGGATGTGCGTCGTAGTGCAATATATATCGGTTAGGAACGTGAAATCGGAGAGGTGAGTTCGAATTCTAGTTGAATTCGTTGCATTCACTTATGCACAAATACCTTTAAGGAAAGTAATAATCCATCATTTCTTTCATCAGCTATGGATTAAATAACAGGGCAGATTGGATTTTACAGTTTTGGTTTGTAACCAGTCTAACGCAGAAAGTAACGGCAATCACTAAATCTTTCGGGATATGATCGCCTAAGCATGAATCGCATATGGCACTTAACTGACTGACTATATGGTAGTGAACTGGGACAATCCACTCACAAATGAAAAAGAGACAACAGAAAAGTTGTCCTACAGAAGGATACTGAGAATACCAGGGACTGAACATGTGAGACACAGCAACGTTTTAGAGAAAAATGAAAACAAAAACTATGTATATATATTTAGGATTAGAAAGAGGTAATTGAAATTTCTAGGGCACATTATGAAGAAAGAAGGATCGGAGAATTTAACACTCATCGAACAAGCAAGAGGGACAGAGAAGAGCAATGAATAACCTATTTAATGAGTTTTTCTAAACAGGTGGCATAACAAGGTTTAAGGGATATGGCAAAAAGATAAATATTGCTACGAGCTACAAGGGACAGGAAGTTGTAGAGAATCATGATCGCTCACATCTTGAAGGGACATGGCACACACAAGAAGACTGCTACCTTTAAAACACTGACAAGCTAATGAAACGTTGGTAACAAGCCGTGAATAATGAAGGAGAATATATTATCGATTGTTAAAATTGTTGATGAATACTAGGAGCAAAAAAAAAAGAAAAAATGAAAGAAGCGAAAGAATTTATCTGAAAATGCAGTATATTACGAACTAGCAGTATAGCCCGACGTTGCTCAGGTGTAATGTAAGCTTTCAAACTAATCCATGGTCCTGGAGCTCAGACTCTTTGGACGTTGGCACGAAAGACTAAAAAGCAATAGTTGTTTCCAGTTAAAGCGAAACCGTAGACTGAAAGAAAAAATGAATGAATGTAAGTTAAATTTTCATTTCTTGGTATCGATATCAAATAAGTGTTTTTCGTCGTAAACTGAAATTTGAAGGCTAAATAAGTCCTCTGAGTAAATGGTATCATGGCTGAGACTAAGAACTACAATTATACCTACTTAGAGCCAAACCCGAAGCAAAAACCTAAAATAAAAGGGCTGAAAAAAATACAAGCATACAAGCAGATAAACAGACACCCAAACAAACATCTTGCTTTTTAAATATATATATATATATTATCGATTTTCTGTACTATTGTAAGAACTGCAACCTTGAAACTTCTGAATATTGTTTCTTATGTCGTTGTCTATAAGTGTATCAAATTTGATTAAAATCGGACCACTCCTTTTATAAGCCGATTTTTTTCGATTATCGATTTTTGATATTTATTGGGGGTACCTCGACACAAAACCTAGCTAAGAACACTAGCAGACGCTTATAGTACAACTGTGTAAATTTTCAAGAAAATCGGTCCAGCCGTTTCGGAGTCTATAGGTAACGGACACACACACACAGACAAAGTTTCATTCATTATATAAGTTTAGATTATACGAAAGTGGATCACTATGTCAGTATACTGGCCCAGTTAGTCATTAGTTGAATCTTGATTTGAAATGCTCACTGTATAATACACGATGTGTCACCTCGGTGTGCTGTAATGATTAGCAAGCTTGTTTGCTAGAATCTATTACAACTGAGTAGTGAGTTCGATCCTCACTTGGTATCTTATACTTTCGGCCTTTTGCCACATCTAAGCGGCGCTTAGAAAATTAACTGTATAATATAGGGTGTAGTTGATTTGTGGAGAAACTTTTGATTAAGAGTCCTGGGTATTACGATCAATTACATCCGACAGCAAAGTCCTTGATCGGAAAACAGGAAATTTTGAGGAGCGTAGTACTACCTCTAAACTGCTGTTGTTCCCATCTCAACCCTGTCCCGGGTGGCAGCATTTGTTAGGGACCCAGCTATAGGTAAATACTGAACCCATAAACGCCAAGAATGAATAAAAATATATATTTTATAGTATAAATACCAACAATACATTATTATATAAAAAAATACTAACGACACATATTTATAGCAAAATAACTGATAATACATTTATCTGTAGTTAAAGCCATAAATCTAGTTCAAAATATTTTAATTCCAGCATTAAGTAAGCCATTGAGGGTTATATACCAAAACCTTAGGTCGGATACGCAAAGAAATGGGATTATGTTAAAAAATAACCATTTTTTTGTTAAATAAAAGCTTACTCACGAATATTTATTTCTGCGTGTTGATGAATAAAGTGTAATTATATTTAACAGAACGACGTAAAATATTTTTAAATAGGTAAGATTCTATCAATGCCATGAACAGTCATCCATAACTTTGAGACTTTTATATGTCGATATTAAAATAAATGTTTTATTGAGAGAAAATGAGTATTTTCAAGTCATGCATGAAAATAGCGAAGGTTGTCATTATTCTAAAGTGTTTTTGTTCCCATTAAATAACTTATTAACTAAAACAGACAGGCATAAAAATTGTCGTATGTACGAAGTGGATTTTGAAAAGTTATCAGACCAACCAAGAACTGCATCTAAAAGGAAAATCTAATGTCAGTCCTTTTGACCATATTCTGGAAAGAACTTTTCAGTAACAGTTTCCTTTGACGTTAAGCAGCATCGCCATTCTCTTTAGTATTGTCGTAAGGGGATACTTCTAAGCTTGAACGAAATGGTGTGATTGCCGACATCTGCACAGAATATTGCCCGTACGATCACCGAAGTTAAGCAACGCTGAGTCTGGTCAGTACGTAGATGGGTGACAGCTTCGGAATACCAGGTACTTTAAGCTTGGATCTGTGGGTGGTGTTATGGATAATGGCTTGGAATTGTTAATCGGTGATCCGAGCCCCAGTTGCAGTTAAGATCGTTACATTCACTCATGCACAAATATCTTTGAGAAAGGTATGAATCCACCGCTTCTGCACCCAGCTATGGGGTAATTAGTAAGACTTGTATCACTAAATCATTAGGTATCGTTATAATGTGTGGCCTACCTTTTGATTCTAGTATAGTATATGGCCTACCTGATTTGATTATGTCCAATCTCAGTAAGACTATATTTATAGATATAAGTATTTGGTTATTTATTGAAACTAATTATTTTCCATAGCCCTTACCAGACAGTTATAATACTTCCTTATTATATTCTTTTTAAGGTAGGCCACATACTATACCAGTGACAGAATTGTAGGGGCCTCAACAATTTAAATATCAGAAGGTTGGATGTTGAAATGTGAAAGGATAAGATATTTCGTGTGTACATTAAAGTAAAGATTAATTAACAGAATGACAAAAGTGTAAGAAGAAAAATATAAGTGAAATTTCGTTAGCTGAACATCAAAACATATTTGTGAGAAGAAAAATGTTCATTAAGAAAATGCATGCCGCTTTGTAGTTAAAATTGTTCGTAGAGAAATGTAAGTATTTAAAATGTCCACAGAAGTTTAGAGTTCATGGTTGTGTAGTAGCAGAATGTAAAGTCTTCTTACGTTCCTTCCTCTTTGTGGTAGGTCGGCGACAGAGTGAGAGAGAAGCTAAAACAAATAAAGAAATGGTACTTAACGCGACCTGTAGTTGTTGTTGCTCTCTTTAGCGACGTAGAGTGAAAACGAAGGAAAGAAATTTGGAAGAAGAGGTCGAACGAAACTGTGACGCGCCCCTACGTCCGGGTGGCGTGGAGTTAAATTTCTTTTGTTACATTTCCACGAGGTCCATCAGCTAACCGCTCCCATGTCTGACTGAACTCTCTCGACCGATCACAGGATGTCCTTAATTTGTTAAATCTGGTCATGTGACCGGCTCCCAAAGGCATTTTCTTCTTCAGATGTGAAAAAAACCTTTGACTGACGTCATATTTGAATTTTCGATTTGTAATCCAATCAGGATCCAGAATTTTGCTTTTCACACTAACTTGTGAAATTCTTCTTAGTTGGTTTTCCAAAATGCTTTTAGTCGTTTGGATCCGATTTTGTGGATGTGCAATTTTACTTCGTGTGTTTTAGTTAGTTGGTGGATGATATGAGATTTGTATCCTATAGAATTTCGTAAGCCATATTAAAAAAGTAGATCATATAGTTTACTAGCACCAACCATTACTATCTAAAAAAATAAAAATCTTACAATCTAAAACTATTTTCTGGCTTTAAATAACCTGCAAAGGTTGATAAGCAGTAAAAAAAACAAAACAAAACAAAACAAAAACAAAACAAAAACAAAACAAAACAAAAAACCGAAAACGAATCCATACACATTTTGGTTACTATGTCTGGTTATGCCGTCAAATATAATTTATCTTAAACAATTATGATTATACACTGTTATTTCTTTAAAGGTATAAAAAATGGAATAAAAAGGAAATTCATAAGTTAAGAACTTCAGATAACGAATAGTAATATGGATAGTAATGTATGAACATATCGACCATCGATAGCACAAATTAAAATAATGGATTTTGAATAAAAACTACACAGTTTTATTCTTTCATCTAAAACCTAGAGACGCTAGCTTAGTGGAAAAAATATTAACGATTTAATATTGAAGTACACACAAACGAGCATACATATTTCTTTTGTTCAGATCCGAGGAAGCCTGTCTAACGATAGCGAAATACATAATCAAGTCATTAAAACAGTTTCCACTTTGTCTAATTTATTATTATTATTATTTTTACCGGGTTTTATAACCTATTAACACACATATGATACAAAGAACTTTACGAATTTCAAAACGATTAACTTTTTTTACATTTTAAGAAGTCACGTTGTATGTGTATATTTTGTTTTAGATTCCATGCGGGGGTATAAATTTACAATTAATTTGTACTAAACAGGACACTGAACGAAGTGTCTTTTATAGCAGAGATCGCCAAACACCGGCCCGGGATCAGGTACTTATTCATGAACCATTTGCTCCCAGACCGCAAAGAAATAATTAATCTGCTTTAAATTATATAATATATAAAGTGAATATTGAGCTTTAATTTTAAAAGATTTCTTTAAGTATTCATCTTCTCGATATTATCAATAACTGTAAGTATATTTTAAAACTAGTGTATATTTTTATAATAAATGTATATTTTACGTCGGTATGTGCGTTGTGGTGCAGTGGATATCGGCTCGGAACGAGAAATCGGAGAGCCGAGTTCGAATTCCAGTTGAATTCCTTGCATTGACTTATGCAAAAATACTCTTGGAAAAGGTATTAATCCGTCTCTTTCCTCCATTTATGGGTTCAGTAGCAGGATAGATTGGGTTTATAGCCTTGGCTGTCGACCAGTCTAACACAGAAACTAATGGCAAACTACTGTGGGATAATCTTCTGTTCAGTAAGTCATGTCTCAAAAGAGACATGATCGCCCTAGCGTGTATCATGTATGGCGCTTAACTTATAGTGGGAAGGCGTTCTAGCGAAGAGTAGTTGTATGTTGTTCCAGATTAACGGAATTTGGCCTCGTTGTAGATAGCCCACTATAAGTCATAAAAAGATTATAAATTAAGAAAAGCAAATTGAGTTTAGAAATAACATTTTATATATACACATATTAATTAAGGATTTTACAATTCAAGTAATCCTTTAAGTATGGGTCCAACGGACGTTAAAATGTTCATGGCAATAAATGCTGAATAGAGAGTTTTTGCGTATGAATGTAGGAGCGTTGTAAATTAGGAATGTCTTTGATGTATCCGCTCCTTTGGTCGGTAAGTAGTTTTGAGACAGCGAAAGATAATATGATAGGGAAGGGAGGCGAGCATAGTAATTCACTTGACGTCGGTCAAGGGAGATACTAATTACACTCGTCTCTCTCGGGTCTGTCTGTGTCCCTCTGTCTGTATCTGTCTGGGTCTGTCTGGCGATGCTTTCTGTATCGGCTTTTTATTTCGACTTTTGAATCGCAGCAGATCATTTGTTAATTCACACTTATATTTGATTCTCGGCTTCCCATTGGCCGATAAATAAAATTTACGTAGGCTCGCGAACTGGAATTTAATATTTAATTAATTTTTAGTTTCAACATTTGCGCGGAGCCGGGGGTGCGCACCCAGGAGTTTTGGTCATTTGCTTGCTGGTCGTGAGGGTGCAACATCCGGTCCCTCGCTTTGCTCGGTATGTATCACCACAAACTGACTGATATTTTACGTCTGCTTTTACTAACTGTAAATAAATTTTACAATTATTGTATATTTGTAATAACTTCCAACTAATTTTCTAATCCCAACTAATTTTCAGATTCGACATTGATTCTATATCATGGCGAGTTGATATTGATGGAGTAATAGTGTAATAGGTATTGATTCTGGGAAAGTAAGTACGCAATGGTGTGGGGAAGTACCTTCTTTACAACAATACCAAGTAGAAAGCTGATTACATCTGACATCAAAAGAAACCGATTTCACTGATAGTTTAATTGACACATAGTAAGGAAGAACTTTCTCAATTCAACTTTCATTCGTACAGTATTTTGTCGAGAACCACCTTCATTTCCTTCGTATTTCATTGGTGAGATCTAAATTCCACTCGACCTGGTTCTTCCATGGACCGGCTCCCAAGAGGATGCTTCCTCGATCATTGCACTTTTAACTTCTTCAAATCTAGGCTTAACCGTTATCTTCTTAATATATCCGCTTAAAATATGTCGCTTAATATGTGATCCTCTAATTCAAGAGGCTCCTGAGCTTTCTACAGTGTGGACATCATTGTAAAGAAAAAACAACGAATAAAAATGTATTTTATAAAGGAATGTATTTTTTAAAAGTCCACGGTTGTAACTTCGAGTCTGGTAAAGTTGCAAAGTAATAGTTTCTTTTAGATTTTGCGTTCCTTCATGTCTATACCGCGGTAGTGGCTAAACAAAAAGGCTGTTCCTTCATGTTTCATACCTAATATAGTTCAACACGACCTAGTATTAGGGGTTTCATTTTGGCCAGTGGGTAGGATTGTTATATTTATAACGTACTATATTGGAATTCTTGTTCGACCAAAGATTAATTCTTTTTAACTGTAATTCATTTTATTTTTATTAAATGAACACGGGTTAAAGTTCTCGGTTGACATGAAGTGGAAAGATGACATTGAATCTTTTACTAAGAAAGTTGATTCCCTGTGACGTGCGAGCCAATTTTTCTCTCCAGGATCAATTTTACATATTTTAGAATTTATCAAGACTCTCCAAATGTCAAGCATGCTTAGAGTACTGCTACCATATATGGTCCGGTGCTCCTGTTACATATTTGGAAATTCTTGATAAAATCCAAAGAAGAATCAGCGATATTATTGGTCTTGACTTGACATCTAGGCTTCACTCACATTCCCACCACCGTAAAGTTTCCTCCCCGTGCCTTTTCTATAAATAATTTCATGTGATTTTAATTAAAAAAAATAATTTGATTAATCTAATTAGCAAATGAGTAATTAGGCCATCAAAGTAAAGGGAAATATAATCTTTCAGTTTTTTTTGTTTTTTTTTTAACTTTCAGGACTAAAAATATGACGCGATGAAAAGTTGATCGTGATAAACTGAACGACATGACACTCCAAGTATTCACGTGGGACAATACAAACTTTTCTTTGATGATTTTCGGTAAAGACTATATATTGTTAAGGATGTACAAACTTATCATTGAGAGTATAAAGCTTATATATCATTGAGGGTGTAAAGCCTGTATATCATTGAGGGTGTAAAGCCTATATATCATTGAGGGTGTAAAGCCTATATATCATTGAGGGTGTAAAGCCTATATATCATTGAAGGTGTAAAGCCCGAATATCATTGAGGATTTAAAGCCTGTATTTCATTGAGGGTGTAAAGCCTGTATATCATTGAGGGTGTAAAGCCTGTATATCATTGAGAGTACAAAACTTATATATCATTGAGGGTGTAAAGCTTATATATCATTGAGGGTGTAAAGCTTATATATCATTGAGGGTGTGAAGCCTATATATCATTGAAGGTGTAAAGCCTGTATATCATTGAGGGTTTAAAGCCTGTATTTCATTGAGGGTATAAAGCTTGTATATCATTGTGTAAAGCCTGTACATCATTGAGGGTATAAAGCCTGTGTATCATTGAGAGGGTGTAAAGCTTATATATCATTGAGACTGTAAAGCCTATATATCATTGAAGGTGTAAAGCCTGTATATCATTGAGGATTTAATGACTGTATTTCATTGAGGGTATAAAGTCTGTATATCATTGAGGGTGTAAAGCTTGTATATCATTGAGGGTGTAAAGCCTGTATATCATTGAGGGTGTAAAGCCTGTATATCATTGAGAGTACAAAGCTTATATATCTTTGTGGGTGTAAAGCTTATATATCATTGAGGATGTAATGCTTATATATCATTGAGGGCGTAAAGCCTGTATAACATTGAGTGTGTAAAGCCTGCATATCATTGAAGGTGTAAAGCCTGTATATCATTGAGGGTATAAAGTCTGTATATAATTGAGAGTATAAAGCTTATATATCATTGAGGGTGTAAAGCCTGTATATCATTGAGGGTGTAAAGCCTATATATCATTGTGGGTGTAAAGCCTATATATCATTGAAGGTGTAAAGCCTGTATATCATTGAGGGTTTAAAGCCTGTATTTCATTGAGTGTGTAAAGCCTGTATATTATTGAGTGTGTAAAGCCCGTATATCATTGAGAGTATAAAGCTTATATATCACTGAGGGTGTAAAGCTTACATATAATTGAGTGTGTAAAGCCTATATATAATTGAGGGTGTAAAGCCTGTATATCATTTAGTGTTATGGTTCCCTCCTACGGGGAATGGACTCTTCCTCTCGTTATATATAGTTAACTGCGTAAGTTCCGGAAGAGGTAGTTAGGACAGCTAGTACGCAGTTAAAGCCAGCTACTAGTCAGCCAATAAGCAGCGTAACTGTAACTTTCGGACTTACTTATTTCTATTTACTGATTACTAACACTTACCTTGTACATATGTTCTTGTTATACTAATACAACTGTTTTGAACCTGCCTTCTGTATTCCGTGTCTTACTTCCTGCACAAACCGGTCACTACAACAACTCCACGACAAATTGGCAACGAAGATCCACAACATTTAGGGTGTAAAATCTATATATCATTTGGGGTATAAAGCCTACATACTATTGAGGGTGTAAAGCCAATATATCATTGTGGGTGTAAAGCTTATATATCATTAAGGGTATAAAGGCTGTATATAATTGAGTGTGTAAAGCTTATATATCATTGAAGGTATAAAGCCTATATATCATTGAAGGTGTAAAGCATATATATCATTGTGGGTGTAAAGCTTATATATCATTGAAGGTATAAAGCCTATATATCATTGAAGGTGTAAAGCATATATATCATTGTGGGTGTAAAGCTTATATATCATTTAGGTATAAGGCCTATATATAATTGAGGGTGTAAAGCTTATATATCATTGAGGGTGTAAAGCTTATATATCATTGAGGGTGTAAGCTTAAATATCATGGAACACTTTTATCTGAAAATATTCGGAAAGTTCCTTTTTTTCATCACCTTTAAAAGTTAAACCAGCTCATTGGATGAAGATATTTTACTAAAAATGGCAGTCAGTATTTGACTTGAGATATTGTATTAATGATCTATGGGTGCGTGGTGGCCTAATGGCTAATGCTTGGGATTGAGAAATCAAAAAGCCAGGTTAAGATTCCAGTCGAGATCGCTACATTCAGTTACTTGCAAATATCTAATTTATTTCCCCACCCCTACCCCTACCTGTGGTTAAATACCAGGACAAACTGGGCTCTATAGACTTGGTTGGCAACTCGTCTAGGAGAAAGAAAATTATGAGCTCAAAACAGTCTGGAAAGATTTGTGCTCTGTCATCAGACACGCCGCTACGGCGGTTGTGTATATGGTACCCCTACGACCCTCGTGATTGTCATTAAATATCTACCCTGCTCAATTAATTAGTTCCAAAAGAAAGTGCTGTCTGGAAGAATAACGACCATTTTTTTCTGATAAATAGAAGTCTAAATTAATACCGACAGGCCAAACTAATATCGTTCGTATTTTAAAAAATAAGATCCCCGCAATCTCTTTGTCGGCATGAAAAATAAATTGATTTTCTAGACATGATTACATGTTTGTTTTGTTTTTCCAGCGAGGCTATAAGCGTCGGAGTGGTTAGAATGTGATAATTCCGGCCATGAGATCGAGGTTTGCATTTCACTCGTGTCAATTTGTCAAGGTGGTGACAGCTTGATAATATCCCAGCGTGCGGTACAGTTGGGAAGTGTCCCAAAACCAGACCCTATGCGTTGACTCAGGTCTTTTGAGTGAAATTGGGTAGACGAAAATGTTCTGAAGTCTATATAGTTGTGCTAACTTGAAGTCATCATGGCTGAGGGGCAGAGTGAACTGGACTTGCTCAAAAATAGACAACCCCCCCCCCAAAAAAAAACGATCATGCCGGATGGTGTGCTCTATGCTAGAAACTAACACGTATGAACCAGATGTTTGCTCCCTGTGTGTTCACGAAACACTACTGTGACCAAACATGCACTTGCAACTGGAAGTAGTTCGCCACCTTCGTAGGATCCACTGTCTAGGTCAGTGTTTCTCAACCGAGGTTTCCCCGGAACCTTAAGATTCTAAAAAAGGTCCCTAAAGGTTCCGGGAGAACAAATGAGATAATCTAATGCACTTTTGACTTTTTAATTAATTTCATTAGTGTAATATTACCTCGAATTGAGTATTTGTGTAGCAAAAGACAAGCACAGATTTCACATTAGAAAAGCATGTTTCGCTTTAACAAATGGCTCTGTAAGTTATAATTTCTAGTTCATTTATTGGTTCATAGGACATTTTGCCTAGATTTAGCTTATGTCTTTTTAGCATTACCAAATCTAAACTTATTTATAAATGGAACTTTGTCTGTGTGTGTGTATGTGTGTGTGTGTGTGTGTGTGTGTGTCCGTTACCTATAGACTTCGAAACGGCTGAACAGATTTTCTTGAAAATTTACACAGTTGTACTATAAGCGTCTGTGTGTGTTCTTAGCTAGGTTTTGTGTCGAGGTACCCATGATAAATATCGAAAATCGATAATCGAAAAAATCGGCTTATAGAAGGAGTGGTCCGATTTTAATCAAATTTGATACACTAATAGACAAAGACATAAGAAACGATATTCAGAAGTTTCAAGATTGCAGTTCTTACAATAGTGCAGAAAATCGATAATATATATATATATATATATATATATATATATATATATATATATATAAAAGGCAAAATGTTTGTGTGTGTGTCTGTTTATCTGCCTGTATGTCTGTATTTTTTCAGCCCTTTTATTTTAGTTTTTGCTTCAGGTTTGGCTCTAAGTAGGTATAATTGTAGTTCTTAGTCTCAGCCATGATACCATTTACTCAGAGGACTTATTTAGCCTTCAAAATTCAGTTTACGACGAAAAAAACTTATTTGATATCGATACCAGGAAATCAAAATTTGACTTACATCCATTCATTTTTCTTTCAGTCTACGGTTTCGCTTTAACTGGAAACAATTATTGCTTTTTAGTCTTTCGTGCCAACGTCCAAAGTGTCTGAGCTCCAGGACCATGGATTAGTTTTAAAGCTTTCATTACACCTGAACAACGCCGGGTTATACTTCTAGTGGATAAATAAATAATAAACTGATGCTGCAATTATCTGTTTTCGTTCTATTTACATTTATATGATAGTTATATGATATTGGTTTCTTATGTTTATTTTTTACGTTTGAGTTTAGAACTTTTTTGTGTGTGTGAATGAAAACATCCTGATGAAGTATTATAAACAAACAGTATAAATTTTATTTAGCATTATCGAAAAATTTGATAAAAAATTATTAATTTTTTCTTAAACCAGTTATTCAAAAATATATAATTTGACATCACGATGAAAATAAAACGATAAAAATATGCTATATAATTTTGTTTTTGCACAGGGGTTCCTTCAGATGTAATTTATTATAAGGTTTCTCTTTTTTCATGTACCGTGTCTCTTCAGGACGTAGGCGATCATCGATTTTTTACTTGGCTCTGTCGCTTGTCGCTCTCAACATTCTTCCTTCTTTATATCTCCCCTAAACCCCTTTATCCCTGAGGAGACCGTCCAACATTCACTGCCAGACAGAAGGACAGATATCACATAGCGATCCAACACTCTTTTCTTTGTTTCTAATGAGATTTTCCTGTCTTTCAGAATTCTGGTTAGCTTCTGAAATGTGTCCTTGGCCAATTTTACATCTCAACAGCGCACTTTCCATCCTCTGTCAGCATGCTTGCCGGGTATTTAAATTTCTTTACTTGTTTTATTTTAATTTCTCCGACCTATAGTTGGAATTTTGGGGTTTTCTTTTTGCTGGTGACCATGCATTCAATTTTTTAAAAGTTTATTCTTAGTCTTTTCTTCTCGCTTTCTCTTGCTACCTTCTGTAGGAGGTTCTGCATTCTCCTTTCAGATTATAAGGGTTACAAGATTAAAAAGATTGAGAGACGTTGGTCTAGTGCAGCGATTCCCAAACTGGGGAAAATTTCTTCCTGGGGGGGGATTTGAAGCTACCAGGGGGAAATAATTACACTACCTACTAAATTAAAAAATCTCATACGTTGCACGCTTGCCAAAACTAACCCTGATATTGATACACTAGTGTACAAGAACAGCATCACCCTTCTCTCTAATTTAATTCTGAAGTAGAAGAGCAAACAAAAGTCCTTTTATTTGTTACTAACCGCTCTCTATGGTTATGCTTAGTTCTTACTAACGTCTCTCTATTCACTTTACTCTGTAACTATAAGTTTATCAGTAGATTTGTACATTAAGAAAATAAATTAGTAAATAGTCTCAGTGTGTTTTAACTGCTTTTTCTCTCATACACATGAAGAGGTAAATCTGGATGGTTGAACTGGGTGTAGGGGAAAATGACAGAAAAAGTTTGGGAACCACTGGTGTGGTGACTGGTGTATGTTTGGTTATGAAACGCGTTACATCAATTTTTGCTTATTTTTGTCTACGGCCATTTTCCTTATTTGTACTTTCATTTTCAAGACGATGCACTGATAATTTAGGCATAATTTAGAAACAATAAAAATAATCACCAACCTTCGAAGGTATGATTAGGATTGTCCCTTTATCACACGACAGAGTTTCTATTGTTTGACCTTTTAAATTTTAGGTGTGCTACTACTTCCTGTTAGCCTTTAGTTATCACTTGAACCGGCACAAGAAACCACAGACTCAGAGCACGCAGTTTCTTACCTTTGATCGTCCTGAATCTTTCCCCAAACGATAGCATCTGCGTAACCTTTTTCTTCAAGCTTTGAAAATTCATACTATGCTGATATTTGAACAGGATTGCATTAAACATGTAACAGACTGTCGTCGCTGGGTGTTGAATTCAATGTCCATTCTTATAGTTACATACGGTCTATCCCTGATAGACTTTAACCAATAACTATAACATACCTTAATCTATATAGTATCATATATATATATCCTAGCTAGAAGCAATCGGATGTCTAACCGTACTGATGAGCTGTGATACAGCGAAACAGATCCGTCTGCGGATGACTATTTACACTCTCACACCCCGATTGAGCACGCACTATGGAGGAATGTTAGACTTTGAAAAAACAGTAGCTACTCACGCATCTACGCATCGTTCATTCAGTAATGAATTTGAACACTCTCGGCTACTGGCGTGTGTTTACATTGTATATAACACTCTAAAGTCCGCCTTCTTTCATCGAGCGCCTTTAGCTCAGAGGTAGAATCGTTGACTGATGTCAATTCGGTCGGGTTTCAATCCTGTCTAGAAGCAATCGGATGTCTAACCGCCTGATGAGCTGTGAAACTGATTTGTCTGCGGATGACTATAGTTATTGGATTGTTTAAATTATATAACAATTGATGATGGGGAAATGGCAACAATGAGTGTGTGTTTCCGATTATGGCGAACTTTTTGTAAATGTGTTATTTTGTATTTTTTATTTTATTGTTCTACTTTGTATTGAGCACTTTTAAAAAGTAATTGCAACGAACTCCCGATTGTTACTCCATTTTTTTCTTACACTTACTAACATATATGTATTATTTTCAATCTTTTCCAAGATCATCTTCAGGGGTAAATTGAATAAGGAACGAAAGTACTTGGTTTAGAAAAAACTACAGCGCCTTCCTTGACGAATTTCATCTTAACATCAAGAAACTGATCCAGTCAGTCAGTTAAGAGGCATACATGACACACGCTTGGGCGATCATGTCTCGAAAGAGACATGACTGACTGGGCAGAAGATTATTCCACAGTAGGTTGCCATTACTTTCTGCGGTAGACTGGATGCCAGCCAAGGCTATAGAACCAAATCTGTCCTGTTATTTAACCCATAACTGAAGGGAAAAGATTGATTAATACCTTTCCCAAGGGTATTTGCGCGTAAGTGAATGCAAGGAATTCAGCTGGAATTCGAACTCGGCTCCTCGATTTCTCGTTCCGAGCAGATATACATGCAGAACTGAAAAAGAACAGTTTAAAAATAAGTAGACATTATATGTCTATATTATTCAATGAAACATGTTTGACTGAAGATTTTCTTCTATGTGCTCTGTCTTTTCAGGACGTAGGCGATCATGGTTCTCCACATCTCCCTATCCCTGGTGGCTCTTGGCACGCCATCTCCTGTTGCACCATGCAACCCTCGTTCCATCATCCACCTGATTAGGTTATTCCAATATGTTATCCGTTGCTTTCTTCTGCCTCTTTGTCCCTTATCTAGCCTGTTAGTATCAGATTCTCCAAGCCCTCCTTCCTCATTGCATATTCCAGGAATTTCAGCTGTCTCTTCCTGATGCTCAGTATTAATTTCTTTTTTGTTTCCATAATTTCCAAGACCTCATCATTGCTCACATGCTCGATCCATGATATTCGCAGCATCCTTCTGTAGAACGACATTTCAGTTGCTTTAAGTTTTTCCTTCATCTTTGATGATATTGACCAGCATTCACTGCCATATTGAAGAACTGACATCACATAGCAATCCAGTACTCTCTTCTTTGATTCTAGTGAAATTCTCCTGTTTACTTTACTCAACTTCTGGAATGCTTCCTTCGCCATGCCAATTCACCTTTGGATCTCTGTGTTGCACTTTCCGTCTTCTGTTAGAACACTTCCCAGGTATTTAAATTTTTGTACCTGCTTGATTTTAGTACCTGTATTTGGCATATTGGGTTGCCCTTTTTACTGATGACCATGCATTCGGTTTTCTTGCAGTTTATTTCTAGTCCTTTCTTGTTACTTTCTTCAGCTACCTTCTGTAGGAGGTCTTGTGAAGATATGTTGCCTAAATGTACATGCATATATTGGTATTTATAACTAACACAAGAGAAGGAAAGCTTACATTTAAAATAATGCTCAAAATTACTTTTTGATGAAGAATACATTTCACTCTTGTGTAGGCCTGCATACACACATACGCAAGCACACACGCCAACACGAGCACACACGTACAGTTAAACATACGCATACTCACTAACGCAAGCACATATGTACACACAGACACATTCATATACACTTACACACACACACCCACACACATACACAAACATACACAAATCTAATTATTGGACTTACTGCTTCTAATTCGTATTTAAAAGAAATCCTTGGGGTCTCATTTTCCACAGAAAATGCTCAAAGCTTTGTCGATTATTGAGTATCCTTGTCATTTTATACCAAACGATATCGGATTGATTTTCGAATTTTTTTAAAGGTTCGATACATTTTCTATTGATCCGTCTATCTGTGATTCATCATTATTATGAGCAAAATATGGTCATATTGATTTGAAGCGATGCACACACTTAAACACACACACACGCACACACACACACACACACACACACACACACACACACACACAAAGATATATGTACACTATCGGCCATATTTATTAGGCCAACCAAGTGTTTTAGAAAATGATGTATTTCATACTATTTTTTAGTTTGTTTTTTTTTTTGCCAAGTGAATAATTGTAAGTGAAAATAGAATGATTCTTTTGTTAATTTTGCACAATAACATGTGCAACAAATGAATATATAAATAAAGGCAGGTAAATAATTTGTTGGGCATTACCTACATTTATATTTCGAGATTAAAATTTCATCTTCAGAATGTTAGCGCGATTGTGTTTGGTTCTGAGACTTTCGACAAATGGTGCTCCTGGCTGCTGCTGTTGCTGCTGCTGCTGTTGGTGTGTGTGTGTGTGTGTGTGTGTGTGTGTGTGTGTGTGTGTGTGTGTGTGTTTAAGTGTGCTAGTGCATGTATGTGTGTGTGTTTATGGTATGTATATGTGTGATTGATAGTAAAGATTTTTATGGTCTGATGGTATCAGTCTGCTTTGATATGTCCTTTATCTAAGTGTGTGTTGGCCTGACTGTTAGTTTTGACCCCTGCCAAAGTGGAAGAGGGTGTGTGCGTGTTTATGTGTGTATACTACTAGTGTTACATTATACTTCATTTTGTGTTTGTGATCTCCAAATTGTTTTTGTAATTAAATTTTAAGTAACCATATTCCTGATATCCACAATGCTTCAAGCAAATTACAACCCTTTCCTAACCTTACACCTGAGCCAGGATGAATTTGCAACCGTCAGGGAGCTATTTGAAATGTCCGAGAAGCGTGCAAAGATTGAATGCCAAATCAACTTCCTAAAACGATGTCTCAAAAGCAACATGGTGCCCAAAACCATCAAGAGCGCCCACTTCCCGGCATGCCTCAATTACCAAACCACAAACAATCGCTGGACTGCCTGCATGAGTTCTGCGTAATCTTTCATCTTAATAATTTAATAACATCAACGGTTTGACGATGAAACTTCACTTTCAGTAAGTTTGTAGCCTTCTTCATTATACCATGATGTTCGTTAGAAAAGATTACAAAAAAAAAAAAACTTAAAAAAAAAGTTAATTACAAAAACACTTTAGAGATAAAAAAAAAACCCACACAAAATAATGTAACACTGTTAGTATAAACACATAAACACGCACACAACCTCTTCCACTTTGGCAGGGGTCAACAAACTAACGGTCAGGTCAACACACACTTAGATAAAGGACTTATCAAAGCAGACTGATACCATCCAGACCATAAAAATCCCTACTATCAATCACACATACACACACCACACACACACACACACACACACACACACACACACACACACACACACACACACACACACACACACAGAAGCAGCCAGGAGAACCATTCGTCGAACGTCTCAGACAATCGCTCTAACATTTTGAAGATGAGATTTTAATCTCGAAATCTTAATGTATAATAAATAGGTGATGTCCAACAAATTATTTACCTTCCTTTATTTTACTATAAACGCATTGTGACAACCTTCAAAACCTAACCATATTCCTAATATACACAATGCTTCAAGCAGATTACAACACTTTCCCGAATATATAAATATTTAATAATGACCTATTATTGTGATATTTAAATGCTTACTCCCAAAAACTGTAACTAAAATCCGCTTAGCGTAGTTGTAGTACAAACAATAGGAAGGCTCTGGTGGTGTTAAACAAGCAGAAATGTGCCTGAGCATATGTTTGCGACAGGGATTGGCTAGCCGCACTAGCTGACTGGTGTTTTAGTTTGAGTTTTGTTTAACGGCATATCAACGTCTCTGGGTTATTTAATGCCAAAAAGATAGGGTTTTAAGATTTTTTTAAATATTCAGTTATAGTGAGAAGGTTGATTTAGCCAGATTTTGATGAAAAAAAAAATATTATTTTTATTTTAGAAAACTGAAGATGTCTCCCAGTTTTGTATTAAAAATGTATTGTTGTTAATAATCAGTCAGTCAGTTGCCATTCGTGATACACGCTTGGGCGATCATGTCTCGAAAGAGACATGACTGACTGAGCAGAAAGTTATCCCGCAGTAGGTTGCCATTGCTTTCTGCGGTAGACTGGTTGCCGACCAGGGCTATAGAATCCAATCTGTCCTGTTATTTAACCCATAACTGGAGGGAAGAGACGGATTAATACCTTTCCTAAGGGTATTTGCGCATAAGTGAATGCAATGAATTCAGCTAGAATTCGAACTCGGCTCCCTGATTTCTCGTTCCGAACCGATATCCAATGCACCACAACGCACATCCGTTATTTTCCTTAAAAAAATGTATCGTCGGTGGTATTTTTCCTTCAAAAATGTATATTTTTCTATAAAAGTATTTTTATGGATATATTTCTATAAAAGTCTATTTTTATACTTTCAACCCAGTTTTAACCCCAGTTTAGAGGTTTAACTATTTGTCCATAGCTGGGACACTAACAGGTGCTATCACTCCGGGTCAGGATGGACCTGAGAACAACAGCAATTAAGAGGTGGTTCCATGCTCCTCCCAACCTCCCAATCAGAGGCCTTGCTGCCGGATGTAGTTTATTATCATACCCAGGACCAAGCTGACTTGTGTGCTTGGAAAATTATAATAATAAACTAGAAAATTTTTAATGCTTCCAAAACAATAATGTTCTTCTTTAACCACCAAAGACAATCTTTCCTGTCCGCCAGTATATATATATAATATATAAATATAAGTGGACAATGAGGTGAACACCAAGCAGCGACACTCTGTTTTATGCTTGAGTGCAATCTTTAGGCCTTGTGTATTGTATTTTTTTCAACTATTTATATATGCTGGTCAATGGTACATGATGGGTAGTAAGGTCTATTGAATTATTCTAAAAGTTAGTCGGTAGGCGGTAATACTTATGTTATATTTTTATTAACATATTTACTATCTCTGATACTGAGAACATTAATCCATAAATATAGCATACCTTAAAGGTATATTTTTATCATATATATATATACGAAATCCGTTATGAAAAGGATTACATACGATATATTTTTAATTTATTTGTTTAAACATTATTTTTAATGGATACTCGTATTTGAGTATTTTTTTTAGTTTTCGGATAATTAAACAGTATATTTATTTACATTTATTGGCCTGAATAATCTAGAAATTTTGTTGGGAAAATATGCGTCCTCCGGCAGGGTTCGAACTTGTATCTCCCAGCGGAAACTGACAATCGATCTGACGTGTCTTGGCCGCTTGACCACGAAAGATTTACAGTCGAACAAACCCAAAATGCTTTTTAACACACACTTTCCTGATTTTTTCGTAATATTCATATCTGCTTTGTTTTCGAATCTTAATGGAAACAAAGTCAATTTATTTAAGAAATTTTACGATATTCGTTAAGAAATGGATTAACTCTGATATATTTTTAATTTATTTGTTTAAACCTTATTTATAATGGATACTCATATTTGAGTACATGCTCTACTTTTTTTATTTGGTGGACCTGAAGGAGACTACCACCACCTTTAAATTTGTTGTTTTTCATTTTTTGGACTTTTCCAGCGCAGTCTTATTGGTTATTGCATAAAGTTTCCGATTATCAAAAAAAAAAAAAAAAAAAAAAATTGAAAAATTTCAATATTTAAACAATTTTAGGGCGGGGCTCAGTTTCTCATACAACGTTATAGTAAATCGATCCTCCATTTTGGAATAAGTTGCTTTGGGGTCGCTTTGTTTTGTTTGTTTTGTTGCTCTTGCTTTTGTCTTTTTCAAGTGTTCTTCAGTTCTTACGATGGTATCTTCCTCGAAAACTACATGAATGGCTTTATTCAAACATTTCCCAAAGGATCCCGTTGTTGAATATGCAAAAAAAAAAAAAAATAAAAAAATAAAATAAAATAAATAAAATAAATAAATAAATAAATAAATAAAATAAAATAAAATAAATAAATAAATAAATAAAAAAAATAATTGCACAGGATTGATTTAATATAAGGTTGAATGAAAAACTGAAACCCCACCTAAAATTGTTTAAATGTTGAAATTTTACAAATTTCTTTGTCAATCGGAAAGTTTAGGATTTAATCGATAAGATTGCACTAAAAAAAAAAGTAAAAAAAAAAATTGATAATCAACCAATTTACAGGTGTTGGTAATGTCATACCGGCGAGTGGTTCCAAAATGGAGGATCGATTTACTTATAACGTTGTATGAAAAACTGAGCACCCCGCCAACTAAAATAGTTCAAATATTGAAATTTTTCCAAATTTTTTTTATCAGTCGGAAAGTTTAGGGTGTAATCGATTAACTTTCATTAAAAAAAGTAAAAAAAGAAAATTAAAAACAACAAATTTAAAAGTAGTGGTAGTCTCCTTCAGGTTCGCTTTAATTTTTATAATTATTCAGGATTATATATTATATAATTTTTCATATTATATATATATATATATATATATATATATATATATATATATATATATAACCTCATAATTTACAGGATCGTTTGATCATTTCACCGAATCTTTTTCATTTGGGTGGATCAGTTTTAATACTTAATTTTTAACAAATATTATTAATAGGATCTTCGTTGGGATTTTACTATCAAGCCGTTTCCTTTTGTATTCATACATATATATATATATATATATATATATATAGAGAGAGAGAGAGAGAGAGAGAGAGAAAGAGAGAGAGAGAGAGATTTATCTATTTCAATGTTGTGTTCGATTTTTTAGTCAGTCTACCCGACCACTGATCAGCTAAAAAAGTGCAGTATACTAAAGAGAGAATTTATTACTTTCTTTCGATAATTAACTTTTATGACGTAATTATAACACCGGAAATGAGCTACGTTTGCAACAAAATTAACAGCCAATCATCATCCGGATCAGCTCTGTTTAAGTATTGATTGGAGAGACGGTGTAATCAAGGAATTAGTTTACAAAGCCGATAACTTAGTAACCTTTTTACTGTTGTTTGTCAATCTAGATGTGTATGCAGTACGAATCTCTGTAACGCAACAATATCAGTTGCGTTTTTAATAATAAAAAACAAACTTTTCTTTTGTCTGTAATGTACAGTTTGTTTGAATGTTAAGGAATTAGTAAAGTTAAAATATAAAACTTAATGGAAAAATGGTTTTATTAACATTGAAAATCAACTTGGAATATACGAAGTCTGTCTGAAAAGTAACGGCATTTGGTGTGTTGTATGAAAAAGACGTGAGTTGTTGAAAGACAAATCGTGACTGCTTCACCATAACAATGAAACTGCATACAACGCCCTGAGCACCCGATGGTTCTTGGACGGGAAGAACATCGCCGTATTTGGTACAACCTCTCTATTCTCCTGATCTTGCTCCGTGTGATTTTTTTCTTTTCCCTAAGCTCAAGATGGCCGTCAAAGAAACCAGTTTTGAAGGCCTGGAGGCCATAGTAAGAGGGCTGTAATGAAAGAGCTGAGGGGCATTCATTGGCTTTTCTATAAATTCTTTCATGATAGTTGTTCGGATGATCTCTTTGTTATCGTAGCTAGACTTTATGAATTTAATCTCAGTTGCATTGTGGTGCAGTGGATATTTCTTTTTATAATCATATCGCCCCAAGTAAGGTAGTCTACTGCCACTGGTGCGTAGCGGGGTTACATAAGAGGAAAGGTATGAGAAAGAGTAACAGGTTACAGGGCGTGCGTAAGAGAAGGGTTAAGATACTGAGAGTGAAGTGGATGGAGAAAGGTGCACGAGAGAGAGAGAGAGAGAGAGAGAGGGAGGATGCAAGTTAGCAAGATAGGAGAGGACTATTGACTTTACACTTAAACTCCTGCAGATTGTAGCTGCCGAGGAAGCAAGTAAACGGAAGGGAATACCACAGGGGGAAAATGCGAGAAAAGAAACAGGTGGAGTAGAATTTGTATTTACATTTTATTGGTTTCACAGTAAAAGGGTGGGACCTAGTTGCTAATGTTGTGGTTTGAGTAAATTTATATATAGAGGGTACCATTGAGCTAAGTTCATCGGAGCAGAAGTCGTGAAAGTACAAGAGACACAGAGAAACCACATTGCCCCGGTGAGAAAGTGACGATAACTGATCTGCCAGGTCGGGATCGATCACATTGCAGATTCTCCGTTGGATTTTGTCAAGGACCCCTAGGTGGATAGCAGGAGCACCAGACTAGATATGACAGCAGTATTCAATGCAAAGGCGGATAGTAGATTTATATATGTGCAGGATGGTTTCAGACAGGAAAAACTCCTGGCCCTACACAGAAAAACGAACTTCTTAGCAGCGGATTTAGCTATTGATTCGATATAGTCGTTCCATTTGAGGTCTGTTGCGAGAGTTAACCCGAAGAGGCACAGTGTTTTGCTTTCAGTTAGACTAGCCTGATCCATGCTAAAGGGGGGGGGGGAGTAGGAGCGATTGCCTGTAATGGTTAATATCTAACAGCTTCATTTTGAAGGCGTTAAAATTCACGAGCCATTTCTTACCCCAGTCCACCACGAATTGGAGGTCTTTTTCAGACTCGGCAGCGAGGTTTGCTTTGGCAGCCTCGGCAGATTTTTGATCGAGGCGAGAGTAAACCGTGTTCAAATTCCAATTGAATTGTCTGTATTCACTTTCGCACAAATACCTTTGGAAAAGTATTAATCCGTTTCTTTCCTTCGGTTATGGGTTAAATAACAGGATAGATTAGGTTCTATAGATTTGGCTGGTGACCAATCTATCACAGAAAGCAATGGCAACCTACTGCGGGATAATCTTCTGCCCAGTCAGTCATATCTCTTTCTGTCATGACTGACTTGCTAGACTAGACTCCTTTTTTTTTTACTGGTGGCCATGCATTCAGTTTTCTTGTAGTTTATATGTAGTCCTTTCTTTTCGCTTTCTTTAGCTACCTTCTGTAGGAGCTCTTATGGTTTCCTTTCCGTATCTGCTATCAGCACTATATTATCTGCGTATCTTACATTGTTCAGATTATGGCCGTTAATAACGAATCCTGACATTACTTCTACGGCTTTCAGAATTGTCTCGTTGAGTTGAAGCAACCGAAATGTGGTTACTACAGAAGGATGCTGAGAATACCATAGACCGAATACGTAAGAAGCCATGAGGCTTTCAGGGAATGGAAACTGTTAGGACACAAAATATTAAGAAGGGTTGTTCTCCTTTGATCGGAGGGTGAAAGATAAGGGGTCTTGATCACGTCCCCTGTTTGAAAACAGTGAATTCTGGGACAGCAGAGTCAGCCATGACACCAAGTTGAGCAAGAACCTTTGTTAAGAGTTATCCTCTTATTTCATCCTTTCATTTTTCTTCACAAAACCACATTTTCATTCCCTGGATGATAGGGAGACGTAGAAGGCCATGATTGCCTACGTCTTGAAGAGACAGGGCACATAGAAGAAGAAGAAGAAGAAGAAGAAGAAGAAGAAGAAGAAGAAGAAGAAGAAGAAGAAGAAGACTAAATGTGCGTTGTGGTGTAATGGCTATCGACTCGGGAGGAGAAATCCGAGTTCGAATTCCAGTTAAATTTGTAACAAAAATTATCAATGAACATTTTTTTATCTTGATACAACCGTAAGTTCTATGTTAATAGTTTCTTTTCTCGCTTGTAGGACCCTCTTCCAAATTCTTGTTTTCAAGCCAAGTCTGATCTTCGAAAATTTAAATGCAATATCAGTCACTATTTATATTATTCGGACTACTGTCCTCATATTAATTGCCATTTGTACGACGTTTCGGCCGTTGTACGCTCCAGCCTTCTTCAGGGGATAGAAATTTTGAACCGAACCCTTTATTATAAGCACTTGGGTATATCATTCTCATTTCCTGTACGAAGCCTCTTTTGGTAGTCATGAGTTATCGCCCTCTAACCGACTCTATAAATTGCTTGTTCACCACTGCTGTAACGTGGTAATGAACTCACAACTCTTTGGGTCAAGTCACTGGAACTAACCAACGTCTACATCCTTAAGGACACATGGCCCAGTGCATATTGACGATGGTTAGTTCCAGTGACTTCACCCAAAGAGTTGTGAGTTCAATACAAGGCTACAACAGTGGTGAACTAAAAACTTTGAGAATCGGGTTAGAGGGTGATCACTCATGACTATCAAAAGAGGCTTTGCACATGGAATGATAATGATATAGACCAGTGATTGTAATAAAGGGTTCGGTTCGAAATTCCTAGCTCCTGAAGAAGGCCGGAGCGTACAACGGCCGAAACGTCGTACAAATGACAATTAAAAATGAGGATAATAGGCCGAATAATATAAAGTGTAAATATTACCTCATCTCAGAAATACAGGCAATATCATTCATTATCTAGTGTTTTTCTGATTACTCTTATATTGTTTTCGCTCCTCCCTAATGTTTCTAATTTTTCACACTTAGTAACCCCTTTGTTTCTTAGTGTCTTTTCTGCTTTGCTTGGGGTGATTTCAATAAAAAATAGACCTGGCAGTACCCATTTATTTCCATATCAGACTGTGTGTTCCAACTTGAGTCGCCTTCGTAACGGACAAGTAGCCATTGATTCCAAAAACCAACTGCGACGTTAAATAATTTGAACTTTAGATTTAAAAATAAGAAGTCTGCATCAGTTCAACAATTCGGACGTGTTTACAAGAATATTTCGTATAGATTTAAATGCTGGCCATACATTCAGTTTTTTCCTCCTCTTTGTCTCTATCTCTGTCTCTCTCTCTCTCTCTTTTCTCTGTCTTTTTCTCTATCGCTTATTATTCTTGTGAACTTTCATCTTATGCAGGCATTTCTGACGGCCTTCAGAATAGAAGCCATTCGTTGACATTAAAAATGCTTGCATACATTTAGCATCACTGACTGTGGAAATCTATGTGTTATGAAAACAAATTCTTTGTATGCTGTGTCCTTTCAGGCTGTAGACAATCATGGACTTTCACTGGCCTTTATCCCTTGTCGCCCTTAATATTTTTCTTCTTGTTATCTCTCCCAAACCCAACTCTGCCATCGACCTGCTCAAGTTCATCAAGTAAGGTCATGCGATTTCCCCTGTCTCTCTTTCCCTCTATCTGTTTTGTAAGTTTTAGTTTCTCCAAGTCCTCCTTTCTCATTACGTGTCCCCAAAACCTCAGCTGTCTTTTTCTGATGCCAAGTACGAGTTTCTTTTTCGCTTTAATTCTCTCAAAACCTCATTGCTGCTCACACATACAGTCCATGAGATCCCCAGCATCCTTCTGTAGAATCACATTTCTGTTGCTTCGAGTCTCTCCGTCATCTTTGAGAAGATCATCTAGCATTCGTTGCCATATAGGAGGACAGATATCACATAACATTTCAGTACTCTTTTCTTTGCCACCAATGAAATCTTCCTGTCGCTCAATACACTGTTTAAACCTTGAAATGCGACTTTGACCATGCCAATCCGTCTTCAGATCTTAGTGTCGAACTTTCCGTTCTCTGTCAGAATGCTTCCCAGGTATTTAGCTTTCCGTACCTGTTTGTGCCCCCAACTTGTAGTTGGCACTTTAGGGAACTTCTTTGGCTGATGACTATGTATTCAGTCTTCTTTTATGTTTATGTTTAGTCTTTTCTCCTCACTAACCCTTGCTACACCCGGGAAAAAGTTTTGTATTTTCCCTTATGTATCCTCTACCAGCACTGTATCATCTGCATATCTTATACTAGCAGTATGGCCCGGCGTTGCTCGGGTGTAATGAAAGCTTTAAAACTAATCCTTGGTTCTGGAGCTCAGACTCTTTGGACGTTGGCACGAAAGACTAAAAAGCAATAGTTGTTTCCAGTTAAAGCAAAACCATCTCCCTATAGCTACAACACAACATACATTCTACAACATGTATGAAGAGTAAAACATTTATCTTGATGGTAGGTCTTATATTAAAAGAAGAGCCATCATTTTTCAAAGGAAATAATTTTAGAATGTTTATCATGCATTATTAGATTGTGGCAAATCTAACAAAATCTGTTAAAAGCATTTTTACATCTAATCATGGTTATAATTACTGCAATATATATTGGGTTGTCACACATGAAATGGGGCATTTTTTGATTGGTTGTTGATCCGGTCGTCTAACGAACTACCCTCCTCAGTATATACAAAAAATACTGACTTATTTCTGAGTCTTTTTCTTTCCAGATAATTTTTCTTTCAATATGTTGTTACTCATAAGCCTAATAAAAATGTGTTGAACCGGTCGTCTAAGGAAGCAACCTCCTTAGTACATACACCCCTGATCAAAAATCTTTAAAAATAATTTTTTTTTTATGGATAGATTTTAAACTCCTCCCACTTAAGGTTACCAATACTACAATCTAAAAGGTTATGGAAACAAAAAGCTACATTCCAAACATTTTATTTAGAAATTTACATTTTTATAAAACGAGGCGATTTACACATGATAAAAATTATAAGACCAGGGGTATAAATTGTTAGATCTATGGTAATTCCAATGTTTTTAGTTCAGTTAGAGGTTAGCAATCACTGCGTAAATGTGTTATCATGCCTAAAGCAAGCAAACTTACCAAAGTTGAGTGTTCTCGAATTCAAGAATTCTATAAGCAAGATTTGTCAGAGCGGGCGATCGCAGCTAAGGTAAATCTCAGTAAAACTGTGATTTGCAACTTTCTAAAGAACAGTGAGAATTATGGAAAAGCAAAATCCTCTGGTAGGTCCCCAAAAATTTCTCCTGCATTGAGTAGGAGAATAAGACGGGTTGTTATGAAAGACGGGGGACTTTCTTCTAGTCAAATTAAGGCAGTCACAGATGCTGATTGCAGTCCCGTAAACATCAGACGACACTTACAACAAAAAGGCATGGTAAATAAAAAGCGTAAACAAATTCCTCGGCTGCTTCCACGTCACAAGTTGGACCGCTTAAAGTTTGGTCGTGAATACCAAGTATGGGACGTTGAGAAGTGGAAGAAAGTCCTGTTTTCGGATGAGAAAAAATTCAATCTCGATGGTCCTGATGGCTTCCAACGATATTGGTATAACAAAAACATGCCTCCTGAAATTTTCTCCGCACGTCATAGTGGTGGAGGGTCCCTAATGGTATGGGGTGCCTTTTCTTACAGAGGGACGATGAAGCTCCAGGTGATGCAGGGTCGTCAGAGAGCATCTGGTTGTGTTAACATGCTACAAAAAGCATCTTTGATGACGGAGGGCTATCGTTTGTGTGGGGATGGATGGTTATTCCAACAGGATAATGCTGCAATCCATGCTGCAAGACGGACCATGACCTTTCTACAAGAAAATGGGGTCCATCTCTTGAGACATCCTGCATGCTCACCGGACTTGAACCCAATTGAATATGTTTGGGTTTGGATGACAAGAGATGTTTATCGAAATGGCAAACAATATTCAACAAAAAATGAACTTTGTGAAGCCATCTTCAGAAGCTGGAGCAACATCCCACGCACCTTAATGGAAACGCTTATTTCTAGCATGCTCGACAGAATTTTTGAAGTCATCAAAATCAGTTGAGGTAGACTTCATTATTAAATTTGGTTGTTAAATATTTTCATACACTTTTTGTACAATTTCGTAGAATTTTTGTCTCTGGTCTTATAATTTTGATCATGTGTAAATCACCTCATTTTATAAAAATGTAAATTTCTAAATAAAATGTTTGGAATGTAGCTTTTTGTTTCCATAACCTTTTAGATTGTAGTATTGGTAACCTTAAGTGGGAGGAGTTTAAAATCTATCTGTAAAAAAATTTCTTTTTAAAGATTTTTAAGTGGTCTTAAATTTTTGATCGGGAGTGTATAAAAAATACTGACTTATTCCTGTCTCTTTTTCTTTTCAGATAATTTTCCTTTCAATATATTACTCATAAGCCCAATGAAAATATGTTGAACTTGAACCGGTCGTCTAACGAAGTAACTTCCTTAATATATAAAAAATACTGTCTTATTTCTGACTTTTTCTGTCTAGATAATTTTTCTTTCAATATATGGTTATTTATAAGCCCGATGAAAATGATTAAAATGAAACAATGTTGAGTAATCTTACTGTATGCATACAAACTGGGAAGAGAACAGTTTTTTCATTGATTCATTTCTATCGAGAAGAAATTAATCCTCTTGGAAATTTGTAAGTGAGTAGGCCAGTAGTTAAATGCAAGTGAATCACCAAAATAATATCAAAAACCTCCATTTTAGATTCCTCCACTAAATAGCTGAAAAAACTGCATCGTATGAAGAAAAAAGGTCCCAAACTTAATACAAACGAACGTTTTCCATCAAAACTAGATTATTTCACTTGTGTGAACTCTCCAAATAAACCATTCTCACAAGTAAAGTAAAATGGGAGAGGGTTAAATTAAACAATTTGAGTAAAGCCGAGGATGATGACTGGTGCTTAAAAATTAATGAAGGATCGTTTAGAATCTGCAATGTGTTATGACAGCATGTATAAAAAATCTTTTGCTGAAGATCACACATATAACAATATACAGAATAAGGAAATAAATCACACATCCTTGTTTCCTGTTTAGGATGCGGTTTCCGGTTTTCTTTTTTCCAATCTTTTCACTTTTTTCTTTTTTTTTCTTTTTTTTTTTTTCAATTGGAGTAGATAGACTAAATTATCGCCCGGTTCACACTCCATTCACGTCTATTGAACAGGTGAAGAGGCTCATCCCTTGTTTCCTGTTTAGGATGTGGTTTCTGGCTTTCTCTTTTCCATTCTTTTTACCCTTACGTAGCCCCCTGCGCGTCAGTGGCGTTATCGCCTTGCTTGGGGTGATATGATTAAAAAAAATAAAATAAAATAAAACAATTAATAAATTATACACACGCAAAAGTTATAAACGTTCTTTTTTTAAAATATTCTGAGTGAAAGTAACATTTATTTATTCATCAACGGCCTGAATGAGGCAATTGTAAAAATTGCTGAAATAAATTCTGGATATATAACCATTTGTGTTAAGTTTTCCTCTCAATATATTTGCTCTGGATAATATCCACTGAGCACTCTATTTTTATTTAATTGATATTTTATATGATTAAATAAAAACTTTTGGATTATCGTCTCCGTCTTCACGGGTTGCCATTCTCTCCGATATTGCTTCTTATTATTTAAGTTGAGCTCTCTTCGGATCACTCCATGCTGGAAACTCCATTGATACTAATTTATAGTAATAAAAAAATTTCACCAGAATATTCTCTGAAAAATATCCTATGCCCGTCTTTGAACTCTTTTACCACATCTCTTATAGAGAAAATTATTGATTTTTTAGTGAGACTACGCTGGAAGGCCCATTTCCACCTAAATCCTTCTTGTATTCCTTGCAATCCTAAGAATAACTTTAATCTAAAATCTCCAAAGACACCTCTAAGCTCCAAACCTTTGAAATTAATACAAGACCGGTTTTAATAGACCTTCCAATAAATTTTTACTTGAGGTGAATCGGGATATGGATAAAATTTTAAAAATCACATGATTTATGGATCAAGGCTGATAATTGCAAAAATATTTATTGTTGTGGGATTTTCCACATTTTTTAAATGATAATGGACTCGACTGAGTGTACGTATACTTCTGCCATAGAGAGAACAGTAATTGCAGTTGCAGCCGGCATTTGCCGCTGTTACTATGACACTGTCAGCTCTCTGCCTTCGGGTAGGGGGCGCTCTCTGCTTCCGAGCGGGGAGCACTAACCCAGTCGTGGTTCCGCTCTGTTTTTGGCTCGGCTATATGGCGTGGAAGACCCACTATAAAATGACCTTGTGTCACATCTAACCTTGAGTGGGAAGGTTGGTAAATACCGTTGCAGTTGGTATTTGCCTCTGCTACTATGACACTGTCATCTCTCTGCCTTCAGGTGGAGAGCGCTCTCTGCTTTCGAACAGAGAGCACTGACCCAGTCGTGGTTCCGCCGAAGGGTAGAATCACGACTGGGAAAAGATAGACAAATATTTTTGGCCTGGCTATATGTCCGGGAAGACCCACATTAAAAAGACCTTGTGTCACATCTCGCCTTACGTGGGGAGGTGGGTAAATACCGTTGCAGTTGGCAGTGGAGAGTAGTCATAGATATCCGTTACCGTTATCGGAGAGTTTCGAGAGATACCGAAGTTACCCAGAGACCAGACTAGCTCTGAGCTCCACTCAGATAGAATAATATACACGGATATACTATTTCCAACGACTTCACTTCAAGACTTTTATATATTTATTTCTTACTAATAGTATTCCTGGATTTAACAACCTGCGTTCAAGTTTGTATATTTCGTTAAATATAACCTACTTTTCTATCTCAATATCTGTTTTGTTCATTATTTTGTGCGGTTCCTCACCCGGAATCCACAACATTTATAAAATTGATCCTTCCGGTTATCAGAAAGTCATTATTAAAAATCTTACCGGTAATGATAAAATCGATAAAGACCAAGGAACTGTCTCGAAAATTAACCAAGATACTGCCGTGTTTGCTAGTTAATTTAATGTTATTGATAGAATGGGTAAAATCCTTAAAAATGTTTATATACTCTTAAAAGACCATAAACCTCACTCTGATGATACACTTCACACTAGATGAACTAACCTCTCAAAATCTGAATTAGGGCTTATTTCTAAAAATATCATCAAAAATATAATTAACACTATCCAAAGATCTTTCTTTAATAATCTGTTGAATGATTTGTCTGATACTAAGAGGGTCATTCAATAAATAATGTGAATTTTTCGGTATATGGACTTCTAATACAGATAGAAGCTTACCTTTTTTTATTTTTCAACGTAGTCTCCTAGCAGTGTTACATACTTTTCCCATCTGTGCACAAGCTTCTGTGTTCCCTCAGCGTAAAAATCTTTGGACTGATGTCTCAGCCAATCGCTCACAACACTTTTGACTTCATCGTCACTTTCAAACTTCGTGCCTCCCGTGAACGCTTTCAAGTGAGCAAACAGGTGAAAGTCTGTAGGGGCAAGGTCTGGGCTGTAAGGAGGATGAGGGAGCAGTTCCCAGCCCAGTTCGTTGATGGTCTGAACCGTTTGTGCTGCTGTGTTAGCTGACCTTCGAGTAGGCAAGGTCATCATGGACAATTTTGTGTGCTGTCCCAACAGATAGGCTCAAATTCCTTGCAATATCATCCACTGTCACCCTTCTGTCAGACTAAATAAGGTCATTGACTGATTCGATCCCGTCAGGAGACCTCACTTCTGTAGGCCTCTCAGGCCTGTCTTTATCCTCAACACTGCTCCGCCCTTCTTTAAATAATTTAGCCCACTTGTAGACATTTTTTTGGCTGAAACATGTGAAACCATACACAGTTGACATTCTCTTATGAATTTTAACTAGTTTGCATCCTTCAGCAACCAAAAACTTGATAATTGACCTCTTTTCAATCCTGGAGCATGCTTCTTGGTCGGCCGTCTTTGTTAATCTCCAAAACTCTCAAAGTTTTTTTTCAATCTGCAAAAAAAAAAAAAAAAAAAAAAAAAAATTAAATTCCTTTGAAAAAGAAGTAAAGGAAAAAAATAAAAAAAAGTAAGCTTCTATCTGTATTAGAAGTCCTTATACCAAAAAATCACCTTATGTATTGAATGATCCTCGTATTAAAGAGTTTAATAACATTAAAAATAAAGATAAGGCTACCTTTAATCAATTCGACATTATAGATTTCTTCTCTTCTGTTTCTAAGGATTGTTGAATAGTCCCTAAACAACATGTAGATATTACTGAAGATCATAAAATTATCTTACCATCTAGAATATCGATATTATCCAATAATAACTCTACTTGGATAAAAAAAGTAACTGTGAGAGTGTTGATGTCCCCATGGGTACGTTTGATTCCGCTTAAATTGCAGAATTAGGGGACATCTGTATTTATTACATTCTTAGTAGGATAGTTTAATCAAAACAAATTAGATTGTATCGAGATGATGGGCTTATTTTTACACTTAATTGTAGTAGATATTTCTTCAAATCTTAAAATAGTTTTCTGAATATTACCTTAAATCTCTGTAATAATACTTTCAGGCCATATCATAAAAATAGTGTGTCTTCTATATATATTAATATTAGTTCTAACCATTCCCGCCAAGTGATTAAACAAATTTACACTACAGTTAACAAAAGGATAAATAAATTATCCTCCAATAGCAAAATATTTAATGATAATGAAACCCTGTATAATAATGCTCTATTAAAAGTGGGTTTAAACAGGAATTATTCTACAATCCCACCTCAATAAAACTGATATTAACAAGTCTAAAATTAGGAAAAGAAAAGTTTTATGGTTTAACCCCATTCTTTTGCTAATTATCTAACATTAATATCGGTCAATATTTTCTGAAATTGATCGATAAACATTTCAATGTTAACAACCCACTAAGTAATATCTTTAACAGAGAAACGTTAAAAATTAATTTTAGACACATAAATAAAACAATTAACAATAGATTATACACACGCAAAAGTTATAAACTGTTTTTATTTTAAATATTTTGATTTTAGGCAATTCCTTGGACATTCAAAGATGTTAATACCAAGACTATGCATGTGGATGCTGGAATATTTTCAGCAAAGGAGAAAACAACCTGGAACCAAGAAAGAAAAAAAAATAAATATAAAAACTTGGGACAGATTTTACACTTAAATTCACAAATATTGGCAGACAGAACAGTTTTAAACATAAATTTTTAAAAAGTGTTTTTTTTTAAAAAAAAACATTTTTTCATTTTTAAAAACATTCTAAAGGTATCGATGTTGCCATGGTTCAGACATTAAATCATTTCATTGCCCATTCCCTTAAACAAATCGTAGATTTCCCTACTCGTTTTCCGAGCGAAATCGGGCAACAGGCTGTTATACTTGATTTATTTTTATCTTCTTCTTCTCGCTCTTGCTGAGCTTCACAATACTGTCTTCTTGGTAAATCCGACCACTCTGTGGTTTTGGGTATGACGGTAAATCCGTGGTCTTGGGTATGACGGTAAATCTGTGGTCTTGGGTATGACGGTAAATCTGTGGTCTTGGGTATGACGGTAAATCCGTGGTCTTGGGTATGACGGTAAATCTGTGGTCTTGGGTATGGCGGTAAATCTGTGGTCTTGGGTATGACGGTAAATCTGTGGTCTTGGGTATGACGGTAAATCTGTGGTCTTGGGTATGACGGTAAATCCGTGGTCTTGGGTATGACGGTAAATCTGTGGTCTTGGGTATGACGGTAAATCTGTGGACTTGGGTATGACGGTAAATCCGTGGTCTTGGGTATGACGGTAAATCTGTGGTCTTGGGTATGACGGTAAATCCGTGGTCTTGGGTATGACGGTAAATCTGTGGTCTTGGGTATGACGGTAAATCTGTGGTCTTGGGTATGACGGTAAATCCGTGGTCTTGGGTATGACGGTAAATCTGTGGTCTTGGGTATGACGGTAAATCCGTGGTCTTGGGTATGACGGTAAATCCGTGGTCTTGGGTATGACGGTAAATCTGTGGTCTTGGGTATGACGGTAAATCTGTGGTCTTGGGTATGACGGTAAATCCGTGGTCTTGGGTATGACGGTAAATCTGTGGTCTTGGGTATGACGGTAAATCCGTGGTCTTGGGTATGACGGTAAATCTGTGGTTTTGGGTATGACGGTAAATCCGTGGTCTTGGGTATGACGGTAAATCTGTGGTCTTGGGTATGACGGTAAATCCGTGGTCTTGGGTATGACGGTAAATCCGTGGTCTTGGGTATGACGGTAAATCTGTGGTCTTGGGTATGACGGTAAATCCGTGGTCTTGGGTATGACGGTAAATCCGTGGTCTTGGGTATGACGGTAAATCTGTGGTCTTGGGTATGACGGTAAACTGCATTCAGCAGCAAGGCCGATGATTGGGAGGTTGTACGGAGCATGGAAATACCTCTTAATTGCTGTTGTTCTCAGGTCCACCCTGACTCGGGGTTGTAGCACCTGTTAGGGTCCCAGCTATGGGCAAATAGTTAACCACCAAACTGGGGTCAAAACACTATGAAAGTATAAAAATTAACTTTTATAGAAAAATATACATTTTTAAAGAAAAAATTCTACCAACAATACATTTTAGAAGAAAAAACAAACTACCATAACACATTTTTGAAAGAAAAAAATATTACCAGCAAGACGTTTTTAATACAAAAGACATCTTCAGCTTTCTAAATGTCGGAAATTTACAGATGTAACGGGTCTCCTGATTGGCTGATTTAACCCGAACCTCGTTTTGAACTTTAGGCGGGCTTTACCAGAGGTTTTATGTTTTTTTTCTGATGGTTATGTTCTCTCCTTTTTTCAGCTAGCACGAACAGTATCGGACGTATTTGTGCCGCTCCGGATTTTTGTTGCAGCAGGGCCTAAATTGGCGCCCACTTGTCTCGCTATATCGAGACCATCTTACCAATTCTTTGTAATCTTTTAGGCTAATGCCACAACTTTGTAACAGAGAAAATCTCTTGTTACCCTTCTTACCTTAAAAAGGATACCCTATGGGCAAAGCCTTGCCTTCCTAGAGAAAAATTCTCTAAGCACTATCATCTTATACCAAGATAAGAAACTGTGAAAGAAGCTGACCCAGAAGAAAGTTCCTGTACGTCGCGGATCGCAGTTCCTTGTGTCTTTTTCATCCCAATCCTAGACGGAGGATACTATACCAAGCTAAGCAGAGAAAAGAGACTATACCAAGCTACACTGTAGCAGCAAAATTCAGCATATTTTTGCAAGACAAATAAATTGTTTTTTCTATACCAGGTATGTCTTGTTATGTTTGATAATTTCCTTTCACTGCTTAAGCGCTAAGCTATGTGAATATATTTCTCACATAAAATAATAAAAATAAGTTTTTCATCAAGATCTGACTAAATCAAGTTTCTCACTATAACCGAACATTAAAAAAATACCTTAAACTTATATATATATATACATATATATATATACATATATATATATATATATATATATATATATATATATATATATATTTTTTTTTTTTCATTGAAAAGTTTTACCATATAATTGTATAGAATTCTGATTAATACAAATGCGTACTGGTCTAACCCTATTAGGACCAAAAACTAAGTATTGAACAATATATATATATATATATATATATATATATATATATATACAACATTATTTTAACATTGTTTATTTAACCTATGATATTGTACATAGAATTTATTAAAAATATATATAAAATACCATTCAATACAAGCATTAGAAATAAATGACACAGTGGATAGCAAAAGCCTAAATGCACATGAAATGACAATTATTTTATATACGTTGTTATACTAATCTTTTTACTCTGACTTTACAATATAAATAAACGACTTTGTTCAATACTATTTTTTGTGAAACATGTGATGTTATTGCATGGTTAATTACACAAAATCCAACAAAATATCATTTACTCGAGTCATAAAATCATTCATTGTCACATAATCTGTCAGTCAGTTAAGTGCCATACGTGATAAATGCATTGGGCGATCATGTCTCGAAAGAGACATGACTGACTGAGCAGAAGCTTATCCCGCAGTAGGTTGCCATTACTTTCTGCAATAGACTAGTTGCCAGCCAAAGCTACAGAATCCAATCTGTCCCGTTGTTTAACCCATAACTGAAGGGAAGAGACGGATTAATGCCTTTCCCAAAGGAGTTTGTGCGTAAGTAAATACAAGGAATTTAACTGGAATTCGAACTCGGCTCTCCGATTTCTCGTTCCGAGCCAATATCCATTGCACCACAACACACATACCGACGTAAAATATATATTTATTATAAAAATATACACTAGTTTTAAAATATACTTACAGTTATTGATAATATCGAGAAGATGAATAATTAAAGAAATCTTTTAAAATTAAAGTTTCTCGTTTCGAGCCGACATAATCAAAAAGAAAAGCGATAAATATTTGAACGTTTATATTTTAGAGCCAATCAGATTACGGCTGATTTTTATTTTTACCAATCACTTCTTTTTTTCGTTTAATACTTTCCTATAAAAACAAATCACATATTTTTCTTCTGGTAGTGAAAAAGAAATGATGTTTATACAAAGATATATGTAATTCTATACCTAAAACTCTTTTATCGTGTTTTTGAGATTCAGTCTGTATTATTTCAATGAAAATCGCGAACGAAGTAATTGTCAATGATCAAGAATTAATGCATATATTACTGACACATTCTGGCTACTGAATATAACGTATTGACCCATTGTCAAAATTTGTGACAAATAGGAAATTGATATTATGTTAAGATCTTACTATTAGTAGGTTTCATGTATACATTTAAATATATATTTTGCAATTATTCATGATCTACTCTACACTTTCACGGATTCAGAGTTTTCATCTGTTGGCTTCGTAAACATCCTCGAACATTTCACTAATGACATGAGATAATGACTGCCAACTGTCGACGATAGTGCAAGAAAAATAATACTCGTTACTTTCTCTTTATCCAATATATTGGACGTGTATAATGATAATATACACGCTAAAAAGTCTGCTGCCTTCTACCGAGCGCCCATAGCTCAGAGGTAGAATCGCCGACTGACGCCAATTCAGCCGGGTTTTAATCCTGGGTAAAAAAGCAGTCGAATGTCTAACCGTACTGATGAGCTGCGAAACAGATCTGTCTGCGGATGACTATATATATATAGATTTTTATAATAGGTTTATAATAAAAACAGTTTACCGCAACACAAGAGCCGTTGTATTTCGGTACTATCTTATTAGCACCTTGTGAAGAAGTGAAATATTAAAAAAATAAAATAAAATATTTCACTGCCTGACGAGGTGCTAATAAAATAGTACCGAAACACAATGGCTCTTGTGTTACGGTAAACTATTTTTTTTTATTATAAACTTATAATAAAAATATTACCATATATAATGCCATAAATGCCCTACTAAGTATCGAGCACTGTTAATAACATAAATCACTACAAACAGTGGACTGTCAAACTATTAGTTTGTACTACTTCTAAAACACACACACACACACACACACACATATATATATATATATATATATATATATATATATATATATAAAGTGAAAGTAGTGAAGAATGCCAAAAATGTATGGATGAGATAAATGAATTTCAACTTAAATCGAAAAAAGTGATTATATATATATATATATATATATATATATATATATATATTGTGTATCTGAGCAACAATCTCTTTTTATGCAGGTTTCATTAAAAATGACAGACAAGGTATTATCATTAGGTTTTTTTTTATTTTTCATGTGTTCCTATGATTTTTGCCTTTTCAGAAATTAAATTATCTAAGAATTGTCCAAAAGTTTTGTATTTTCGAACGCTTTCGTCTATACTTTTAGTCATTATCAAGAACGAATTTTGTTTTACTTGTAAATAAATATGTGTAAAATTTATGTATATAGAGTCATGTGTATATTAAGTTCCGAACATGGTAAGCACATTGTTACCGTGTTCATAATTGATGTTATTAAGTGTAGGATTTCCTTTTTTATTAGTAATGTCTCCATTATGTAAATATTTACAATTGTCAGATGTACTCTGTAGAAAAGACAATCTGAATATAAAATAGACAGAAAGAAAACTAGTTAGTCTTAACCGACGCGTTTTGTCATCTGACAGACTTTTTCGGTGTAATCGAGATAATTTTATTTTGTACAATCTAATCTAAACTTATTTATAAATGGAACTTTGTCTGTCTGTGTGTATGTGTGTGTGTGTGTATGTGTGTGTTTGGTGTGTGTGTGTCCGTTACCTATAGACTCCGAAACGGCTGAACCGATTTTCTTGAAAAATGTACACAGTTGTACTATAAGTGTCTGCGAGTGTTCTTAGCTAGGTTTTGTGTCGAGGTACCCCCGATAAATATCGAAAATTGATAATCGAAAAAATCGGGTTATAGAAGGAGTGGTCCGATTTTAATCAAATTTGATACACTCATAGACAAAGACATAAGAAACGATATTCAGATGTTTCAAGGTTGCAGTTTTTACAATAGTGCAGAAAATCGATAATATATATAAAAGGCAAGATGTTTGTGTGTGTGTCTGTTTATCTGTATTTTTTGAGCCATTTTATTTTAGTTTTTGCTTCGGGTTTGGCTCTAAGTAGGTATAATTGTAGTTCTTAGTTTCAGCCATGATACCATTTACTCAGAGGACTTATTTAGCCTTCAAAATTCAGTTTACGACGAAAACACTTATTTGATATCGATACTAGGAAATCAAAATTTGACTTACATCCATTCATTTTTCTTTCAGTCTACGGTTTCGCTTTAACTGGAAAAAAACTATTGCTTTTTAGTCTTTCGTGTCAACGTCCAAAGAGTCTGAGTTCCAGAACCATGGATTAGTTTTAAAGCTTTCATTACACCCGAGCAACGCCAGGCTATACTGCTAGTTGTATATAATTGTAGGATTTCTCTTTTTATTAGTAATGTCTCCATTATGTAAATATTTACAATTGTCAGATGTACTCTGTAGAAAAGACAATCTGAATATAAAATAGACAGAAAGAAAACTAGTTAGTCTTAACCGACGCGTTTTGTCATCTGACGGACTTTTTCGGTGTAATCGAAATAATTTTATTTTGTCCAATATAACTATAAACAAAAGTCAGAAAATACAAAAAAGTTACTAATATCCGTTCATTTCCACAGAAATGAGAAAAGAATTTCTCAAAAGCTGCATCGAAGAAAAAGCTATTTTCCAATGTTTACATAGGCTCGTCAGGTCTTCACGCCATACATTCCCTCTTGGAATACTTGAAATAATCAACATCAGGAATTGGAAGAAAGAGAAGCCAGACTTTTCCTCTAAGGCATGCATAGCAGGAAACGATCTCCATAAACACAAAAGTGTGTGAGATAAGATAAGAAATTCGGCCAGCTGCAACAACAGGAGGCGGGTCTGTGTATTGCAGAACAAATCAGGTACGTTGATTCGCAGAACGAACAAGAGGAGACATTCACAATAGGAACGTGACTGTCAGGGTTCAGATAAATCGTCACAGGAGGTGATTTGAGTTTAAGATTGTCTTGATCGCGAAGAGGATGGAAAATCTTTCTCTTGTTTTTAATTTTTTAATTTTCGAGAATACTGAGTACTTTAATCTAACATTTCAGTTAAGCTGGTGAATATGTATGATCGCATTGTAATTTTTAAAATTTTCGAGTAACTAACAATATTTTTTTGTAGTTACACTGTGCAAAATAAAATATATTAGTTAGTTTTTGGTTATAATTAAGGTATACCAGTACACAGATGTATTAGAAAGTGTTCAATTTTTAATTGTTAATTTTTTTATATTTTAATAAATTTCATCTATTTCTATTTTTTTTTAATTGGAGTAGATAGGCAATACTATCACCCGATTCATACTCCTCCCTCTTCTTTTGAACAGGAATAGAGGCTCATCCCTTGTTTCCTGTTTAGGAAGAGGTTCCCAGTTTCTTTCCTCTCCTCAGGTCTTAATAGTAGTGCTGTTGTAAGCATTTTGCAATGTGTGTATGGTGGCGACGTCTCTTAATTCTGAGGGTACCGGGTTGGTAGTTTTCTGGTTGCTGCTTCCGACTAGTTATTAGAAGCCCGAACTATTGCGTAGCGTCTTGAGAGGCTGCTATGATCAACAGTTGAATAATATCAGGGTATCTTGTAGTGCCATGTCGCGCATGGATGGGTGTCCCTGAAAGTGCTTCCGGTGGGCAACACTGAGACCACATTATACTGCAGTCTTCGCCAGTTCCCTTCCTACACATGCTGCATTTTACAACCGACTGATACTACTACTCTAGGCATCCCTTACCGGAAAATCCCTTATTATAACATCACACAAAGTAAAAATTAAAACTAAACCAGCTAAACAAAAATAACCTAAACCTATTAACAACTTTCTCGAACGTCCGTGGTTTCCATAACAACTTTTGCAGCTTCGAATTCTTCATCAAAGTAAACTCACCTGACACCTTAGCTCTCTGTAAAACTAACCTTGACCCCTTTATTTCTTTCTCTGGTTTCTATATCCCTGGATACCTACCCCTCTTTAGGGAAAGACTCCAATGTCCATATGCATGGAATTGACGTTTATGTCAGCGAACATCTCCCTCCAGCTAGGGTGATTTCTTTTGAATCTTCAGATTATTCCTACATGTGTCTCCATGTCTCTCTACTAAGCTCGGTTAGCTATCTTCTCTTTCTCTACTGCTCCCCTTCATCTCCTGACTGTTCCATACTTTACAACGTCTCTAAAAATATAGATAAGGCCATTTCCATTCCTCCGTTCACCCATATATTTGCGTTTGGAAACTTTAATGCCCACCACACCAAGTGGCTAGAAAACTCTGTCACAGATCTTGCTGGTGTCCATACCATGAACTTTTCAATCACTCAATCCCTTACGCAAGTAGTTGACTTCCCTACACGTTTCTCTAATACCACTAATGGAAATGACTCACTGATAGATCTCTGTTTCATTTCTATCCCTGACACTTGTCATGTTATGCAGCTTTGCTCTCTTGGAAATTCTGAGAATGCTGTGGAGTCCGTTGATATCTCTTTTCATATTCCCTCCTTTCAGGAACTTCAGACCTGCAGAATATTTTACTGCTACCAAAGAGCAGACTGGGAGTCGTTCCGCGAATTCCTGTCTGACGTCCCTTCGAACTGTGCGTCCGAGGCCTTCTCAAGGAGAGGCCTAGGTTAGTAGTGTCAGTCAGTTGTCGGTTGTTATCCCAGCCAGAAAGTTACGACTTAAACCCCATTCGTCCCCCTGGTTCTCCTCTGCTTGCTCGGCCCCTATTGCTTACAGGAATCACTTTTTCCGGCTTTATTAGAGCCACACATCTGACCATAATAGGCACTTTTTTGACTCTGCTCGTAATCAGTGCAAAAGAATCCTAAATGATTCTAAGCTGTTGTTTTCTGAATGAAAGAAACAGCGAATAGTATCCCGCAAGTTCAGTTTCAAAGACTACTGGCGGCCCTGTAAAAATGTGTCAAATAACAGCAAGCCGTCAATCCCCACTTTAATCAATGAATTTGAGGTCCTTACATCTTCAGTGAACAAAGCTGAATACTTTGCTCTCAGATTCTCCACCAACTGGACATTTGATTCGTCTGGGATATCCGCACCCGACTTCCCACCTAGAACTGAGGCTCAACTGAGTGACGTTCACATTGCTCCCTCGCTGATCTCAAACATAATTTCAAAGCTTGACACCCTTAAAGCGAGCGGAGGTGACAGAATTCCAATCATTGTCCTGAAGAAATGTGCCCCCGAATCCTCCTCTGTATTTAAAAACGCTAGAGAACCTTCAGACCCCTCTAATTATCACTCTGCCAACCTCCTACCGATTTTTGGCAAAGTGCTCGAGGCTATTATCAATGCTAAAGTAGTTCAACATCTCACAGCCCACAGCCTCTTTTATAAACAGTATGTTTTCTGCTTCATAGGTATACTGCTGGTATGTTAACGACCATAACAGTGTATATATACCAGGCTCTCGATAAGAACGTCGAAGCTGGAGCTGTTGCACTAGATATCTCCAAAGCTTTTGGCAAAGTCTGGCATACTGGCCTTCTACGCAAGCTACAGGGCTATGGTATAACTGGACGATTGTTTGACCTAATACAGTCTTTCCTTGTAAATTGAGTAATGAATGTACTATTGAATGAGCGTGATTCCAGATAGTATCATACGAACGCGGGTGTCTGTCTCTCAAGGCTTTATCCTATGTCTACGCCTTTTCTGATTTTCATCAAAGATCTCCCCGATGCAATCAAATCCCAAGTAGGCATCTATGCTGACGACACAACCATTTACTCCCACTTCGATAAAAAATCTGCCGAGGCAAACCTCGCTGCTGATCTTGAAAAGGATCTTTTATTTGTGGTGGCTGAAGTTAGAAATGGCTCGTAAATTTTAATGCTTCCAAAATGAAGCTGTTATCGTTTAACCAACATGGACAACCGTTTCTAACCCCCATCAGAATGAATCAGGCCAGTCTCCCTGAAAGCAAAACACTGCGCCTCCTAGGTCTAAATCTATCATCCCACCTCAAGTGGAATGACTACATTGAATCCATAGCTAAATCTGCTGCTAGGAAGGCTGGTTTCCTGTGTAGGGATAGGAAGTTTTTCTCATTTGAATCCATCTTGCATATATATAAATCTACTATCCACGCGTGCATTGAATATATGTCACATATGGTCCGGTGCCCCTGCCATTTATCTCGGGATTCTTGACAAAATCCAAAGGAGAATCTGCAATGTAATTGATCCCGACCTGGTAGTTCAACTCCTGTCACTTTCTCACCGAACTATCGTGGCTTCCCTCGGTCTCATCTACAAATACTTTCGCGGCTTCTGCTCCGATGAGCTAAGCTCCTTGGTGCCTCTTCTGCATTTTTCAGCGAAACCAATAAAATGTAACAGTAACTTCTACTATATCAGGTTCTTCCCGCCCGTAGAATTCCTTTCCGTATACTTGCTTCCCTGACGGGTACAATCTCCAAGAATTTAAATGCAAAGTCAATTGCCATCCCTTATCACCTTGACTCGCATTCTTTCCCTGACAACCCTTGTATCATGTTCTTCTTCATTTTCACGCTACTCTTATGCAGCCCTCTTCACACTAGCGTTCTCATCCTTCCCTTACCCATTATTTGACATGCCCGTAACTTGTTCCTTTTCCCCATCACTCACCTCTTACGTAACCCACACTGCGCACCGGTGGCAGTTCTGCTTTGCTTGGGGTGAAATGATTAGAAAAATTATATTGTAGGAATATTTTTCATTTGCAAATGAGTTATTGTAAATCGCCTGAAGATACCGAAAGGTTGAAACCTAGGTTGCGGAAATAACTCATTTCCAAATAAAAATACACACACACACACACACACACACACATATATATATATAAATCCAAAAGGATGATCAGATAGGTAAATCCCAAAAACCCGATCCTAATTAATATTAATTTCATTAATATTAAAATTGATCAAGATATACAGGTGAAGAGGACCCAAGGTTTTACGATTTTGAGTCCCGTGGCATTTATTTTTTTATAAACAGTGCTCAATCACTTTCACAACCAACATTTAACATTGCCTGATGACGAGATTCTATCTCGAAACAGGAATTTCCGTGTCGCAATGTACATTTAGTTCATATATATATATATATATATATATATATATATATATATATATATATATATATGATTGATTGATTGTTTAATACTTACTTTTTGGCCCCTAATAGGGTTAAACCAGTACACATTTGTATTAAAAAGTGTTCTATACAATTATATTGTAGAACTTTTTAATATTTTTCATTTTTAAACGAGTTATTTTGCTACCTTGGTTTCTACCATGAGTGAACAAATATGTAGACTGGGCCAAGAAGAAAATTTAGAAATTATGACATACCCAAATAAAGACTAACTGTTAAATGAAAGAACAGAAATTATGAGAAAATGCATCCACACTAAGAAATACCTCTTAGGTTCATACAACCACGGATGAAAACATCATAATTCGTTTGAATTTAAACAATGCGCGTTCATAACTTCTCTGCCACGTGAGCGTTCAAATAAAACACAGTTACAAGAGCGTTCTTAAAAAGAAAAACGGTAAAAGGTAAAATCAGTTGTTAAAAATCGCCTGAAGACACCACTTATGGTAGCAACTAAGGTACCGAAATAACTCGTTTAAAAATGAAATCATTCTGATATATATATATATATATATATATATATATATATATATATATATATATATATATATTCAGATGAAGAGAACCAACAGGTTAAGAATCCAATGATTTTTGGGCATTTAATTTTATAAAAGTGCTTAATACAATATAAAATGTAGAGCGTAATATAATTAAATTTTCTTTTTTATTTAAAATTTATTTAATTTACATTGCGACACAGAAATTTCCATGTTTCGAGATTTAAAACTTTAACTCGTCATCCAGCAATGTTCAATAAATTTAGGGAAAAGGATTTACATTTGAATGTAGAAAACAATACGTTTGGTTATTAAAGAGTTATCATTGAGGAAAAAATAGAAAATTTAGATCATATGGGTGTATTTCATTTAACTAATCAGAATGAAGGTCGACTTTGAAATTTTAAAATATAGGTTAGTTTTTAGGAGATGTATGGTATTCATACATGTCAAAGAAAAAAAAACCTCATTTTTACGGCTAAACTGCTTACTTTCGTTAAGATGTATATTTTTATTACAAAGAAACACTTTTAGAGTTATATGTATCCCTGCTCCTTTGAAAAACAAAAAAAATATTTTAGACCTGTCTTTAAGGGGCTTTGGGTATGATTAAAATATTTATACATATATATTTTTGGGGTCAGAGTGCATTTCTTTATCAATTCATCATTTTTGTTAACTTCTATCAATCCTACAATTAATTAAATTAATATTATTGATATCATAATATAAAATAAAGTGACGGATATATATAAGTTAATCAATATGCTTATATGAAGAATTATTAACTATATTTTGCAATGTTTGCATATGACAGTAATTTCATTACGTTTATTTAATAGATCCTTATTTTTAAGAAATTTAATAATGTATAGTTTTTATATAGACACCAGGAGTATGGGTCATTTAAAGACTTACAAATTTTTATAGAGTTTTATTGGTTTCCTTTAAGTACCAAAAGTATTTGGATAGGGATGTTCGATTACAGTACTTATTATTATAAAAGGAAGAAATATGCTGAAAAATCATCCTTTAAACGAATTTTTAGTACTATTACTTGAATTTTCAGTAGAAGAAATATTACACTGATAAACAATAGATTCAGTAAGGCATTTATTTTCCAATAGACACTCTATAGGATTTTTTACAATTACATATTTCATTGTCTAAATTATTGATTTCAGTTTTGGGATAATTCTTATTTCTATTTAGGTTTAAATTTTTATTTAAAATGTTATTATTAAGCTTTTTTTGATAATTTTTTAATATATTATCAGTACAGCTATAAGTTAATTTTAGTGTATTTTTATTGAAAATCTTACTTAATGAATTATAGTTTGGAAAATATTTCTCTATCGAATCGCGAAACTTTTGGCCTAGTTTACTGCTAACCATTTGGTTGAAAGGCTGTGTGTACCAAATAATTTTTCTATTTCTATTTTTTCTCTGGAGATAGATGTTCTCGTTTACATATTTAATATTAGAGCATTTATATCTACTGTTTTTAAAACATTATTTTACAAATAATTGCGTTTCTTAAATAAATCTTCTTTGAGAAATTCCTACTAATTCTATATTCTATGAATGAGGGTACATACTTTATAATAAATTTTGAGCTGAAAGGATTTGTATTTATTTTTTATATGGTTAGTATATATTATTTACTAAATCTAAAGTCGCATCGAGGAAATGTACTTTTTTATATTTATATTAATAGTAACTTTTCCATTTAGGTTTTTAAACTCGCTATATATTAAATTTCTAAATTTATCAATTTTGAAATTCCTCAAAATTATAAGGCCATCGACCCTCTATAATCCAATATCTTCTCTATTTATATCATTATTGGCCGTAAGAATATATATAATAAATAATCCAACAAATTGAAAGACTCGACGGAGTCCAGTGATCCCATTGTAATATCAAAGTTTTCCCATGCGTTAATTTTTATCCAGTGTTCTTTATTATGAACGAGAACTAATTTTTTGCATTCATAATGATGTTACATTTCTCCTATGAAAGATCCAAGTAAACATTGTCAAATTTCAATCAAGTTATAAAGAGTTTCCTTAATATTCATGGCTAATATTCAATATCAAATTGGATTAGAGGACAACTGTTTTTTTCTTTTATTTTACTTAACCAATTTGTAACATTGACGGTATCGATCCATAACTTTAATTCAAGGTACTCCTTAATTTGTTTATTTACCCTCTCGAGTATATTTTTGATCCTATTGGTAGGATTTGTATCACGGTTTTGTTTGTGGTCCTTGATGGTGATGTAAGTGCTAAGTTTTACGACTCTATTGCTCATTTTTAGTTTATCAGAGATTTTTTTACGACATGTATTTATATTTTCAACCAAATTTTCTATGCTATTATTTATCTTTATATATATATATATACAGTACTGTGCAAAAGTATTAGGATGAACTATTTTATCTTTTATGAGGCATCAAAATAAAGTTTTAAATAATTCCTGTCCTAACACTCTTGCACACTACTGGTAGTGTGAAAACGTATTAGAACAGAGGTGATTTTCCTAAAAATCTCACTGATATTCAAGTACAGGGTGAAAAGCCAAACCTTTGTAAGAATTTTTTAACTAAAAGTAAAGAGGAAAGAAGGCTTCAGAATTTGAAATGGGCCCCACAAAGCCCTGATCTCAATCCTATTGAACATCTATGGAATATTTTGGACAAAAAAATTGAAAAATCTAATGTTACTGTTTTACAGGGGGTTACATAGGAGGAAAGTTATGAGAAAGAGTGACAGGTTATAGGGGTTGTCAGGAAGTGGCTAAGAGAAGAGAATACTGATGAGAGTGAAGTGGACGGAGAAAGGAGCATGTAAGAAAGATGAATGTAGCCATAAATTGAGGGATCACTTTATTTATTGAGTGTAATGTAGAATTGATCCCCCACTTTATATCCACATTATAATAATATAGAATTTTTAAAAAATAATCATATCACCCCAAGCAAGGTATTTTACTGCCACTCTTTTGCAGGAGGTTACAAAGAAGGAAAGTTATGAGAAAGAATGACAGGGTATGGGGGTTGTCAGGAAGTGGGTAAGAGAATGCAGGTTAGTGAGATAGGGGATGACTGTTGACTTTCCATTTAAATGTCTGGAGATTGTAGCTGTCGGGAAAGTAAGTAAGCGGAAGTGAGTTCCACAGGCGGGAAGTGCGACAAAAGAAGCTGCTGGAGTAAAATTTGCTTTTACAATTTATTGGTTTCACAGTAAAAGGGTAATTTTGTGGCTCGAGTAAATTCATATATAGGGGGCACCAGTGAGCTAAGTTCATCGGATCAGAAGCTGTGAAAGTATTTGTAAAAGAGACTCAGCGAAGCCACATCGCGCCGATGAGAAAGTGACTGCATCCAAGTTGGGATCTATCACATTACAGTTTCTCCGTTGTGTCAAGGGCACATAGGTGGATACCAGGAGAAATGATGAAAAGAAAAAAAAAAGGTTGGGGATACTTAGTCTACATTATCAATTTATTATTAATAATTTTGCTGTAGCATCATTTCACATAATTTTACTATAGATGTACCTTGAACGTTGTGCGTTGTGGTTCAGTGGATATCGGCTCGGAACGAGAAACCGCGGAGCCGAGTTCGAATTCCAGTTGAATCCATTGTATTCACTTACGCGCAAATACCCTTGGGAAAGGTATTAATCCGTCTCTTTCCTCCAGTTATGGGTTAAATAGCAGGACAGATTGGGTTCTATAGCCTTGGTCGGCAACCAGTCTACCGCAGAAAGCAATGGCAATCTACTGCGGGATAATCTTCAGCCCAGTCAGTCATGTCCCTTTCGAGACATGATTTCCAAAGCGTGTATCACGTATGGCACTTAACTGACTGACTGTACCTTGAACATAACAAATAATGTGATAGTCATTGGTCAGGCATTATCAAGAAATAATTAGTTTTAAGATATTGGTGTTAGATAAATATTCTTATCAATATTACCTGACGTGCGCGAGCGGTTTTGGCTAGAATGTTCACTTTTTGACCATTAGGCCCGAGTTCAAATCTCACCATCGTCGATTTGTTAGTTGCTTAGCAATTTATCGGTCTCCAGGAGGTGATCTCAGCGTGTGGCACCTTTGGAAACCATACCCCGGGTTGATCCAAGTTTTGCAAGTGAAACTGGGTTGATGGGATCCTTTGAGGTGCAATCGTTGGTTGTGGTAGCACGAAGTCACAAGTCATCGAGGCCGAGGGTTTGAACGTTCTGCTCCTTGTTCACACTGTTTTACACGGTAGATAAAACACTCTCCCCCAGAAACTGTAACTTAGGTCTGCTCAGCATAGTTGCAGTGTAAACGACAGTTGGGCTCTGTGGGTGTTGAATAAACACAAATGTGCCGGAGTAGGAGTCTGCAACAGAGACTAGATAGTCGCCCGAGTAGACAGGCATCCTTGGATACAAGTGGCCACCTGACATGATTTTCTGAGAAATGATTTGCGAGGCACACATTTTTTATATTTTTCTTGTTTTCTCTCTGGAGAGAATGATTTAAAGCCATAGTAAAATATTTCGTGATATTCTTTTTCGAGATTTGATCTTAAAACCACCATTTCTATGAACCATTTCTGTCTGCGAAAGAAATACATGTTTCACAGGAAGCCTTGTACATTGACATTAAAGAAGATACTAAGGATGTGTCTGCTTCTTCTGCTGCTGCTAGTACGTTATTATTGCTGATGATTGTTGCTGGTGGTACTGTTCAGTTACATCTGAGCAAACGGAAGGTGGTTACTTGATTCTCCATGTCGATTTGAAGTGTCTCTTACTCGTGCCGGAACATGCGGATCACCGTGACGTAACGACTGTAATATCAGATTGCTAATTTGACACCTGTCTCTGTGTCTGTGATCGCTGATGGGAATTAAAAACATGAAAATAATAAATGTGAAAAAAGAGTTCAAGAGACAAAAATATGAAAAAATATAGAATTCTAGAAAGTCGTTTTGGGGCTTAATATGAAGCAAAGAAAATCAGTTTTGAGCAAAAGCGAAGAAAAAAAAATGAACAAGAAAAAAAAAAAGAAACGGAAAGAGAAAAAAAGAAGCTGATAAAAAAGGAAGGAAAAAAGAAAAAAGAGAGGAAGGGATGAGTGGAAAGAAAAAATCAGTAAAGAAAAAAGTAAAAGAAAGAAGAAAATAAAAAAAAGAAGAAGGAAATCAAAAAGATAAACAGTGAGGAAGAGATTGATAAAAAGAAAGAAAGAAAAGAAAGAAAAACGTAAAGAAAAGAAAGAAATATAGAAGTGATAGAGAGGGAAAGAAAGTCAATATAGGAAAGAAGGAGGGGAAGGTTGAATTAAAAAAGGAAAGAAAAAGGCAGAGGAAGGAAAATTAAATGAAAGAAAGTTAATAACTAAATAATTATAAGAAGGAACAAAGATGTTACAGAAGAATATTTTAAAAAAAGGTGGCCGAAAAGAAAGATTAAAATTTTGAGGATAAAATATTCGCAAAAATCTTTGAAAAAAACAAACAAAAAAAAAACGAATAGAAATGAATGCACAACATTACACATTGAAGCTCAAAAAAAGGTTGCGTAGAGAAGCCAAAATGAATAAGATTAGAGAATAAAAAGTTAAGAATTAATCATAACTCAAATAAAAACGCTGAATTCTATCTGGTTAGCTGGTGCTAAAATGAGAGGTGAATGCTTAAAAGAAAAAGAAAAACGAAACGAAACAAAACATTAAAACAATTTTATTGCTTCTTTTTGTAATACCTTTTCTCTCACTGTTTTTATACCACACTCTCTTTATCAGTTGTACTAGCCTTTTCTACCCCTCTATTTCTTTCTTCATTTTAGCTCTTTCCTAAACCTTTTCCCCCGAGCTAATTTCTTTATCTATCTCTTTAATCATCTTTTCACATCTCTCTCTCACTTTAATAAATAATAACCTCACGTTATCTCTCTCCCACTCTCATTTTTATTAATAACTATAATACTCTCTTTTATCTCTCTCACTCACTCTCTAACTAATATTCTCATCTTCTGTCTCACTCTTTCACTTTAACAGCTATAATGCTGCTATCGTCACTTTTTTCACTGATTTTCTTTTCTCTCTCTTTCATAAGTAACACCGTCGCCCTTTTTTTCTCTCTCTCTCTCCTACTCTTACTTTCTTTCATAACTATAATGCACACAACTGCCCCACTCTCCCTCTTTCATAATAGTAAATACTTTGTCTCCCCTCCCTCTAAGTGCAGTTAGTCGCAGCCGGTGCACAGCGATAGCTCATCAGTTTCTTAAATGCTAGCCAAGTCTGACTCTCCCTCCGGCACTAAACCATCCCCACTTAATTTTTCCCTCTTTTTTTCTCTCGTCAATTGCAAGCATTTCCCTGCTATTCCCAACTCCGGCATTGTTCAGGTTTCAAGGCTAGAAAGAAAAGCAGAGCGACGGAGAGATTTTTACCTGGAGGTCGTAATGAAAGGAGGTCGTCCACTGAACGCTTTCAGATTCAAACGTCACTTCAGACGAATGCCCGCCGTTTCTCTCGAAAGAGAGCGGGAAGAACAAAGAAGAGACGAGAAAAGAAAGAGAAAAAATAATTTGTGTAGTTGATGTGTATGTATGTGTGTCCAAATTTATGCGTTTGTATTGTGTGTGTATGGACTAAAAAAATAGAGAAAGAAGGGAAGAAAAAAGTTACAAACGAGTGAAGCGACACGGAAAGAAAATTACAAGACTTCCTAAAAAAGATGAAGAAAGTCGAAAGAAAGGACTAAAAATAAATTACAAGAAAAGGGAATGTATGGTCATCAGCAAACGGAGGAACGCAAAATGCTAATTACAGGTGCGGGATACTTAAAACAAGCAGGCACAAAAATGTAAATACCTGGGAAGTGTTCTAACGGAAGACGGAAAGTTTGATACAGAGATCCGAAGGCAAATTGGAATAGCCAAGGACGCATTCCGGAAACCAAGCAGAGTATTAGGAGACAGGAAAATTTTGCTAGAAACAAAGAAGAGAGTACTGGTTTGCTATGCGATGTCTGTCCTTCAATATGGCAGTGAATGCTGGACAATATCATCAAAGATAACGGAAAAACTTGAAGCAACTGAAATGTGGTTCTACAGAAGGATGCTGCAAATATCATGGATCGAGTATGTGAGCAATGATGATATTTTAGAACGGAGGGAAACGAAAAGGAAATTAATACTGAGCATCAGGAAAAGATAGTTGAAATTCTTGGGGTATGTAACAAGGAAGGAAGGCTTGGAGAATTTGATACTCGCAGGTCAGAAAGAGAGAAAGAGAGACTGGGGAAAGCAGCGGATAACACATTTGAAGATCCTGAACAGGTGGATAGCAGAGCGGGGTTTCGGTGGGGTAACAAGAGAAAGCGTGCTAAGAGCTACCAGGAATAGAAAGACGTGGAAAGCCATGATCGCCTACGTCCTGAAGGGACAGGGCACATAGAAAAAGAAGAGTGCATGCCTGCGGTTAAATATGTGTTCTTATAAGCTCAGATATTTTACACATGGAATATGAAAGAATATATATATATATCAGACAAATGATGGGTAATTGAATGACAATGGGAAAATCCTATATGACGCGTTTTATATGAAAAAAAAAAGCCTTTGTCAGGCTCAGTAATATTTTTTATTAATGGGAACATACGTGGAGTCCACAAAAAAAATGGATGCACACTTAAGGCAGGAAAGACTTGGATAACCATTGTAATACTAAATTTCTTGGAAGGTCAGGTCACTGTGTCGAGCCAGACAGTTATTTTTGTGTCAGAATCCATCTTGCACATTAATGGATCGACCATTTATCCGTGCATTGGGTGCTGTTGCCATGTCTGGTCGGGTGTTCCTGCTGTTCATCTTTGGGTTCTTGACAGGATCTAAAGGAAGTTCCGCGGTGTAGTCGATCCCGATTTGTACGCTCAACTTCAGTCACTTTCTCACCGACAAGATGTGGTTACCCTCTGTCTTTTCTGCAGGTATTTCACGGCTCCTGCCCTGGCTGGCTCCTTTCCCTGATGCTCCGACCGCATGAATTTATTCGGGCTACTGGATCGGCAACTGGGTACCGCTCTTTTACCGTCAAAATAATCAAATATAACTTCTCTTCTACCCTAGAAGTTTATTTTCTCGCACGTCTCGCCTGTGGAACTCCCTTACTTACACTTGTTTCCCTGATAACTACAATCTCCAAAAGTTGAGGGACAACGCCAGTTGGTATTTTCTGTCTTCTTGATTCCCATCTTGCTCTTGTCTTTTCTACGACACGACGTCTTCTATGTCTTTTTTTTCTTTTCTCTCGCTGTAGCCACATGTGCACCAGTAGTAGTACTGCCTTGCCTGGGGTAAATCAAGTATAAAAAAAATAATTTAGCCATCACCAAGTTAATATAAATTAACTTTGGATTTTACAAACACCGGAGATACTCAAAATGGTGGCCTATAACTTACAAACATTTATTACTACAATGAACGACTGCTTGGGTAACGTTGGCAAAATACCCAGTGGTGTTGTTGCACATACATTTTCAATTTCTTATCTAAGGGCCGCTAATATAGTCGGTTTTCTGCGATACACAACATCCTTTAGGACACCTCATAGTAAACATTGTTATCGGTGAGTAAATTATGAAAGATGTTTCCCTTTATTGAAGTTTGTATACTTTTTTGACTGATTCTGTATGTATAATAAAATATATGATATATAATAAATGATAGAAATAAATATAAGATTACGATATATTTATTCCATAGTAACATCTACTCTGATACAAAGTATTTTTATTGATAAAAGTTTGTCAAGATTGTACTTCGGGTAAGAATCATGCACCTGACAAGAAAAGCAGCATTGATCCGCTTGGAACAGGGGTATTTTTGTGTAATACACTCATTGGTGAAATATCTCGTCAGCTGCTGCAAGACCGTTTGTTTTCCCTGCCTTCATCACTCTCTGTGAGTTGTCTTCAATGGTCATTTGATTCACAGTCAGAATAAAAATATTCAGAAAAAAAAAAAAATCGAAAGTTGCCCGGTTAGGATGATCTCTTTTTTTCACTGATTTTCTTTTCTTTCTCTTTCGTAAGTAATACCGTCGTCTTTTCTGTCTCTGTCTCTGTCTCTCTCTCTCTCTCTCCTACTCTTACTTTCTTTAATAACTATAATGCACTCAACTGCCCCACTCTCCCTCTTTCATAAAAGTATATCGGGGGTATATCTTTTTTTTTAATCATTTCACCCTGAGCAAGGCAGAAATGCCACTGATGAGCTGGGGGCTACATAACTGCAAAAAGATTAATTAGAAAAGAGTGAGGAGTACAAACTAGTTAGAAAGGAGCAAGAGAAAGCTGAGAATGCAGGTGCGATGACAGATACATAGGTGGAGAGAAAGGGAAGGATATACGGGGGTGGGAAGGGAGCTAGAGTCCAGTGGTTAGTAGATGAGTATTGACATTGCATTTACATTTCTGGAGGTTGTAGCCGTCAGGAAAGCAAGAATATGGGAGCGAGTTCCACAGGCGGGAAGTGCGAGAGAAGAAGCTGCAGGAGTAGAATTGTCGTCTGCATTTGGCTAACCTGACTGTGAATGGGTGGGACCCAGTTGCCAGTCTGGTTGCACGAATAAACACCTGTTGAGGAGGCATCAGTGACTTAAGTTCGTCCGAGCAGAAGCCATGAAAGTATTTCTTCTCTTATTTATTTATTTTTCTAGTAGTTGTGGGATTCCTTTCTAGCGAAGGGTAGTAGTATACCGTAGCAGGTTAACGGAATTTGGCTTTGTGGGAAGATAGCCCACTATAATTCATAAAATGATTATAAAATCAAGAAAGGCAATTTGGACTATAAGATAACATATATATATATATATATATATATATATATATATATATATATACATTTCAATTAATGTTTTACAAATAAAGTAATACTTGAAATAAAAGTTCAACGGAGGTTAGAGAGTTCATGACAAATATAATGCTGAAAAGATAAAAGGCTTAGGAATGTGGAAGCGTCTTGTAGGTAAAGAATGTTCATTTCGGAGTTGCCACTTTTAAGGTCATTAGGTTAGCAAGATGGTTTGTGGAATGTCTTTGAAGAGGTCAGTTAGTACTTTTGAGGAATGTCTTTGAAAAGGTCGATAAGTACTTTTGAGACAGGGAAGGAAAGAGGTCAGCATAGTAGTCGCTCGACTTAAGTCAAGGGAGAAACTGATAACTAGCCTAAGATTCCTTCTGTCTGACGAAGCTTCTGTGTCTCCGCTTTTTATATTTGCTTTTTGGATCAAAACGCAGGTCGTGTAGAATTTCATCCTTGTATTTGATTCTGGGTTTCCCATTGGCTGGTAAATAAAATTCGCGTAGGATCACGAAATGGTAATTTGATATTTGATTAATTTTTATTTTTTAACCGGAACATCTGCCCGAATTCACTTGCGCGGAGGTGATTTTTATTCATTCGCTTACTGGTCGGCATAGAGCCAACATCCGGTTCAGCTCGCTTTTGCTCGGTCGGTATTACCACAAGTAAAATACTTTGTCTCTCTTCCCTCTAAGTGCAGTTAGTCGCAGCCAGTGTACAGCGATAGCTCATCAGTTTCTAGCCAAGTTGCAAGAGATATTTTTGGATGATCATTGCGTTTCAGGGATTTGCAGCCATCATAATTTACATTGTTTATACTCAGACTATTATCCTAATCTCTGTAGTCATCACCAATACGGTTTGTCATTTGTATCTACCAGGCTTCATCAGATACTTTCGATCTACGTAACCTTCAGGAGATTTTGAACTTAACACTTTATTTAATCTACAGGAGTAGATAGTTCTCATTCTGTTGACATGTCTAAAGATATATTTTCTAGTTTTTATTTGTGCTGCTCTCCCTATTTCCGCTCTGTTTAAGTTTCTACTACTCTGTCCAGGAACTTTTTTTTAATCATATCACCCCGAGCAAGGCGGTAACGCCACTGATGTGCAGGGGACTACGTAAGAGTGAAAAGACTGGAAAAGAGAAAGCCGAAAACCACATCCTAAACAGGAAACAACGGATAAGCCTCTTCACCTGTTCAATAGACGTGGGTAGAGTGTGAACCGGGCAATAGTTTAGTCTATCTACTCCAATTGAAAAAAAAACAAAAACAAAAACAGAAAAGAGTGAAGAGAATGGAAAAAAGAAAGCCGGAAACCACATCTTAAACAGGGAACAAGGGATGAGCCTCTTCACCTGTAACTGAACTCAAAATTACTATTCCTAGTGCAGTTTCATGAATCTGGCAACATAATTTGAGTCGATTTCTCAAAGTAACCCCTACATAATATCAGCATGGGAAAGTGATCCCAGTTGGGGCACCATTAAGAGTTGTCTGAAGAAACTTGCCCCACGGTTTGACCCAAGCTTTGTGAGTGAAATTAGATGGACAAAACTCTCGAAATAGTTATGGTTGTAATAAAATATTTTCAAGTGAATCATAAATGACCCATAACGGTGTTGATATACCATTGGACTTACAATTATTTTTTGTTTGAATGAGTTTATATATTTGTGATACACTACCATAGATGAATGAAAAATTATGCCGGTCTTGCAACCTGTTGTAGTATACAGCTTTATACTAAATTTATAGTTGACTGTTTAAATAATTGCTTACTCCAGATCATCTTTCAGGATTTTTCAAGTTTGTGTAATGTAACCCAAATGTGTCATGCCTCATTTAGATTTCTCTTGTTATGTGGTAGTAAATATTATTTTGGTTGAGTTTCAGACGAGTCCAGACAAAAACTTGCTTAATTTTAAGAATTAAAAACAGAACATAATTATTAGGCAAAGCATCAACATTAAGATTATTTTGTTACACACATTTCTATGTGCATGCAAGAATAACGGCAATAGACGTTTTCTTATAAGGAAACATTTATTGCTCAACTTATACTTTTCTTCAGTAAACGGTCATCGGGCTGTGAACAAAGGGTAGTATCTGTTTTTCTGCTCTCAAACTGCTTGTATACGGAGAGGTAACGAATTCAGCAGATATACAAAGATAGAAAGGGGCGTAAGACAAGGATGGGTTTTTTCAACGGATCTGTTCAACTTGTACATCGAGAATATTTTGAGGACCCTAGACGTTATGCCTGGATTTGTCATCAGAGGCCACAATTTAAACAACCTAAAGTACGCAAATGATACAGTGCTGATAGCAGACACAGAAAGGAAACTACAAGACCTCCTACAGAAGGTAGCTGAAGAGAGTGACAAGAGAGGACTAGAAATAAACTGCAAGAAAACCGAATGTATGGTCATCAGTAAAAAGAGCAGCCCAGTATGCCAAATACATGTCGGGGATACTAGAATCAAGCAGGTACAAAAATTTAAATACCTGGAAAGTGTTCTAACAGAAGACGGAAAGTGCAACAGACAGATCCAAAGGTGAACTGGCATGGTAAAGGAAGCATTCCAGAAGTTGAGTAAAGTATAAAGAAACAGGACAATTTCGCTAGAAACAAGGAAGAGGGTACTGGATTGCTATGTGTTGTTTGTTCTTCAATATGGCAGTGAATGCTGGACAATATCATCAAAGACGAAGGAAAAACTTAAAGCAACTGAAACGTGGCTCTACAGAAGGATACTGCGAATATCATGGATCGAGCATGTGAGCAATGATGAGGTCTTAGAAATGATAGAAACGAAAAGGAAATCAATACTGAGCATCAAGAAGAGACAGCTGAAGTTCCTTGGACATGTATTTTTACAATATTTTAAATTAAAAGTCATACTTGTTTTTAATTCGGATTAATTAAACTTTACATTTGTTAATCATCCTCAAATAAAGTTTCAGAAAGTATATTTTATTTTTGAAAGATTTCTTAATAAAGAGCATTATGTTGTGTTGGCCGATTTGTCAATATGGCTGATTTTTAGCAATTTCAATAAAAATCATTCCAATCAATTTAAATTCAGTTTAAAATGCGGCAAAGTATTTTGCTTACTGGAAATTTTAAATTTAATTTATTAGCTTAAATTATTACTAAGATAAAAGCTTCAAAAAAGACTTTTCATTTTTAAAAGACTTTTCATTTTAAAAATTAATTTTCAATCTTAGGTATCCGTTAAGATTTGTCTACATTTTTAATCAGATACGGGCTTTTGAGAATAATTAGAATAAGAAAATGTGCTTTCATTAAAAGGTAAAATAGAACCTTGCTGGGCTGTTAGCATGCCAGATCAAACATTGGTTTCTCCTATAAAGGAGGCTGTAGGTTTGAATCCTGTCAGAGAGCACATTTTTCTATTAAGATTTCTTGGGTGCACAGATTTGAAGCATCTAATCAGGTGGATGATGGAGCGAGTGTTTCAGAGCCACCAGGGATAGGGAGATGTGGAAAGCCATGATCGCCTACGTCCTGAAGGGACAGGGCACATAGAAGAAGAAGAATAGTAATAGTAATAATATTCGTTTTTTTTATAAGGAAACAATCGGCATTCGTAACCAACACCGCTGTAGTTACTCCTTTCTTTACCCTTCACCTGGCTAACGAGCTAGAATCAAAGTGTAGTATCTGTTCTACTCGCCTCTAACGATAAGGTCATATTAGAGGCTTCCTTATAAGGAAACATTGGGCATTAATTGGCCGACTAATTAATGCAGCTTTCAATTGTTATTTATTCAAACCTTCCAACAAAACAAATTTTCAGGAAAATACGTTTTTCAAGTCCAGTAACGTTTATGCTTCTTTCTAGCATTGATGAGGGAGGGCTTTCTTTCTAATTTCTTTTTACGTAATGTGATATGTCAGCATTTTGATTATGTCCTGATTCTCTGTTTGCGTTTCAGGTGCTATACATTTTAGTTGTCATTGCTGTTGTTGTAAGTACTCAAGTGATGTCTTTGTTCTTTGGTAGAATTCTAACACAGCTAAGAGTTTCAATCAGTGGTTCCCAGACCTTCTTATTCACTTGGATATATATATATATATATATATATATATATATATATATATATTTGACAGTATTTATTTATTTCTATTATTATATTTGATATTTCAGACCGTCCTCGGCCTTTCATCAAAAACATTATTATCAGAAAAATTATTTTAAAATTTAAATTAGAAACGTTTTTGCGATGAGCGTTCGCCCGAGAGATTGTTTACATCACGTGACGCAGAAAGCGACAGATTTTTAAAATATTTGTAAACGTAAACCTATCTTTAATAATACTTATAAATGTTGTTTTTAAGAAAATCTTTTTAAGTGTATCTAAAAAATGTTTAACTATTGAAATATTTATAAAGATTCAAAACACCTAAGTCCCTATTTAATCCTAGCCTGTATGTATTTAATTTTAAAATCCAGTATTTTTCTTTCTTTCTGCGTGAGTATGTAGAACTAAAATCAAAATCTACTAGCAAACATTTGCAGTTTTCTAATGTGTGTCCCGGTTGATTGAAGTGTGCTGCTATGGGAGAATACGGGTTGTTTTTGGCGTGGAATAATTTGATGTTGGTGTTGGGCAGAGAATAACCAATCCCAACATCAAATTATACCCACCACACCTCACCTGTGACAGCCAAAACATAATATACTTTCTCTTCTGTTCAATATGTTCAAATAGTGGATATATTGGTGAATCTGGAAATAGCTTTAGATTCCGTTTCAACAATCACAAACTAAGCATACGCCAGAACAACAGTATTATTAAAGATAGGTTTACGTTTACAAATATTTAAAAAATCTGTCGCTTTCTGCGTCACGTGATGTAAACAATCTCTCGGACGAACGCTCATCGCGAAAACGTTTCTAATTTAAATTTTAAAATCATTTGTTTCTGATGAAAGGCCGAGGATGGTCTGAAATATCAAATATAATAATAGAAATAAATAAATACTGTCAAAAAATACATTTTTAAACTTACAACTTTTTAGTAGTTTTTCCTATACATATCAAGACAGTATACGTGGATCATCACTATGTTATATGATGGACTCTCCCGTCGATTTCGACGTATGAGGTCTAGACAACTGTTTAATTCATGCCTGCACTTACTCAATCGTAAATGGCATTTGATTCCTGCAAGAGATTTACAAACAAGTCCACAATGGAGGCAAGAAGGGAGATTACACGAATGATCGGCTGGGACACTTGCAGATGCTTTGGTTCTCTCATGTCTTACGCGCAGTTGGTCAATCTCAGTCTCAGGTAACTGCTTGATGCCGCTCCGGCAGGCAGATCTCCATTCAATTCGTTGAGAGGCAATTCGTTCAAAATCATGGTGAGGAATATTTGTACATGTCAAATTCATTTTCAGCTTATCCTTAAAGCGAAGCAGAGGTCTACCCACATTCCGCCGTCCACTGCTGAGCTCACCGTACATCATTTGCTTTGGTATCCGGTCATCTTCCATACGTAAGACATGTCCTGCCCAACGCAGCTGTGATTGCACCAAAAAGCTTTCAATTCCGCTAATACCGCAGCGCGTGAACCGGTCTGCATTAGACATCTGATTGCCTAGGGTGAGACCACAAATTGTTCTAAGGCAATTTTTGTGTAAGACATCAAGTTTCTGGGTGTGATTATGATAGACTGTCCATGATTCCGATCCATAAAGCAGCGTCGTTACCACAACTGCTTTATACACAAGTACTTTAGTCCTTAGGCTAATCCCCCTATCATCCCATAACCGATGGCGCAGTTTTCCAAAAGCACTAGTTGCTTTCGCAATTCGTTTAATGATTTCATCATCAAGAGAAGCATTCCAATTAACCTTACTTCCAAGATAGGTAAAGTTTTTCACATATTTCAGATCTTTACCATCTACTCGGATTGGTATATCGGGAAAGCTGTATACTGGTGGTCGCTGCTTTACACCCAGAACTTGTTTTGGTGTGGGGCGAGGTTGGTGAATCACCTCTGTTTTCTTGATGCTGATTGTCAGACCAAAAGCCTTGCAAGCAGCGGAAAACCTATCTACAAGCAGTTGCGCTTCTTCCTGAGAGGTTGCACAAAGTGCAGCGTCATCTGCAAACAAAAGATCCCTAATGATAGCTTGTCGAATGAGGGTCTTAGCTTTGAAACGCTGCTGGTTGAAGAGACCACCACTTGTTCTGAATTTGAATTCTACGCCTGTACCAATATCAGCAAATCATACTTCAGCATAACTGAAAAGAACAAAGCAAACAGCACAGGTGCCATTACGCATCCCTGTTTGGTACCATTTGTCACATTGAAAGGTTCTGTAGACTCCCCATTTGAAACAACAGATGCCTTCATTCCATCATGAAAAGACATGATTACATTCAGCATGTTGTCGGGTATTCCCAGCTTTTTCAAAACCTTCCAGAGAGCTGCATGGTTGACTGTGTCAAAGGACTTTGTAATGTCAATGAAAACCATATACAGCTCCTCGTTCTTCTCTCGGACCTTTCTCAGCAACTATGTTATATATATATATATTACGGAAATTAACGAAGATTAACGAAACTGGTAATAAACACCGGAAAATTTGAAATGATTTGTTTGAACATTTGATCAATACTAGTATTTAAGTAGATATTCTGTTTATGATCAAATTATATATTTATTTCTACCGGCCTGATTATTTACGATAATTTTTTTGTTACGAAAATGTGTCATTCGGCAGAATTCAAACCTGCGACCCCTATCAACATAGGGGAAGCCACCATGTGGTCTGGCGCGTCTTAGACCTCATTCATCATTCGTGGTCGACATGTTAAGATATATCAGATCTATTAAAAGTTTCACCAGCGTTTCTAGGGGTCGCAGGCTCGAAACCTGCCAAATGATACATATTTTCCTAATAAGATTTCTCAAAAGTTATTCAGGTCGGTATATATATATATATATATATATATATATATATATATATACTGCTTAATTGAAAACAGAAATTACTCAAATACGAGTATCTATTAAAAACAATGTTCAAACAAATAAATTAAAATATATGTACTTATATGTTTATATTTACATGTGTATATGTAGGTGTGTATATATATTTATGAACACACACACATACACACACACACACACACACACCACACACACACACACACACACACACACACACACACACACACACACATATATATATATATATATATATATATATATTATCAACTCCGCTTTTCATTCAAGGATTTTTATCCAGCCGAAAGAATCTCTAAAAAAATTTGCCGACCAACTAAAACCTGTAAGAGAAACTCATGGAACTATATGGCTAAATATATATTTTTGAATCTTTCATTGACCAAACTAATAATTATTCTTTATATACATTTATTCCAAAAGTTATAGCACTTAAATGTCTTCGCTAATTTAACTGGGTAAAGATATTTGACCCTTCCTTTCTTTTCGTAACACTTCGCTTGCCAGTAGCAAACTCTGTTTTCTCTTGGAATGCAAAAAACTGTATATTTGTAAATATTTTTATTTAATGTTTTTGTAAATTAAATATTTGCTTGTCATTTAACTCTAAGTTTTCGTTAGTTAATTTTTTCTTTTGTTATACTTAACACGTAACAATCTATCTATCTATCTATCTATCTATCTATCTATCTATCTATCTATCTATCTATCTATCTATCTATACGCACATTTATATATTATGAATATATATGCATATTCACGAAGATTAACTAAAGTGTTATAAACAACCGATAATTTGAAATTACATATTTTCTTAACAAAATGTATCGTAAATAATCAGGCCGGTAGAGATAAATATATATATATACTGTTTGATTATCTACTTAAATACGAGTATCGATCAAAAATAATGTTCAAACATTCAATTTCATATATGCATATTGTCGTGAGGCGTTACCCACTTAACAATGGACTCTTCCTACCAGAATATTAACTGAGAGTTAATCACTCTCGTGGCTTCAGTTTAGCTCAGCACATTTTGTCTGTCTGTCTGTCTGTCAGTCGCTAGTAAGCCAAGCTTATATTTACTCTGTTCTCTTGTATCTATGTTTGACTTAATATATGTTGTTAACCTTACCACCATGTTTCAAGTTATCATTTAGTGGTCCCATCACCGGTCCACATCACACACACACACACACACACACACACACACACACACACACACACACATATATATATGTCTATATGTACATGTATATATGTAACTACATAGGCATATATGAGTGTATATGTGTATATATACATTTAAACGTAGATGTGTGTATAATTATGTGTATATGTTGTAGAGTAGCTAGCAACCCTTTAGCACTCTGAACGATGAAGTTGCTCATAGCCTGAAAGTATCTACGAGGATGTATTTAATGGTTCATTTTCAATAAGCAGGACAAGCAGATTAATATTCGGACTGATTTACTTCGTCGGCTATTCACCATTTAGACCCTCCTCTCTTTTGTTTTTGTATTTTTTTTTTGTAACTTATTATTCTGTATTTTTCTATATATCTGTTAACACAGGATGATGTGCTGAATAAATATATTAATCAGTCATTCTTCTCAGAGTATCATTCACCTCGACGATACAACTGATTGGCGAGAAAACACAACTGAAACAACAAACTGACGACTTCGAATTACGACATATAAATATAAAAAGGAACTGTAGGAAAAAATACTACAGTCAACGATATCAACAAAGGACGAATGAACTTCATTGCAAGTATAAATTAACAAGTGCTTCTCACTTACATAAATGGTGGATTTTAGAAATTGCATTCTAGAATTCTTTAAACAGCAAGAAATTGTACGCAAATAGGAACGACGAGAAGTCTTAGAAAGACATCGAGAAGAACACGAACGACAATGGTTTTCAAAATTAATGGAAACGTTCTCAAGAAGAGAATCTGATCTAGGCAGCTCTAATTTTTTTTCAGGATTCCGTAATCAACTCAATCGGTGAATTTTTATACAAACCACATGAAGGAGTTACATTCGGGGCATATTTTCAGAGATAAGAAGAAATATTACAGAAAGAATGTGCAACATGGTCGGATGAAAAAAAAAGGTTCGACTATTACTGGGTAAATTCGGCGCTGTTAAACACAAAAAGAATGCCAATTTTATACTCCCAAATTTAATTCCAGTAAATCACGCAAATATGAACAAAAATATTTGGCGAGCGGAGTTCACTTTTCAATACACGATGGCAGTGTTTGAATTTTACAAAGAAAGAAAATGAGAATTACACGAATTTTACCAGTATTGTCAACAGAGAATGTGAAAAATTTAGATTGCACGAAAGAACACCAGATATTTTTAAATGCTTAATTTTCGCTCATGTACTGACGGCAAAAAAAAAAGATCGATATTGCTAATGAAATTAGAACAAGACTAAAAGATCACACTTCAAAATCTTACGGAAAAGTGTCAACATATTTTAAATTTAAAAGCAGACGCAGTGAAAACTGAAAACGTGATGGATTCCCATATTCCCATATTCCCATATTCACCCAATCAAGATTAAGCCACAAAGTAGGGAAAAATTTATTTTAAAATTAATTCTTGTTCTGGTTGTGGTGAGTTACGTTTATTTGAAAATTGATCTTTTATAAACAAATAGTGTCACGATTGTGGGGACAAAGGACATACAGTTTTTTCATTGTAGAAAGAAACCCAATAGTAAAACACGAATAAAATATTTTATCCATTGTATTATTGAAAAAAAAGCAGTCGAGACTCATAAAAGAATATATACAAATGTTTGAATAAATAATAAAAATGTCAAATTTCAATTAGACATCGGTTCAGAATTAACAAAATAAACGCTGGAACCTGGAAAAGAACCATCAGACCAATATTAATCACTTAGAAAAAATCGCCAGAGGTGTGACAGTACCCGTTAAAACGGTACCCGTTTAAAATTCTTGGATAAAATTGTCATCAATGTTTTTCTTTTCTCAAGGAAAGAGAAAAAATTAAAATCATTCGTCATAGATCGATCGGAAAACCTATTTGGAACAGACGGGATGAAATCGTTCGACTTGTCCCATGTACCAATAAGAATGTTTTGTAATAATGTAGATGGATCGTCAACTAACACTCAAAATTTAAAAAGAGAACTCAAATCAAATTTTCCCGAAATTTTTTCAGATGTTCTTAGACTTTACTAAAAAAAAAAAAAATTGAATTAAAAGAGAATGCGACACTAATATTTCGATAAAAAAGACAAGTACATTTTGCAGCATTGAAGAATAATGACAAAGAACATGAACGTTGGAGGAATTGGGGGTAATCGAAAAAATAGATTATAGTTCTTGGAAAAGCCCGACCGTATATGCAAAAATGAAAGACAGTAACATAAGGGTTTGTTCAGATTATTCGACAGGACTAAACGACTGTTTGAAACAAACTAATTATCCACTCCCATCGGCAGATTAAATTTTTGCGAAATTAAATGGAGATCGATTATTTTCAAAATTGAATTCATCGGAAGCTTATATGCAAATACCAGTCAATAAAAATGTTCTGAAATACTATCACATACACAAGGGGCTCTATAAATTTAATAGCCTACCTTTTGGAATAAAGGTAGCTCCAGCAATACTCCAGCAGGTGATGGACACCATGCTTAGAAGATTTTGCAATGGCATATCTAGACGATATATTAATAAAAAGTAAAACCGGATATATACAAGACATGTAAAGGAAGTTAAAAAAAATAAAAGAGTTTAGATTTAAGCTGAGTATGGAATAATGCGATTTTTTCTTCTCAAAAGTCAAGTATTTGGGAGGGTTTATAGACGAAAAAAGGAGGATGCCTGATCCCATCCGTGCAAACGCAATAAAGAACATCCCCGCTTCAACAAATGTTTCGTCCCTACAATCATTTCTAGGTTTAGCAAATTGCTACAGCAATTACATTCCAAATATGCACACATCTAGAGCCTCAATAAACAAACCCATTAAAAAAGATTTAAAATGAAACTGGTCGGTCGATTGTCAAAAGGTTTTCAATAACTTAAAAACAGCCTTAATATAACTCTCACACACTACGATCCTAATAAGAAGATTTATGTTGCAAGTGATGCAAGTAATCTGGGTTTAGGAGCCGTACTCTTACACACAAAAAAAAGATGGTCAGTTAAAGGCCGTACATCATGTTTCAAAAACTTTGTTTCCGGTAGAAACTAATCATTCACAGATTGAAAAAGAGGGGTTCGGTTTGATATTTGCTGTTAGGAAATTCCACAGATACATATATGGAAGAAAATTCAACCTGTAAACTGACCACCGCCCACTACTGTCTGCTTGAGTTTGAGTTTTGTTTAACGGCATATCAATCTCTGTGGGTTATTTAATGCCAAAAAAGTGGGGCTTTAAGGTAATTTTTTATAGTGTTCGGTTCTAGTGAGAACGTTGATTTAGTCAGATTTTACTGAAAATCTTTTGTTTTTATTCTTTTTTTTATTTTAGAAAAATGAAAATGTCTTCTAATTTTGTATTAAAAATGTTTTGCTGAGAGTAATTGTTTTCCTTCAAAATATGTTATGGTAAAAATTATTTGTTTTTTCAAAAATTAATTATTGGTAATATTTTTCTTTCAAAAATGTATATATTTCTATAAAAGACTATTTTTTATGTATATATTTCTATAAAAGCGTATTTTTATACTTTCATAGTGTTTTGACCCCAGTTTGGGGGTTAACTATTTGCCCATAGCTGGGACCCTAACAGGTGCTACCACTCCGGGTCAGAGTAGACTTAAGAGGCAGGTCCATGCTCCTCAAAACCTCCTAATCAGAGGCCTTGCTGCCGGGAGCAGTTTACCGTCATACCCAGGACTACTACTGTATGTATTCGGCTAAAAAGAAGAAAAAAAAGAAGAATTCTTTCACATTCAGCTAATCACCTACAAAGATGGGGAACCATCTTGTTAAATTGCTCATTCAAAATAGTTTTTATTACTATCTAAGAAAATAGCACACGCTGGTGGTTTGTCTAGGTTAATTCTAAAAATAAAAGAACCATTAAAAGAGACAGTTACTGCTTCACTAAGTTCCGAAATGGATATTACAAGCACAGTAAAGGAACTACCAGTAACGTTGGAAGAAATAAGAGCAAAATTTGGTAAATTCATTACAGAAAAAAAGAATGAGATAATAAACTAAAATAAAAATAAATGTATATTATTTTTTCTATGTATATATTGTTATATGGGGATCGTGTGATAATAGCAGAAGTTTTAACAAGGAAAATCTTTAGGGATTTTTATACCGAACACCGAATATCATGAAAGCTCTAATGAAGAGTTACAGCTATTCGTATGGCATAGGCAAAAACTTGAAAATATTGTTAAAATGTGATTTGGCAGCAAAGGCGCTACCCGTGAAACCAATTCCTGGCCAAAGAAGGATAGACCATGGTCAAGACTACATATAGATCTCACAGGCCCAATAAAAGGGATTTATTGCTTTATTGTGGTTGACAGTTTCACCAAGTGGCCAGAAATTTTTAAATGTAAAACGTCAACTAGTAGAGTCACAATAGATTTTTTGCACGAATTGTTCCTTAGATTTTGCGTGCCAGAGGCTACCTTATCCTGCAACGGTACACAATATTCTTCAAAAGATTTTGAAAACTTTTGTAAAACTCATTTAGTCGTACACGGAACATCCCTACCCTACCACCCAAGGTCAAACGGAATGGTGTAAATATTTATTGCTGTGCTCAACAGAGCAATTAAGAAAGCAAGCGGAAATGAAACCGTGAAGGAAGAATTACAAAAAGAAATTGTTCATCCATCGCATAACATATATATATATATATATCTGATCGCATAACACACACACACACACACACACACACACATATATATATATATATATATATATATATATATATATATATATATGATGACTATTTACGCTCTCACACCCTGGAAGAATGGTAGACTGAAAAAAACAGTAGTAGTTACTCTAGCATCTATGCAGCGTTCATTCAGTAATGAATTAGAACACTCTAACTACTGGCGTATGTTTACATGGTATCTCACACGCTAAAAGTTCTTCTACCGAGTGCCCATAGCTCAGAGGTAGAATCGCCGACTGACGCCAATTAATCCTGGTTAAAAGCAATCGGATGTCTAACCGTACTGATGAGCTGTGATACAGCAAAACAGATCTCTCTGCAGATGACTATATATAAATATGTGTGTGTATTTATATACTTATGCATATGTTTGTTTGTATGCATATTTTTTTCTAACATACAACGTGTGTTAGCACGTGCATTACCCTGTCTTCATCAGCCGCCGATCAGAATTTTGCTTATTCAGAAATTATAGCTTTAAACAAAGTTTTAAAAAAACAAATTCATTTAAATTTGACTAAAAAATAAATTGTGTAGTTTTTGTTAATACAAGAAAGAGATTAAAAATTAGTCAAGGAATATTTTTTCATAGTGCTCGTATTACTTTTTTTCTAAAAGTGTGTAACCGGTAGTATTTAACAGTAATATATGGCTGGAATTATTTATCATCAAAACTGTTTTGCTGGTCATAGTTTACCTTCAAACTAACATCGTTCGTAATATTTTTTCCGACAAAGAATGCAAGATCTTTAACACAGAAATGTATTGCAGGTAATTTTTTCATAAAGCCCTTTATGTTTCAATCACATTCGAAACTTATTCAGAAACAATAATAATAGGTTTAAACAAGTTCAAATCATCACTTTCAAGTTTTTGGGGATTTTTTCAGTGAAGACGAAGCTCCAGAGAGAGAGAGAGAGAGAGAGAGAGAGAGAGAGAGAGAGAGTTTTACACTTTGATTTAAAAGAAATCAAATTATTCTATTTGAATTTATCTATTTAAATTCTTAATTCTTAAGTCTAAAGAATTAAATTAAAATTAAAAATAAGGTTACATATTACCAATTATTTGGTTAACAGTACAAAAATGATAATGCCGTATACATTTAGTACTAAGAGGAACCTATCTTTGCACACCCACCTCTCATATACACACGTAAATGCGTGCATAATTTCCTTCATACACACATGCGTATACCCATATATGCCCACGTACGCAGATACATATATATACTTACGAACGCGCATACATATATATACACACTCAAGTACCAGCAAAAACAAATATGTAACCAATACATTAAAAAAGAAAAAAACCCAATATGTAACCAATACAAAAAAAAAAAAAACTTTTAACATATATCACAATAGTTTACATTTAATCAATAATGAAGGGGGAGGGGCTGAAAGATTAACATAGCTTGAACCGGCTCCTGTGTCTACATTTAAACACTAGCTCCTTCCTCAGGTTCAACAGATCCAACTGGTTTTTGTGTCTGATGATGGTTATTTTCGCATCCAGACATAACTTACAGCACTCTCTGTAATTTGTGGGTGTGTATGATTTTTTAACTATGCTCCATTTAATTATGGGGGTTAGGTTATGGTCTTTCAAATACTAGAGATACTTCGACAGAGCTGTTTGGTGTTTCAGTTCAGGGTGGGAAAATGAGTGCGTGTGGTTATATAGTCGTTGTTTCCAAGCCCCTGCCGAAATACCAATGTAGTATTTTATTAATTTATGTTTTCTTTAGGGTATATCATGGCCTGATATACCACCCCCTCCGTCATACACTCACCACCAATTGGACAATCATTTTTAATCCTACAATTGCATTTTATAGTGTTATCGCAATGTCCAGTTGTATTATTGATGTCTGGTGAATTAAGACGGAAGCTGAAGATGGCTCGCCTGAAATAGGCCTATACTTCCGAATTACCGTGAAATAACGCGTCTGTCTTAATTTTTCTTATATTTGCTCTATATGTATTTATATGCATATATGTTTAGAGCTCTCTTAGAGAGTTATCCTACCATTATATGTAAAAGATACTCCTTTGGATTCTTCTATGTCCACAGAGCATGTTGATATATATATATATATATATATATATATATATATATATAGAGAGAGAGAGAGAGAGAGAGAGACTGATTATCTCTTCTGTAAGCCACTCCTGATTACACAGTTGTACAAAGCAATACTGATGGTTAAATAACCCATTTCTAATGACCCATCTATGTTTTGATGAAATCTTAATTCCGACTTTTTATGCATTCCCACTTTTGTTGTGTGCATCACACTGGTTTATTGAAACAGTAAATTTGAAAACTGATATGGTAGATCGGCAGTACGTCTTTTTGCATCTCTCTCACAATTAGTTCAGTCATAACAACAATACGTGGATCGACGGAGAAATATCAATTTTTTTACAAAAACAGAAATTTATTCTTTTGTCTAAGACTGATTAAAAATACATCACAGAAAAAATATCTCACATATTTTGTAAGGAAAAAGATATTTCTCATATTTTATAAGGAAATTCTTAATTTTAATTTTCGAAAACCCATTTTACACATGATTGACTTAGGAAATGCCATTTTTATTTTATATATTTTATTTTATTTTCACTTTATAATCCCCGTCCTTTTCAATGCAGTCACATGGCTAGAACATTATATATGAATATTTTAGATCAAAATTCAGCTAATAACTGTATCAGGTTACGTCTTAAATGATCAACTATTGTAATCAAGCAATGCAAAGAGTGGATCGATCTCTTGTTTCAGTCTCATATTTGTTAAATGTAATCTAACCGAACGTCGAAAGCATCAGTTTGAGTGCGTTTCGTCTCCTTGTTAGCTAAACAATGTTAGCGTAATTTCCCAGCAAAGCGGTGGTTAATGAGACAATGCGGGCAGATCAAAGAGAATTCACATGCAATTTGCTAATTGCAACAATAAATGACCTGCTCATAGGAATCGAAGAAATTTGGCTTTTTTTCCTCCTGAATATGCGAGTGTGAGTTTGTGTTTGATTCTGTAATTGAGTGTGAATGGTGAAATAGGAGTCTGTGTGAGTGAGTGTTATAATGGATAACTATTTGGGTTATAAGTAATTGGGGGTGATGGAGTATGTATTGGGGGTGATGGAGTATGTATTGTGTTGTGATTGAGAGTGTAACTGTGAATGATGGAGTATGTGTCTGTGTTAGTATATTTTAATGAATGAGTGAGTGTGTGTGTTGTGAGTGTGTGTTTGTGCTGTGAGTGAGTGTGTTCTGAGTGTTTGTGCTTTGAGTAAGAGTTTCTGTTTTGGGTGAGAATTTGTACTATGTATGAGTGAGTGATTGTGTTTTGGGAGAGTGAGTGTGAGTGGTGAAGTATGTGTTTGTGTGAATGATTTAATGAATGAGTGTTTGTGGTTTGAGTGAGGTTTTTGCGTCACTGTGTTTTGAGTGACTGTATTTTTAGTGAGTGAGTGTTTGTGTTTTGAGTTAGTATGTGTGAATTGTGAAGTATGCGTTTATATAAGTAATTTAGTGAATGAGTAGTGTTTGCGACTTGAGTGAGTGACTATCTGCGTTGTGAGTGAGTTTGTTCTGAGGGCTTGTGCTTTTATACAGTGAGTGTGTTTTGAGAAAGTGATTTGTGTGAAGTATGTGTTTGCTAAAAGTGATTTCACGAATGAGTAAGTGTTTGTATTTTGAGTGAGTACGTGTTTGTTTTGAGTGAGTGATTGTACTTTGAGTCAGTGTTTATGTTTTTAATGTTTGCGTGTGAGTGAAGTATGTGCTTGTGTGAGTGATTTAATGAATGAGTTGTGTTTTGAGTGAATAGGTGTTTGTTTTGAGTAAGTGTTTGTGCTTTGAGTGAGTGTTTGTGTTTTCGAGTGCTTGCGTGTGGTGAAGTATATGTTTGGGTAAGTCATTTCATGAATGAGTAATTCTTTGTGTTTAAGTGAGTGTTTGTGTTTTGATTGAGTGAGTGTGAGTAGTGAAGTATCTGTGTGCATGATTTAATAAATGAGTAAGTGCTTGTGTTGTGAGTGAATGTGAACGATGTAGTAATATTTCAGTGTGAGTAAATGTTGGTTGGTTGGTTTGGTTTTTATGGCATATCAACCTCGGCGGGTCATTTATTGACAACTAAATTTTATTCATTTATTGCTGGTAATACCTTTTTTTCTTTCAACAATTTATTGTTGTTTTTATGTAAGTTTTGTGTCTAGTAATAGTTTTTTCTTTTTCGAGTATCAAGATTCATTGGGATTTGTTTTTAAGGGCAGGGTTCCCAAATCCTACCTTGTTTTTTAACCCATAACTGGAGGAAAGTGACGGATTAATACCTTTCCTAAGGGTACCAGTGCTTAAGTGAATGCAGGGTATTCGACTGGAATTCGAACTCGGCTCACCGATTTTTCTTTCCGAGCCGATATCCACTGCACCACAATGCACATCCGTCACTAAACGCTTACAGCACCTGGTATTCCCAAGCGGTCAGCCATCTAAGTACTGACCAGGCTCAACGTTGCTTAACTTCGGTGATTGAGCGAGAACCGGTATATTCAACGTGATATGGCCGTAAGCCTTGTGAGTAAATGTTTTAATATATGTGTGAATGACTGGATGAATGAACTTATTGCTCGTCCTGTTTCCACTGGATATTAGCCTTGTGAATTAAAATCTTGGTTCATGTATTTGATGACATAGCAATTATGAGGTCAATCACTAGGCCGGACAGTGTGATTCAGTGAAATCAAGGTAAGCAATAGCTGAGTAGTACTCAAAATAAGAACTAACTCTAGTCATGGGTAGTCTACCCTCGTAGATTAAATAAAGGGTGCGTTTAGAATTTCCCTGTAGGCTACCTGGATCGATATATATCTGCTGAAGGCCGAAGGACACACCGGCTGAAACGTTGTAATAACAACAAAAAGATGAAAATAATAGTTCGTAGGTGAATAATATAAAATTATTATTTCACTCTGGTGTTCGTCGATCAGCATCGACCAGTAGATGCCTTGAGATTTTCTTCGAACGTAGAGATAAGTCTTCTCACTGGGGTAAGCGTTTATATATCTACCTGTATTCAGATTTCTCCCCACATATGATTATTCTATTTGCTGCTGGTTCGATCATGTGTTAATCTGTTGGGGCAGTCAGTAACATCGAAGATATACATTCGCGGTTAGGTCATTACTCAAATCAACCTAACTCCTGGTTTATCTGAAAGTCACAGTGCAAAGTCTATTCCTGTATGATCTAAAGCAGTGTTTTCTTACCCTTTTCATCCAGCGCCTCCTATTTTTCAGTCAGCTCTTGTTAAATTAAATTTCAAATATTATACTGAATTCATCTTTCATATTAAGATAACACTTAAGTATTAGTACAAAAAACTTGATATTGTTTTCATTTCTAAACTTATTTATAAATGGAACTTTATCTGTGTGTGTGTGTGTGTCTGTTACCTATAGACTCCGAAACGGCTGAACCAATTTCCTTAAAAAATTTACACAGTTGTACTATAAGCGTCTGCGAGTGTTCTTAGCTAGGTTTTGTGTCGAGGGATCCCCGAAAAATATCGAAAATCGATAATCGAAAAAATCGGGTTATAGAAGGAGTGGTCCGATTTTAATCAAATTTGATACTCTCATAGACAAAGATATAAGAAACGATATTCCAAAGTTTCAAGGTTGCAGTTCTTACAATAGTGCAGAAAATCGATAATATATATATATAAAAGGCAAGATGTTTGTGTGTGTGTCTGTTTATCTGCCTGTATGTCGACATTTTTTCAGCCTTTTTATTTTAGTTTTTGCTTCGGGTTTGGCTCTAAGTAGGTATAATTGTAGTTCTTAGTCTCAGCCATGATACCATTTACTCAGAGGACTTATTTAGCCTTCAAAATTCAGTTTACGACGAAAAAAACTTATTTGATATCGATACCAGGAAATCAAAATTTGACTTACATCCATTCATTTTTCTTTCAGTCTACGGTTTTGCTATAACTGGAAACAACTATTGCTTTTTAGTCTTTCGTACCAACGTCCAAAGAATCTGAGCTCCAGAACCATGGATTAGTTTTAAAGCTTTCATTACACCCGAGCAACGCCGGGCTATATTGCTAGTCTATTATAAATGCCAGTTATTAAAATGAAAAAAAAAATCTTTTATTTGATAGTTTATTTTCATGTTCAGAGATAATCGTAGGTCTCCATGATTTGTAATTTGCAGTTGGTTTCTTTCTTTACCAAGAAACTGTGTGACTGCGTTAACCATATTGGAAGTTGTAAAAGCAAAAAAGAAATGTTTGATAGCTTCCCACAGCTTTGATGCCTTTCAAAATTTTCTTCGGGTCAGAGTGGACCTGGGAACAACAGCAATTAAGAGGTGTTTCCATTCTCTTCACATACTCCCAATCAGAAGCGTTACTGTCAGATGCAATTTACCGTCATACCCAGGATCGCTGGTGGTTGGGAGATATATATATATATATATAACAAATGCTACAACTACGGGCCAAGGTGGATCTGGGAACAACAGCAATTAAGAAGTGGTTCCATGATCCTCACAACTTCCCAATCAGAGGCCTTGCTGCCGGATGCAGTTTACCGTCATACCCAGGAACTTAATTGATTGGAGGTGTTAAAAATGTACCTGTTTTGTTCAGTACTAAATATTTTCTTATCAGTCACCCATAACCAGCTAGGAATTTGCAGGAAAATAATTTTCTCAAGCCCAGTATATGTTATCGCTCCTTCCGGTATTGATGGGAGATTCCTTCCAAAGTCGTTGTTTCATGGCGGAGTTTTAAGTTTGTGGCGACCTGAACTGACTTCGTTTTACTCCTCACAGAGACTTCACGGAAACTGCCAAAGAGCTGTCTTTGGGTACGGTGGGTGGCTGGCGGCAGCTGTAATTCGAATTGACTTCGTCTCCGTGTTGTGCTGGAACTGTCTGACTTTAGCTGTGTTCGGTTGGCGGCAGGTAATCTATGGTTGTCGGCAAGAACCCTATGGTAGGAGGCAGGCCCTGCGGTTCTCACTCAATGGCGTGGCCATTATCTCTGTCTCGTTACATCTCTGAACCGGGACTCCAACTGACTCTAGCTCCTCGGGACTCTCGTATTTATGCTTGTCACTTTTTACTTGGTTGGGGACGATGCATAATGATTGTTATGCAAATATCCTATCCTCTAACCAGTCTCTGTCTCACACATCCAATAAAATCACTTAACTTCCTACCTTTGGGTTGAGTTACTACATGGCGTCAACTATGTTTTTATCGTCTTCTATTTCTTCCATCCAATCACGGACTCCAGTCTGCCCCCTTTATGCGGTGTTATTACATGACGTCAATTTCCTCTCAATGCAATTCCAATTTAGCCATTTTTGTAATTAATTAATTGTCCTTTACTTTCCGTCAACAAATCAACTTAATCTTTGCTCTTTGACTAAATTCCTAATCCAGGGAAATATGAATAAAAATTTATCTCTTTCCACTTTGTCTACAGTTTGCAATGAGGTGAGCCTAACCTTTTGATCTCTCTATCTTCTGCAGGTTTGTTTTGGCTTGCATTTCGCTGGAAACGAGGAAAATAGAATTTTCCTCCCATTGTTTTATGATTCTGACACTTGATTACAAAATTACGAATATATCTCGCCCGAGATTTTAGGAAAATGAAATAATAGAAGTTTTATTTTCTTCAATTATTCATTCTGCCACAGATAGCGTCCTGTGGACATATCTCAATATTGTCGATTGACCTATGACCCCCGTTCTTGTCAGCTATTCTATACCGACACTTTCAGGTGGAAATTATAAGTTAAAAAAAAATACAAAATTCCTTAACTGCTTTTCGTAGTTGAGAAACTATTATCATCAAGGTGAGTTTGACATTTGACCTCCCAGCTGTCTCTCTGGATAACAACAATCATATATGTATTCACTTTATTCTTAGGTAAACTATCATTATTGTAATCTCTTTCTCATATTTATTTTTTGGCAATTTGCAATCTTTGGAAAAGCGAATTCCTTTTTTTCAACAAAAAACAACATCGCCTTTTTTCCCTCTGTTTATATGGGAACAAAATAAATGTTTCTTAGTTAAATCATTTTTCATCCGTAATAATTAATAATAATAAAACTAATAATGCAATTAGATAGTCCTTTCGTCCGTGCCATGTTAAATATTGTTATAAAATAACCCACAAAGGTTGATATGCCGTTAAACAAAATTCAAACTCAAACTCTCCGTTCAAGAATTCAAGGTGTTTCTGTCGGTTGTTTTTGTACCAGAAATAAAGGATGTTATGAGGCAAGCAGTTCTTTGACATGACATTAGACTAAAAAACAATACTTTTAACAGTTTTCCTCTAGTTCTATAAAAAGATAGAACTTCCACGGTAGTTTGTGGAAGAATCAGTTCAGAAGAAAATGTAAATGAGAAAACAAAAATGCAATAATCTGAGCAACAAATGACAATGAACATTTTATCTGATCTTGTTTTCTTTAATCATTCTACCCCAAGGAAGGTAATAAGGCCACTAAGATGCCAATGATTACTGAAAGAGAATGAGAAGTTTTTAGTTAAGAGGAAGGACAATAAAAGAATTTGAATAAAAAAAAGACTATAATGACTGATGTTGGTTTTATTTTTTTCAATAAATAGCTTGCTGTAAACTTATTTTCTATTCCAATAGTTTCTTTTTTTCGCACTTCTCGTCTCTGGAATGCTTTCTGTTTAGAATAGAAAATGTGATTACATCAAGTTATTTCAACAGTAAAAGTTAGCACCGATAATATTACAAACTGTTCTTTAAATTTAGTCGAATCTCGAGATATTTAGCAGGAGCAACAGACCAAGTATGACAGAAGTATTTATGTTAGTTTTAAATATACCAAATGGATTCTGGTGAGAAAATTATTCTGGTCCGACACAGTGAACCAACTTTCCTAGCAGCTAACCTAGCAATTGATTCAATCTAAAACTTCTGTTTTTTACAGAGATTACTCTTCAGTTCTTAAAGCAAAATGAAATATCAACAGAAATAACTTAAACAAATGATATAAACACAAACATATTTTGCGATGAAATGTCCCCTCTTAAAAAATAAAATATTTGTTTTTCATTTCAAATGACTGCGTTGTAGAAGTTAAGCGTTGATATTTTGTTAAAAAATGACACCACTCAAAAAATAACCGCTTTTTATTTTAAATGACTGTATTGTAAAAGTTAAGCATTGAGACATTGTGTTAAAAAATGTCACCTTTCAAATATCTTTTCGTTTGAAATGACTGCATTGTAGAAGTTTAGATGAGAACAAAGAAACGTTTAACGGCATAATTAAAGAAACAAAGCGATAAAGAAAACAAAAGCAAGAAAGGAAGACAAAGCTGATAAAGAAGAAAAGGTAGAAAAACAACGAACAGATAAAATATGGAAAAAAATAAAAAAGGAAATGTGAACTGTAAAAAAAAAAAAAAAAAAAAAAAAGAATGAAAGAAAGAAAGAAAAATTAAAGAAAGAAGAAATTTAACAGAAAGTTGCACATCTCCCAAAATAAATATCTTAATATATGTAAGCGTATATTGTGTATACAGTATATTGTGTATACAGTTTTTTATTGTACCATTATTTTCTATTCTAATAGTTCTTTTTTTTTCTGGCACTTTCCGTTTCTGGAAACAAAAACGCATTCCAGAAACGAAAAGCGTGGGAAATTAAATTATTAGAATAGAATATACGATGACATCAAGCTATTTATTCAAAAATAAAAATCAACATCAATCGTAATATTCCGACTTTTTTATTAATGCTCTTTTATGGTCCTTTCTTCTTTAGGTGTTTGCATAACCTTCAGCAAATTTCGGACTTAACCCCTTATTTGTTCTTCTCAAGAGGTTACAAGGAGTGAAAGTGTACGAGAAGATTTTAATGGGAAACAAGAGAAAACACAAAAACAAAAGGGAAATACTTTTATGTTATCATCTAAACTTATTTATAAATGGAACTTTGTCTGTGTGTTCGTGTGTATGTGCATGTGTGTGTCTCTGTGTGTGTCCGTTACCTATAGACTCCGAAACGGCTGAACCGACTTTCTTGAAAAATTTACACAGTTGTACTATAAGTGTCTGTGAATGTTCTTAGATAGATTTTGTGTTGGGGTACATCCCGATAAGTATCGAAAATCGATAATCGAAAAAATCGGGTTATAGAAGGAGTGGTCCGATTTTAATCAAATTTGATACACTCATAGACAAAGACATAAGAAACGATATTCAGAAGTTTTAAGGTTCCGGTTCTTACAATAGTGCAGAAAATCGATAATATATATATATATATATATATATATATATATATATATATATATAAAAGGTAAGATGTTTGTGTGCGTGTCTTTTTATCTGACTGTATGTCTGTATTTTTTTTTTCAGCCTTTTTATTTTAGTTTTTGTTTTGGGTTTGGCTCTAAGTCGGTATAATTGTAGTTCTTAGTTTCAGCCATGATACCATTTACTCAGAGGACTTATTTAGCCTTGAAAACTCAGTTTACGACGAAAAAAACTTATTTGATATCGATATCAGGAAATCAAGATTTGACTTACATCCATTCATTTTTCTTTCAGTCTACGGTTTCGCTTTAATTGTAAACAACTATTGGTTTTTAGTCTTTCGTTTCAACGTCCAAAAAGTCTGAGCTCCAGGACCATAGATTAGTTTTAAAGCTTTCATTACACCCGAGCAACGCCGGGCTATACTGCTAGTAAAAACTAAATATATTACAAAATTAGGATACTGATATAATGATTGCGTTTCTTTTGTCTCGTATAAGCATTTTGGATACATTTACATTTAATAATTTAGTTTAAGTTTGAGTTTAGTTTAACGGCATATCAACCTCTGTGGGTTATTTAATGCCAAAAAGGTGGAGGCTTTAAAGTATTTTTTTTAAATCTTCGGTTATAGTGAGATGGTTGATTTAGTCAGATTTTAATGAAAAAGTTGTTCTTATTTTCATTTTTTTTATTTTAGAAAACTGAAGATGTCTTCCAGTTTTGTATTAAAAAAATGTATTGCTGGTAATAATTTTTTTCTTCAAAAATGTATTATGGCAATAATTGTTTTTTTTTTCAAAAATGTGTTATGGTAATAATTTTCTTTCCTTCAAAAATGTATATTTTTCTATAAAAGTCTGTTTTTATATTTTCATAGTGTTTTGACCCCAGTTTGGAAGTTAACTAGTTGCCCATAGCTGGGACCCTAATAGATGCTACCACTCCGGGTCAGAGTGGACCTGGGACAAACAGCAATTCAGAGGTGGCTTCATGCTCCTTACAACCTCCAATCAGAGGTATTGCTGCTGGATGCAGTTTATCGTCATACCCAGGACCCATTTAATAATTTAAACAGAAGAATTATTTTGTGGTGATATGAAATGTTTAATGTGTTTAGATTATCTTGGCGTTTTGTTAAAAATATAATCGGCAATTCATATGAATTTTGTAAGCACAAGAGAATAGCACTAAGAATCGAAATTGGCACGGGCGTAGTGGTGAGCAGGTCACTGGGTATGAAATAGTAGTTTTAATCAAATGAAAGAAAGAAAGAAAGAAAGAAAGAAAGAAAGAAAGAAAGAAAGATGAGAAATAGAAAAGTGAAAAAGGAAAAGGAAGCAAGAAAGAGAAAAATGAAAAACAGCAAAAGAAAGAAAAGTAAAATAAGAAAAAAGAAGGAAAAGTGAAAAAAGAAAAAAAGTGAAAAAAGGAAAAAGGTAAATGAAAAGAGGAAAACGAAAGAAAGAGGAAACAGAAAAAGAGAAAAGTGAAAAATGGAAAGAGAGAGAGAGAGAAAATTTAAAAAAGTAAGTAAGAAAGGAAAGAAAGATTAGAAAAGATAGAAAAACAAAAGTAAGAATGAGGGCAAGAAAAGAGGAAATGAAAGAGCAATAAGAGTCAGAAAAAGGTAAAAAATTAACAAGGAGGATGAAAAAACGAAAAAAGAAAGAAAGAAAGAAAGCAAGAAAAAAGAAAGGAAAAAGAAAAAGCATGAAAAAGGAAAAAACGAAAGAAAAAAGAGAGAAACAGAAAAGAAAAAAGGAAAAAGACACAAAACAGAAATAAAAAAAAGAAAAAAGAGAGGAAATAGAAAAAGGAAATAAAGAAAAGAAAAGAAAAGAAAAGAAACGAAAAGAAAAGAAAAGAAAAAGAGCAGTCAATAAAGAAAACGGAAAAGTTAAAGAAAAACGTTTTTCAAAAACGGACAAATAAAGAAAGAATTAAAAATTTCTACAGAAGATATAAATACTTCATTTGTTCGCTCTAACATTTATATACCTTTTGTTTTCTATAACGTTTGCATTTATACTTGCGGACATCTGCCCTCCAACTTACAAAAGAGAAGAAGCATGAGGTGGGGTTCTCAGAAGCAGACATTCTCCAGCTTACCATTCCAACAAATATTTGGCTGTTGATAAATTGGAAGGGGCCCTGCGTTTGATTCAAAACGTCAGACTTGTCTATATTTTAGGCAACTTGGAAAGATTTCCACATTCCCATTCTCTGGAAATCAGGGTTAACCTTGATAGCAAGCCAATGTACACAATAACAAATGTGAAGTGGAGAAGGCAAAAGTATTTGGACATTAACAAAATATTTATCTTATATACTTACAATGCTTACATTGACTTTAGATTTACACTCTTGATGTATTTTTATGTAAAATTAACAATCACTAAGAAAAAAATCCAACATGTAATGTTGAACAGCGAGAATATTTAGAGGACCCCAGAAGTTTTGCCTGGATTCATAATCGGAGGCCACAATTTAAACAATCTAAGGCACGCAGATGATACAGTGATGATAGCAGACACAGAAAGAAAACTACAAGACCTCCTACAGAAGGTAACTGAAGAAAATAACAAGAAAGACTAGAAATAAACTGCACAAAAACTGAATTCATGGTCATCAGGAAAAAGGTCAGCTCAAAATGCCAAATATAGGTCGGGGATACTAGAATCAAGCAGGTACAAAAATTTAAATGCCTGGGAAGTGTCATAACAGAAGACGAAAAGTGCGAAACAGAGATCCAAAGGCGAATTGGCATGGCAAAGGAAGCATTCCAGAAGTTGAGTAAGGTACTAAGAAACAGGACAATTTCGCTAGAAACAAAGAAGAGAGTATGGGATTGCTACATACTGTCCGTCGTTCAACATGGCAGTGAATGCTGGACAATATCATCAAAGATGAAGGAAAAACTTGAAGCAACTGAAATGTGGTTCTATCAAAGGATACTGCGAATATCATGGATCGAGCATGTGAGCAATGATTAGGTCTTGGAAATGATGGAAACAAAAAGGAAATTTATACTGAGCATCAGGAAGAAACAGCTGAAGATCCTGGAACACGCAATGAGGAAGGAGCACTCAGAGAATCTGATACTAACAGGTCAGATAGAGGGAAAAAGAGACAGGGGAAAGCAACGGAGAAAATTTTTGAAGGACTTAATCAGGTGGATGACGGAACGAGGATTGCATGGTGTAACAGGAGAAGGCGTGCTCAGAGCCACCATGGATAGGGAAAAATGGAAGGTCATGATCGCCTACGTCCTGAAGGGACAGGGCACATAGAAGAAGAAGAATGTCGACTAAAATATAAACAAAAATTGCTTTAATTTCTGGAATGAGAAATTATCATTAGTTACAGCAGTCTTTAGTTCTCACCGTTGTCATTATCACATCGTTTCGACCACTGAACTCTCTGGATTTCTTCAGGTGTTTGTTAACTTGTATAATCTTCATCCAATTTTGAACTGAACCCTTTATTTAATCTACAATGAGTGAAAGTGTATGAGAAGAAGTGGGGAGAAAAATAGCAATATGAATCAGATTAGGTCTTGTCAAAGTACAAACAGCTGGACATGTCGAAAAAATGGATTTGGAACATTTACTCACGACTGGTGATTATTAATGAGTGAAGTCAACTTCAGAGTACAGAGCAAGAGCATCAGACAGCGAGAAATTCAAGAAATAAAGGTAGATTATGTTTCTAAACAAAGTTGGCAAGACAAAGAAAATTGTTATTTATAAAACTAACCATCTGCGAAAAGGCACAAAGAAACAAAACCTGCCTCGAAAAACGACGGACAGACAAGACACCGGTTAGACTGGTCACCGCAAGCTACGCTTCATCTCATCTTCGCTCACTTACAGCAACAGGTCACAACCCAAGAATACAATTTGGTTTACTGCTAGAAATTTGTTTTTGTTTTTCACTCGTGGGTTATGATCTGGTCGAAGGATAATTTTTAAGTCACAAGAGATTGACAAGAAGCTGCACCATGTTAACGAAGCTGGTGTCTGGTCAGAGCTGCAACGCAACAGAAAGGACAATAAAAGAATAAGATTTAGGAAGACTGAAACTAGCGATTGACGTTGCATTTATACCTTTTTCAGATTGTAGGTAGAAGGTAAATTTTTGTTTTGTTCCCCGAAGGCCTTTGCCCCTTCAAAACTTTCTAAGACATCCTTAATTCCGTGCAAATGTATATGCTGAACTCAAATCGATAATTGTTTACTGAAGAAACCTACCTTTCTTTCATGGTATCGACCATAAATACATCGGATTATATGTCACCCCTTACTACCGTTGTCCTCTCTGATTCACCGCTGAATGAATTGAAGCGTAAGTATCTTTTTTCGGTCGATTTTCTCCGTTTGAGCAATTATTCCGCGAAACTCATTTTCGGAAATCATTTTGCGCGTAGGGATCGAAAAAAGGACGAAAAATCGTAAAACTACGCGTGAATTCAGTCAGTGGTGAATAACATTTTTGAACCGTGGTTACGGGGTGAGATAAACAGCGACAATAAGTTCCATATTTTTCTGCTCGATAGAATAAAAAAAAGTTATGTATCTTCAATAAACAATTACCGATATACATTTGCACGGAAATAGGGATGTTTTTGAAAGATTTGAAGGGGTAAATGCCTTCTGGGAACAAAACTAAAATTTACCTTAGGGAAAGGATGGGAGTTACACAGGTGGGAAGTGCGAGAAAAGAAATAGATGTGGTGGTTGTATCTAGCTAGTTCAAATTAAAGAGTGAGCCCTAGTTGCCAAATTAATTCATTTAGTCGTGGCACTAGGAGTAAAACCGTATTAGAAGAAAAAAACTCTCATCAGGACTTCTTCTATGTGCCTTTCCCTTCAGGACGTAAGCGATCATGGCCTTCCACTTTTCCTTATCTATGGTGGCTCTGAGCACGCCTTCTCCTATGCAATCCTCGTTCCGTCATCTACCTGATTAGATCCTTCAAAAATTTTATTCATTGCTTTCCTATGTCTATTTTTCCCTATATCTGGCCTGTTAGTATCAGATTCTCTATAATGCTTCAGATGTATTTAAATTTTTGTACCTACTTGATCAGGACAGTTACCGTTAAAATACTTGTAGAAAAGACAGATAGAAACTACGTCACGTTGGTGAAAAAGGCTGTAGTCGAGATTCCAGGTTAGGATCTATAAACACAATGTTTCGACCAAGTTCTCTCTGGTTATCTTGTAGTCCTGAATTCAATCCCTGGATCAAGTAGTGAAGCACCAGTTCAGCAGAAATGAACAGTCACTGACAGGATTGAAAAAAAAAAAACAAAACAAAACAAAACAAAACAAAAAAAAACAATAATCAAATGTTCAACACCAAACAATCAATAGACACTTGATGAATACAAAATGGTGCTTGATCGAAACGTTGTGTCTATACTAAAATCTGTGTGCAAAAATTTCAGATAGAGTATACCTGTAAAATATGAATAAACACAAAAGGAAGACTTATCCTTGACTTTTTAAAGTCCCTCAGAGGACTAAACGCGTCGACTAAGGTAAGTCTTTCTTTTATCTTTATTCAATAACATATATATGAGAACAATAAATGGAATTAATACAATTACTTACCCCTGAAATTAAGATTTTCTTATTAAATGATTTGTTATTTTTTACAGTTTATCAACCTTAAAATGGATTATTTAAAGCAAAAGCATATTCCGGGTTATAAGAGATTGCTTGTAGTACCCAATGTTTCTAAGGGGTGCCTCATCTCAATTCACTGTAATCGCACGAAAATTGGTGTTTTCAGCCTGATTCGACAGTTTACATAAGGAAATAAGGCTCGAAGAATTTGATACACACAGGTTATATTGAAGAAAAGAAGAACAAAGGGAGTAACAGCAAGTGACGTGATTAACGAGCTTGTGTAAATGAATGAAATAACATGACCTGGGATGGTTATTAAAAGGACAAATAATGTTGATATCGACAAAAGTTAAGAACTTGTGGAGAGCCATTATCGCCTACGTCCTGAAATGACATGGCACATGATAGAAGAAATAATTATACTATTTGAGTTTTCTTGGGATATGACGACCATGATCAGTAATGATGACGTCAAGACACTTGTGTCATTTCAAGAGAAGCTTGGCTGAGTCAAGTAAATACAAATAACCCAGACGATATTTGTGCGTTCGATTTTTATTCGTAACAATTCTGAAGAAAATCCTCATCAGTCATAAATTAAATATCTTTCCTCGTCAATATTATAGCTCATAAAACTTTCACTGAATTTTTATTCTTTAGTTCTACCGCCATTTTGTCTTTTTTCACGGGATGCTTCTTTGCTTTGCTTAATGGTCGACACTAGCGTCGATATCAGTGAAACAATCAATGTTCGTTTATTGATTTCACTCGATTAATTTTTCATTCAATTTCGCTTGGACGTTTTATTCACAGACCAGATCTTTATCTTCATCTCTCTCTCTCCCCCTCTCTCGCCCTCTAAGTCTGTTAATATCTATCTATCTATCTATCTATCTATCTATCTATCTATCTATCTATCTCTACGACCGTTAAGCATTATTTCAGCTCATATTTGTAGAGATATCTTGCAGATTGTTTGAATCTATCTATCTATCTATCTATCTATCTATCTATCTATCTATCTATCTATCTATCGGAGTCTGTTCATATCTATCTATCTATCTATCTATCTATCTATGCAGGAGTTTGTATAAGTAAGCAGATATGTATGTATATGTGTGGGATGTGTGTAAATACGCAAATATATGCGTTTTTTTAATCGTATCACCCCTGGCAAGGCGGTAACGCCAATAATGTGCAGGGGGCTACATAAGAGTACAAAGATTAGATAAGGAGGAGCGTGAAGAGAAAGACGAACCAGTTAGAAGGTAGCAAGAGAACGATGGGAATACAGGTGTGATTTTTTTTTCTGAATATACATGAGGTTTGTTAGTATACTTGCGTAAATATGTGTTAGTATTATACGTATACAAACCCGGTTTTCATAAATATGTGAGTGTGCGCACACAATAATTACATGTGGATATGGATGTACGTGTGTATGTGTATATGTATGAGTAGGTGTACGCAGACACATTTGCATATATATATATATATATATATATATATATATATATATATATATATATAGAGAGAGAGAGAGAGAGAGAGAGCAAATATAAGAAAAATTCAAGCAGACACGTTATTTCATGGTAAATCGGAAGTTTGGGCCTATTTCAGGCGAACCATCATCAGCTTTCATCTTCATTGTACAAAGGATTTTACGCGAATAAAAAGATTTTACACGAATAAAAAAATTCACACGAATAAAAAGATTCGTGTAAAATCCTTTGTACAATAAAAACGGAAGCTGATGATGGTTCGCCTGAAATAAGCCCACACTTCCGATTGACCATGAAATAACGTGTCTGCCTTAATTTTTCTTATATATATATATATATATATATATATATATATATATATATATATATATAGGTACGGACATGTATATATGGGGATAGACATATGTATGTGTGTATACGTGTAAGTATGCAAATATATGCGCATTTTCTGAGTATATGTGAAATTCGTTAGTATACTTGCGTAAGTATGTGTTACTAGTATTTATACGCGTATAAATTCGGTGTTCATAAATATGTATGTGAGTGTGAGAACACAATACTTATATGTGAACATGAACGGATATGTATTTGTGTGTATATATAGGGGTACGCACTAACGTATTTGAATGTATACATGTAAAATATGGACTTATGTTGGTTGGTTGGTTGGTTGTTTTTGTTTTATGGCATATCAACCTCGGTCATTTATTGCCAACTAAATTTTATTTATTTATTGCTGGTAATACCTTTTTCTTTCAACAATTTATTGTTTTTTTTTTTATATATATGCTTTGTATCTAGTAATACTTTTTCCTTTTCGAGTATCAAGATTCATTGGGATTTGTTTTTAATGGCAGGGTCCCCAAGTCCTACCCTGTTATTTAACTCATAACTGGAGGGAAGGGACGGATTAATACCTTTCCCAAGTGCTTAAGTGAATGCAGGGTATTCAACTTGAATTCGAACTCGGCTCACGGATTTCCCTTTTCGGAGCCGATATCCACTGTACCACAACGCACATCCGTCACTAAACTCTTACAGCACCTGGTATTCTCAAGCGGTCTGCCATCTAAGTACTGACCAGGCTCAACGTTGCTTAACTTCGGTAATTGAGCGAGAACCGGTGTATTCAACGTGATATGGCCGTAAGCCTGGACTTATGTGTACGTGGGTATAAGTAAGTATACGTGATTGTGTTAATGTATTGGGTTACATGTATATACGCATTCATGTACTTGTGAGTGAACGTGTAATGAGTTTATGGTCACTACTTCAGTTAAGTGAAGTTTTTCTCGCTTGGCCTAATGATCCTCAACCGAGAAAAGTTCAAAGTCTCTGTTCTGGATCATGTTACTTGATTTCCGTTTCGTTTTAAAAGAAATGTTTATTCCGGGAAAATATTTATACCGAATGGAACGAATATAGTGTAGTCTGATGAAATGAGCCAATTTAGCTCATAGAAATGAATTATAATTTATAACCAATCTAAATGATGGGTTGAGTTTTCCTTTATACATATATATTTAAATTTCTTTTTTTTTAAATTTCGAATTGATTTAATTTACATTGCGACACGGAAATTTTTATGTTTCAAGATCTGTCATCACTTCGTCATCAAGTAATGTTAAATAACTGTGAAGAAAATGATTTACATTTTAACGTAGAAAAAATACGTTTGTTACTTAAAGAGTTAAATATGGCGAGGGAAGATAGAAAACATTGAATTTTATGTATGTGTTTAATTTAACTAATCAGAATGAAGTTCAATTTTTAAATGAGAAAATATAGGTTAATTTTGGGGGGGATACGGTTTTCTTCTTTCAAGCTTAACGGGAAAGTGTAATTATTTTCAGCTAGAATCTAGACTGCCTTTTTCGGTGTGATGTATACATTATCGTTACAAGGTTTTCGATTTCTATGTATCCCAGCCATTTCTATGTATCCCAGCCATTTTAAAAACAAAAAGGAAAGTAAGAAAACATTTTTATTTTTGATCTGACTTAAAGGGACTTTTGTATGATTAAACTATTTTTAATATCGGTTTAGAATGCATGTTTTCATCAATTTTTCATATACTCTTAGCTTGCATGAATTTTAATATCTATTAAATTAACATTATTTCATAATACAAAACAAAGTACCGGATATCTGTATATTAATCGATATTCTTTTATGAAGAATTAATAACTATATTCTAAGATGAACATTTTGCAATGTTTACACATGACATTAATTGCATTACGTTTATTTATTAGATTGTTATTTTAAAGAAATTTAATAATATATAATTTTCATATAGACATAAGGGCAAGGGTCGTTTAAACACTTACATATTCTAATTTTTAGTTTTATTGGTTTCTCTTTGATACCCAAAATATCTCATTTCGATAGGAATGTTCTATTCCGGTACTTATTATTAATAAATGAAGAAGTGTGTTGATAAATTCTTTGCTTCAACGAATTCTTAGTACTTCCAATATAAATCTTTATATTACTAGGGTTTTCCGTAGAAGAAATAGTACATTGATAAAGAATAGATTCTGTAAGGCACTTATTTTTTAATGGATACTCTATAGGGTTTGTACAGTTACATGTATTATTGTCTAAATTATTGATTTCAGTTTCTGGATGATTTTTATTTTTATTTAGGTTTAAATTTTTATTTAAAATATTAATATGTTTTTATAATTTTTTCCAGATTATCCGTACAACTAATTTTAGAGTATTTTTTATTGAAAATCTTGCTTAATGGATTATTATTTGGAAAATGTTTCTCAGGAATTTTTTGCTTCATTTACTGCTAACCATTTGGTTGAAAGCGGGTGTACACCAAATAACTTTTATATTTATATTTTTTCTTCGGGGATAGATATTCTCCTTTACATATTTGATATTTGGACTTTTATATCCACTATTGTTTAAGTCAGTATTATAACTTTTTAAGTTAGTATTATAAAATAAAAATTAGGATGTGCGTTGTGATACAGTGATTATCGGCTCAGAAAGAGAAATCGGGGAGCCGAGTTCAAATTTCAGTTAAATTCCTTGCATTCACTTATGTGCAAATAACCTTGGGAAAGATATTAATCTGTCTCTTCCATTCAGTTATGGGTTAATAACAGGACAGATTTGGTTCTATGGACTTGGCTGGCAACCGGTTTATCACAGAAAGTAATGGCAACCTACAGCGGGCGAAGCTTCTGCCCAGTCAATCATGTCTCTTTCGAGACATGATCGCCCAAGCGTGTATCACGTATGGCACTTAACTGACTGATTATAAAAATTAGTGTGTTTATTAAATACTTCTTCATTTGCAGAAGTTCTACTAATTCTATTTTCTATGGATGAGGGTACATGCATATAATGAATGGAGATGCTTAGATTTTGGGTGGATATGTAAAGGATTTATACTTGGATTTTTATATGGTTGGTTTATATTATTCTCTAAATTTAAAGTCACATAGAGAAAAACCACTTTTTTATATTTGTCTTAATAGTCACTTTTAAATCAAGGTTTTTACATTCTCTATATATTAACTTTCTAATTTTTTGAATAAAAACAAATTTAATTAAATTATGCTCTACGATTTATGCCGTATTGAGCACTTTTTAAAAAAGTAAATGCTGGAGAACTCGGGATTCTAAATCTGTTAGTTCTCTCCACCTGGACACACACACACACACACACACACACAAATCCAGAAAAAGTGACATGTAGGTAAAATCCCAAGGAAAATCCTATTAATATTAATAGTTGAAAATTAAGTATATAAAACTGGTCTAGCCTCAAAAATTATGAATTTACAGTTCCAAATATTTATATGTTTATTACATATAAAACTTTAAAGTTTTATATGTAATAAACATATATATATGTTTTGTATGCATATGTATGTTTAATACATTTAAAACTTCGAAGTTTTGTATCTAATAAACATATATATAGTTTTATATGTAATATATATATATATATATATATATATATATATATATATATATGTGTGTGTGTGTGTGTGTGTGTGTGTGTGAGAGAGATGCAGCAGAAATACCTCCCACATTTTAAACACTGACAAAAAGATTATATATTTATTTACTATAAAAAAATATTTCACTGTTCAAACAAAAGGTCATGTATTTTATTCATTTGGTTTTAAAAATCACATACACCAATAGCGGCCTCTATTTGTCCTACACTTCTATAAAAGATTTCTAAAGTTTTACATCACCCTGAAGTTAGAGCGGTTCGAGGCTTTTTTTTTTTGTAAAGTGCTAAACCTGTGATCCTGACATTTTAAACTTATATCAGAATAGATTTTCTACCCGGACAGCATCATTCTCACGTAACATGAAATGAGTACGAAAGGCTTGCAATTGCGAATTCACCAGTTAAAAAAAAAAACGTTTCGACAACAAACGCATGATGTGCTCCTTTTTATAACATGGTGTTAACTGCTGGTATCTGAAAAAATGGTACTACATTAACAAGATGAAATCCCCATTGTCGCTTGCCTAAGTTCTCTACAAATACACATATGACCGTATCAAATGTTGGAGGTATTTCTGTCACACCTCGGGATATTAATCGCAATGAGTATAGTGTATGAATTACGGTTAGACCTGAGTATGACGATAGACTACATCCTGTAGCAAGGCCTCTGATCGAGAACTTGAAGATTTTAAGGTGCGTTAAACCATCTTTTAATTGATGTTATTCAAGGCCCATCCTGACCCTGGGTCGTAGCACCAGTTGAGGTCCCGGTAATGGTCAAATAGTGAACTCTCAAGCAAAATAGTATGAATACCTTTTATAGTAAAAAATACCAGCAATACATTTTCATATAAAAATTGTCTAAAATTACATATTTATGGTAGAATTACCAACACTAAATTTCATCGGTATTTGACGTCATACAAATATATTTATTTGAAGCCATCAAGTAACCCATAGAGGCTGATATACCGCTAAACAAACTTACCCAAACAAAATTCAAATATTTAGATTTCGACATTAAATTACCCATAGAGGTTGATATGCCGCTAAAAATCAACCAGAAACATGAAAGGCCTCTTTCATGACATTAATCCATATAACATTCTAGAATTTCTTAAAGAAATCAAAATGTATTCCAAAATATAACTTCAACAAAACTCCAACACAAAACACACATCACCACTTCTAGTCTACACAAACATGTATATGCACAAAAGCTGAGTATTATCTACCATGTATTTTATTGTGAAAGCAGAATAACATATATCATTTTTATTACTTCAAAGTTCCCTAGAAAAATAGATTTTGGCATTAAATAACCGGAGATATTGATATACCACTAAACAAAATCAACCAACCTGAAAGAACATTTTTTTGACATTAATCTATTCTCCATAATTTCTTAAAGAAAGCAAACTTTATTCCAAAATATAACTTCAACAAAACTACAACATAAATCACACTTATTACAGCCTCTAGTAATTAGGTGTACACAAAGATATATATGCATAAATGCTGAGTATTATCTACCATGTATTCTAATGTGAAAGCAGAATAACAAATATAATTTTTATTACTTCTAAGCTCCCTAGGAAATTAGATTACAGTATTAAATGACCCATAAAGCATTTGATATACCGTTAAACAAAAATACAAAATCTGCGGTATATGATGTTGAAAAGTTCTTACTCTGGCAAAGAAAGGATGAAAATTAATGGGCCATTTTTTTTCAGATTTACTTACGCAGATGTCTGCTGTGGGCTTTTGCCAAAATAAACTAAATTATCAGAATCCAGTCTACCCCATTGAGTTAAGCTGGTAAATATTTCTATAATGAGGCACACATGTTTGAGTAGGATGTTTTGTGTTAGCGTGTTATTTAAGTACAGGATTACATCAATAAGAAAATCTAAAAATTATCCAGATTATAAGTGGTCATAAAGAAACAACAACAACAACAACAACAATAATAATAATAATAATAATACGATTCTTTACTTTGGAATGAATAATATCAGAAGGAATGTCCGTGTAAACGCTGATCATTTTCATCTTAAGTGTAGACTTGAAGCAACTAAAATGTGTTCGACCAACGAATATTGAGAATACCAGGGAGAAGACATGCAACAATTGAAGTTTTAAGAAGAGTTAAGACTGCAAAGAAAATGTTGATAAAAATCAGAAATAACTAGCCAAAAACCGTGGGACATATAATGAGGAAAGAAAGCTTGGAGAATGTAACACTCACAGGAAGCACTGAAAACAAGAGAAACAGAAGAAATAGCGACCAACCTTATTATCAAAATTGTGAAGTGGATCTAGGAAAAAGTTAGAAAACATACGAAAGCAATTATTGATATATATATATATACTAGCAGTATAGCCCGGCGTTGCTCGGGTGTAATGAAAGCTTTAAAACTAATCCATGGTCCTGGAGCTCACACTCTTTGGACATTGGCACAAAAGAATAAAAAGCAATAGTTGTTTCCAGTTAAAACGAAATCGTAGACTGAAAGAAAAATGAATGGATGTAAATCAAATTTTGATTTCCTGCTATCGATATCAAATAAGTTTTTTTGGTCGAAGACTGAATTTTGAAGGCTAAATAAGTCCTCTGAGTAAATGGTATCATGGCTGAGACTAAGAACTACAATTATACCTACTTGGAGCCAAACCTGAAGCAAAAACTAAAATAAAAGGGCTGAAAAACTGATTTTGATCAGACCTGGTAAGATATCGGGGTATCGATTTCCAATATCAGAGTCAAATAAGTCATCCAAGAATTGAACTACAACCTTGAAACTTCTAAATATCGTTTCTTATGTCTTTGTCTATGAGTGTATCAAATTTGATTAAAATCGGACCACTCTTTCTATAACCCGATTTTTTCGATTATCGATTTTCGATATTTATTGGGGGTACCTCGACACAAAACCTAGCTAAGAACACTCGCAGACGCTTATAGTACAACTGTGTAAATTTTCAAGAAAATCGGTTCAGCCGTTTCGGAGTCTATAGGTAACGGACACACACACACAGACACACACACATACACAGACAAAGTTCCATTTATAAATAAGTTTAGATATATATATATATGTGTGTGTGTTTGTCTGTGCGTGTGTGCGTGTGTGTGTTTACCCGTGTCTATGTGTGTGTGTGTGTGTGTCTGTGCGTGTGTGCGTGTGTGCGTGTGTTTACCCGTGTCTATGTGCGTGTGTGTCTGTGCATGTGTGCGTGTGTGTGTTTACCCGTGTCTATGTGTGTGTGTGTGTGTATGTGTGTGTGTGTCCACATTGCCTTAAAATAAAAAAGTTGTAGAAATGACTAAAACGGATTAAGTCTTAAAGATTCTTGATTTTTTTTTTTCATCCTCTCATGAATGTAATCTTGGATATGACGATAAACTACATCCGGCAGCAAGGACTCTGATCAAGAAATTAGCTGTTTTTATATGTTTTGAGGAGCATGCAACCACCACTTATTTGCTGTTGTTCCAAGGTCCAACCTGACTCGGGTGACAGCACCTGTCAGAACCGGACCAATGAGCAAATAGTCAACACCCAAACAAAACCAAAACACTATGATAAAAGCATGTTTTATAGTAAAAATACTACCAACAATATATTTTATATAAAAAATTACTAACAATATTTTGTTGCACACTTTCTTCTAGTGAGTGCAGAACCAGGGATCGAACCGCAGACCGTTGGATTTCAATTCAACGCTCTCCCAGCTGGCTTCTTGCTACGCCTCTTCCTCTTCCTACTCCACTTTCCTCCTTCCACCTTTTCACTGCGTCTCTCTGCGTCAGCTTCACGCCAAGAAATTGACGCCACTGAAATCATCGAGTGAACTTGGTCGGTCAGTTTTATAATCCATTTCTCTACCCATAATCCATTTCCTCGGTCTATAAAGATTCCCCTCGAGGGCCTCCTCTCTTTTTTCCTTTAGAATGAGCTGAAGGTGGATTATTAAGACAGAGGTGAGTAGTATTATTATTTTCTTTCTTTGGAACAGATTACTGCTTTGCACGCCAGACACAAACGAACTCTCTTTTTTCCAGAGCCGCCGCTAGTCGCCCTTTCATGTTCACACTCCCCCCTGGTCTCAAGACCACACATGTGGCAAGGCGGACGTGGCCGCTTGTTGCGGGCACTCCTACGAAGGGGGATTGTCTGGATTTCTTCATCTGAGCTCTCAGAAGTGGCATCGGAATTATCGGCAACAGCGTCGGGGTTCGCAGTCGGACCATCAGACTCGCGGGGCGTAGGTCGAATCCACAGTTCGTCATTGGATGATTCACCACTGCCGCTACTTGTCAACGAATTCGTATTCAGGGCGGGCCGAATGTCCCTCACATGGCGTGGAGTACCATCAACCAGCACGGCCTGCTCACTGACGATGCCGGTGATTCGTCCCCTTCGAAAACTGGTGGTGCACCGGCTATTGGGAGGCTTCACCCAGACGGTGTCCCCTAATTCATACGGCCCTCTTGTTCCCCGCCGATCAGGCAGACGCGCGTCAATGCCCTTGATGCGCACTCGGTAGCGATGGATTGCATTGGCGGGTGCGCTCACAGCAGTCACAGCATCCCTCGGTGTTGCATTATATCTATAGACCGCTTCTGCAATAGTGCACGCCTTCCTGGCCGCGGTCCTCTTCACGCTTCGGTGGCACCGCTCTGCTATGCCGTTGCCACTCGGCACATATGCACATCGGTGTCTGAGCCTGATCCCCCACTCGTCTACAAAACGCCTAAATTCTACGCTGCAGAAGGCAGTATCGTTGTCCGTGAGGATCTCTTCAGGCGGCCCCCTTTCGTAAAATATGGATTCCAATTCACGGATGACACTGGAGGAGTCCTGGCGTGCCAACGGGCGCCAGATCGCAAACCTCGTCGGTCCGCAATCTATCAGTGTGAGGAAGTGCTGGCTGCCATAATGGGTTATGTCCATACCCAGTCGGCTCCAAGTCATGTCTGTTCCCAGCCGACCCCTCCGCCATCTCGCTGGGGCGGGGTCGATTGACTGGCATGTTTGGCATTCCTTGACCACCGCTCTCACTGCACTTTTTGACACTGACGGATTGGTCAATTGTACAAAATAGCATGTCCGTCTCACTCCGGGGTGCCCACTGATGTGGTGTATTTCCCTGATTTTGTCTGCCGCCTCCACAGAGGCAGCACATAGTAACGGTACTGGCCCAGCTTCTTTCTTCACGGCATCAATCCATCTCTGAGGCACCCGAGTGAGCCTATCAGCGAGGTTGCAGTTTGAGGTGACAAGTACCACATCCACAGACAGATTGTACTCTGTTACTAGCTTTCTTATGGTCTCCAACCTCCGTCTGATCAGCATCTCGCTGGCCGCCTTGGTGCGCACCCTGGCCTTACCTGTCAGTGTGTTTGATATCCAGTGGTACACGCACAGCGAATCTGTGTGTATGTGTAATTTCTTGACTTTCCACTGGAGTGCCAGGTTAATGCCTTTCGTCACCGCATCGAGCTCTGCCAGGTTGATGTGAGCAGCGTCATTCGTCGGTCGCAGCCAGCAGGCGTCCTCAATCGCAGCTCCGTTCTCCTCAAGCAGCACACCAATCGCCACAGAGCTCGCATCCACCCACACGCTCAATTCGTCTCCCTGCACACACCAGTCTCCCTTTGCGGGGTCATCCTGCTTTACCCTTGCGATGGTCTCCTTCACCATGCGAACCAACAGATCGTCCGTCGTTTCATCATCCCAGTCTTTGGTGACTGCGCTTGCCCTCCTTTTTATGGTGCCTGTTGCTACACGAGTCCATCCACACACTGGTAGGTGCCCCACAAGTTTTCCACACAGGGAGAAGACCACTCGTCTCGTAAAGACTTCGGGTACTTCAGGAACTGCAGTTCCGCGCCCCCACTTCAAGGTCCCCCGCTCCTTTCGAACTTTCAGGCCCAAGACACGGGCGCCATCCTCCAAATGTTCCGGGTCCTTGCAAATCAGGCCAAACTCGGCCAGTTTGGTCCTTACGCGTGATGATGATACAACGTCTTCGTTCACGTATATGTCATCAAGGTACGTCGATGTCCCCTCTTTCATTGTTTCTTGCTGTGACAACACAGCGTTGACTATGGTCTTCATTATTTGGGGTGCCACGTTCAGCCCGAAGCCCAGTCTGGTAAGGCAGTACCTTCTGCCGGCAAACACCACCGTCTGAAACGGCCACATCGTTTCGCTGACCCGGATCTGCAGATACGCTTTTCTTAGATCCAGCAGGGACACATTGGAACCCTGCTGGCGCCATTCTCGTAGCTTGCTGGCGCAAACATCAGCATCTGCCGTAAATGCATCAACATGCGCATTTAGTTCGCGGTAGTCCATCACTGGCCTCACTTTTGCTTTGTTGTGCTGAGTAACCGCCATCAGCGGGATCAAACCTTTGGGAGGTCCAAGTTTCTCATAGGGGTAAGGAATTAACCAGCCATCCTTGATCCATTCACGAAGCTCCTCTTCGTATGCAGGCCTTATTTGGTCGGGCACATGGTACTCGGCTACTTCGTTCCGCAATTTTGCTGGCTGCTGATTTCCCGACCACTTCCATGAGGCGGTCCAAGCCTTCTGGTGCTGGTCAAATTCGACACTAAAGTCTGGCTGGTCGATCCTCAGCGCTGCGCACACTGGGGTCCTCTCTTGAAACTGCACTTCCCCCGTCTGCGTTATGTGAACACCACCTAGGGCTCTGATGGCATCATAGCCTAGAAGCAGGTCAAAGTTCAGTGGTTTTTTGAGCGCTACTAGCGCCTCGACGTTGGCCGAGTTTCCTGTTCTTGTACGGATGTTTATCGCACCCACCCCGCAACATGTCCGCGATTCTCCACTGATGGTGGTTACCCTGACACCCTTCTCCTTCCAAGTGTGGCAGAGGTCTACGAACACTATGGTGCGGGAGCACCCGGAGTCGAGGAGTGCTGAGCACAATGTCTCGTTGACATATACCTGAATGATCGGAAGCGCCTCTAATTTCTGCTTTGGGGAAAGGTCGACGCCGGCACCTTGTCCCCGGCCCCGTTTCCCGCACAATCCCGGGCCATATGTCCGGTTTCATTACACCGGTAGCAGCGAACAGCTGTCGGTCGCCGTCTGCAGTTCCTTGCAATGTGGCCCTGGCCATCGCACCTATAACACACGACCCCACCACGCGGGCTAAGGCCCTGAGACGGTTTATCATCACTCGGTGTGGATTGTGCAGCGGCGATTACCGGATCTCTCAGCTCGGAATTATCCTTCATCACGGTTCTGGCTCGGTCCACCAGGTCATTAAGGGGCAACGAGGTTATGTTTGAGCTCGCCCGCAGGAGCTGTTTTGCTCCGGTTGGGAGCCCCGCCAGAAATTTATATGCCAAGGCCCGCTCGGGCAGCCCACCGAACAACACCGTCAACTTCGTCAGCTCGGCCAAATATACGTCCACAGTTTCGCCAGGATGTAATTGTCTTGCCTCAAATTGCTCCCAGGCAGTGGCGGGGTCGATAGCAAACGCTTTGTATAGGGCTGCCTTGATCCTCTCATAATTCTGTTTTTCCTCAGCACTGAGCTGTTGATACACAGCGAAAGCCCCACCGGACAAACGCAGAGGAATCACATGTTCAATGTTTTTGACACCAGACAAGAGACAATGCAGTTCCACTTTTTCCACCCAGTCAAGTACTGGGGTCGAGCCACTGAACTCTGGAATCAATTTCAGGTCGAACCTGTCCCCCATTACGCCGAAATAGCTTGTTGCACACTTTCTTCTAGTGAGTGCAGAACCAGGGATCGAACCGCAGACCGTTGGATTTCAATTCAACGCTCTCCCAGCTGGCTTCTTGCTACGCCTCTTCCTCTTCCTACTCCACTTTCCTCCTTCCACCTTTTCACTGCGTCTCTCTGCGTCAGCTTCACGCCAAGAAATTGACGCCACTGAAATCATCGAGTGAACTTGGTCGGTCAGTTTTATAATCCATTTCTCTACCCATAATCCATTTCCTCGGTCTATAAAGATTCCCCTCGAGGGCCTCCTCTCTTTTTTCCTTTAGAATGAGCTGAAGGTGGATTATTAAGACAGAGGTGAGTAGTATTATTATTTTCTTTCTTTGGAACAGATTACTGCTTTGCACGCCAGACACAAACGAACTCTCTTTTTTCCAGAGCCGCCGCTAGTCGCCCTTTCATGTTCACATATTTATAATAACAATTCCTAACTATGCAATTCATTATAAGAATTACCTCAATACAATTTATAGTAAGATTTTTTCTTTTAATTGTATCACTCCGATCAAGGCGGTAACGCCACTGATGTGCAGGGGGCTACATAAAAGTAAAAAATTAGATAGAAGAGAGTGAAGAGAAAGACGAACCAGTTAGAAAGGAGCAAAAGAAGGATGGGACTACAGGTGTGATGACAGTTGCAAAGATGGAGAGAAAAGAAAGGATATACAAGGTGGTAAAGAAAGAACTGGAGTCAAGTGGTTAAAAGATGAGTATTAACATTGCATTTAAATTCCTGGAGGTTGTAGCCGTCAGGAAAGCAAGAATATGGAAGCGAGTTCCACAGGCGGGGAGTGCGAGAAAAGAAGCTGGAGGAGTAGAATTGTCGTCTGCATTTGGTTGATCTAACTGTGAATGGTTGAAACCCAGTCGCTAGTCTGGTTGCACGAGTAAACACTTGTTGCAGAGGTACCAGTGACTTAAGTTCGTTGGAGCAGGGGCTATGAAAGTATTTATAGAACAGACAAAGGGAAGCCACACCCCGTTGGTGGGGAAGTGGCTGGAGTCGAGCCGCCAAGTTACCAAAAATACAATTCGTTGTAGGAATTGCCAACATTTTATCTGCGGTTGACGGCATACAATTTCGCTTAAAATATATTTAGTTGAAGCCATAAAATTGTGATCAAAATAATTAGGTTACAGCAGTAAATAACTCATAGAGGTTAATATGCCGCTAAACAAAATCAAACAACTTTCATAAATGAATATTTTTCGGTATGTTATTTAAATACAGGGGGTCCATAAAGTCCGTGTGCACTTTAAAAAATTTATAACTTTATTTGTATTTGCGATAGAAATAATCTGTAAAAAACGTTATAAAGTTTAATGTACCTCGTTTTAAGTGTAGTTATTGAATAATTATTTACCACAAAATGTGCAACAGTTTTTAGATAAGTAAAAAGATGAACTGCAAAATCGTATTACCCTTTATATTGCTAATGATGGAGGACATGTGGAAACTTAAATAAAATTTCAATAAAACATTAAAAATATAGATTTACTTCTTTCTAATCTTTTTTACAAATTATTTCTATCACAAATACAAATAAAGTGAAAATTCTTTTAAAGTGCATACGAACTTTATGGACACCGTGTATATATTTCTTTTTCATTTTAAATACACATTTTTCTTTGCTTTCCGTTTGTACTTATTTTTTGGAATGAAATCAAATAGACTTTCCCAAGCCTTATATAAAAGTTATTAGAAGTTAACAAGGGAGAAAAACAAACAAACAAACAAACAAAAAATTAAGTTTTACTTTAAAATTAATGGCATTAATGACCTTAGGATGTGCGTTGGATATCGAAACAAGAAATCAGAGAGCTGAGTTCGAATTCCAGTCGAATTCGTTGCATTCCCTTACGCGCAAATACTCATAGGAAAGGTATTCATTCGTCACTTCTCTCTCCAATTATGATTTAAATAGCAAGACAGATTGGGTTCTATAGCCTTGGTTGACAACCAGTCTACCGCAGAAAGTAATAGCAACCTACACCGGGAAAACCTTCTGTCCAGTCAGTCATGTCTCTTTCAAGACATGAAGCGTATACCACGTATGACACAGCTCAGATCAATAGTATTTTAACAGATTGATGCGAAGAAGACAAATTTAGCGTTTTGATTAGATTTCACATCCAGCAAAAATTTGAAGTAACTGAAGTCACCTCGAACCCCAACCCCCCTTTACCGTTGTGGATGAAAAATGTTTTTTATTGCTTCATATATAGCAGGTACGGGTGTGTGGGTAAACGTCGCTTTTTTTTAAAGATATTGTAAATTTACGCCTGTGCATACAAGAGAATACACCTTCTCGTAGGGTTCAATATCTGTGTCCTTGTAAGGGTAACTACAGCTAAACCCCGGCGTGATTTTAGGCCGCTAAAGATGTTCACAACGACGCCACTTTCAGTTACGACAATATGGAAAATTTCTATTTTGATATGTTTTGGCATCATCAAAAAGATAACATTATTTCAACAAAATCAGTCCTGGGTATGACGCTAAACTGTACCCAGCAGCAAGGCCTCTGTAGGTTGTGAGGAACATGGAACACATCTTATTTGCTTAATTGTTGACTCTGATCCGGAGTGGTAGCACCTGTTAGGGTCCCAGCTATGGAAAAATTGTTAACCCACAAACTGGGGTCAAAACACTATAAAAGTATAAAAATAGATTTTTATAGAAAAATTTACATTTTTTAAGAGAAAAATATGACCAGCAATACATTTTTGAATACAAAACTAGAAGGCATCTTAGGTTTTCTAAAATAAAAAAAATAAAATATCATCAAAATCTGACTAAATCAACCTTCTCACTATGACTGAACATTAAAAAATACCTTAAAACACCACTTTTTTCGCATTAAATAACCCACATTGGTTGATATGCCGTTAAACAAAACTCAGACTCAAACTCAATTCAACAAACTCTACATTAACGAGTGTAATGAGAACAGAGGCTCAGATTCAACTTCTAAAAAGATTTATTCTGCTTAAATTGAACGTATAAACAACAGGATAATTCTTACCTAGCTTTTTATAGTGTTCGGAACTTTCCATTATAGTGGAGATAGGGTCTCTGGGTGTAGAGATCATTTACTACGACATCGAGAAAAAACGTAATTGATTTTTATTTTAATTGTGTGGCAAATGTCATCCATTCGACCGGCTGGACACATAGGAAGTCAAGTAGTCGCTAAAGGATGTTATTGGTGTTAGAAGTATCGGAATATTTTCAAAGTCTTTGAAGTCTCCGTTTCAAAACAGTAACCCACTTGAACGAAAGGAAAAATAATAATAAAGAAGTAAATTAAAAAGTGGCACTTCGTCGGAAACCAGATGCTTCCGTCTGCAGCTTTACATAAGTAGAGTCACGGCTAGAAGAAGTGACGAAGTCATCGAAGTGCCACCTACCTACGACCAGAGAGAATATTAAGTTTAACTGCGAACCACATTGAAATAAACAACAAATAACCAGATTCGTGTTTTTAATTCCTTGCTGTTGATTTCTTCTTCCGTTTCTTGTGAGCGTGCAGTGAATATTTCCCAGTCTTTGTAGATATCGCTGCGTACAAGAAGCGAAACACAAGATGGAGAATGATTTGTCTCTTCGGTGCATGTTCACATCCATATCGTTTCAGAAGACAGATTCTAACTAATTTCAACTCAGTTTTCATTTATCTATTTACGTATTCATTTGTAAAGAAGACATTTTTCTAATGACTGATTCATTGGCAAAACGTGTCAAAATATAAGTTTTCCAAATTGTTTTATCTTGATCAAGTTTCTAAAGAGATAAGATCAATAAAGCCTTCGTCACTCGCACTTTGGTTCGTGTCGAACGAAATTTATATTTTGGAATTATATAATTTACCTTTACAGCCTTATTATTCCTTGATAGAATGTTCTACAAAGCTTTAAAATAAAAAGTTATTTCACATCTAAACTTTTTCTAAACATCGTTCTGATCTTTATGCTCGCTACTATTTATATATATATATATATATATATATATATATATATATATATACTACCGGCCATAATTATTAGGTCACCCCAGTGTTTTAAAAAAATTATAAAAAATTTCATACTATTTTTTAGTATTTATTGCCAAGTGGATAATTGTAAATGACAATAGAATGTTTTTTGTTAATATTACTCAACATGTACATCAAACTGCTATTTAATAACTAACTATATTGCAGTTTCATCAATAAAGAATGAAGAAAATTTAGGGTGATTCGGACGAGTTAATGTTTGATCCTTGCCTTGTAAAATTTTGCAAAGTAATAATAACAAAAGAAACATTCTATTTTCTTTTGGCAATAAACACTAAAAATAGTATGAAATATATCATTTCTTTAAAAAATAACTGGGTTGGCCTAATAATTATGGCCGGTAGTGTATATATATATATATATATATATATATATATATATATATATATATGTATATATATATTCCATTAGTAAACGAGTTATTACTCGACCTACGTTTCTACCATGTGGTGTCTTCATGAGATTTGCAATAACTGATTTTACATCTTTTTTTTTAAGAACGCTCAGGTAATGAAGATTTCTTATGAACGCGCAATTTTCACACTTATAACGTTTTCATCTATAATGTTCGCATAACCAGATATGAAAACATTATAACGTCTTCTAATTTTGAAAATTACGCGTTCATAAAATATCCCCATTACGTGAGCGTTCTTAAAAAAAAAAAAAAAAAAACAGAACAAAAAAAAAAATTAACTAAAAAACCTTAAACTCACTTATTGTAAATCGCTTGAAGGCAGTATATGGTAGAAACCTAGGTCGGATAATAACTCGTTTACAAATGAAAATATTGAAAAGTTCTAAAATATAATTAGATGAAAACACTTTTTAATACAACTATGTACTGGTCTAATTTATTTATGACCAAAAACCAAGTAATTACATATGTATATATATTCCTCATGTCACGCTCATGGAGAGAGAGACAATAGCGAGCAATATTATGGTTAATTTTTTGATATAATTTTTCATGCGATCTTAAGATTTTTTTTTTAGGATATAATATACTTTTAGCCATTATTGAGAGTAGATGTTATTTTACGTGTAACAGAATGTATGTAGTGTTATTATATATGTTATTATTATATGTTATTATATGTTATTATATGTTATTATTATATATGTTATCTATATTTTTAGCCATTTTAACCGAAAGCGCTCGGATAAACAAAATAATTGGACAATTTATATATAATTTATGTTCTTAAAAGAAAAAAACATCTCATGAAAAAGTACATAAAAAACTTAATAATAATACAATGTCTGTCATTTTTATTGAAACCTGCCTAAAAGAGAGATCGCTGGCCATATATAAAACGGATTAATAATAACACCAGAGAACAAAAGAGAAACTGATAAAATATAAAAAGAGCTTTTCAAACTATTCAAAGAACTAGATTTGGATATAATAGTCGAAACAAATAAAAAAGTGGTACGATTTTTAGATTAAAATTTAATTTACAAACTGGTAATATTTCACCATACATGAAAACAAACACCAAGTTATCATACATAAATACAAAATCCAATCATCCAAAAAGTATATATCAAAGTATAATTAAACACATTTACAAAGAAATCGAACACAGACTATCTAATAATTTGTCAAACAAATCAATATTTAATGAAAAGAAAATTATCTATGAGGATCCACTAAGAAAATATGGCCATAAAAACATTTTACAATATAATTCTCAAACAAACAGACAAATCGAAAACGATAATAGAAAACGAAACATTATCTGGTTCAACCCACCATTTAATTTAGAGGTAAAAACCAAAAGAGGACAAATATATTTTAAACTGATAGATAGACACTTTCCAAAAGGATCAGAACTAAACAAAATTTTTAATAAAAAAACTAAATTATAATCAATCAAACTAAATTATAGTTGAACTAGTAATTTAAATAGTTTCATAAAAAAACAAAACGCCAGAAACTTAAATAGCAGTGTACAAAACAAAACCACTAATAAAGAATGCAGGGACGAAAACAAATGTCCACTTCAAGGACTTTGCAACACAAAAGAAATCATTTACAAGGCAAAGGTACATGACCCAAATGGCCAAAATAAATATTTGGGTTCAACCAAAGACACCTTTAAGACCAGGTGGTTTAATCACAGGTCTATATAAAAGATATTTTTCGACAAAAAATATTTTTCGATTATGACAATGTCTAATGAATGCTAATCTATAAAAATTGCTAAAAGATTTTCTTTATTTTTGTCATGGCGGCATCACCTATTAAACGGAATGAACTCTTCGAACTAGTACATATATCTCCCCTCACAAGAGGTGAGAGTGAGTAGTCTACGAGTAACCAGCAGATAGTCAGGGAGTAGCTAGGAGATAGCCAGAGGAGAACGCCCTGAACATAGCCAGGAGTCGTCTACGAACATTGATACCGTAACAACCATTACGAGTGCCAGTTCGAGGGTCGAATCATAATATTACTCACTAACCGTATTATCGTTCCACTAACAAAGTTCTAAGTTTTGTATTTTGCTGTGTTTAATATATATTCGTTATTTTCTATTTTGGTTGTTCTGTGTTATTCTTGCTGAACCTTTTACCAGATCCACGACAAATTTTACGAGCAAAGTAGTACAGAATTCTTTTTTCTAATTTCACTTACGGTTAAAAAATCTTGAACTTATATTATTGTTGTACATAGGAAGTCGATTTAAATGGCCAATATTTTGATGGGTCCTTCTGGGAAAATATATCGCTGTTATCATTATTCAACGAAATTGAAATGGAGATAGTTTAAATTTAAATGAGTGAAGAACATAAAATATTGCAGGCGTACCCAGTATTGTTAGAAAAAGAGAGAGACGTTCCATATTAGCCCGCATGAAAGCATCTGCCAAGGACACTAGAGAAAAAAATGTAAAAGAAGGAATGAGAGAGAGAGAGAGAGAGAGAGAGAGAGAGCAATATGCTGTACTTTTTCATTTCCAGTCTACCATTGTACTTGTCGCTATTAATGGCTTGAGCGTTTCTTTTGTCCGGGAAAGGGGTCGGCTTTACAACAAAGAGGGCAATCACCTTTTTTTTTTTCCAATGATCTGCAACTCATCAGATTCCCAGTTATCTAATTTAGAAACGTCTAACTGTAAATTGAATGTTTTCTATAAAGAAATCGAAAAGAAACTGCCTTTTTACCTGGTAGAGGTCGCATGATTTTAATTAAAACATACCGAAATTGAGGTCAGCTAACTATCAAGACGATTGAGATTCATCAGTATAACCATCACAAAAGAACGGATTAAGCTGGGAAATTCGTTACACGATTCCAGAAGAAAAACAACTGATCTACAAGTGGTCGTTCGTATTTAGGAGAATAATCTATAAATTGCGAACACACAAAAGCTTGTATTAGGAAAAAAAAATGAACTATAAAAACTCCTAAAAAATGTATTGAAGGAAAGCAAAAAGAAACGATTATGCACCAACTGCAAAAAGACAGAATGAATGGTTGTTAGCAAAAGAGGCAACCTAAAATGAAAATTACAAACCGGAGACAACAAAATCAAACAAGTACAACATTTTAATTATCTGGAAAGTGTTTTATCAGAAGATGGGCAGTGCAACACTGAAATCCGAAGGCACAGTGACAGAGCTGAAGTTGCCTTCAGAAAGCTAAGCAAAGTATCAAGAAATAAGAAAATTTCGTTAGTAAAAAAAAGAAAAGAGTACTGTAATGTTATTTAATATCAGTCATCCTATATGACAGTGGATGTTAGACAATATCCTCGCCGATGAAGAAGAGTCTTGAAGCAGCAGAATTGTGACTCTACTGAAGGATACTGAGGATACCATAGACTGGACCTGATGAAGTCAACACAGATAAAGAAGAGACTTGAACCAACAGAAAGGTGTTTCTACTGAAGGATGTTGAAAATACCATGGACTGAACACGTGAACAATGAGAAAGTTTTAGAGAAAATAGGAACAATATGGCATTAAGGCTTAGCATCATAAAAAGACAGCTGACAGAGACCGTTCTAAGGCACATAATGAGGAAAGAGGGCTTGGAAATTTGACATGCACAAGTCATATTCAAGGCAAAAAAGGACATAACCTATCTGATGAGCTTCAGTAAATGATCGGCAGAATAGAGTTCAGGAGAGATAACAAAAAGACAAATTTTATTAAGAGATACAAAGGACAGGAAATTGGGGAGAGCCATGACCGCCAACACCCTAAAGGAACACGACATATAAAAGAAGAAAAAGATTTAATATACTAATACGATTGTCAGCAAAAGGGACAGTCCAAATTAATTATCTGGGAAGTGCTTTAACAGATAACGGGAAGTGTAACATAGAAATCTGAAGGCACAGTGAGATAGCAAAAAATACCTTCCAAAAGCTAAGCAAAGTATTAAGAAACAGAAAAAACAGTACTAAACTGTTACGTGATAACAGTTCTCCTATGCGGCAGTGATTGCTGAACAATCTCCTTACAGAGAGAGAAAAGACTTGAAGCAGTAGAAATGTGATTCAACAGAAGGATGCTGAGGATGCTTTGAACCAAATATATGTGCAACGACGAAGTTTTAGAGAAAATAGTAACAAAAAAGTAACTTATGCTTGACATAAAAAATAGACCGTTGAAATTTCTCGGGTAGATAATGAGGAAAGAAGGTTTGTAAAATCTGATACTCACAGGACAGATTGAAAGCAAGAAGGACAGAGGTAAACAAAGCATAACTTAATGAGCTTGAGTAAATAGATTGTGCTTTTGCTTACTGGAATTAATAAATTTCATCTCCTGGCTTCCAATTACAGCTAAAATTAAAGCTTGAAGAAAACGTTTTTATTTTTAAAAATTCAATTTAAATTTAGGTATCAAAATTTAGTGGAGGTATAATATATATATATTTGGCCCTTCAGTATGTCTCCAAAGCGTATGTTGATTCTTCTGGGGCTAGTGCTTCGGAGAAAAGGAAAGCCATCGCTATGGAAGTGAAAACACATATAATAAAACGGTCTGGGATGGGCGAAACACCGACGAACATAGGCTGCACGCCGAATCTAAGCCGTACGGCTGTTTCGGCGATCATCGTTGATAAGGAACGCATACATCAATGCGAACAGATTTCTATGCAATCGACTACTGCGAAGTGGTTTAATTATTGAGATAGAAAGATCATTAGTGTTTTGTCTGGAAGACCAACATCCGCAGCGTAACCCACTGAGCCTTCTTGGTCCATGAGGAAGCTAAAAAGTTGTCTGAGAGCGTGAAAATGGGAAGTTGGGTGAAAGTGAAAAGTCTACTTCTAGTAAGGGTTGGTTTACGAGGTTCAAGCCTAAGGTAAGTGCTTATGTTGATTTTGTAAGTGTAGCTTAGATGTGACACCCGGCCAGAAATATGGGGCAACTAGTGAGGATTGAACTTGACTTAGCGAGACAAGCTTGCTCACCATTACACCAATTTAAAGTCCCCAACATAAGCTACTTATGTACAGTATGTGAATTCCGACTTAGGTCATAAACCGGATACCCACTGTAATTACTCCATCGATGTAAAAATAGTTTTAAAATATCAGACTTAATAAAGTGAAGATGGTTTGAAATAAATAATGAAATATAAACCAAATTATCGCCGCCTCGCATTTTCAAATCAAAATATCAATAGCCAAAAATTGTTTTTCAAAGTTATCTTCATTCTTAAACAAAACCTTTTAGAAAATGGGTTTGTATTTTGTCTCTTTCAGTGAGAGAAAATGGGTTCCTGGTTTGAGAAATTCTCCAAGGATACATCAAGAAAAGAACATTGAGATGTAGTCTATGTTCGTCGTTTTTCTTTTTTTTATTTTCCCTAATGTTTGTTTTTCTTTTTTATTTTCCCCAATGTTTCCAGATAGACATTTTTTCGAAATATTCTCAAGTCCCTCTGAATATTCAGTAGGTATTGACAAAGAGAAACACTTCTTAACATTATGACGATGAATATGGCTTTGTAAAACTTTGTAGACTGCTCTTATCAAGTAGTAGTGACATTTTGTTATACTGGCAGGCATAAAATTCACACTAAATTTAAGTAAATTTGCAGACAGTTTCGCAGAAAATTACAGCCATTTATCGTTAGGAACAGACACGTATTTTCAGCTTCAGTGGGCTTTTGGAAAAAGTCTGTCTTTTGTTTCAGATGTGCAACCGTTTTTGAAGCGAGCATGGTGCAATTTTCTGAGCAATTGTCTCCATGTTTGTTCGAATTTTATAAAAAATCTGTTTCACTTCGTGCAAGGCAGAACAAGCCACTAAGACACAAAAGGTTACCGAGTGCGGAAGAATGAGCAGGAAGAGAAAAGAATAATCAAGAGAACAGTAAATAGTGATTGGCATTGCATTTGAATTTCTGTAGATTAAAGTTGACTGGAAAACATGGAGCCTGAAGGGAGTTCTACATGCAAGAAATACGAGAAAAAACTGTTAGCATAGAATAGTTTAAAATGTGTCCAGAGATAAATGGATTTTTTTTTTGAATCGGTCTCACCTCATACCAATCAATAAAGCCACTATGACACAAGCGTTACTCACCGTGGAAGAATTAGGAACAGAAACATTACTAATGAGGAGAGAAAAGAATAACAAGGAGGACAGTAGATAGCGATTGACATTGCATTTAAATTTTTAGAGATTAAAGTTGGCTGAAAAGCATTGAGCTGGAAGGGAGCCACAAGTTCAAGAAAAGATATAATTTACGGTTATATCTAACCAGAGCAATTGTAAATTGATGAAATCATGACGCCATTAAAATCACCTTTAAATCCGGTCATAACACATTACATTGCATTTGAATACTTGATTCTGTTGCTATTTCGCGCTATCACGCTGTGTGACGTCATAGAACTGCATTGCAAATTTGCGAACCGTGTTTGTTATCTTTGGTAACTATCACTGTTGCATAGCAGAGGTTTATATCAACACAAGATAAAACCATCGCTGATGGTGGATGTTTTTGTGTTACCGTCCTTATAACCTCTCGGAAGATGGCGCATGTGAGCTGAAAGCTTAGAACCAACTTAATAAAAAATATTCAAACGTTGGAGAATTTTTGTCTTTATTTTCAACTGAAATTAAAGCCAAAGTACGATGTTTAGAATGGCTCATGATTAAACATAATAGACATTCATTGTCTCTTATATTTAACAGCATATGTTTAGAAAATTATTTGCTGCCTCGATACACTAAATTTATATATATATATATATATATACACACACACACACACACACACACACACACACACACACACACACACACAAAGGATAAACGAGTCGCCAGCCAGGAGTCCTGACTTAATACCCTGTGAATTTATTTATTGTTATTGGTTAAAAGAGCAAGTACATGATACCAATCCAAGACTTTGGAAGAACTTGAGAGGCGAATACAAGAAATTATGTCTTCTAATATTGCATTTAAATCAATAAATTCTAGATACCAATATCTGAAGGTTGTTTTTACTGTGTGTATGAGTGAGGATTATTGTATTGTTGACTAAAATCTGTCTGATATTACCTACATGGTTATGTTTTTTGAGAAATGTTGTTTAATTGTACTCTGATCAAAAAGGTGACAGGTAAGTCTACGGGAGAGCGTGGTTGTAGTAAAACCAATATATGTTGTGGGTTTATTATTATTAGTTCCTCGTGAAATCAGTTGACGCAATTCCTGGGCGGCTCTAGAATCTTGGGACGTAATCTGGTGCCAATAACGAATTTTATAAAAACTTTATGTTAAACGCTTTCCTCTTATATCCATTTCTTGCAAAAATTATTGCTAATAAAAAAATTATCAGTATTTTAAAATGGGGAGTTACTTTTTAAGCACCCTGTAGTACGTCTGAGCATTGTTTCTGGAGGGCATTTTTCGTTTGTCCTTTGTGTTTTCGGATTTCGTATGTTATTTTCAGCGTCTTTTTTAAAAGCAAAATGCAAAAAGACAAACCCCTTCAACGGATAACAATGACAAATATTTTAATTTCTCTCCCAAAATACACATTTGGAATGTGAGAAAACACACCCTGCATTATATTTTCGCAATAAAAATATTTCCCGTCTAAAATTATTGGTATATTCACCATAGAGGAAGAGAATTCTGACGTAAATAATTTCGTAATAATTTGCTAATTGTTCTTCCGTCCTTATAACTAACGATCTGCCATTTTCGAACTGATTTCAATTAATCATTTAGTTAAAGTCATGTTCGTTCCTAGAAAGGTTTTCAACTATATCCGACAGGTATTATGTCATTTTTACCCAGAATTATGTAATTAAACGGCCTATAAAGAGTAAAGCATTCTTTTGGTCTTCATTTGTGAAGGATGTGAGTAAAAGAAAAACGACCATTATTGCTAAATGGATCTCAGTTTACTTGGTTAAAGTCAGATTATTAGCAGAAAGATTAATTCTATTAAGTATTTTCAATATTGGTTCCATTTGCATCTATTGATTTTCTCATACAGTGACAGAAAACTAACAAAACCATATTTGATTTTACAGAACTTTCGATACTTCTAACATCTCAGCCAAAATTTTAAAATTTTATTTAATATTTATTTACTATATTTTCTTTTAAACAGGAGTAGAAGTTTATCCCTTGTTTCTTGTTTAGGATTGCGTTGCTGGTTCCTTCTAAAGTCTACTTCAACTCTATACATCTCCGTCTAAACTCTGAAATTTTATCTACTATTTATTTTCCTCCTTGGTCTTTTGAGCAAGAGTAGAGGTGTATCCCTTGTTTCTTGTTTAGGATTGGGTTACTGGTTCCTTCTAAAGTCTGCTTCAACTCTATACTCAATGCGTATTTATTATTTATTATTATTTAATGGTAAGGCATTAGTGACAAAGTGCATCTTCATCTAGCTAATGTCTCACCATTACATGGAAGATCTCATTTATAGGTATATGATGTAGCTATTTCCACTCTACTGTCTTCTTTTTTTATCTACCGTGCCCCTTTAGGACGAAGGCGATCAAGGCCTTCCATATCTCCCTATCTTTTGTAATTCATTCACTTGCTACTTCTCCCAAACCCTGTTTTGCCATCAATTTCTCAAGCCCACCAAGTATGTCATGCGTTACTTTCCCTGTCTCTTCCTTTCCCTCTATACGTCCTGTGAGTATCAGACTCTCCAAGCCCTCCTTCTTCATTACATATCACTGAAATAACAGCTGATTTTCCTGATGTTAATCATAAGTTTCCTTTTCGTTTCAATTCTCTTCAAAACCTCGTCGTTGCTCACATGTTCTGTCCATGGAATCCTCAGCATTTTCTTCTGTAGAACCACATTTCGGTCGTTTCAAGTTTTTCCTTCATCTTTGATGAGATTGTCCAGCATTTGCTGCTATATTAAAGGACAGACATCACATCACAATCCAGTGCCCTGTTCTTTGTTTCCAATTAAATTTTCCTGTCTCTTAATACTCTATTCATCTTCTGGAATGCATCTTTGGCCATGTCAATAAGTCTTCGGATCTCTGTATCGCACTTTTCGTCCCCTGTTAAAAAAAACTTCCCAGCCATTTAAATTTCTGCACCTGTTTGTTTTTAGTATCCTCAACTTGGAATAGGCATTTTGAGCTCCTCTTTTTACTGATTACCATGCATTCAGTTTTCTTGTAGTTTATATGCAGTCTTTTCTTTCCGCATTTTTAACTACTTCCGGTAGAAGGTCTTGTAGTTTACTTTCAGTGTCTGCTATCAGCACTGTGTCATGTGGGTATCTTATATTGTTCAGATTGCAGCCGTCAATAACGAATCCTGGCAAGAATTCTAGTTTTCTCAGTATGGGTTGAATAGATCTGGTGGGAAGACACATCCTTATCTTACACCCCTTTCTATTTCTGTATATCTGTCCGTATGCAGGCGGCTTGATGCCAGTACCTTATCTTGATTATTTTAATACCTGTATGTCTAGATTACCGAGTATCTCCATCAAGTCTTTGTGGCGTACTTTATCGAACGTCTTTGCATAATCTATGAAACACATGTCCTTCTGGGCTTACGGCCATATCACGTTGAATGCACCGGTTCTCGCTTGATCACCGAAGTTAAGCAACGTTGAACCTGGTCAGTACTTAGATGGCTGACCGCTTGGGAATACCAGGTGCTGTAAGCGTTTAGTGACGGATGTGCGTTGTGGTGCAGTGGATATCGGCTCGGAAAGAGAAATCGGTGAGCCGAGTTCGAATTCCAGTCGAATACCCTGCATTCACTTAAGCACTGGTACCCTTGGGAAAGGTATTGATCCGTCCCTTCCCTCCAGTTATGGGTTAAATAACACGGGTAGGACTTGGGGACCTTAAAAACAAATCCCAATGAATCTTGATACTAGAAAAGAAAAAAGTATTACTAGACACAAAACCTATATAAACAACAATAAATTGTTGAAAAGAAAAAGGTATTACCAGCAATAAATAAATAAGGTTTAGTTGGCAATAAATGACCCGCTGAGGTGTTGATATGCCATAAAAACAAAACAACCAACCAACCAACATGTCTTTCTGCATTTGTATTGCCCTTTTCGTTAACACTCTCAGCATAAATATCGCCTTCCTTGTTGCGGTGTCCTTGACGAAACCGCACTGTTCTTGTCCTATTTTTTGCATGATTCTATTACGCGCTCTGTTCATCAGAATTCGGACGATGAGATTTTTACGTGGCTCATTAAGCTGATTGTTCGGTGGATTCCACGTTCTTTTGTGCCTGGCTTCTTAGGTAGTTCTATGAAAATCGATTTGATTAGGTTTTCCGGTACGTTATAGATTTCGTTCATTATATCTGTGATTTTGCCTATGCTGAATTCGTGTAAGGCTATTACAATACCGTCCGGTGCTGCTGCCTTGTTTCTATTCAATTTGATCAAGTGCACCTTCCACTTCGGTTTTTAATATTTCCAAACCGTCTGTTTTTCTGTGTATTGTCGATTACGCTCTCTCTTGTTGTAGAAGAGATCTCCAATATATTCCTCCTATCGCTGAAGTATTTTCTTTTTCTCTAGTATGAACTTTCCATCCTTCTGTTGATTAGCATGTTTTTTTGCCTTGTTACTCCTTTTATATTTTCATGCATGTCTCCTTTATTAGACATGCTCAATTTCTCTATTTAAAAACATTTGTCATTGAGCCATTCTTCTATAGCCTGTCTGCATTTGCTCCTTATATCCTTGTCTAGTTTTCTGTACTCCGTTCCCTATCTTAGCATTGTTGTCTGTCACTTTTGCATCATGTCGAGAATCTCATCTGTGATCCACTCATTTTTTGTTTCTACGTCTGTTTTCCTTTGGGTTGATGTCGTTTGCGGATGTCATTAACGCTTCTTTTGGTGTGTCCTTTTTCTAGCTTCCGTTTCCAATTTGACCCTCGTATTTCTTTTTTACACTGTCATTATATTTTCCTGGAGTTTGAAGTCGTTCACGAGTCTCTTGTATTGCAGTTTAACTGTTGAACTAGTCTTCTTTAATCTCCTCAGTTTCATCCTTAGTTTAGATATGACCGGGAGGTGGTCGCTCCCGCAGTCGACACTTGGATAATATTTGCAGTGAACAACTGCATTCTTGAATCGCCTGTTTATATTAACGTCATCGATTTGGTTTTTCGTGTCTCCTATGGGCTTCTTCATGTCCATAATCGTCTTACGTGTTCTTGAAATCAGGTGTTGGTTATTACTTGGTCATTCACTGTGCACAATTGGACCCATTTTTCTCGCGGTCATTTCGCTTTCCTAGTTCGAAGTTGCCGACTGTTACACTTTTCCTCTCTACTTTTGAAGGGCTTTCCTTTCAGTTAAATCACAAGAATTCTTTCGGATAACTGGCAGTATCTTGCCTGTTTAGTCACTGTTAGACTGTAGTAGCTAGTAATAATTAGTCAAAATCTACAATAACCCTGTGGGAGAAAATTTTTCTAAGTCTTAAGTTTAAGCGCATTAAAATGTTTATTCCCTTTCCCCCCAATGACTTCGAACCAACAAAATGCCTCTCGGTGAAGCGACAACGCTCAAATATTCCAGTGTGGAAATAACTGGCTGTTCGATCACGCCTATGTACTCATGAATTTTCTTTCTTAAAACAATGAGCTTAAATCATGCAGATAAAGTTATTTGTGTATGCACAAGCAGGCATTTACCAATAATAATAATATTAATAATAATGAACACAAAAATAGCAATATCAAAGGAAATAAGGAAAAAGAAAAAGCAAGAATCAAAGAAAGAGAATTTTTTATAGACGTAAAACAAAGAATTGCTAAACGGCTAAGAGAAAAGGCGCCAAAACGAAAACGAGGCAAGACGAAAGCAGGAAGAATAGTTTGATTAAACAAAGCCTTTTTTAGAATACGAATCGGAGAGACAAAGAAAGATAAGGTGAACGTAAGAATGAGAAATGGTTTAGGGAAAGAACGGAAAAGAGAAAAATAAAGAAATAGAAGAAGAATAATAAGAAAAGCATAATGGAAGTAAAAAAGAACGAAAAAGAGAAAAAAGAAGATGATTCAGAAGAGAAAGAGAAAAAATGAAGGAATGTAATGATAAAAATGTGAATAATATAAAAAAGGATTAATAATTGTGAGTGGAAAGAAAGATCAAATGAAGGAATATCATGAAATGGTTTTGCCTTGTGGCAGAAGTAGCTCTGTATTACTTACTTTTGTTTGAAGTCGATGGTCAGTGGTAAAAAATTCTGAAAGAATAATTTGAAAATATGGCAGTGTAAAATCTTCCAAATTTCATAGAACCGTATTAACAAAAGTTCATTAAATGCCATTAAAAGAAAAAAAGAAAAAAAAGAAAGAAACTGTAAAGAAGGAAAAGACCAGATTAAGTTTTTTATTTTTTATTTTGCTGTCCTTTTTTTCTATTTCTTTGATTGGACTTAAGTTAAATTCCTTGTTCCTGTGTATTTTTTTTTTTTTTTAGCTAGTTGAATTTGTAACCTACCCTCAAATCCATTCCTCTGCTGGCCATTAGATAAAATAACTTCATTTCTTTTGTCAACTGGCCATAAGCATGCGTGTAGGCGTTGGTTAGACTTTTTGAAATTTTAGTAAGTCATGATTTTGTATTTATTTATGCTTAATTTCAAGTTTTTTATTTTTTATTTTGCTGTCTTTTTTCTATTTCTTTTATTAGACTTTAACTAAGTTAAAACTTAGTTAACTCACCATTCTGGGCATTTTTTTTTTCGTAACAGATAGACTTAACTATCGCCCGGTTAACACTCCACCCATGACTATTGAACAGGTGAAGTGGCTCATCCCTTGTCCCTGTTTAGGATGTTGTTTCCGGCTTTCCACCCACGTCTATTGAACAGGTGTAGAGGCTCATCCCTTGTTCCCTGTTTAGGATGTGGTTTCCGGCTTTCTCTTCTCCATTCTTTTCACTCTCTTATGTTTTTCCTCTCCTCAATTGGAGTAGATAGACTAAACTATCGCCCGGTTCACACTCCACCCATGTCTATTGAACAGGTGTAGAGGCTCATCCCTTGTTCCCTGTTTAGGATGTGGTTTCCGGCTTTCTCTTTTCCCATCTTCTCACTCTTTTCTTTCATTTCTTTTTTCCTCAATTGGAGTAGATAGACTAAACTATCGCCCGGTCCACAATCCACCCACGTCTATTGAACAGGTGTAGAGGCTCATCCCTTGTTGCCTGTTTAGGATGTGGTTCCCGGCTTTCTCTTTTCCAATCTTTTCATTCTTACGTAGCCCCCTGCGATTCAGTGGCATTACAGCCTTGCTTGGGGTGATATGATTAAAAAAAAAAAAAGAAAAAAAAAAGGTAATCAAAAGAAAATGCTGGAAAAAAAAAGACAAAAACGAAATCATTGATCATTTTTTCAGATTCTGGGAAGTATACTGGGCCTAGAACTTTTCAGCAGTGTCTTATCACGTTTAATTTTCTACTAGACATAAAATGGTCGTCGGTTTTATATACTTATTAAATAATGAAATTACAAGAATTATCATACAGTAACCGATGAAAATTTATTCACCAAACTAAGAAAGGATTTTAAACAATTCTCTCTGTTCATTTGGTCAGATTTTACAAAATTAGTTTGACCGAGACTTTTACAACATCCTTCATATTATAATAAAAACTGTTGTGCATTATATATATAATACACAACAGCACTCTTTATAAGAGTAAATGCATGAACAGCAGGTTAAAAACCTACGAGTTCCACAACTTTGTTAAACTATATATATATATATATGTGTGTGTGTGTGTGTGTGTGTGTGTGTGTGTGTGTGTGTGTGTGTGTGTGTTTACACGAGCCACAAGATTACCAACTAGGTCCTACCCTTTTACTGTGAAACCAATAAATTGTAATCGCAAATTCTACTCGAACAGCTTCTTTTCTCGCACTTCCCGCCTGTGGAATTCTCTTCCGTTTACTTGCTTCCCCGACAGCTACAATCTCCAAGAATTTAAACGTAAATCAATAGTTATCTCCTATCTCACTAACTTGCATCCTCTCTCTCATTCTCCTTTCTCCGTCCACTCCACTCTCATCAGTATTTTCATTCTTCTTTTACCCACTTCCTGACACCCCCTGTAACCTGTCACTCTTTCTCATAACTTTCCTCCTATGTAACCCCCTGCATAAGAGTGGCAGTAAAATGCCTTGCTTGGGGCGATACGATTATATAAAAAATGTAGTGGGATGAGAAATTAAAAATTAAATTCAAGCTTCTTCTTAACGTTTACAAAAATTCACAATGACGTGTGAAATCCCGGTTTTTTCCCAAGTAGAAAAAGGATTGACCATGTGCTAATAGAAAAAGTCGAAACCACCTTTCACAAGTAAGTGTTAAATTGATTTTGACCAATGGGAGCGACTTGCAAGACTTAAGGACTTCTGAATCTAAATGCCCCGGTCAGCGTCAGAGAGAGTCACACGTGGAAGCGGCATAGACGACAAGCTAAAATGTAACGGGAGAAGCTTCAAGTCACCCGGACATTTGTCCTCTTTTTCTTTCCTTCTCGTGTGCTGATTTCTTTTACTTCCTCTTCCCCATCCAAAGACATTTCTACCAAACAAACACATACATACATACATACATACATACATACATACGTACGCATATACTCTTTGAACAATTACTACTATGAACATTTTCTACAACTCTTGACACCCTTAACTTCTAAGAATTATTGTTATTCTTTCTTTTAATAAATTTCTATTTTAATATGAAAAATGTATATTTTATTCTTACACTATTCTTAGACTATTCCACACATTCCAACCTGCCGACATTCTTCTGATGAAAACCTTCTCATAATTCTGATGATAATTCTGCATAAAACTTGTAAGCTGTAGGGAGTTCAGTTATGTATGACACAAAACTGAATCAAAGAAACATTAACCATCTCCCCAAGGCTTCATATATATATATATATATATATATATATATATATATATATATATATATATATATATATATAAACTTATTTATAAATAAAACTTTGTGTGTGTATGTGTGTGTGTGTGTGTGTGTGTCCGTTACCTGTAGACTCCGAAACGGCTGAACCGATTTTCTTGAAAAGTTACATTGTTGTACTATAAGCGACTGCGAGTGTTCTTAGCTAGGTTTTGTGTCGAGGTATCCCCTATAAATATCGAAAATAGATCATCGAAAAAATCGGGTTATGGAAGGAGTGGTCCGATTTTAATCAAATTTAATAGACTCATAGACAAAGACATAAAAAACGATGTTCAGAAGTTTCAAGGCTGCAGTTCTTACATAGTGCAGAAAATCGATAATATATATATATATATATAAAAGGCAAAATGTTTGTGTGTGTGTCTGTTTATCTGCCTGTATGTCTGTATTTTTTAAGGCCTTTTATTTTAGTTTTTGCTTCGGGTTTGGCTCTAAGTAGGTATAATTGTAGTTCTTAGTTTCAGCCATGGTACTATTTACTCGGAGGATTTATTTAGCCTTCAAAATTCAGTTTACGACGAAAAAACTTATTTGATATCGATACCAGGAAATCAAAAGTTGACTTACATCCATTCATTTTTCTTTCAGTCTATGGTTTCGCTTTAACTGGAAACAACTATTGCTTTTTAGTCTTTCGTTTCAACGTCCAAAGAGTCTGAGCTCCATGACCATGGATTAGTTTTAAAGCTTTCATTACACCCGAGCAACGCCGGACCATACTGCTAGTATATATATATATATATCCCTCCATTACGCTCATGGAGAAACACTAGCAGCGAGGCAGTGTCGGCTCAGTTCATTCTCTTTACTACCAGTTATTAAACTTTACTACCAGTAAGTAAAGCTCTTGCCTCATATTTTCTTTTTAACAGTACCTTATTTTTAATTTTATTATTATTATTATGTACAATGTCGTCGAATAGTGAAGAATATATATATATATATATATATATATATATATACTTTCATCAAAAACGGAAAAGTAGGAAGGTAAATCCCAAGAACCTGATCCTAATTAATATTAAAAATTTTTTATTAAAAATGATACAGGAGGAGAGCTCAATGTAATTAATATTACAGAGCTAATATAATATATCTACATATAAAGACCTTCTCGAAAATTGCTTAAATCTTGCTAAAAATTACGTGGATGTTTCGGATAGGGACTATAAGATTATCTTAGCGGCTAGAAAATCCTTTCTCACCTTTAATAATTCCACATGGACGAAAGGGCCAAAGGATAGCTTTGATGTCCCTATGGGAGCATATGATTCAGCCGAGGTAGCAGACCTTGTAGGTATTTATATTTTAGATGTTTTAAGTAGATTCTTAGACCCAAAACAAATAGGCCTATATCTGGATGATGGATTAATATTTATCCCTAATTCCAATAGGCCCTATACAAATAGAATACACAAAAAATAATTAGAGCCCTAAATTAACTCGATTTTAAGGTTGAATTTACTTCTAATCTTAAAATTGAAAACTATCTAGATATCACCCTTAATTTAAACGATGGATCCTACCAGCCATTTCTCAAAGAAAATAATTCTTCCACTTATATTAATATTTTATCCAACCACCCCAAAAATATTATAAAACAGATACCCAATAATATGAATAATAGGATTAACCAATTATCATCTAACATTAAAACTTTCAACGCAAGTAAAGATATTTACAATAAGGCCCTTCAAAAAAGCGGATTTAAGAACCAATTAACGTATAATAAACCTACAATAGACCCCGAATCATCAAAAAATAAAAATAAAAGAATCTGTAGAAAAAGGAAGGTAATTTGGTTTACTCCTCCTTATTGTAAACTAACTAATATCAATATTGGTAAATTTTTTCTCAAATTAGTAGACAAACATGTTAATAACAATAATCCTTTACTAAAATTTTTAATAGGTACACACTAAAAATCAGCTATTCTTGTACCTCAAATATGGACAATATCATAAAATCCCATAATAGACTTATTCTAATGAATTTACGTAATACTGATTCTGGGTCCGGAATTTTGAAAGATTGCAGTTGTAGCAATGTGGACGCCTGCTCGGTGGAGGGCAAATGTAAATCCACCCAGGTAATTTATGAAGCCCGCATTTCTCCATCAAACAACAAAAATAATTACCGGACTTATATTGGTATGTCCGCGGGACCTTTTAAGCAGAGATTTTACAACCACAGATATTCATTTTCGAACCCGGGTCAAAAATATCAGATAGCTCTTTCACGGAGATTCTGGAAAATGAAGAAGAAGGGCTGGAGCCTGTAATTAGCTGGAAACTAATAGGTTCAGCCCATATTCCGAGGAATTTCCGTGATAGGTGCTGTCTGTGTCTACTAGAAAAGATTCTAATATTAAAGTACCCTCACCAGAACCTACTCCTGAATTTTAGAAAGGAATTCATTAGTAAGTACCGTCATAAAGCGTGTTTTGTGAACACTTAAATTTTAAATTCCAATTTTTTAATTTTTAGAATGTTATATATAAATTTAATGGTTTTTGATAAATTAATTTAACTTTAAATGATATTTAACCCCTCTACCTTCCTCTCCCAGTCTCCTTTGTTTGTCTACTTTTTGAAAAAAAATTACTAATTTAGCCCCCGTTTTCCCCCTTTAGTAAATATATCTTTTTCACATTATAATTTTTATATAAAAGTTTAAAAAAAAAATTAATTAGAAAAAATTAAATTTATATTTTCTTTAATCTTTATTCTTACTTTTATTTTATTTTATTTTATTTAGTTTATCGATACCTAGAGGTATCTTTAATCAGATTAATTTAAAAAAAAATTTAACCCTTACCCATTTTTTCCCCCTAAATATGCTTTTTTTAAAAAGTCTCTTTTTTTCTCATACTTTAACCCATGTATAAGGTTAGTTTTGTTTTGAAACGTATCGAGCGTTTCTAATATGAAAATTTTTTCTTTTTTTTCTTTTTTGCTCCCCCTTTTTCCCCTTCTATTCTTCTCTTTCCTTGTCTCTAGTTTTCTTACCTCCCTACTTCCCTTTCCATTTTGTTTAACCCTATTCTGAATTTAACTCCACCCCTAACCCCGTTCCTTTGTAAGCCAGACAAATCCAAATTTTCCATTTCTTCACTTACAACTCTATCTAAAATTTAAAATCTAAAATTAGACATGAATTACTTCCGAAATTTTTTGTAACGTAAATTTCTCAAATCTTAACCGTCTTTTTTTATTTTTTATTTTTATTTTTTCTACCTTTTTTTCTCTCTCTGTTTATTCTTATTTTTATTTCCATTTTGAAAGATGGACGTTGCTGAGGAGATGTAGAATCTCTCTTAAGGATTTTATGTCGAAATGTTCATTCAACATTTTTGAATTTTGAAAATTTATTTTACTTTATATATATATATATATATATATATATATATATATGGTTAAATAAAGGAGACAAAAAAATATATTTTTTCGACTATGAGTTTCGTCCTGTGATAGATTTATTAAGCCAAAAAGACGAAATTAATTTAATTGTAAATGACGTATCTATAAACAAAACATTGTTGGTAACTGGAAAAAAACGCCCACAAATTATTCTTAGGATTAGCAAAAACTTTAAAATTAAAAAAAAACGTCATAGTTTTTTATTTAAAAAATAATTGTATTTGAAGAGAATTCTTTCAAGTGCAGTATAATGTCACATTATGAGATGTTAAAATGATTAAAATTAATCGTTTTCTTTGGATTTTTTATGTATATGTTGGTCTGAGAGAGTATTGTTTCTATAAGAAAAGGTGAGATTGGGAAAATGCATTAGTGATTCACAGAAATAAATTCGACACAATTTCGACTTAGAAAATGCTACACTTATAAAAAGAGATAACAATTTATTCAGAAGGAAAATTCTCAAGAGCGTCGCCATCTAATACAACCAAAATTTCAATTTACGCCCCGTTTTTTATTTTTATTTTGCCCCGATAGACGTGTTTTTTGATCCAACCAAGTCTTCTTGCCTGACGAGGATAATATTTTGTTTAGTAAGTTAAGTTGAACTTTTTTATTTTCATTTTCTTTGTGAAAGCAGTTTTGTTTTAAATTTCAGTTTATTATTTTAATTTTCTTTTCTTTTTAATATTTCGTTTAATTTTTCTTTTGGTTTTGTAGTATATTTTAATTTTCTTTCGTGTATTTCTTTTGTTATTTATTAGTTTAGTATTGTAATTTATATTTTATTTTGCTCTTTACTATTGTTGTGTCGTGGCTCGTACCATGTGACATCCGGTCGCCAGGATGTAATGTGTGTTTAGTATGAGGATGTCAATGTGTGTTTTTCGTATGATTAGTTGTCTTTATCACGGACTTCGTGAAGTAACACTTACTACTGCAAGAGACTGTAAATATTGTGTATAATATTTACCCTACTCCCCCACTGGAGCGAGATGTGACACAAAGTCTTTTTTAAAATGGGGAGCCTGACCGCATACAGACTGGCGAAGGAACAAAAATTCTCCAGTCCCCTCAACCGCCGGCTGAGTTGGCCCCGGTGGCGAGCACCTGGTCTACTCCTCTGCTGCAATGGGGTAGCGCGGTCGCAGGACACTGCTCCCCGGGACCGGGCATCTGCAAAGTATAATTTTTCTCAGATGCAACCCTGACCTTGCGGACGGAGCTACAACTGAGCCGCACTCTGTTTTCGCAATTGAGAGATGAGTTTTGGTCCCTACCCGACACATAAATATGACAGGTAAGTAAATATTGTGTATACCTTTTGGTTGTACCACTCTGGTAATAAAGTAGTTTATCTACATTTCACTGTGTATCTCTTCATTCCACGAGACAACAACTACGTTTTATTTTATTTTATTTGATTATTTTTTTAAAGTTTTAATATACACGTTTCTTTTTCTTTTCGTTGGATTTTATTAACTTAATTTTTTTTTTTAGATATTGGAAAATATTTTTATTCTTTTTATTTCTCACAACGAATTTTAAACCGGAAACTGATCTTGAAATTGATACGTCACGCAGAGAGGAGGTGACTCCGGCAAGTATGTCGGAGACCCCGCACGAGATAAATTTACCAGTGCCATCAACTTCAGCATGGAGTGGGGATGGAGAGGTATCAACCCAAGAAAAAAGACGAAGCATATTATACCTCAATTAAAGAAAAATATGAGCAGTTTATTGACGGCAACGAACTGCTAACCATTCCAGCAGCACTAATTATGGTGGAGAACCATCCCCCTGCTAACAACTGACATGAAAACACGCAAGTTTGTTGGCGTTAACAGGGACACTTTGGAGGAGGCGAATAAAAGTCTCAAAATAACTCCCAAAGTGATAGCCAGGAGGAGCCATGCTATGTGGGGCACCCTGCAGTCTTCGGAAGGAGTTACACTGACTACGAAAGCTCTTCGGCTTCAAACCGAGTGTATGGACACTCGAAAAACAGGTATTAAGTTGCATGGAGTGCCCATGGACATTTTCAACGACCATTTGTGTGCCTTTTTCTCCAGATACGGTCAGGTGGCGGACGTAATGAGTAAGGCGGGATTTGATACGGGTGACGTTACACTACTACTGACCTTGAAATGGAAAGAATTTTATTAGATCCTAAATGTATTGACCTGCTGGAGTAGGTCCATCTATGTGTTGGTGGAAGGAAGACGACCCCACTGCTGGCTTTGCGCGCGAGACGGAGCATTTGGTAAAGGAATGCCCATGAAAAATCTCGGTGTCACCGCCCCAACAGAAATCAGCAGTAATACCAGTGGCGGAGGTGAATGATAAGAGGAATCCGACCAGGCCCCTAATAATTAATGAAAAAAAGGGGACAAAAAGCGGCCACCTCACAGCCGATGCAGGATATCCCACAAGTAAAAAATAAGGAGACACAGAAGAAGAAACTACAACAACAAAAGCAGCAGCAGCTATGCCCGAAACAGCAGCAAAAACAACAGCAAGGAAAACACCAGGGAAAACAGTCCCCCAAACAGCAGCAGCTGCAACAAGACATCGAAACAATGGAGATGTTCCGCCACGTTCTTCTTCTCTGAAAAAGGAAGGGATGAGGAGGAAGTGGACAAGGAGAAGAATTCGAAAAGAGAAAAGACGGCCAGTAGGAATAGGGTGGAGAAAGCAGAGGAATCCCACAAGTCTTGATCGGAAAGAAATGTAGAGACAATCGCAAATAAGGCCAAGAGTCTCCCTAACTCCCCAGTAAAGAGTTCGACTTTCTCTCTCCTCATAGCAACCCCCACTCCCACCCAACCTAAGAAGAAAAAATCTCTCCCCTATCTGTCAGGTAGACAAAAAACACTGAAGAAAGACCTACCTTCACAAAAGCAGGCCCTGCTCAGGCCCCTTTTTAAATGCACATCCGTGAACTTACTATCCACGGAGGACTCGACAAACTTCAATCCAGCTCCCCAGTGTAATTACTTTGATTAGAAATAGCGGGGGGAAGCCAAAAGTGTGGGACCACCTAGATACGGCGATGGAATAGTATTCTAATATAAAAATGACCCAATCAGGGACACCAAATCTAAAGAAAATGGCGCAAATGTGCGCAGTGAGGGCCCCGGTATTGCTCTACCCCTCCATATATAGGGCGCTAAAATTATCGTACCGTACGGACGTTGGCGGGATTGTCCTTGACGGACGAATTGCGTCCGAGATCGGCACAGGAAACCCGGGACAATCCGCGGGGATCTTTACTGCTGCATATTTTTGTCCGGTATGTGACTAGAATTATTATTTTTTTTTTCTCTGCTTTCTTTTTCAGGCCTAAATGATATCTATTAAGAGAGCTAGCTTGAATGCGAAGGGCTTGAGGGATCGGCGTAATGCTGCTCATTTTCTTCGTAACCTCCTGTCATTCAGTGTGCATGTCGCCGCGATCCAAGAGACTCACTTTGTTTGCAACGTCGATACCTGTGTGTTGTCTAACAACTTTGTCGTCTATGGGTACCAACAGGTCGGGAGAGTTTCTTTGCCAGTCAAGCGTATCCTAAACGTGAGAGTGGATCTTGTTCATGTCAGTGCCGAGGGCCGGTTGATCGTGGCAGATATTGTGGTGAAAAGCACCTCGTTTCAGATCGTCACGATTTATGTGCCTGATGTCCGGGAGGAGCGTGTCTCGTTTTTCGGCAGTTGGGGCAGTTCCTGGTAGATTCAACGCGCCTAGTCCTAGTGGGGAACTGAAATGCCGTCCTGAACTTCAAGCTAGTTAGGGGGCGGAGAGCTAGCGGGAGGGTAGGCGATCGTAGCTTGGTTGATCTGATCAAAGAATTCGGTATCTTCGATAGATACCGGGTCGATCACCCCGTACGGAAGATATGGACGTGGGCTCTTTAATGGGCATTTACCCAGGTATCTAGTTACCTGGATAGAATGTTAGTGAGAGAGGCGGACAAAGACTTACTAGATTGTCGCACGTTCCACTGGTTAGGCTACAGATTCATCTGTGCCCGGGTGACGTTAGACACTAGTCTCTTGGATTCTGAAATCATTCTTCTTAATTAAATCTCTGAAGAAGCTTGTTAAAGTGAAACATGTTAGATTAATGACACTTCTTTCGTGCTTGTTTTTTTTACTTATATATATATATATATATATATATATATATATATATATATATATATATATATATATATACTAGCAGTATAACCCGGCGTTGCTCGGGTGTAATGAAAGCTTTAGAACTAATCCATAGTCCTGCAGCTCACACTCTTTGGACGTTGGCACGAAAGACTAAAAAGCAATAGTTGTTTCCAGTTAAAGCGAAACCGTAGACTGAAAGAAAAATGAATGGATGTAAGTCAAATTTTGATTTCCTGGTATCGATATCAAATAAGTTTTTTTGTCGTAAACTGAATTTTGAAGGCTAAATAAGTCCTCTGAGTAAATAGTATCATGGCTGAGACTAAGAACTACAATTATACCTACTTAGAGCCAAACCCGAAGCAAAAACTAAAATAAAAGGGCTGAAAAAATACAGACATACAGGCAGATAAACACACACACAAACATCTTACCTTTTATATATATATTATCAATTTTCTGCACTGTTGTACGAACTGCAACCATGAAACTTCTGAATATCGTTTCTTATGTCTTTGTCTATAAGTGTATCAAATTTGATTAAAGTCGGACCACTCCATCTAAATTTTCAAAACATTGGAAAAATCTGAATTTCGTGTGTTGATAATGCGTTGCTTTCTGATGGGAAAATACTGTTCAAACAAAGCAGTGGCTTGATCAGTGTTATTTGGACTCTGTTTCGTCGGAAACAACGTTTTAGAAGTGGTATGCTGAATTTAAACGCTGTCGTACTGGCACAAATGCTGCTGAATATGTCGGCAAAAATCGGTAGTTGTCCCGGAAAACACCAAAAACACCTATAAACACGTAAATTGAAGTAGCGTGAGATAGCATAGGAGTTGAACATATCGGAAGGCAGTGTATTCACCACTTTGCATGAAAATTTGTCTATGTACTCAAAGTGGGTGCTGCGTTTGCTTACAGTTGATAAAAAAAAACAACGCATCGACGATTCAGGGCGTTGTTTGCAACTGTTTCGACACAACGAAAAGGAGTCTTTGCATAAATATCTGACAATGGATGAAACATGGATCCACCATTTCACTCCGGAGTCAAATAGGAAGTCAGCTGAGTGGATAGCAGCAGGTGAAAGCCGTCCAAAGCGACCAAAAACGCAAACAACAGCAGGCATAGTTTTTGGCCTCCGTATTTTGGGATGCGCAATCGATTTTGTTAATTGATTACCTTGAAAAAGGAAGAACCATCAACAGCGAATATTATAGAGCATTATTACGTGCGTTTGACGGAAGAAATCGCCAAAAAATAGCTACAAATGAAGAAGAAAAATGAGATCATTCATTGAGACAACGCACTCTGACACAAATCGATCGCAACGATGGTAAACTACATGAATTGCACTTCGAATTGCTTCCGTAACCCATCTATTCTCTAAATCTGGCCTCCCAGTGACTACTAGCTGTTTTCAGACTTCAAAAGAATGCCCTAGGGAAAGAGATTTGACTCCAATGAAGAAGTGATGTCGGAAACTGTGCCGTATTTTGAGGCCAAAGACAAATCGTTCTACAAAAAAGGCATCGAATTGTTAGAGAAGCGTTGGAATCAGTATGTCACCCTTGAAAGAAACTATGTTAATGAATAAAGTCGAATTTTGCCTAAAGGTTTTTGTTTTATTCGTTAGGCCCGGGATTTATTGAGCAATGTGTTAACAGTACCTACCAACTCTATAACATCCACTATCCAAAATGACTTATCACATCTAAACAACATCAAAATAGTCACAACCATTTCCAAAATCATTATGAATATGGTGATATTCTAAGCGTAGATTAAACGTGGCATGAATCCAATCGTACGGGGCACCCAGTAAAGATGGAACTCATTTCTTAGTTGTAATATTTCTAGCGAGATAGGCTTGCTAACCATTACACCATATCGATGTTCCAAGCCATTACGAATATGATCAGAACCAAAAACACCCATAATAATAAGTATTTTGATTTTCAATCAGGACTAAATTTTGAATTTCGCAGTTTGTACATTAGGTATACTTTTGAATGCCAATCGGCACTAAATTTTGAAATCTTGCGATATTGGACCTACTTTTAGTTACAGTCAGTAGTAAATTTTGATTTTCGCAGTTTGCAAAATTAAGGCTACTTTTGAATGCCAATCCGCACTATATTTTGAAATATTGCGATATTGGGGCTACTTTGAATTCCAGTCAGTACTAAATTTTGAATTTCGCTGTGTGCAAAATAAAGGCGACTTTTGAATACCAATCAGCACTAAATTTTGATATCTTGCGATATAGGGACAACTTTGAATTTCAGTCAGTACTAAATTTTGAATTTCGCAGTTTGCAACATTAGGGCTACCTTTGAATGATACTCAGCACTCAATTTTAAAATCTGGCGATATTGGGGCAACTTTGAATTTTAGTCAGTACTAAATTTTGAATTTTGCAACTTGCAAAAATAGGGCTACTTTTCAATACGATTCAGCAGTAAATTTCGAAATCTTGCGATATTGGGACTACTTTGAATTTCAATCAGTACTAAATTTTGAATTTCGCAGTTGACAAAATAAGGTCTACTTTTCCATGCCAATCAGCACTAAAATGAAATGTTGCAATATTGGGGCTACTTTGAATTTTAGTCAGTACTAAATTTTGAATTTCGCAATATGCAAAATTAGGGCTACTTTTGAATGCCAATCAGCACTAAATTTTGAAATCTTGCAATATTGGGGCTATTTTGAATTTCAGCCAGTACTACATTTTGAATCTCGCAGTTAACAAAATTATGGCTACTTTTGAATGCCAATCAGCACTAAATTTTGAAAACTAGCGAAATTGAAGCTACTTTGATTTTCAATCTGTACTAAATTTTGAATTTCGCAGTTTGCAAAATTAGGGCTACTTTTGAACGCCAATCAGCACTAAATTTTGAAATCTTGCGATATTGGCGCTACTTTGTATCTTATTCGGTACTAAATTTTGAATTTCACAATTTGCAAAATTAGGGCATCTTTTGAATGCCAATCAGCACTAAATTTTGAAATCGAGCGATATTGGGGCTGCTATGAATTTCAGTCAGTACTAAATTTTGAATTTTGCAGTTTGCAAAATCAGCGCTTCTTTTGAAAGCCAGTCGGCACTAAATTTTGAAATCTTGCGATATTGGGAATGCTTTGAATTTCAGTCAATACTTAATTTTGAATTTCGCAGTTTCCAAAATTAAGGCTACTTTTCAATACCAATCAGCAGTAAATTTTGAAATCTTGCGATATTGGGACTACTTTGAATTTTAGTCAGTACTAAATTTTGAATTTCGCAGTATGCAAAATTAGGGCTACTTATGAATGCCAATCAGCACTAAGTTTTGAAATCTTGCGATACTGGGGCTAATATGAATTTCAGCCAGTACTACATTTTGAATTTCGCAGTTAATAAAATTAAGGCTACTTTTGAATGCCAATCGGTACTAAATTTTGAAATATTGCGATATTGGGGTTTACTTTGAATTTATTCAGTACTAAATTTTGAATTTTGCAGTTTACAAAATTAGGGCTACTTTTGAATGCCAATCAGCAGTAAATTTTGAAATCTTGCCATATTGGGACGACTTAGAATTTAAGTCAGTACTAAATTTTGAATTTCGCAGTTTGCAAAATCAGGGCTACTTTTGAATACCAATCAGCACTAAATTTTGACATCTTGCGATATTGGTACAACTTGGAATTTCAGTCAGTACTAAAGTTTGAATTTCGCAGTTTGGAAAATCAGGCCCACTTTTGAATGCCAATCAGCACTAAATTTAGAAATCTTGCCAAATTGGGGCTACTTTGAACTTTATTCGGTACTAAATTTTGAATTTCACAATTTGCAAAATTAGTGCATCTTTTGAATGCCAATCAGTACTAAATTTTGAAATCGAGCGATATTTGGGCTACTATGAATTTCTGTCTGTACTAAATTTTGAATTTCGCAGTTTGCAAAATCAGGGCTACTTTTGAAAGCCAATCGGCACTATATTTTGAAATTTTGCGATATTGGGAATGCTTTGAATTTCAGTCATTACAAAAGTTTGAATTTCGCATTTTGCAAAATTATGGCTACTTTTGAATGCCAATCAGCACTAAATTTTGAAAACTAGCGAAATTGAAGCTACTTTGATTTTCAATCTGTACTAAATTTTGAATTTCGCAGTTTGCAAAATTAGGGCTACTTTTGAATGCAAATCAGCACTAAATTTCGAAATATTGCGATATTGGAGCTACTTTGAATTGCTGTCAGTAGTAAATTTTGATTTTCGCAGTTTACAAAATTAAAGCTACTTTTGAATGCCAATCAGCACTAAATTTTGAAATCTTGCGATATTGGGGCTATTTTGAATTTCAGTCACTACTTAATTTTGAATTTCGCAGTTTGCAAAATTAGGGCTACTTTTGAATGCAAATCACTACTAAATTTCGAAATCTTACGATATTGGAGCTACTTTGAATTTCAGTCAGTAGTGAATTTTGATTTTCGCTGTTTACAAAATTAAGACTACTTTTCAATGCCAATCAGCACTATATTTTGAAATCTTGCGATATTGTGGCTACTTTGAATTTCAGTCAGTTGTAAATTTTGAATTTCGCAGTTTGCAAAATTAGGGCTACTTTTGAACGCCAATTAGAATTCAATTTTGAAATATGCGATATTTTGACTACTTTGAATTTCCGTCAATACTTAATTTTGAACATCTTAGTTTTGAAGAATAAGTGCTACTTTTGAATACAAATCATCACTAAATTTTGAAATCTTGTCATATTGGGACTACTTTGAAATTCAATCAGTACTAAATTTTGAATTTGTAGTTTGCAAAATTAGGCCTACTTTTGAATGCCAATCAGCACTAAATATTGAAATCTTGCGATATTGAAGCTACATTGATTTTCAATCAGTATTATATTTTGAATTTCGCAGTTTGCAAAATTAAGGCTACTTTTGAATGCTAATCAGCACTAAATTTTGAAACGTTGCGATATTGGGCTACTTTGAATTTCAATCAGTATTACATTTTGAATTTCGCAGTTTCCAAAATTAGGTCTACTTTTGAACGCCAATCAGCACTAAATTTTCAAATCTTGCGATATTGGGGCTATTTTGAATTTCAGTCAGTTGTAAATTTTGAATTTCGCAGTTTGCAAAATTAGGGCTACTTTTGTATGCCAATCTGAATTAAAATTTGAAATATTGCGATATTGGGGCTACTTTGAATTTCCCTCTATATTTAATTTTGAATTTCTTAGTTTTGAAAAATATGGGCTACTTTTGAATGCCAATCAGCACACAATTTTGAAATATTGTGATATTGGGACTGCTTTGAATTTCAATCAGTACTAAAGTTTGAATTTCGCAGTTTGCAAAATTATGGCTACTTTTGAATGCCAATCAGCATTTTATTTTGAAATCTTGCGATATTGGGCTACTTTGAATTTCAGTCAGTATTAAATTTTGAAATTCGCAGTTTGCAAATATAGGTCTACTTTTGAATGCCGATCATCACTAAATTTTGAAATCTTGCGAAATTGAAGCTACTTTGATTTTCAATCAGTACAAAATTTTGAATTCCACAATTTGGAAAATTAGGGTACTTTTGAATGCCAATCAGCACTAAATTATCAAATATTGCGATATTGGGGCTTCTTTGAATTTCGGTCAGTCCTATATTTTGAATTTCGCAGTTTGCAAAAATAGGGCTTCTTTTAAATGCCAATCAGCACTAAATTTTGAAATCTTGCGAAATTGAAGCTACTTTGATTTTCAATCACTACTATATTTTAAATTCCGCAGTTTGCAAAATTTGGTCTAAATTTTGAAATCTTGCGATATTGGGGCTACTTTGAATTTCAGTCAGTAGTAAATTTTGAATTTCACAGTTTGCAAAATTAGGGCTGCTTTTGAATGCCAATCTGAATTAAATTTTGAAATATTGCGATATTGGTGCTACTTTGAATTTCCGTCTATACTTAATTTTGAATTTCTTAGTTTTGAAAAATCAGGGCTACTTTTAAATGCCAATCAGCATTAAATTTTGAAATCTTGCGATATTGGGGTTACTTTTAATTTCAGTCAGTACTAAATTTTGAATTTCGCAGTTTGCAAAATTAGGACTATTTTTGAATGCCAATCAGCACTAAATTTTGAAATCTTGAATTTCAGTCAGTACAAAATTTTGAATTTCGCTACTTACGACATTCAGGCTTATTTTTGCATACCACATACTATTGCATTTTTAAGTGTATCGTTGCGACATTGTTTGCAATTTGCGTTTCAAATTTAATAAATGATTAAATCGTTAAGAGAAAATGCTATATGAAATGAGTCGTTAACATATATCTACGAGATTTTCAGATAAATATTATTGCTATTATTGGTGGTTTGATCGCCACCTTCCTGTTGATTCATATTCCAGTACTTTTCTAAGAAATGGTCCATAGAAGTCATATTCCTGTCTCTGCACATATCATTGGTTTCTGTAGTCAAAAATGCAGTCGATTGTTCTGTTCACTGTAAAATCCCCTTTGCCATCACAGTCATATGCACCTCTGATTCTTTTTAAAGCTTAATTTCCTATTTATCTATATTTCTGAGATGACGTATTGCAATTATTTATATACTATTTACATTATTCGGACTATCCTCCTCATCTTTGTTGCCAGATTCACAACGTTTCAGCCGTTGTACGCTCCAGCCTTCTTCAGGATGTGTCTATATTTCTGAGATGAGGAACTACGCTATTTACATTGCTCGGACCATCGTCCTTGTTGCTATATTCACAACGTTTTGGTCGTTTACGTTCCGATCATCTTCAGGTGACTGGAATTTCGAACTGAACCCCTCATTTCGTTCACTGGGGTAGATTATTCTAGGTTCATAAGTCACGCCTCTTCCAGATGTCCCAGGATTAGTTATCTCACTTTAACTTAAATCTTCTGAGTTTTTGTTCACCTCTGCTTTAGCTAGGTATTGACCTTACAGTTCTTCGGGTGAAGCCACTTGGTTCAACCACTTTTATCCACTGAGCCATGGTTACAGCACAGATGAATTCCCAAACATAAATTCATCGAGAGAGTTGTCAATATCTCATGAAAAATATATATGCATTAAAAAAGTTTTTGCGATGTTTTAATCGAAAACGAAGTCATATTTTTTTCGAATCATATTAATTAAACTTTAAATCAGCTAATGTTCCTCAAATAAAGCTTCAGAAAATTATATTTTATTTTTTAAAGAGAATTTCGTTGTGTTGACAAATTTATCACTAGGAACAATTTTAGAGTTTTTAAAAATAAAAAAGCTCATTCCAATTAATTAAATTCAGTTTGAAATGAAGCAAAATATTTTGCTTATTGGAAATATTAAATTTAATTTATGACCTTGAAATTAAGACTAAAGTAATATCTTCAAGAAAGATTTATCCATTTTTAAAATGAATTTTAAACATCAGATATCGCTTTTCATGTATATATATATATATATATATATATATATATATATATATATTAGGTACCTCCATTCATTTTCGATACTTAAGTTAAAATGAATTTTTAAATACGAAAAATGGTTTCATTTTCAAATGCTTTCATTTTAGCTCGAATTGAAAGCTAAATAATTAAATTAACTATTTCCAGTAATGAAAATATTCTGGTGTATTTCAAACAGAAATTATGTTGATTGGAATCTCAATTTTTGTGTGTTTTAGTTAAAATATTAAAAACGGGAATTTTATTTTTTTTGACAGATTGACATATTTGTGAAGAAAAGTTCATTCTCGGTTTTAATTATGTTTCAAATATAAAATATCCATCTATATCTAAATCTAAACTTATTTATAAATGAAACTTTTTCTCTCTCTGTGTGTGTGTGTGTGTGTGTGTGTGTGTGTGTGTGTATGTATCCGTTACCTATAGACTCCAAAACGGCTGAACCGATTTTCTTGAAAATTTACACAGTTGTACGGGAAGCTTCTGCGTGTATTCTTAGCTAGGTTTTGTGTCAAGATAACCCCGATAAATATCGAAAATCGATAATCGAAAAAATCGGGTTATAGAAGGAGTGGTCTGATTTTAATCAAATTTGATACACTCATAGACAAAGACATAAGAAACAACATTCAGAAGTTTCAATGTTGCAATTCTTACAATAGTGCAGAAAATCGATAATATATATATATATATATATATAAGGCAAGATGCTTTTGTGTGTTTCTGTTTATCTGTCAGTATGTCCTTTATACAAATCCACAATTTTTATCCGATTCTCACCAAACTTCACACAAATATTCTTCAGGCTGAGTCTGAGCTCCAGGACCATGGATTAGATTTAAAGCTTTCATTACACCCGAGCAACGCCGGGCTATACTGCTAGTACGTTATATTAAGCAAATTAGAAAATGCAAAGTTAAATTAATCTGATTCGAAACAAATATTACAGCCTGAAATGTAGTGTATAATCATTTCTTCGGTGGCCTAGTTTTTCTGACGTGTTAATTGATTACTGACAGGTCGACTTGCTGACAAGAGTTGACATAAATTGCTGAAACCTAAGTGAATGTTTTGTTTTTGCTATTTAATTATCTAGTAATAAAAAATAAAATAATATTTTCAGCAATTATTTACTATTTGTTTTGTTATGTTAGCTTTATAGTTTGAAGATGTTTTCTGAAGAAATAAAATAATATAATCTTTTTTAAGTTAATTTAAAAATCAAGGCAGTCAATTAAGTGCCATACGTGATACACTCTTGGGCGATCATGTTTCGAAAGAGACATGACTGACTGGGCAGAAGATTATCCCGCAGTAGGTTGCCATTGCTTTCTGCGGAAGACTGGTTGCCGACCAAGACTATAGAACCTAATCTGTCCTGTTATTTAACCCATAACTAGAGGGAAGAGACGGAGTAATACCTTTCCCAAGGGTATTCGCGCGTAAGTGAATGCAGGGAATTCAACTGGAATTCGAACTCGGCTCCCCGATTTCTCGTTCCAAACCGATATGCACTGCACCACAATGCATATCCTAAAAAACAAGTATATGAGATAATAATCCTTTAGCATTTTTTAATTCTTTAAATTTTGCTCAATCCAATTTGTCCAAAAACCACAACAAAAATAGATAAATAAATAATGTAGAACCTTTTTTGATGGCCATTGCGATAATTCCCAAAGGTTAGATAAAAAATGGTCAGACATGACAATTCTTCGAATGAAAGAAAATAAAGTTTTATTGTGAAAATCTTTAAGTTCAATCATGAAAGCTATTTCAATTTTTTAAAACTCATCTTTTTTAAACCTTAGATATAATGAATTCAACATCCACATCTAATTTAAAGATTGAAGAAACTAGGAATTAAAAAAATAATACTTACTTTAAATTTTGAAGGGACGACTTGCAAAGTCTGATGAATTTAGAAACGCACTAATAAAAAAAACATTAGAGTGAAATTAATGAATTGAAAACAACCGAAAATTTGATACGAGAGTTTTTTAATTTTTTTAAACACGTTAACCTTTAAATCAATATGTCACTTACGAAACACCATACGTAAAAAAAGAAAAAGAAAAATGATAATGTTTACACAAAAAACAAACATTTTAAAAATCTTGGTGCGTTAAGATTTATATCCAGCTTTGCAATTTTAATTAGTAAATATAATCATCACTTAATAACTCAATCACCTAACCGCAACAAGGCTTTGAAGAATTTTGAAAATATTATTTTAAACTTTATAAACTTTTATAAATAAAAAGTAAAGAAATAAAACAATTCCTGTAAAAATTCATTATTCATCGAAAACGATTTTCCTTCAGTCGATAATGTCCGTAATAATTCTTATTTATAAAAGTAATGTAAATCTTATATAATTAATAATGTAATAGTTTCATTGGATTTTTATTTTATTATTCGGAGCAGATTTTTGGGAAAGTTGTAACTGTTTAAAAAAAAAAAATAGAATAGATAATTTTCATTGCCCACTGAGTCTTGCGTTTAATTAATTAAACAAATTTTGGAAACGGTATTTAATTTCTTGAAATTTGATGAATTTACTTAGAGGTGGGGTAACAGATATAAAAAAATATTTTTACCAATATTTTCTAAAAATAATAATTTCAAAAATTATTTAATTCATTTGTGTATAAGACCTCAAAGTTTAATTAAAACCCAACAATTATTTAAATTGAAAAATTAATACAAATCATTGTTCCTTTGTATTTTTAAAATAATTTTTATTTATATATTTATTTATTGTGTATTTGAAGTTTTTTTTTGTATGGTAATTTCTATGTGTACATTAAAATGTCATGCGTTTCGGGGCTTCTTCCCATTACAGGAAAATATTTTGTACAATTATGCCACTTGTGATCAACATATACTTATCTCGCATCTGTCAATCTGTCAACACATTACAAATACGGTGGGAAGGTTAGAAAGTTCAATTCTGTGTTTAAGAAATAGTTTCATTTGAAGTTTCATGCTATAAATAAGTAATACTTGTGTAAATCACGTTAATTTAATATCAAATTTTTTAATGTTTAAAAAATAATGTGTCACAGATGTATATTTAATTTTTTGCAAGATTTTAAATCCGAGAATTAACTTTAGTTTACAATGACCAAAAAATTGAAAGATTAAAAAAAAATTGAAAATTTTTAAATTCCAATCAAAATAATTTCTTTTTGAAATAAACCAGAGTATTTTCCTTACTGGAAATAGTAAATTTAATCGTTTATCTTTCAATTAAATCTAAAATAAAAGTTTCAATTTTTTTTTATTTTGAAAAATTCAGTTTAAATGTTAGTTATCGAAAATGAGTGGAGTTACCTATATATATATATATATATATATATATATATATATATGTCACATATATGGCTTATATATATATATATATATATATATATATATGGCTTAAATTTCTTTACGGCGCAAACCTTTGTGTTGTGAGGTCGCCCCTTTTTGTACATAATAATGAACTCTCCTGATGTGTACATATAATTCTGCCTATACAGAGAACGGCAGTTGGGTAGTTGTAGAGTTGTAAAAAGTTTAGTAAGGAGTCAGTTGGTCAGTAAGTTGGAGTTGTTTGGATATAGATTCATTACCCGGACATACAATTTCACTGCAAAACTGTATATGTTAATTTCTACTAATTGTATTCCTGAATTGACTAACCTGTGTTCCAGTTTGTATATCTTGTTCAATATAACTTACAGTTTCTCTCTCCATATCTGTTTTTGTTAATCATTATTTTGTGTGGTTCCCCACCCGGAATCCATATCATTTAGCAATATATCTTTTTTTAGTAAACCACTAAAAAACAATAATCTTGACATTACGTTTCATCACAACTCAAAACGTTATATATATATATATATATATATATATATAAAGAGAGAGAGAGAGAGAGAGAGAGAGAGAGAGAGTAAGAAGACGTGGCAGATTATGAGGCTTATCCTAGACTTCAAGAGATTAAGATAGTAGCGATCGAGGAAGCGTCTTCTCGGGTGTCTGTTTCACTAAGTAGCGGTTCTATGGAAGAAGCTGTCTTAATGGATCTTCCTTCTTACAAATGGAATACGGCTGATTCGGGAGATAGTGAGTCTTGGCTGTGAATGTCTGAACTAGTGACACTATGGAATGTAACTCGTCAGAACGGTTACTATGGATATAGTGATTGAGTAGCATGAGGTTTATAATGTTTCGGCTGGTGGACTGGAAAATAATTCATCACCCACAAGGCAGCGTAGACGCCTTTGAATTCTATCAAAGATGGAAAGAAAGTATTGGCCAGCTCTACCACAGATATGGCGCCAGTCATCCAAAAAAAGCGACAACTATTAATTGAAAATAATGGTGAATATACATTTGATTTAAGTGCAATTTTACTTAATAAATAAAATTTATTAAAAAAGAAATTATTTATGGTGCAATATTAATGTTAATATTATTTGTGACACTGTGCTAAAATGAAGTTAAATTTTAGTAGTAGTATTCCTCATGACCTTGAACCAAACAATATGAAATTTAATAAAGCAACCGTCTTTTTTAATAAGAAAATTTCCAAAGACTTTTGGAGTTTCTCTGTCTTCGCAATGTATTTACAGGCCATTCAGTCTACTCACTTTCATGACTTGCCAACCAAAAATCGGTAGCATCAAAGAACAGGGTCCTGTGATCTTTTCTCTTTTTTCCATGATTGATCCTTCCACAGAAGCCTTCTTCCTGTTCTCTCTCTCTCTCTCTCTCTCTCTCTCTCTCTCTCTCTCTCTCTCTTTTCATCAAAGACTCTATCAAACTTAGTTTGACAATCAACCCACGCGAAACTGCTTTCTGTCAAGAAAAACAGTTCCTTTCCTTTCCGGTAAATATCTTACTCTAAGAAAATCTCCGACAAGGTCGTGAATGACACAAGGCTTCATTTGTTGAGCAGCCGGTGAAGATTAGATATATGAGTAAAATTACGTACTGTATTATCACAAGTCCAACGGTCTAAAGGGTTAAAACGTTGATGGCGTAAATCTGGATTCAATCCTTGCGCAGGGTACTGCGGATGTTCCCAATCGCAAAGGCTAGCAATAACTGAAAAAGAGGAAGGCCTCAATTTAAACTGATGCCAGGAGGATATGGCTAAAAACTTTAAGACAGTTCTCGGAAGTGCTGCTAGATAGTGTTTCACTTATTTCCTGAACGCTTTTTTGTAAGACAGTTTAAAAAAATGCCTCCAAACTGCTCGTATCATAATGAATGTATCCACCACTATGGCATCGTAAACAAAAGATGCAGCTAAATAGTACTGCTGGTGGGTGATTTGATTTAGGATGTATGTAAATTGGGTTAGCATTTACATACATCCTAAATCAAATCACCCACCGTCTATTATTATTAAACACATACCATACTCTGTTGGACACAGAATAAACAACAATTCTTCAACAGAGGACATTTTTTATAAACACAATCAATACTCCAATACTGCCCTAAAACAGCGGCTATAAATACAATGACATTAAATATTATAAGCAAAATATAATAATACCAGGCATAATAGAATTAGAAAAATAATTTTGTACACGCCATCATTTAACCAAATGGTTAGTACTAAGTTAGGCAATTAATATCTTAACCTAGTTCAGAAACACTTCCCAACTAATAACCCCCTTAGCAGAAATTTTAATAAGAATACACTGAAATTTAGTTATAGCTGCACTGGTAATCTTGAAATGATAATTAAAAAAAAAAAACATTACAATAAAATCCTAACAAAATTAGCGATCAAACTCACCCTATTATAAATAACGACAATAATACTAATACTTGCAATTGTCGTAACCCAAATGAATGTCTTCTGCAAAATAGATGACTTACAAATTCTATAGTTACCATTTCCACTACAGAAAATCCTACTCTTATCAGAAAGTATATTGGAAGTACTAAAAACACTATTAAGTCGCGATTTTATCAACATAAGCTAGCCTATAATAATAAAATCTATAGTTACTCAACTTCACTTTGCAAATACTATTGGTAATAGTAAAACGCTAATAAAACACCTACAGTAAAATAGAAGATATCAAGAAAAGCTAGAATATTAAACCGTTACATGAAAAAAGTTTTCTTTGCTTACAAGAAAAAAATTGAAATAATTAAATTCCCGAAAACTAATTTATTAAACCAACATAATGAAATGACTACTTCCTGCCACCGTAAGATTATTCACACTCTTAAATATATCTGCAATTGTCTCAAACTGTTTACTATATGCTATAATCGATAATCTATAATCCTACCGCTTTTAGTTAATTATATATACTTTAAATCTAACCTTAATTACCTGTTACACTGCTGTTTACGCATACTTTCACTGCCCGTTAATTCTAAAATCGAGTAATTCCGCCTTTAATAACTAACTTAATTACTTCACGTATTTTTCCTTACATTAAAAATGTTTTATATTAACAACACCCTTTAAGACAATTATTTTATTGTTTCAATTTCAATCTCGTCTCATTCAAACAATATACTGGCTACATATTTGTTCAAAACTTATTTAAATTAACACAGACTATCACTTCCTGTCATCTCGCATAAATGTTTCCCTTTAATATCTCAATATTCATTGGTCTACACCCACAAATCTTCTAAGATAGATAACCTTCCACACCACTTCATTCAAAGTATATGGTATCATTTTTTTAATTTTAATTTTAATTTTTTTTAAATTATTTTATTTATTTTATTCAAAACTTTCTTATCAATGTAGGTATGCCCCCGTAACTAAACCTCATTTTACAGCCTGACGATGGCTCATTGAGGACTGAAACTTGATAGCCTTCAAGTTGCAGTATGTTATTGTTATAACTATAATGATAACTCTATATCTATATATGCTCTACATCTGTATTGAGCACTTTATAAAAAGTATGGACGGTAGAATATATATTCATTAGTTTAAACCACTTAGATAGATAGATAGATAGATAGATAGATAGATAGATAGATAGATAGATAGATAGATAGAAAATTTATCTTATATATATATATATATAAATACAACAAATTCACATAGTAACCATATAATTTGAATTCCTCTTTGGTAGACAATTTAATTAATTTATTTGTCCACCAGAGTCAAAAAATAAAATCCTGACTAGACATAGAATTCTACTTCACAGCCCTTCAAAAATGATACCCAGATATTTTTTGTTTTTAATCATCTCACCCCAAGCAAGGCATTCCACTGCCACTCTTGCGCATGGGGCTACATCGGGGAAGGTAAAGAGAAGGAGTGGCTAAACATAGGGAATCTCAGGAGGAAGGTGACAGATGAGTAAGGATACTGAGGATGAGGGTTGGGCAGATGGGAAGAGTGTTTGATAGAATGGGAGCAGATTAGTGTGTTAGGAGGTGTCTATTGACCTTACATTTAAACTCCTGGAGATTGTATCCGTCGGGGAAGCAATCGTGTGGAAGAGAATTCCACAGTCGGGAAGTGCGAGGAAAGAAACTGTTGGAGTAGAAGTTGCGGTTGCATTTTATCGGTTTCACTGTAAAAGGGTGGGATCTAGTTGCTAATCTAGTATCTCGTGCAAATTCGTATTTAGGGGGCACCAGTGATCTAAGTTCATCGGAGCAGAAGCCGTGAAAGTATTTATAGAAGAGACACAGGGAAGCCACGTCGCGCCGGTGGGAGAGAGACTGCAGGCGGTCTGCCAAGTCGGTATCTATCACATTACAGACCCTCCTCTGAACCTTATCAAGAAGCCCGAGGAGAATAGCAGGGGCACCCGACCAGATATGGCAGCAGTATTCAATGCACGGGCGGATGGTAGATTTATATATGCCAAGATGAAGAAAAAAATACAATGAAAAAGCATTTAAACATCTTCCACTACACATCATTTCAACCTCAACACTAAACGATTACACACAAATAAATAAAAGTCTAGAATTGTTAATCGAAGAATCAAGTTCCAATTCCAGTTGGGTTCGTTATATTCACTTATGAGCAAATACTCTTGAAAAGGGTATGGATCCACCTCATCTCCCCCAGCTCTGGGTTAATTAGTAAGACTTGTATAGCCAAACTATTAATACACACAAAAAGTAAAATAAAATTACGCACAAAATTTTCAGATATCAGCATTAAATAACCCATAGAGATTGATATCCCGCTAAACAAGACCAACCAGACTTTTAAGGTGCCCATGTTTTTCTTTTCAGATGTTGTAGAAAGCGAAGAAAATGTGAACTGCATCATGATTATCAGAATGAGACAGAGTGCAGATTCCACATTATTACGTTTAAAATCGGACTAGAAATTGCGTTAATCTTCATGTTAAAGGACATTTAATGGTGATGCTGTAACAAAACTCTAGGTGTGGCGTTATTGCCATGTAAAGTGATATATCTACAGAAAGAAAAGTGGTCATTATAATATACAGCATATTATTTTTACATAACTGCTTCATTCCTTCTAGATTAAGTTGTAACCATACAGTGTATTGGTATTAACTCTTTTAACTGGTTTATATCATATGACCTTCAAAAATAAGCCTTTTTCACACTGGTATTAAATAAAATCACAACTTATTATAGGATTTATTCGATTTAAAGTTGAAGTGACTTACGACAGTAATAGAACTACGTCGTTACTCGTGTACTACTTATATTTATAAATGTAGGTATGTTTTTGCTCAGTACGAATCAATATTGATCGGTCTAAAACTTTTAGAATAAATTAATCAGGACTAACGTTTCAACAAGAACGTCATATGCACATTGAATGTCACTTTTGAAGCCAGCTGAGATGGCAAGGAGACAAAATAAGCAACTGATATTGTTGTTGTTGTTTTCTATGCAGTCTCCCTTCAGGCGATCATGGCCCTCCATATCTTCCTATCTCTAATGGCTCTTAATACGCTTTCTCCTGTCACCCCACTCAAAGCCCGCTCTGTCATCCATTTGTTTAAGTATTGTCACGTGTTGCTTTCCCCTGTCTCTCTTCCTCTGTCTGACATGAGAATATCAGATTCTCCAAGCCCTCTTTCCTTATTACTTGTCCAAGAAACTTCATCTGTCTTTTCCTGATGTTAAGTATTAGTTTCTTTTTTGTTTCCATCCTTTCCAAAACCTCATCATTGCTGCCTTGTTCGGTCCATAGTATCCGCACCATATTTTGGTTGTTTCATCTCTCCTTTGTCTTTAATAAGATTGTCCAGCATTCACTGCCATATTGAAGCACAGAAATCACATACTTTTTTCTTTGTTTCCAGCGAAATTTTCATGTTTTTCAATACTCTACTCAGCTTCCTAAATGCATCCTTGGTCATGTCACTTCGCCTTCGAATGTGAAGTTCTTGGGACTTATAATCAGGAAGGAGCAGTTGGAGAATCTGAAAAGCAAGGTTCCATTTTGCCTTTAAAGCGCAGTGACTCGTTCAAATTCTCTCGAAAGGCATATCTGCCCAGTTTCGTATCTGTTGTGGGATCTCCCCTTTTTGTATATGATAATAGACTCGACTGAGTATACATATACCCATGCCATAGAAAGTTGAGGGTAGAGAGAGTATTCGTAGAGATCCGTGCCAGTTATCTGGGAGTACCGGAACTGATACGTAAGTTACCGAGAGATACCGAAGTTACCCAGAGACTACAACATCAGAAGTCAGACTACCTCTGAGCTCCACCCAGCTAGAATAATATACACGGATATACTATTTCCAATGACTTCACTTCAAGACTTGTATATATTTATTTCTTACTAATAGTATTACTGGATTTACTAACTTGCGTTCAAGTTTGTATATTACGTTTAATATAACCTACTTTTCTATCTGTTTTGTTGTTCATTATTTTGTGCGGTTCCTCACCCGGAATTCACAACAGTACCGAAAGATAAATAAAGTAATTTCTAAAAAAAAAAAAAAAAAAAATTAAGCATTTTATTCTTTAATCTTTAATCTAAGATAATTTTATTTCTTTAAACGTTATTTATGATTGATGCCAGTATTTGAGTAGACGCCCTGTTTATTTTAAACAGTATTTCTTTCGTCTACCAGCTTATGTATTTAAAAATCTTATTAAAAGATATGTACCTTCAGGCAGGATTCGTACCTGCGGCTGCCCTTGCAGGAGAAACCACTGCCTTTTACCGAAGTGCTTCACAATCAATCATTGTTAAAAGGTTCAGCTTTCATCGTTAAAAAATGAATCGTTGAAAATCATTCCTATATATGCTACAACCATCACAACATATTCAATTTGCAGTTACCTTCCTCGACATTCTAATATCAATGATTTCTGAATGCATCAAGAAGAAAGTTATTTCCGTTCCTAGAATTTCAATTATTCCCTTTGATGTGCCAAGCCATGATCGCCGATGTCCTGAAATACATGGCTTATGGTAAAAACAAAGCTTTTCCACGTTCATCACCAAATCACAAGGTCAGGCGTTGAAAGCAGCTGGTTTGCAGTCGGATGAAGCCCGCTTCCCTTGCGTAGAAGCTCGATATTGGGTGCTAACGCGTGCGAAAGTACAAAATAGCTTTTTATAAAGGATCCTAACTTTACTATTTTTATGTAAAAGCCACTTAATTTTGAAAGAATTATCTGCCATGTTTTCAACATATATTAAAGAAAATATTTCGTCTGAAATAATTCTAATTCAGGCACATGTTTTTTAAATTCGTTTTCCTCTTGCTTAAGTGGTCAACAATGCGTGCTTGTGTTCTGGGGCTAAACAGGACATCCTGCCAATTTATATATATATATATATATATATATATATATATATATATATATAGAGAGAGAGAGAGAGAGAGAACCAAAATGTGACTGATTCCCTTTAATTTAACTCATCAGATAGACATTGGAAAACTGCATGTTTGGCGTTATTTTTGTGAATCTAGAACTAAAACCACTTCTTTTTCAAATAGAAATGCGTACTTTTAATTCGTTTTATCGGCTCTTTTATTGCACTAATTTTACTCACACTTGTAGGTAACTCCAGTAATTCGCGGTAAAAACACCATAGCGTAATGAAAAAGGCCACAAACTTAACGAAAATAAAGTTTTATCGTCAAAATGTTCATGTTATTATTTAGAAGAAAGACCAAAGTATTTTTAAATTATTTTTTTGAAAAATGTTTAAATCCTTTCTAACACGTTCGAAATTTTGGTTAAAATCTTGTTTGGTTTACGTCATCGCCTACTCTTACTATTAACATTAATTTTTTTTGCGCGTTTTTTCCGTAGAAAACACATTAATTTGGAAATTCTTGTAAAAATCAAATAATTGTCCGATTTTAATGAAATTTTCAGTACTTATTCACAAATGAATGAAACTATTTTTTCTTTTTTCTTTTTAGAAAATATTCGTAAATTTTTTTTTTAATGTGTTACCAACAACTTACTTAATTTCATGAAATTTCGCACATAAACTTTTCGTTCTCTGACAATATTTTCTCGGAAGTAAGAGTCTTTGGAGATTGTAAATCATCTACTTTTTTTCTAATTAGTGCCAAATAAATGAAAATCTGCTCTGAATTGAAAAATAATGAATCCAATAAAACTATGACATTACTTAATTAGAAAAGCTTCTAATTGCTTTTGTAAATAAGTAATATTAAGGACATTATCTGAAGAAATAAAATTTTTTGATGAATAATGTATTTTTACAATAATTTTTTCCAAGTTTTTTACATTTTAATTATAATAATTTAATTGTTTAAAATCTTGTAAAATTCTGTATTTGTTTGTTCCCTGGGGTTATATAACAATTAAGTGAAAACGAAATTTACAAGTCCAAAATTGCAAAGATTATTAAACGTGGAGATGCCGAACTATTTTTAAAATAATTTTTATTTACTTAATACGTTTCTTATTTTCATGTATGGCTGACTAAAACTGCGATTATTATGAAAAAGTCATGTAATTTAAGATTTTTGTTCCTTTCCTTAGATTTATGAAAATTACTTTTATGTTAATGCGTAGAAAGCTGTCATCGCCTCGTCATTCAATCCGTCAAACAATCCGTCAAACGTTCGATCAGGTGAACACGACCAATCGTTAATAATCGGTTGTATCTTACTTTTTTACGCTATAAATAAGTAATATTTATTTAAAAATAGATTCATTTAACTTTCAATTTTCTAACTTTACTAAAATAAAGTGTCAGAAATCTTTTGAAATATTTTTAAAATCGATGAATTTTTGTTTGTTTCCAAATGTCTTGAAATTAAGAAAATGGCCGCTTTTAAGAAAATTTTAAGAAATGAAAATTAAATGTGACCTTCCAATCTATGTCATTTTTATCTGAAATACACCAGAATTTGTTACTTAATGGAAATAATAAATTTAATCATTAAGATTTTAATTAAATCTAAAACGAAATCTTCAAGAATGTTTTTCTTTCATTTTAAAAATTTCATTTTAAACTTAGGTATCGAAAATTCATGCCGAAAAAGTGGCGGTACCTACTTTTATCGTATTAATTTAATTAGCACTTTTATATGTCAGTTCGAGTCTCCTTTTTATCATACCGGTTTCATCCACATTTTATCAGGCGAGTTTTATTCACGCTTCTATTATGCTAATTTAATCCAAATTTTTATCACACTGCTTTCAACCATACTTTTATGAATGGCATGAATCAATGCCATCCAACCAGTTATAGGTTAACTAGTAGGTTTTGTATATTGAAATATCTTTGTTATTCTCAAAAGATTATTAATGCAATATTCACATGCAGTAAAGAAAATATTAGTACAATGTTGCGTGTTAAGTTTAACAAAAGGTAAAAAAAAATGATTGACTCAGAGATAAATCACGGACATATATTTAATTTACAAAACACAGCAAATAAAATATTTCCAAATATACAATTTTTGTTGCATTCAAAACAAAAAACATTGAATTTACTACTGTCATGTGTTACGAGGAGAGAAGGGGAAGGTAAGGTGTCAAGTATCTTTACCCAGTTAAATCGGCGTAGAAGTTAAGTGCTATACTTTTTTGGAAATCCTCAAATGAGTATATAAACAATAATTTTAATTATGGTCAATGAAAAAAATATATATTTACCCCTTTTGTTCCATGAGGTTCTCTTTCAGGTTTTAGTTGGTCGACAACTTTTTATAGATTCTTTCGGCTGCATATAAATCCTTGAATCACAAACAGGAGTTGATAACAATAGGAAACTCTGGTAACAACTGACTACTCACTGCCTAAAACATATTTTTATAGGGGCTAACACCTAATTTGCATATTTCTATAACTTTTAGAACTCTCTAGATTTTACTGGAACATTAAACAATTTTCCAAAATGTTCTATTCCTAATTTTTCTATTTTTACGACTACTTCATGAATTAAAAAAACTTTCTTGGAATAACACTTAGGACTCAATAGAATCCCTTGCTATAACTTTTTATAGATTATTAATATTATTTTTATATATAAATGCATCCTCGTAACAGTAATACAATTAGGACTCAATAGAATCCATTACTATAACTTTTTATACATTATTAATATTATTTTTATATATAAATGCATCCTCGTAAAAACAATCAAAAACATCTTTCGGTTCTAAATATATCACAAAATGTTGATAAGACAAAACAGAAATATCACTCAAACAAATGTCATGCCAGTACAAGAAACATATTGCCTACTGAATTAGAATGTTATCAAAAACATACCAGCTTCATTGGTAGTTGTGAGGTCAATTCCTGATTTTAGAAGCGTTGAAAAGTCACATTCACTGGTTCAATGGAAGAAAGGAATACGCATGGTGAACACTTTATACAAAATGTCACCTAAATAGAGAAAACGGAATGAGAACAATCTACCTTCGTCGATTGAACAAAGTGTTTATGATGTAATGAATAAGTAATGAATATGTATACACCTTGGTTCTCCCTCACTGGAATGTGATTGGCTGATGTCAGCCATAAATATAGACTGAGGCAAGGACGCCCAGAGATCCAGAGGTCTATTGGTCTACCACTAGAGATCTGCCACTATAGGTCTACAGATCTTTGACTAGAGATGTACGACTATTGGTCTACGACTATTGACTACGCCTACGTCTCAGGACACTGCATACGACGAGTACCGTCATTACGTCTACGCACTAGATTGTTCTACTCGATTACATTTGCCTTAACCACTTAACTACCTCAAATTATATATATATGTTCTAAAATATAATTTATAATAAATATTCACAGCTCTATATATTATATATCGAGCACTGTTTTAAATTAATGTTTTAGACTTTGTAAAAAAAAATAGAAAATAAAAATTTTCTTCGTTCCTTATTCACACGGATATATATATATATATATATATATATATATATATATATATTTCCGGAACATATCAGTTCAGCTTGAAATTCGCTTAGTACGAAGATAGAAGCCTGAAGAATGCCAGAAAGTGAAATGGCAGAAACGTTGTGATTTTCACAACCACGATAATTAATTATTATTATAACATTCACTTACGACGTGGTTTAGTATTTTCTTTTTTTTTTAATACAAAGACATCAATGCGGAGACTTAGAAAAAGATATGAAGAAATGTGCTCTGGTATATTATCGACTGTTTGAAAGAATTCTTGCAGTTAGGAAAAAGAAAGCCATTTAACATATCCATCAAAATCTACCAAAATTTTCCTTGTCTTTTCTACAAATAATTTTGACAACTGTTCCGACAAGCTTTTTTTTTACTGATGCTCTTACTACATAAATTTAAGCGTACCACTAAAAATAAAGAAAAGACAGGAAACAACTGCATTGTGGTTCTACAGAAAGATGCTGAGGATGCCATGGATGGGGCATGTAAGCAACGACGAGATTTAGGCGAAGCAAACAAAAGGAAAACTTATACTTGACATCATGAAGAGACAACTCATGTTTCTGGAGCATGTAAGGAGGAAGGAGGGTTCGGAGAATCAAATACTCTAGCGGGGATGGAGTGAAAGAAAGATAGGGGACACATACTTGATAGGCTTGAGCAGGTGAATGGCCGAACAGAATTTGGGAGAAGTAACATGAGCAAAAATATTAAGGGCGACAAGGGAAAGGGATAAGTGATCGCCTATTTCCTGAAATGACACGGCACATAAAGAAGAAAATTAGATTCATTTACAGATCTGGAATACCAGCCGTAGCGCAATATTGGAGTGTTCGTCTTCAGTGCGGGGGGTTGCATGTTCGATCCCCAGCCTAGTCATACTAAAGACTTTTAAAATGGTAATCGACGCCTCTCTGCTATACACTCAGCAACAAAGAGAAGGGTCGAGAATAAATGGGGAAGTCAAAAGAAGTCGCGCCCACCCTTACCGTAAGGTAGCAAGAAAAAAGAAAAAAAAGTGAGCATTCTAGCGGTCGACTAACTTAACTTACAGAACTAGAACTCTATGTTGTTGCCATAAGGTTCCGGCCGATTCATTCTACGGCTATCTTCAGTTTTTTTTTGTCATCACAGAATGTTCCCTAGAAGTCAATTAAAGAAAGGAACAAGGGAAAGTGTTTCTTCAAAAAATAACTGAAAAAAATAAAATAAAAAAATAAAAAATAAATAAATAAAAAATAAATAAAAAAATAAAATTACAAAAAAACCCCCCAAAACGTTCAGTTATGCTATCAACTTATCGTAAAACCACGGCTGAAAATTATAGATCTCGTCATGCTATATATTTTTATTTTATTTTTTATAATTTGCACTTCAGATGTAAATTATGTAACTTAAGAAATAGGAATCGTGTGGGAATAGAATTTTGGTTTTGGTGCCATTCATTAGAGAGACATTAGCAGAATTTGCTTGGCGTGCATGTCAGATAATCGGAAGAAAAAAAGAGAGAAAAATATTTTTTTACAACTGCTTTTAGTTTTTTGCAGAAAGATTTTTAGAAACTGCAAAGACTTGTTATTTATTTTCGTCTGTCTCTTTCGATCCATTACTTGGGGCAATTCTGTTTTGTTTATTACGCATCAGTGGCGGATATCTGATGAGTTGAACAATAGAAGTATATATATATATATATATATATATATATATATATATATATATATATATATATATATTCATTTGGTTGTCTTTCTAGAATCGCCAGCTTAGGCGCGTTGCCATGGAAAATGAAAATGGTTTCTTTTTTTTTTCTCACTTGAAATAGATTTTAAATTTGTTCTTTATTTTCTGATGCTTAATAATTTCTTGCTTCAATTCCATCAGATTTGTTTTTCGAATCTGTTTTCCGTCAGAACGATGAAAAGAAAAGGGCAAACAAATTCAATAAATATCGATTATACAAGAGGCGGCAGATATATGCCCCATATATACCTCCCAGAAATGACTCTCACATAAAGTGAAAAAATTCGTCCCAATGGTGTCGTCATCTAGAAAATGAGTTACCATTAAGTGGGAAAAATTTTTGTGGAAAGTATATATATATATATATATATATATATATATATATATATACAAATCCTTGTATATAGAGATTTATTTTCCTCATATACTGTAACACTCTGTAATCCCCATGCATTTTAGTAAAATGAATGTCTTGCTTTGGGTAAAATAATATATATATATATATATATATATATATATATGTGTGTGTGTGTGTGTGTGTGTGTGTGTGTGTGTGTGTGTGCAAAGTAATTTCACCTTATCAGCCATTATTGTACTTGTGAAAAGCCATTGTCGCATAGGTACTTAAGAGGAGAGGGAGAGAGAGATGGTTAGAAAGACGAAGAATTTGAGAAATGGGGATATATATATATATATATATATATATATATATATATATAGGTACCTCACTAAATCACTGAAAAAACAACATAGTATGAATAAAAAAAGGCCCCAAACGTAATAAAAACGAATTCTTTCCATCAAAATGTTTACATTATTATTAAGAGGAAAGATCAAAGTATTTTTTAAATCATTTTTACAATTTTTAAATCTTTTCTCTTCTAACACGTTCGAAATTTTGGTAAAAAAATCTTGTTTGACTTTAGATAGCGGCTAACCTAATCGGTACGAGAGTTTACAATGTAAAACCTGCTATTACGTAACTATTTTTCTTTCAGGTGACCAACACATTAATATAGAAATTTTTGCAAAAATCAAATAATTGTCGGATTTTAATGAAACTTTTAAGACTTATTCACAAATGAATTCAATTATTTTTGAAATTATTATTTTTAATAAATCTTTGTAAAAATATTTTTTGTAGATTTGTTATTCTCCACCACATAAATTCATAGAATTTTAAGAAATTAAATTTTGTTGGGAGAATTGATTTTAAACGCAAGACTCATTGGGAAATATAAATCATCTATTATCCGTTTGAAAATTTCGCCACTATTCCCGAAAATCTGCTCCCAATAGTAAAAAAAAATGCTGTATAACTATGACATTATTTAATTTGATAAGATTTTAATTGGTTAAATAAATAATATAAATTAATGACATTCGATTAATAATGAAATTTTAAAAGAATTGTTTCCATTTTCTTTTTAATTATAATAATTTATAAGGTTTCAAAAATATTTTTAAAATGCGTCAAAGATTTGTTGGGGTTAGTTTATAAAATTATTAAGCGAAGATAATATTTACTAATCGAAAATTATAAAGTTTAATACAAATCGTTGTGCCTTCCTATTTTAAAATAATATATGTGTATTTTAATTTTTTTTTTTTTGTCTAGCAATTTCTATGTGTAAATTAAAAAGTCATGTGTATCAGAGTTTCCCCCTTCCCGGAAAAAAAAAATTGTACAATTATGTCACTTGTGATAGCTATATACTTTTATCTTATCTCGCATCTATAAATCTGTCAACGCATACGGTGGAAAGGTCAGAAAGTTGAACTTTGTGTTTAAGAAATAGTTTTATTCTAAATTTCATACTATAAATAAGTAATATTTGTGTAAATCAGATTAATTTAACTTTAAATTTACTAATTTTCCAAAAATAATGTCACAGATGTATAATTCATTTTTGCAAGATTTTTAAAACTGAGAATTAACTTTTGTTTCGAAATGTGTCGATCGCTAAAAAAATGGCCGAAAAATTGAAAAATTAAAAAAATCTCAAAAATTTTATATTTCAAACAATATAATTTCTGTTTGAAATACACCAGAGTGTTTTGCTTATTGGAAATAGTAAATTTAATCATTTAGCTTTCAATTAAAACTAAATCATTTTTAAAAGTTCAGTTTAAAAGTTAGTTATTAAAAATGACTGGAGGTACATATCTATCTATCTATCTATCTATCTATCTATCTATCTATCTATCTATCTAATTTTCTTTTATATTTAAAAATGATTTAATTTATATAGCGACACGGAAATTTCTGTTTCGATATTTTGCTTCGTCATAGTTAATGTTGACTTATTGTTGTGAAAACGATTTACATTTGAATGCATAAACCGATACGCATGCTATTTAAAAGGGTTGATATGAATGGAGAAAGGCAGAAAAAATTATGTGTGTGTTTAATTTAACTAATCAAAAATAAGTTCAAGTGCTAAAATTTGAAAATATAGGTTATATGTTTTGGGAAATACAGGTTTTCTTTTTTTCAATCTTAACAGGAAAGTGTCATTCAACTGATCCACCCTCGAAACTGTTGTCTCCCGGTGCAATGTATTTATTCTTGTTACAATATTATTGTTTTAGCTTTCTCTGTATCCCAGCATTAAAAAAAAAGAAAAGAAAACATTTTATATTTTTAATATGACATAAAGGGCCTTTGTGCATGATTATATTATTTTTATTTCGGTTGAGAGTGCATTCTTTTTTCAATTTTTTCATAAACTCTTAAATTGTAAAAAATATTAATACCTGTTTAATTAATACTATATTATAATACAAAACAAATTATCGGATATATGTATGTTAATGGATATTCTTTTACGAAAATTCTTTTAACTATATTCTAAGGTGAACATTTTACAATATCACATTTATTTAATAGCTTTTTATTTTTAAGAAATTTAATAACTTATAGTTTTTCGTATAGACACAAGGGACATGGGCCGTTTAAAGACTTACATATTCTTGCTTTTTAAAAATTTTTCCATTTTATTGTAGAAGTTTTACTTTTTTCTTTTAGATGCCAAAATATTTTGATATGGATGTTCTATTTCTGTACTTATTATTAAATCAAGAAGTATATTAATAAAATCTTTTATCAACAAATCCTTAATACCACCAGCATAATTCTTTTTCAACGAACCCTTAGTACTACCACATATATTACTAGGGTTTTCCGTAGAAGAAATAGTATATTGATAAACTATGGATTCTGTAAGGAACCTGTTTTCCAAAGGACACTCTATAAGGTTTCTATTATTACATTTATTGCTGTTTAAATTATTGACTTCCGTTTTTGGATGATTTTAATTTTCAATTAGGTTTAAATTTTTATTTAAAATATTATTATTATTTTTTTTTCTAATTTTATCCGTACAACTCTAACTTACTTTTTGAGTATTTTTATTAAAATTATGCTTAATGGATGAATGAATTAATATTTTCCGAATAATGATTTTATAATTATATTTATTCTATGCTCTAATGCGGAAAACTCGGAATTCTAAAACTGTTAGTTCTCTTTATATATATATATATATATACTCATGCGCAAATTAATTGAAACAACAGTTTCAGTTTCCTATCTTTCACATACGGTCAGTTTTAGACCCATTGGAGTGACAGGGTGCAATAGATTTCTATTTATCCCTAAGATTAGGTCATTTGCAGCACTGTGCAGTAATGTGAATCTATTTTCGGACTGTATGATGAAAATTGTTTAACTCCTGAAAAATGTTGTGTCATCCGTGATTGCATCAGATTTTTTATCACGCCCAGACACTATTGTCTCGACTGTCGATTAGTTGACCTACAGCTATTGTTAGTGATAGACGCTACTCCAAGGAAGCGTACGAAAAGGCAAACCTTACAGAGAGATCGCGGATATTGTTGGTGTTAGCCTTTCAACTGTCAGTCGTGTCACTAAGGCGAAAAAACAAACTGGATTCATCGGTCCAAAACGTAAAGGAAAATGCGAACGGAAGAGAAAAGCAATGCCAAAAGACGACGTATACGTGATCAGGGAAAATATTTAAAAAAATCCTACGAAGACATTATTCTTTCTGTTTCAATAAATTTGCACAAGAGATTATCTATCTATCTATCTATCTATCTATCTATCTATCTATCTATCTATCTATCTATCTATCTATCTATCTTAGTCTGTTTATTATCTCCCCTCTCTCTTTCTCACTTTTTCTTTACAAATCGGTCGAGTTTCGATCCCGGCCAGAAGCAAGTGGATGTGTCTAGCCACACTGATGAGCTGTGATACAGCGAAACAGGCTTGTATGTGGATGACTAATATATATATATATATATATATATATATATATATATATATATATTGTTTAATTAGTTTCTGGTCATAATAAGGTTAGATCAGTGCACATTTGTATTAAAAAATGTTCGATACAATTGTATCGTAGAATTTTTGAATATTCTTCATTTGTAAACGAGTTATTAGGCGACCTAGGTTTCTACCATGAGTGGTGTCTTCAGGCGATTTGCAATAATGATTTTACCGTTTACCGTTTTTTTAAGAACGCTTATGTAACGGTGTTTTTTTTTAACGCTCACGTGGCCGGGAAATTTTGAACGCGCAATTTTTAAAATTACAAAGAATTACGGCTTTTTCATTTATGGTTGTATGAACCTAGGAGGTATTTTTTAGTATGGCTCCATTTAGTCATAATTTCCGTTCTTTTGTTTAAGAGTTCGCTTTTGTTTGGGAATAGCATAATCTCTAATTTTTCTTCTTGGCACAGTCTACATATTTTGCCACCGTTGTAAGGATTGGCTGTTTTTACCATACTCCACGTTATCTGTAGGTCTTTTTCATATTTTGAATTTAATTTCCACACGTGGCTAACCAATTTTGTACAATTTTGTACAGCTTTTTAAGTTTTCTATTTTGAATGTAGACCTCTGATTAAACCACCTGGTCTTAAAGGTGTCTTTGGTTGAACCCAGATATATTTGTCTGTTTCATATATGAAAACAAACACTAAGCTAACATACATAAATACAAAATCCAACCATCTTAAAAGCATAATTAAACACATTCATAAAAGAATTGAACACAGAGTATCTAATAATTCATCAAACAAAACCATATTTGATGAAAAGAAAGATGCACTAAGAAAATCTGGCCATAAAAACATTTTACAATATAATTCTCAACCAAACAGACAAACAAAAAAAAACAATAATAGAAAACGAAACATTATCTGGTTCAACCAACCATTTAATTTAGAGGTAATTCGTTAAAAAACAAAAAAACAAAAATCACCGTAACGTGAGAGTTCTTAAAAAAGGGTATATATATATATACCTCGAGAATATTACCTTTACAAAATTTAAAAAAACATCAATATACCTTAGATACGTTGACGATATCCTACTGTTAATTAAAAATACTGACGAAATCCTACAACTTCAAAAACAGTTTCAGGATAACTCAGTCCTAAAATTCACCTATGAACTCAGTAATGACAACAAAATTCCTTTCCTCGATAGGAATCAACACTAATGGCAATAAGTTCACTATCTCACCATATAAAAAACCCACCAACAAAAATCCTTCCACACTTAATTATATTAGCGAATGCCCCCACTATTACAAATTAGCAATCATAAAAAATCTGCTACATCGAGCAAAAACCAACTCGTCTACAAAACACATCTTCCACAGTGAACTAAAAAACATAAAACAGACACTCATCAAGAATAATTTTCCTAACTACATAGTTGATGAACAAATACATTTCCTTACAAACCTGAACATGAAGAAAACAACACATGGTAATAACCCAACCAACCCCAAACATATCACTCTCTTATATCGTAGTCAAATGCACACCAACTACCAACTAGATGAAAATATCCTAAAAACCTCATAAACACTAATATCTCTCCGACAGACCCCAACAAAAGAATTAAATTTATCATATATTACGCTAAATCCACAACATCCAACTCAATCGTCCGCAACGACTTCTCCCCCACCGTTAGCGATTTGCAAAAAAACAATGTAGTGTATAAATTTAAATGCACCTTTCTAGAATGTATCTCTAACAAACTAAATAATACCTACATTGGACATACTACTAACTCGCTTTCGCGGAGACTTACATTGCACTTAAATGAAAATTCTAACATATTCCGACATTTAAAACACCACAGCTATCTACACACACTTCTTAGGAAAGCACTTGCTGAAAATACGCATATACTTAGACAAGAAAATAATAAACGAAAACTTAAAATTCTAGAAGCTATCTACATCAAACAGTTTAAACCTAGCCTAAATAAAATAAATTTCGACACCTCTACTAACATACTTCAATGCCTATAATCGACGGGAGAGGTCATACTTATTATACTTACCCCCTACACCATAGTAGCAGCAGTTCCCAGACCAATCCCTCATGCCACTATACACTCAATTGAACAAAAAACCCACTACCACCATTCCTTCTCGGCCTACAACCATGTGCGACACAAAAAATGGACCTGTCTAATTTTCTTTGTATAACTCCACCCTGTTAAAAATAATTTAAATGTTCTATGTTCACTGAACATTAAATGTTCATCCTTTAATAATGGCTTATGCAAGCCGAAAGCTCAGACCTGATAAAAAAATCAACAATTATTGCGATTTCTTGTCGTCTTTCCATGACAACACTATCAAGCTAATCAGATCATACGAACGGATCTTCCACAAAATAAATAGACAGAACTTGTTTATATTATTCAATGAAACCTATATATATATATATATATATATATATATATATATATACCCACATATTCATACACACATATACATACAATATTACAATCTAAAAAACGTTACAATAATATAATATAACTATAAACATAATGACTTTAAAAGATATTTGGGGTAAAACGTTTGCAACGGTAAATTCCAGATTTTTCTTCAAAAGAAACCACCTTTTTATGTTAAATTAATCTAAATTATAATTTTGATCTAGCTAAATTAATTTATACTTTTTCTTGTGCATGCATTTAAATATCAATTCGCTACGTTGATTAAGGAATTCCTTTGGATTATTGTATTTGATAATAATCAATTTCTTATCAAGGGGTAAATTACACCTGTCCCTGAAGTTGTTGGGACTGTTAGCATATTTTATTATCCTCCATTTGACCAGTGGGGTAAATCCTCATCCTTTATATCCCCGTAGTATTTAGACAGAGCAGTTTGATGTTTCAAGGAGCCGTTGAAAAAGAGCGTCTATGATTATAAAGTCTCTGTTTCCAACTACCAGCAGATATCCCTATATAAACTCTCTCTCTCTCTCTCTCTCTCTATATATATATATATATATATATATATATAATTATTGTTAATCAGTGTCTTGTTATTATTAAAGTTGACCAGTACACAGTTGTATTAAAAGTGCTCAATATATATATATTGTAGAGCTTTTGAATATGTTTAATTTGAAAAACGAGTTATTTTCACAACGTAGGTTTCAAAGTTTCGGTATCTTCAGGTGATTTATAATAACTGATTTTTTAACGTCTTCAAACATACAACAGGGATTTTTACGAACGCGCGACTGGAATTTTTAAACAACCGAACATTTCAAAATTAGGGGAAGTTACTCAAGGATCTTAAAAACTTTAATCCAGATTTGTATGATCCTAGGATGTATTTTTGTGTGATTACATCTGGACATTATTTCTGAATTTTCATTTAGTAATTTTTTTAATCTGGAAACAATATTATGGCTAACGTTTCCTCTTGACACAATCTGAAGGCGTCACTGCCCTTGTAAGGTTTGGCGTATTTTACTATACTCGATGTTATACCAGGGCCTTTTCCATTTTTGTTTAAATTTTCCATACGTGCTTAGTCAGTTTAGTACAATTTTTAAGGTTTTTCAGCTTGAATGTAGATTTGGGAATATTCCTTCTGTTTTTAAATATACCTTTTGTAGATCCGAAATAATATTTTCTTTGTCCATCGGTATCATCTACTTCTGCTTTGTAAATAACTCTTTCTGTTTTACGAAGTCCGTCAAGTGGGCATTTGTTTTTGTCCCTACAATTGCATTCTTTATTAGTGATATTATGTTGCACGTTATCTTTTAAGTTTCTGGCGTTTTGTTTTTATGTAATTTTCTAAATTACTAGTACAACTATTACTTAATTTAATTAAATTTCTTTTGAATATTTTATTTAATTCTGAGTTCTTTTGGGAAATGTTTATTAATTAATTTAAAAATATTTTCCGTATTCTGGATTTTACTTCTAAGTTAAACAGTGGTTTGAACCAAATAATGTTTCGATTTCTAATATTATTTTTCATTCGTTTGTTTAACTGGGGTTTGTATTCTAATTTGCCTTTATGGTCAGTTTAATTTAAGGCCCTTTCATAGTCTTTTTTTCTTTTATTGAAGACGGAGTTTGGCATGCTTGTCTTCTGTGCAAACTGCGAAGCTATGGTATAGCTGGACAATTGTTTGAACTAATCCAGTCATTTCTATCTAACCGCACATTGAAAGTGGTATTAAACGGACGTGCCTCCCAGAACGACCATACGAACGCGGGTGTCCCTCAAGGCTCTAGCCTAGGTCCTACGCTCTTTCTGATCTACATTAATGATCTCCCTGATACCATAAGATCCCAAGTAGGTATGTACGCCGATGACACCACTGTTTATTCTCGCCTCGACCAAAAATCTGGTGCGGGCGACAAAGCTAACCTAGCAGCCGAGCTTGTAAAGGACCTCCAATCCGTAGTGGACTGGGGTAAGAAATGGCTCGTAAATTTTAATGCTTCTAAAACGAAGCTACTATCAATTAATCATCATAGACAATCGCACCTACCTCCTATTAGCATGGACCAGGCTTGCCTCCCAGATAGTAAAACACTACGCCTTTTGGTCTCACACTCTCAGCGGACCTCAAGTGGAATGACTATATCGAATCCATTGCTAAATCCGCTGCTATGACAGCTGGTTCTCTGTGCAGGGCCCGGAGGATTTTTCCGTCTGAATCTGTCCTACACATTTATAAATCTACCATCCGCCCGTGCATTGAATACTGTTGCCATATCTGGTCGGGTGCCCCTGGTATTCTCCTTGGGCTTCTAGATAAGGTACAGCGGAGGGTCTGTAATGTGATCGATACTAACTTGGCAGACCGGCTGCAACCACTCTCTCACCCGGCGTGACGTGGTTTCCCTGTGCCTCTTCTATAAATACTTTCACGGTTTCTGCTCCGATGAACTTAGATCATTGGTGCCACCTATGGACGAATTTACACGAGATACTAGATTAGCAACTAGGTCCCACCCTTTTACAGTGAAACAGATAAGACGTAACCGTAATTTCTACTCCAAGAGCTTCTTTTCTCGCGCTTCCCGCCTGTGAAATTCCCTTCCACCTTTCTGCTTTCCCGACAGCTACAATCTCCAGGAGTTTAAATGTAAGGTCAATAGACACCTCCTATCACACTAACTTGCATCTATTCTCCCAACACTCACCATCTACCCAACCCTCATTCTCGGTATCCTTACCCGTCTATCACCCTCCTTCTGACATTTCCTATATCTAACCATCCTTTCTCACCACTTTCCCCTCTATGTAACTCCCTGTGCAATAGTGGCAGTGAAATGCCTTGCTCGGGGTGAAACGATTTAAAGAAAAATACTGAGCATCTGTAGGAGACAGCTGAAGTTCTTGGGACATATAATGAAGGAGGAAGGCTTGGAGAATCTGATACTCACTGGTCAGATAGAGGGGGAAAGAGACAGGGGAAAGCAGCGGATAATATATATGAAGGACCTGAGCAGGTGGATGGTAGAGCGGGGTTTGGGTGGAGTAACAGGAGAAAGCGTGCTAAGAGCCACCAGGGATAGGGAGATGTTGAAAGCCATGATCGTCTACGTTCTGAAGAGATATGGCACAAAGAAGAAGAAGAAGAAGAAGAAGAGAAGGGGAGGCTGAATTCTCTAACGTTGGTATGTAATCTTTCTAGAGATGGTGATAAAAACAGTTTTCAGTCTTTGAAACTGGTTGGTGTTAGTAAGGGCATACAGCTGTAAAACTCGCTCCAATATTCCATGATGATTCAGTTATGTATTAATTACAGCAGCGTTAACGGAGATAGATTAATCGATGCGAAGTCCCGTGAGACATTGTAAAACATGGAACCAGTGTTTTCATTGCGTTTATACAAATAATCATAGATAGAAATGCGAGCAAAAGATTCTTTTCACTCAGATCAGGTGGCACCCAAACATTGTAGTAATTTGAGTACCGAAGCTTCACTAAGTGAAGATGGTTGATTTAAATCAATTTAGTGTTTCTGCCAATTCGTGCGTCGTGTAATGCGGGTTAATATCAACCAATGTCATGATTTGATCGTCAACTGTAGTGCAGAGGGGGTCTGCCTGAGCGTTCTTCATCAATAAAGCTACAATCACCAACTCTAAACTTAGCGAACAACTTCCATACAGTTCTGTCAGCTAAAGCACCTTCACAATACACAACACATATCTTTTTTGTTACTTGCGAGACACCTTTTGTTTTCACGTTAATAAAAGTAGCATCAAGTGTCTAAAATGAACTTTATAATTTTCCATTTTCATAGGGATACAAAATTGACACGAAAACTTTCTTCCTCAAGAGATATTTTGAATTTTTTATTTTAATCGTATCACCCCGAGTAAGGCGGTAACGCCACTGATGTGCAGGGGGCTACGTAATAGTAAAAAGATTGGAAAAGAGAAAGCTGGAAACCACAGCCTATACAGGGAACAAGGGATGAGCCTCTTAACCTGTTCAATAGACTTGGGTGGAGTGTGAACTGGGCGATAGATAGATCTATCTACTCCAATTGAAAAAAAGAAAAACAAAGTGAGAAGATTTGAAAAGAGAAAGCCGGAAACCACATCCTAAATAGGGAACAAGAGATGAGCCTCTTAACCAGTTCAATAGACGTGGGTGGAGTATGAACCGGGCGATAGATAGATCTATCTACTCCAATTGGACTCTAAAAGGAAACGTAAGCATTTATCTATCGATAAAATTGACGTATTCTAACGTGTTGCAAAATTAATAACAACTAAAAAACATCATGAATTTTCCAGACGATCCAATAGATACAGGATCTAACTTGAGAGTAGATCTTTCCACAACGTTCTATAAATGCTCGATAGCAATCATGTCAGCCAAACATAGTGACCACATTATTTGTCTGAAGTCTCCAAAGTGTTAATTCTTGGGGCCGATGACACGTTGAAGTCATAATTTTATGCATACATGCATATAGTATCAGAAACAAGGTACGTCAGCAAAAAATCGGGACCATTTACCGTTGGATGCTTCCGGGCTCAGGTGTAAATGATAATTACATACCGATAAATTAAAGCAAATCCTGATGAATGTGTACCTATTGACACAAGCATAAATCCTAACAGTATTTTTCTATAGATTTAACTCCTTGTTGCATATTGTTTACAATTGTAAACTTTCTCTAAAATTTGTAGCATATTGGTTACAATTGTAAACTTTCTCTAACCTTTGTTGCCTATTGGTTACAATTGTAACCTTTCTCTAACCTTTGTTGCATATAGGTTACAATTGTAACCTTTCTCTAACCTTTGTTGCATATAGGTTACAATTGTAACCTTTCTCTAACCTTTGTTGCATATAGGTTACAATTGTAACCTTTCTCTAACCTTTGTTGCATATAGGTTACAATTGTAACCTTTCTCTAACCTTTGTTGCATATAGGTTACAATTGTAACCTTTCTCTAACCTTTGTTGCATATAGGTTACAATTGTAACCTTTCCCTAACCTTTGTTGCATATTGGTTACAATTGTAACCTTTCTCTAACCTTTGTTGCATATAGGTTACAATTGTAACCTTTCTCTAACCTTTGTTGCATATTGGTTACAATTGTAACCTTTCTCTAACCTTTGTTGCATATAGGTTACAATTGTAACCTTTCTCTAACCTTTGTTGCATATTGGTTACAATTGTAACCTTTCTCTAACCTTTGTTGCATATAGGTTACAATTGTAACCTTTCTCTAACCTTTGTTGCATATAGGTTACAATTGTAACCTTTCTCTAACCTTTGTTGCATATAGGTTACAATTGTAACCTTTCTCTAACCTTTGTTGCATATAGGTTACAATTGTAACCTTTCCCTAACCTTTGTTGCATATTGGTTACAATTGTAACCTTTCTCTAACCTTTGTTGCATATAGGTTACAATTGTAACCTTTCTCTAACCTTTGTTGCATATTGGTTACAATTGTAACCTTTCTCTAACCTTTGTTGCATATTGGTTACAATTGTAACCTCTCTCTAACCTTTTTTTGCATATTGGCAACAATTGTAACGTTTCTCTAACCTTTGTTGCATATTTGTTACAATTGTAACCTTTCTCTAACCTTTGTTGCATATTTGTTACAATTGTAACCTTTCTCTAACCTTTGTTGCATATTGGTTACAATTGTAACCTTTCTCTAACCTTTGTTGCATATAGGTTACAATTGTAACCTTTCTCTAACCTTTGTTGCATATAGGTTACAATTGTAACCTTTCTCTAACCTTTGTTGCATATAGGTTACAATTGTAACCTTTCTCTAACCTTTGTTGCATATAGGTTACAATTGTAACCTTTCTCTAACCTTTGTTGCATATTGGTTACAATTGTAACCTTTCTCTAACCTTTGTTGCATATAGGTTACAATTGTAACCTTTCTCTAACCTTTGTTGCATATAGGTTACAATTGTAACCTTTCTCTAACCTTTGTTGCATATTGGTTACAATTGTAACCTTTCTCTAACCTTTGTTGCATATAGGTTACAATTGTAACCTTTCTCTAACCTTTGTTGCATATAGGTTACAATTGTAACCTTTCTCTAACCTTTGTTGCATATAGGTTACAATTGTAACCTTTCCCTAACCTTTGTTGCATATAGGTTACAATTGTAACCTTTCTCTAACCTTTGTTGCATATAGGTTACAATTGTAACCTTTCTCTAACCTTTGTTGCATATTGGTTACAATTGTAACCTTTCTCTAACCTTTGTTGCATATTGGTTACAATTGTAACCTCTCTCTAACCTTTTTTTGCATATTGGCAACAATTGTAACGTTTCTCTAACCTTTGTTGCATATTTGTTACAATTGTAACCTTTCTCTAACCTTTGTTGCATATTTGTTACAATTGTAACCTTTCTCTAACCTTTAAACGGAATTGACAAAGTTTCAAATCAACAATACGAAGAGAAATACAAAGATCAGGTCAAATTGATATCAAGAAAACAACTCATATGTAAGACAAAACTAAGTAAATCAACAGTACAAAGTAAAATTGGTGTCATTTACACTATTTATTTTGTTTGGACTGTTGTCCTCATCTTTGTTGCCATATTATCGACGTTTTGACCGTCGTACACACCAATTTTCTTCATGTGATTGAATTTCAAACTGAATCCTTTATTCCATTTACTGAGGTAGATTGTTCTCGTTCTATGAATCATGCCTCTTTAAGATGTCAAAGTTAACCTTCAACTCCACTCAATGTTTTTTGTATACCTCTGCTGTAGCCAGGTATTGAACTCGCTACTCTTTGAGTCAAGTCACTGGATCAAACCAGCGCGTTTATCCACGAGGCCATATGTCAGGAGAAAAGGATACAGTCAAGTGATTTTAGCTTTCTGACGTCAAAACAAGAAACAACGAAACCGAGAAGTGGTCTGTTTTTATTAGTTAGGAAGAAATCCCTGCATGCATCTGAAAGATTTGTCTATAAATTTTTGGTGGAAGGTTTTTAACAGTCATTCCATGGAATGGAATCTATACTACCATCGACATTAACAACAACATGACCATTAGCACTACCATTTGCAGGAAAATAAAAATGTACCTGCTATTCATCGGTCAACGTTAAACGTTGTCGGCTTACGGCTATATCACGTTGAATACACCGGTTCTCGCTCGATCACCGAAGTTAAGCCTGGTCAGTACTTAGATGGCTGACCGCTTGGGAATATCAGGTGCTGTAAGCTTTTAGTGACGGATGTGCGTTGTGGTGCAGTGGATATCGGCTCGGAAAGAGAAATCGGTGAGCCGAGTTCCAATTCCAGTTGAATACTCTGCATTTTCTTAAGCACTGGTACCCTTGGGAAAGGTATTGATCCGTCCCTTCTCTCCAGTTATGGATTAAATAACGGTAGAACTTGGGGACCTTGACCTTAAAAACAAATCCTAATGAATCTTGATACTCGAAAAGAAAAAAATTATTACTAGACACAAAACTTATATAAAAACAACAATAAATTGTTGAAAGAAAAAGGTATTACCAGCAATAAATAAATGAAGTTTAGTTGGCAATAAATGACACGCTGAGGTTGATTTGTCATAAAAAGAAAACAACCAACCAATCAGTAAATAAATATCGAAAATCCATAATCGAAAAAATCGGGTTATAGAAGGAGTGGTCCGATTTTAATCAAATTTGATACACTCATAGACAAAGACATAAGAAACGACATTCAGAAGTTTCAAGGTTGCAGTTCTTACAATAGTGCAGAAAATCGACAATATACAATGAATTATTTTGAACATTAATTTTACCGATACTCGTATTTAAGTAGATATTCTGTTTTAATTAAACAGTATTATTTACGATAAATTTTTATTACGAAAATGTGTGCTGTCCAGCAGGATTCGAAACTGCGACCCCTATTACACAGGGGAAGACATATCATTTGATCTGGTACCGTCTTGACCACTCGACCATGGATAGCCTCTTGATCAGACGAGGTTTTTATCATGCTTATATAACACAATTTTCGATTTACCGTAAACAAGCATATCTGCTCTGATATGTATCGTAATGTCAACAAATGTAAACATGTTACGGAAATTAACGAATTTTAACGAAACTTGGTTATAAGTATCCGACAATTTGTAATGAATTATTTTTAACATTTATTTTTACGATACTCGTATTTAAGTAGATATTCTGTTTTTAATTAAACAGTATTTTTATATTTCTATCTACCGGCCTGATTACGATAAATTTTTATTACGAAAATGTGTGCTATGTGTTATATAAGCATGATAAAAATCTCGTCTGATCAAGAGGCTATCCATGGTCGAGTGGTCAAGACGGTACCATGATCAAATGGTATGCTTCCCCTATGTAATAGGGGTCGCAGGTTTGAATCCTGCTGGAGAGCACACATTTTTGTAATAAAAATTTATCGTAAATAAACAGGCCGGTAGATATAAATATAAAAATACTATTTAATTAAAAACAGAATATCTACTTAAATACGAGTTTCGGTAAAAATAATGTTCAAAATAATTCGTTACAAATTGTCGGTTGCTTATAACCAAGTTTCGTTAATTTTCGTAACATGTTTATATATATATATATAAAGGGCAAGACGTTTGTGTGTGTGTCTGTTTGTATGTCCTTTATACAAATCCACAATTTTTATCTGATTCTCACCAAATTTCACACAGATATTCTTTAGGCTGAGTCTGAGCTCAGGACTATGGATTAGTTTTAAAGGTTTCATTACACCCGAGCAACGCCGGGCTATACTGCTAGTCTATAATAATCAGAGGTATGGTAGCCGTAACCTAGCGATGATTCTTAATGTGAGTGTTGAGCTTGTATTGCCTGTGACAGTGCCAGTTTATTTATTCTTGGTTTTGAGACTGAAAGGGCGATTCAGATGTCGTTTGCCACGTTGAGTCTGCTACGTTTCTTGTTCTTTATTCCAAGGACACAGTGTGAAATTTGAAGCTGATTGCCTCTTCCCAAACCAAACATACATTACCTCCAAAATATGGGATCATTACCCCACTGGGGTAATTTACCCCTGGGTTGGGAACCATGGTTGTATAGGCTTTGCTGACAATCAGTCTACCACATGAATTTATGGCAAACTACTGCGGGAAAATCTGCCTAGTTAGTCATGTCTCGAAAGAAACATGATCACCTAAGCGTACATCACGTAAGGCACTTAACTGATACATGAATGAACAGTGGCACAGTGGAGTAATGGGCAATGTCTCAGACTGAAGTGATTGAGATCAAATTCCTGTCGAGTTCATTAAATTTACTTACGTGCAAATACCCTTGGGAAAAGAATAAGTACATCACTACATCCCTCAGCTGTGGGTTTAACAGCAGGACAGATTGGAAGACTACTGGTCTAAGAGAAGGACAACTGTGAATTCAACTAAGGGTTAAACATCCTCACCAATCCCAGTTGGCCAAATGTAGTGAGTAGGACTACATCACTGAAGACGTGGTCAACCAGAGAGTTGTTCCGCCAACAGCAGTGAGAAGATTATAGATCTGAATCCATTTAGCTTCTTGAGAATAAATATATATATATAATCATTGATGGGACTATTAAATTGAGTTTTTAAACGACACTGAGATCTGAAGGTGAATTAGTATGGCCAAAGATGCATTTCAGAAGCCGAGTAGAGTATTAAGAGACAGAAACATTTCGCTAAAAACAAAGTAGAGAGTACTTGTTCTTCAATATGGCAGTGAATGTTGGACAATCTCAGCAAAGTTGAAGGAGAGACATTAAGTAACTGAAGTGTGGTTCTACAGAAGGATGCTGAGGATACCATGTACCGAGCATGTCAGCAATTATGAGGTTTTGAAGAGAATGGAAACGAAAAGGAAACTTAACATCAAAGAAAGACAGCTGAAGTCACAAAGAAATAAATGAGGAAGGAGGACTTGCAGAATCTGATACTCATAGGTCAGATAGAGGTAAAAAGAGACAGGGGAAAGCAACGCGTGACATACTTGACAGGCTTGAGCAAGTGGATGGCGGAGCGGGTTTTGGGTGGGGTAACAGGAGGATGCGCGTCGTGGTGCAGTGGATATCGGCTCGGAACGACAAATCGGGGAACCGAGTTCGAATTTCAGTTGAATTCATGGCTTTCACTTGCGCACAAATACCCTTGGAAAAGTTATTAATCCGTCTCTTCCCTCCAGTTATGGGTTAAACAATAGGACAGATTGGGTTCTATATCCTTGGCTGGCAACCAGTCTACCGCAGAAAGCAATGGCAACCTACTGCGGGTTAATCTTCTGCCAAGTGAGTCATGTCTCTTTCGAGACATGATCGCCCAAAGCGTGTTTCACGTATGGCACTTAACTGACTGAACAAGGAAAAAGCGTGCAAAGAGCCATTAGGAATAGGGAGATGTGGAGGGCCATGATCGCCTACGTCCTGAAGGAGCACGGCACATAGAAGAAAATAAAACTTTGATTAACACTGAGGAATCGATATTTAAAGCTATAGTGACTTTAAGAAGTAACAATGCTCTGCCATAAGCCAATGATTCGTCTATCTCGGGAAGTGAACAGACATTTAAGAGGAATTTAGTTTGCGGAAAAAGTTGGCGCCTAGCTTTCGCTGATGTCTATTCGTGGGAAGTGAACAACAGACAGATTTTTTTAAATTTTTTTTTTTTTTTACGCTCTTACCTGTGAAAAATGCTACAAGAGATCATATTGATAATCACTCAGAGTAAAATGCTTTGCAGAAAATGGCTTGTTGAAAGAGAATGGATGGAGAAGACATTTATTCGCTAAGTGGCATCACGTGCGAAGAAAGTAGCACAAATTGAATACGAATCTGCTAAATTGCCGAGAAACGCAAAGCTAGGCCCCTTCTTGTTTATTATTATGTATTTTTTCGGATTTATCTACCACAGTTTGTTCACGTCTATCTGTTCCTGTCCATCTCTGTATCTTCTAGAACATATTAATAAGATGTAGCTAAGCTAGTCTCTATCTCAGATTGTTCACAACTATCTCAGGTTGTTTACATCTATCTATCTATCTATCTATCTATCTATCTATCTATCTATCTATCTATCCCAGTCTGTTCATATCTATCTATCTATCTATCTATCTATCTATCTATCTATCTATCTATCTATCTATCTATCTATCCAAGTCTGTTTATCTATCTATCTATCTATTTACTTCAAATTGTTCAAAACTATCTATTTCTTTTTTTTTTTTTTTTTGTATCTAGCTACACTATTTATATTGTTCGGACTGTTCTCCTCGTTTTTGTTGCTGTATTCACGTCGTTTCGGCTGTTGTACTCACCGACCTTCTTCAGCTGATCGGAATATCAACCCTTTTATTTGGTTCACCGGGATAGATTGTTCTAGTTCCAGGAGTCATGTCTCTTCTCAGTATCAGTTATCTTCTTTTAACTCAACTCTCTCTCTTTTTTTGTTTCTTTTTTTTTTGTCCAGTATTAAACTCAAAATTCTTTGGTTTAAATCACTCAGAAAATATAGACATCTATCTATCTATCTATCTATCTATCTATCTATCTATCTATCTATCTATCTATCTATGTGTTTGTCCCTGTTTATAATTGTAGCTATCTATCTTCGGATAAACATAGCTATCCACGTCTTTATCAATGTTTGTATATTAGATCACATCAAACTTTGAAACTTATCAGTTTTACTCTGTTCCTGTCCATCTCTGTATCTCTTACAAGATATTATTATTAATATAAGGTCTAAGCTAGTCTCGACCTATCTTTTATCTCTATAAAGCTAGACTTGCCTGATAACTGATATTATCGTGAATTTGCCACTAGTATCTTTGTCATTTTTTAACCCCAGATTATGGCAAAATCAATGTCTGTTGTTGCCTTTCTATCTCTACACTGATTCTCATATTATTCTTCACTTCATGCTTTATTGATGTATTAAATAAATACATGTTGGGGGCGAAGGCTTTATTTACAGAATGATAACAGCGCAGTTAGGAAGAAAGCCGATTCGCTTTGCACAGATGTAAACAAACGCCTGCCATTTGTTTTGTATAAATATCCTGAATTTCGAAGTCCAAGATTATTAGTTGTGAGTTTGAATCATTAAATTGATCTTGTAGGAAATTCGGTCATCCAAATTTTTTTTTTCTTTTCATGTTAAAAATCCAAACGTCCAAATTACAAAAAATAACAAGTGCGGTAAAAGACCGTAAAACCTTCACCAAGACAATACAATACCGATATCATCTCAGCGATTTACAAGATATTATTATTAAAATGAGAATAACTGCAATTAACTTGACAGCTCTCAAGAGTGAAAAAAAAGGAAAAAATGTAAAGTGAAATTAAATATTAGGCTTCAAAATTGTGGAAGATTTCGTTTTTACTTTTTAATATCCTAAAGTTGTATTTTGATTAATTATTTTTGTCTATTTTAACATTTTCCCCCAATTTTATTGCTTCTGGATAATAAATATTAAATTTACATTGTAAATATTATTTCCGTAGAAAAAAATAGTGCGTTTAAAGAAATGTAATGACGTAAAGCAATCCAGGGGAGGTAATTCAGTATTTGGCATGTGAATCGCACAAAAAAAAATTATTAGTAAAAACAAAAACAAAAAAAAAAATAACAAGAAGGACCAAAAACAGCAAATTCCCGCCAAGGCAATACCGACATCATCTTAACGATTAGCAAGAGATGATTATCCAACTGTAATAAACTTGTACATTTTCTTTTTGCTTTTGGATAATAAATATTAAATTTATATTGTAAATAAAATTTCCGTGGAAAAAAATAGTGCGTTTAGAAAATGTAACGATGTAAAGCATTCATGGGAAGGTAATAGAGGTACATGCATTCCAAGTGGTCGAGAAATAGTAAAATAGCAATCCAGAACTTTCTTTTTTGTTTCTAGCAAAATTTTCCTGTCTCTTAATATTCTGCTCAACTTCTGGTATGAGTCCTTGGCTGTTCCAATTCGCCTTCGGATTTCAATGTCGCACTTTCCGTCTTCCATAAAAACATTTCCTAAATACTTAAATTTTTGTACTTGCTCGATTTTATTATCCTCAACCTGTAATTGACATTTTAGGCTCTTCTGTTTGCTTATTGTCCATACATTCGGTTGTCTTGTAGTTTATTTGTAGTTCTTTCTTTTGACTTTCTTAATCGCGAAAACAAATGCAACAAATTAAACTGGAATTTGAACTCAGCTTTTTCGATTTCTACGTTGAACAGATTACGTGCTGCGCTGTCATCATTTATCCATCACACCCAATATTGCATAGGGGAGCAACTTTTTGTTGCTGTTTCTGTAACAAACTGTTTTTTACTGCACCCAACCCCCAAACCTGGAGGACCGGTGGACCATTCTTGGTCCTTACGTTTACAGCACCTGGTATTCCCAAATGGTCACCCATTTAAGTACTGACCAGGCTCGATGTTGCTTAACTTGGGTGATCGAACGGGAACCGGTGTATTCAACACGATATAGCCGTAGGTACAGCGCTGTATTCTATATTTATAAACTATGGTGGACATGATCAACATAAAACACTTCACAAAGTCAATGGCTGCACGACTTCTAAAAATAGATTAACGTTGTGTGCATTTTAAATTGATGTTAATTTTAATAGGTTTATCTTCATTAAAATTAAATTCTTTTGATGTTCGTTCAAAATTTGTGTCTTAAAAAATTTCGCGCTTGTTCAGCACATCTTACCTGCCACTTTTTGTGGTGGGTGGGGATCCAAATCATCTCTCGGTTGCGTCTCTGTCCTCGAAGAGTACGGCTCAGTTGTAGCTCCGTCCGCGAGGACAGGATTGCAACTGAGAAAAATTACAGTGAATGATGCCCGGTTCCGGTGAACAGTGTCCCGCGGCCGCGCCACGCCATTGCAGCAAAGGGGTGGACCAGGTGCTCGTCAACGGCGCTAGATCAACCAGCGGTTGAGGAGAATGAGGAATTTTTGTCCCTGTGCCCGTCCGTACGCAGTCGGGTCCCCACCTTAAAAAAAGACCTTGTATCACAACTCGCTCCAGTAGGAGAGCAGGGTAAATATCCTTACCTGCCCCTTTTTGTAGTGGGTAGGGATCTAAATCATCTCTCAGTTGCGTCTCTGCCCTCGAAGACAGAGTGCAGCTCAGTTGTATCTCTGTCCGAGGAAAGGTATATAATTGAGAAAAATTATACTGAGAGAACCGTGTCTGAGGCCGTGCCACACCATTGTACCAGAGGGGTGGACCGGTGGTCGTTAATTTTAATAGGTTTATCTTCATTAAAATTAAATTCCTTTTGATGTTTGTTCAAAACTTTTGTCTTAAAAAACTTCGCGCTTGTTCAGCACATCTTGCCTGTCACTTTTACACAGCATAAGATACGCAGAGGATACAATACTGAGAGCAGACACGGAAAGGAAACTACAAGACCTCCTACAGGAGGTAGCTGAAGAGTGACAACAAAGGACTACAAATAAACTGCAAGAAAACTGAATGCATGGTCATCAGTAAAAAGGGCAGCCCAAAATGCCAAATACAGGTGGGGGATACTAGAATCAAGCAGGTACAAAAATTTAAATACCTGGGAAGTATTCTAATAGAAGACCGAAAGTGCGACACAGAAATCCGAAGGTGAATTGGCATGGCGAAGGAAGCATTCCAGAAGTTGAGTAAAGTATTAAGAGACAAGACAATTTCGCGAAGAGAGTACTGGATTGCTATGTGATGTCAGTTTGATGACAGTGAATGCTGGACAATATCATCAAATGTGTGAGAAAAGAAACTGAGGGAGTAGAAGTGACGGTTACATGTTAAACGTAACCTTCACTCCTACTCTAGCAGTAGTTTTGACGGTAAAAGGATGGGACCTAGTTGCCAATCTAGTAGCATGATTAAATTCATGTGGTCGGGATACCAGGGAAAGAATCTCGTCAGAGCAGAAGCCGTGAAAATATTTGTAGAAAAGACAGGGAAGCCACATCCCGTCGGAGAGAAAGTGACTGAAGGTGAACTGCCCAATGAGGATCAACTACCTTTGCAGATCCTCCTTTGGACTTTGTGGAGGATCTTGAGATGAATAGCAGGAGCATCGGACCAGATATGGTAACAGTAATCAATACATAGACAAATCGTAGATTGATAAATATGCATAATGGGTTCTGGTGACAAAAACTTCCTGAACCGACAGAGTGACCCAACCTTCCTAGCGGTAGATACAGCTATAGAATTTGATCAAGTCCTTCCATTTGAGGTTAGCTGAGAGAGTGAAGCTAAGGAGGCGCACTGTGTTGCTTTCTCAGCAGCTCGCGGCATCCATACTGATGGCAGGTAGTAAACTTTCTCTATGGTGGTTAAGGAAGAGCAACTTCGTTTTGGAAGCATTAAAAGTTACGAGCCCTTTCCTATCCCATTCCAACACAAACTAGAAGTCCTTTTCAAGAGCAGTGGCGAGGTTTACATTGTTAACCTTAGCAGATTTCTTATTGAGACAAGAGTAAATGGTGGTCTCGTTTGCATAGATGCCTACTTGGGAACTGATTACATCAGGAAGATCATTGATGAAGATCAGGAAAAGCATAGGACCTAGAATAGAGCCTTGGGTGAAGCCTGCCTTCGTATGAAAGTATCTAGAAGCTTGCCCATTCAAAACAATCTTCATTTCACGATTTGATACGAACAATGGGATGAAATCGAATAACTCTCTAGAAATACCGCAGCCCTTTAAAAGGCCAGCATGCAAAACCATGTCAAGCGGTTTCGAGATATATATATATATATATATATAGTCATCCGCAGACAGACCTGTTTCGCTGTATCACAGCTCATCAGTACGGTTAGACATCCGATTGCTTTTTTACCCAGGATTGAAACCCGACCGAATTGGCGCCAGTCGGCCATTCTAACGCTGAGCTATGAGCGCTCGGTTGAAGGAGGCAGATTTTTAGCGTGTATATTATCATTATACATGACCAACAGCTGAGAGTGTTCTAATTCATTGCTGAATGAACGATGCGTATATGCTAGAGTATCTCTCTCTCTCTCTCTCTCTCTATATATATATATATATATATATATATATATATATTCAGTGATGGCCGTAAGCACATTAGCGGTAGACCTGGCGAAACGGAAGTTTATGTAACAATCGTTATCTTCTCATCCTTAGAATTGTCACTTCTATTACCTCTTCTTTCATTCATATCACACACTTCATTGGTCATAACAATCTGAACAGGAACTCTCTGCCTAGAATGACTGTGAAGATTTGTAATAAGTGAATTAAAAGCTATGTTTTCATTACAACATAATTGACGTTTCAGTAACCTAGTAATAATGTGTAACCTAGAAATACAGCAAATTATAAAAGTAGTACAAAATCATAAGTTTAATGTGCAATACTATATATATATATATATATATATATATATATATATATTATCGTTTCACCTCAAGCAAGCTTGAGTTTGATATTTTTTTAAGGGTATATCAATCTATGGGTTATTTAATGCCAAAAAGGTAGGGCTTTAAGATATTTTTTTTAATGTTCGGTTATAGTAAGAATGTTGATTTACTCAGATTTTAATGAAATGTTTTCTTTTAGAAAATGAGAATATCTTGTAGTTTTGTATTAAAAAATGTTTTGCTGGTAATAATTTTTTTCTTCAAAAATGTGTTGTTGGTAATATTTTTTTTTCTTCAAAACTGTGTTGTTGGTAATATTTTTCATCCAAAAATGTATATTTTTTCTAGAAAGGTCTATTTTTATAGTTTCATAGTGTTTTGACCCCAGTTTGGGGGTTAACTATTTGCCCATTGCTGAAAAAACAACAAAAAAGCAAAAAAAAAACAGAAAAAAAGCAAAAGTATGATGGGAACACAGGAGTGAAGACAGTTGCGAAGGTAGAGAAAAAGGAAAAGAACAAGATACACGCTGTGATATAGAAAGGACTGAAGTCAAGTGGATAAGAGATGGGAATTGATATTGCATTTAAATTCCTAGAGTTGTAGCCGTCAGGAAAGCAAGTATATGGAAGGGAGTTTCACAGGCGAGAAACGCGAAAAAAGAAGCTGATAGAATAGAATTGTCGCCTGCATTTGGTTGATTTAACTGTAAAAGGGTGGGGCTTTGTTGCTAGTCTGGTTGCACGAGTAAATTCTTGTGGAAGGGGCACCACTAACCTAAGTTCGTCGGAGCAGAAGCCATGAAAATATTTGTAGATGAGACAGAGGGAAGCCATATCCCGCCGGTGAGAAAGTGACTGGAGTCGAGCTACCAGGCCGGGACCGATCACATTACAGATTCTCCTTTGGAACCTTTCGAGAACACTGAGATGAACAGCAGGGGCGCCTGACCAGATATGACAACAGGATTCTATGCACGGTCGGATGGTTGATTTATACATTTGAGAAATATCCTGCATAGTAATAGGGGAAACATTTCAGTCAATCCGTTAATTAATTTTTTGAAAAAAAAGAAAATGAAAATTTAAAATTCACTAAAAATAGTTATTCCCATTTATCTTACTGATTTTGCGTCAAAACCTGCCTATTAAAATCTCCCCGGGACGGTCTTTCTTAGTCTCTTAGCGTTAGTGCCAGTTCTTTTGTAGTTGGAGGTATATTACGTATTATTTAAATTTAACCCCTGAACCTATTTTTAGACAGCTGCTGCTGCTAATCTGGAACATATTAAAAAAAATGGGTTACATGATGTATATCATGAGTCGGCAACTCATTCGACCCCGCGGGCCGGATCGGGTTATAATGACGGGTCGCGGACCGAACGAAAGCCATTAATGAAAAATTAAGGAAAATTACATATGCAGACCCCTGTCAACCTAAATATTTAAAACCATAATGAAAATAAACATTGAGAAATCAGAAAAACTAAAGAAATTCTAAAACTAAAAAAGTACCTAACAAAAATTACTTTTCCTCAAGGAACCTCAAAATACTGGAAAGTGAAAAAAATCAACCAAAGTGAAATGGATGAAATTATAACGTGTAGGTTTGAAACTGTTATTGAAAATTGTACCATAAACGAACCACACACACACGCATCAAACAAAAACGAAAAACATATACCCATACATACAAGTGCAAAAAGTTGCAAACATATACACTTACGTATGATAAAATAAGAACATGGCCCATTGAAAGATTCCAGCAACTTACGCAGGGTACGTGGCAGGGGTAAGCAGTGGGGGTCGCTTTTGGAGGAATGAAATAGAAAGCCGACTGAGACAACGTTGTCCCTTTGAAGGTGTCCCCTCCTAATGTCTGTCGCCGGTCAGTCGGTCAAATCGCCTCTCAGTGTTTGTTTTATGCTTATTTTTTTTATTTTTTACGCAGAAATGAAGGTGATTGGGTTTTGATCGTGTTTTTGCGGTCATAGTATTCAAATTTGGTTGGGTGGATCAGAGGAAGATAACAGCAGGCCTTTTGCTGAATTCGAAAGCCTCGCTTATCATGATAGAAATAGAGTAATTGGTAATCACGCTCGCGGGCCGGTCAAAATGCCTTCGCGGGCCGGATCTGGGCCGCCGGCCGCAGGTTGCCGACCCTTGATGTAGGTTCTAATTTCTAATTTTCTGAATACAAAATTGCCCTATACTCTATAATTGCCGTCGCTAGTTCAAATCCCCAGATAACATTAATGGCCAGAGACCAAGCAGAAAGTTGTGTTTCTCTCAACAGTATTCACGACTGACTACGCTATAGATGTCTAGGAATCCAAACAACGTAAACTTCACCAACCAGTAAGTCATGTAGACTACTTGTAGTACAGCGGATATCGGCTTGGAATGAAAAATCGGGGAACTGAGTTCGAATTCCAGTTGAATTCGTTGTATTTATTTACGCACAAATATCCTCAGGAAAAGTATTAATCCGTCTCTTCCCTCCAGCTATGGGTTAAACAACATGACAGATAAGGTTCTGTAGCCTTGGTAACCTACTGCGGGAAAATCTTCTGCACAGTCAGTCATGTCTGTTTTAAGACATGATCGCCCAAGCGTCTATCACGGATGGCACTTAACTGATTGACTGACTCCAATTACAAATACAAAAGATTTTTCACACTAGATTTTACATGCTGAACTCCAACCATTATTTAGCACGTGATTGACTAATTCTATTTTAACTGTTTACAGACTCTTCTTGTGAATATATATATATATATATATATATATATATATATATATATATATATATATATGTTTTGTTATTATTATAAAACGCTATTGTTGTTATGTATAGAGCTTTCCTATTTTTTTTATTCAAAGTTTTCTTGTATCTTAAGTGATTCAATTCTTTAGACGAAGAATAGCAAAAAATCTGGTCGCATTTATTCTTGTTTTTCAACCTTAATCCACGTCTATTTTGATATTTTATTGTTTGTAAGCACCAATAAAAATTGTATATATTCTGGTCTATTCGCATCTATCCTAGTCTGTTAATGTCAATCCCCGTGTACTCTTATCTATACATATCGATTCGCGTCTATCCTAGTCTGTTTG